>JAXBDG010000011.1:22500-1222500 GCA_036320915.1 Linnemannia elongata | reverse complement strand
CTTGGAGAACTGGGTGCTGAGCAAGACGGACTATCAAGTCGTCTCGGACCAATCTGATTTCGCAAAGGTAGCAGTCTGGAGGACACGGCGTGAGGGACGAAGTGTTGTTATCCGCGAGAACCCGGCTCTTGAACAGTTCATGGCCTCCAGCGATCAGGAAGAGGGATATGTTGACATGTTGGACTGTGGTACTCTTCTCAACAACCTCTTCAACCGCGATTAGTTGTTGACGGCCGCCTTTTTTTATTTTATTTTTTTAATTGGGCGTTGCTTTGCCCAAATATCCATTATCGTCAACCAAAGTAAAACTGACATGCAAATACCATCACCACAGAGAAACAGTTGCTTCTTTTTTTTTTTTTTTCTTTTTGTTGCTTTATTCAGCTGTTACACATGAACAAACATGGTTGTTGAAAATGGGAGAGAACAGATTTGGATGGTTTGGGAAGACGACATTTAACGGGAGGTGTTGGCGATGGCGACCTTGGCACCCTTAGCACCCTGCTTGGAGAACTTGGGCTGACCACGGGCAGCAGCAGTGGCGCTCTTGGCCTTCTCGGACTTCTTGGTGGCATCGGCAGCCTTCTTCTTCTCCTTGCCGTCACGGAGGGCAGCGGCGCGGGCAGCGGCACGGACCTCGGGCTTCTGGTTGCGCTTGGCGCGGATGGCCTCCCAGGAAGCACCGACGACGGCACGCTGGTGCTTGACGGTGCGGCGGGTGCGCTTCTTGGTAACCTCCTCAGAGATACCCTTCTTGTGCATGCGGCGGAAGAGGACGGTCCAGGAGATCTTGCGGGGGTTCTTGCGCTGCAAGAAGAGGGACTCGGCCTTACCGTTGACGAAACGGAAGGACTATTTGATTTGTTGGGGGAAGAAATGAAGAAATAACATCCGTGTTATTACGATGGTTTTCCTTTTGAAATATCTCCAGGTTGAGCCTCTTGCCCAATGTCTCTTTTCTCTTCTCCTGTTGACTAATTGACCGTTGGAGGTTGTATATGTCCTTGAAATATGACGACGATTGATTTGCGTCCAGGATTGAAGAAGGTCCAATAAGCTCGTTGATGTCGTATGTAATCGTAGTTCGTCAGTGAGTCTCCGCCCTTTTCGACAAGAAAAATGGCCAGTATGGTTCTTGGGGTTCAAGTACGGTCACGTCGAGGTCGAGGTACTGCGGCTACTGCTGAAAGTCATTGGAATCTCCTGCTAAGTACTGAAAGGTCCTGCACTAGGGCCCAGTTGCTCTTGTGTGTTGCTCTAGGGATATAAACGTACTCTGTTGTCGACACGGACGTAGATCTTGCCCTTGCCGGGATAGATCTTGGCTCCAGAGAAGGCGCAAATCTCGATCCTGATGAACAAAGAGGTGCAGAAGAACGAGAAAAGTGATGGTCAGAAAGGATGGTTCATAAAACAAGTAGACTGGGAAAAAGAGGAGGGTTTGTTGGGAGAGGTATAAAAGGGGAAGGTGGTCCTGCCGTGGTATAGTTGATGTCGACGTGATGAAAGGGTTTCCTCCTAGTTGTTCCCTGTAGTCATGAGCTGGCACCTCCAAAGGGTACTGAATCAGAGGTTCCCCTCACACCTCTCTTCGCAAAAAACAAGCTAGGCTTTCGTTGTTCCTTGCGTTGTTGGGAGTGTTTGTCAAAGGCCGCTGTAAGGTGCGTTGCTCTTTTGTCCTTTGCAAACAGCGTTCCAGTACACTACAGAAAAAGGTGACCCATCAAAGGTTCCCCCATGCCTTTCAGGCTCAAGGTCCCGCTTGAAGGTTCCATCTTTTTTTGAGTGACCCCTGGAAGAGAGGCTGCTTAGTCGTATAGGTAGTGCGTTGATGGTTGTGATGGGCTGATACTGCTTTGTCGTGTTCTGGGTGATTGCAGCAACGGCTGTTGACTCCAGTCGGTAAAGCTCAGAGTTTGGCCTTTATTCCGTTATCAGAACAGTGGGTCTCCCACCCAACCCATGGGATCGTGATGTCTCCTCCTCCTCCAAAGTCGATAATTATATGTCGATGGTTCCCGAAACGAATACTCCAGTTTCCCGATACGATTGCGATGAAGAAAACGATGGTTGGTGTAAAGTGATGGTTGGATGGATCGATCGATGGTTAAGTCTATAGCGATGGATGTATATCATCCCCCCTCCCACTGCACTACGCCGCTGAAGCATACTTCATGGTGACTGAGAATAAATTTGAAAGAAGGATCCAGCCAAGTCTGCCCTGCCCGCCTAATCAATGGATCGCATTTTGGTGGCTGATTACCCTTAATCATTTTTCTTTATTTCATTTTCAATCACCTCGCACTGTTGTTCTGTTCCTGAACTGATGGCACCTGCATTTCACAGTCTAGGAGAACAGGTGGGGAGGAGCACAAGAAAAGACCTTACCAAGGACAGCTCCACGGCGTCGTTCAGCCATTCGAATATCCTCCTCCTCTTTTTCATCTAGATGAGGCTGCAAGGACCTCTCCCCTGCAGCATCCAACAACAAAAGGTCCTCCAACCCCACAGCAACACCCTTCAAATCCACCTCGGTCCAACAACTACGCTCATACGTGGGCGCAGGAAACCCATAAGCACCATTCAAGGTCGTCCGCATATGGATCCCATTCCACACCACCACATTTTCAACCCCCCTTGTTGCCGAATGGCCCACTCGAAAGAACTGGCCATAATAAAACGCACAGATCAGGCGGATCATGAGGAGAGGGCCCAATCTTGCAGAAAAGGGGACAATTGCGTGGCGCCATTCTTCCTTGATGGTGATGGTCGCAGTGATCCGTGGATCATGTTCGTTGGGGGTGGTGATGGTATGCTCGGGGATGTAAAAGAGGATAAAGTAGCAGCATAGGCGGGGGTCGAACGTGTAGGACATTGTCGCGTTCGGCATTGGGCCTAGCTTCATCGCTCCTCTGATATTAGTACCCGAAGGCGATGGCGACGATGACGGGTTGACTCCTGTAGATCGACGACTGTCAACAGCAGCAGGAAGAGCAACACTAATACACGGAGTGTTGCAAGAAGGGCACTTGAGGAGAGTATCTTTACCCATGAACCAGGTCTTGATACACCCCTCATGAAAGCAATGACAGCACTTGTGCAGCTGGACAACCCTCCTATCCGCATCCTGGGGTAACCTCATTGAGCGACGTTGGTTTCTTCCAACGGTGAGAAGCGGATCTGTGCAGATCGGACAAGCTTCATTTGCAAACCTCCACTGGTGGGTCGGGTTGGCTGCGAGGAGAGAAGTGCCTGGGGGTAGTTTGAGGAGGAGACTGTCGAGCATGTTGCCTCCCAGTTTCTCAATTTCGGCTCTTCTCTGATCACGGTTGAAAACGACAGTTCCGAACCGACTGGAGAGTCCTCGGATGGCTGACTGGATCCATGGATCGATCGTATCCCACACAGTGGTCGTCCTGGTTGTCGCTGTTGTTGGATGTGCCTTGTTGAAAATCCACTCAATATAGTCTGTCAAGCGGTAGAACGAGCGCGCCGGAATTCGAGTAGAAGGATTCACCGGCCAGAACCGAGGAGCAGGCATCTGTGTCTGAAAGACGGCCATGGGGACAATATCCCACCACTGGAAGTACAGACATTGTCGCCCAGTTGATGAAGAAGACGACGACATAGCCTGTGGCCGAAAGATGTCCATGAATGGGTCTTTTATATGGCTGAGCAGAACAACAGAGTCGATGGTGCTCTTGGCTGCCGTCAGGAGAGGCTTGAAGTCATCGGTTGAGGTTTTCAAGGCGTAAGCGTAGTTTGTCACAGTGACCTCGTTCACAATCTGATATCGGTAGCAAAGCTCCCGAAGGACGAGTTCATGATCGACCCACTTCAGAACCTGTTGCTGCTCCTGCGGAGAGCGTTGTAGTTGTTGTGATTGAGAGAGGTTGGAGCACTGAAGATGCTGCAGGGTTTCGGCAAGAGATCTTCTATGCGTCCAAAGAGCATTCTCCAAATCCTCATTAAACATGTATCCAAGTTGGATTACCTGCTTGGCAGCAAGCGTCCTCTGGGTAGCTATCTCCCTCTCCAAATCCAACTCCTCGGCTACCATTCGCTTCCTGTCGGTTTCCTCTAGCTCTGCAAGTTGTTTATGTTCGCCAGCTGCCGTGAGTCCCAGAGCGACCTGCTCTGGCGTCCAAGCGGTGCCAAAATCGACAATGATCGCTTCCGTGTACTTATCCTCCATGGCTTGTATCAATTGGTTACATTCATTCATCATCACATCGTCCCAGTGCCAGTTTCCGTGCGGGTAGAGCCTGTTGTACTCCTCGATATAGGACTCCCTGACTATCTTTCTCCCTTTCTCCAGCTCAGAAATGTCGAACTCCCACCGCTCCAACAGCAGCTCATAATGTGGAATCTGCTGAAGTGGGGCATTGATCGCCAGGGCCTGAGTTTTGCGGAGCTCTTCAATCGACCGATGCTTCTCCTTCTGACG
This sequence comes from Linnemannia elongata, assembly GCA_036320915.1. NCBI lineage: Eukaryota > Fungi > Mortierellomycota > Mortierellomycetes > Mortierellales > Mortierellaceae > Linnemannia > Linnemannia elongata. The sequence continues at coordinate 1,218,053 of JAXBDG010000011.1, read as the reverse complement.
GTCTCCAACTTCTTTTAGGGTCGCGGCCGTCTTCTTCAGCATCATCATTGTCTCGTGTGAAAGACAGATCGGACCATTGAGGAGATGAGACGGACAAGAGACAATCCAGTGCTTGTCGGAGGGAGTTACCGGGAACTGAAAACTCTGAAAGAGTTGGGCGCGTTGTGTACCCGGGAAGAAGACTCGGACACGACAGGTGCTTGGGCAAATGTTCAGGAGCGACTCAAATACTAGGGCTATCTCTGGGTCGGGCTTGTACCAGTCTGTCAGCAGTGGATGTTCGCTCTTGATGTCGATAGCGTCAGCATTGACATAATCGCCGTCGGCAGGAGCAGAGAGTGCTGCAGGTGGTGGTGCAGGGACGAGGGACAGGACGGGAATGAGGATGTTGGTGTGGTTAAGGCTCAGAGGGCCGAGATCACCCTTGGAGAGTCGATAATAGCTGGCCGGATCGTTTGTAGCCTTGAAGTGGATCACAGCCAGGGGAAGGATCTGCGACTTGTCATAACTATCAATAGGATATGGAGTAAGTGAGTATACAACTGTCATTAGCAACCACGCTGTTATATACAAGCCTTAACATGCAACCACCAAGCAAACAAAACAAAACCTTACACGATCCACTCCTTCCAGAAATCAGTCTCGGCCGCAGAATCATAACCGTTGGGCAAGAAAAAGCTACCCGGCTTCAACACCCTCGCCTTTCGTTCCTCAGGCTCGACCAGAACTCGACCCAACAGGACCGCACAGACAAGCACGGAATACTCCTGCTCAATCTCTGTCTGCTTGTCAACGTACTGCATGCACTTTTCGATCGAGTCCGAGAAGTAACACCCGGCACCGTAGTTTCGTCGATGGCTCAGGCGTGGGTCGAGACCGTTCCTCAGGATCGAGGGAAGGTTGGCCTTACGTGTTCCGTGGAAGAGTAGCTCGTCCTTGTACAACAGTTTGGCCGCCGTTGAATGCGATGGTAGGTTGGTGTTTAAGATGTCGCTGGTCGGGATGGTACCGGTACTAGCAAGGGCATTGGCACCGGAAAAGGTGGTGGGGCTGCCATTTTTCATCAAATTGTTGATGGCGGCACAGAAAGCCAGCTGTTGTTCGTATTCGCGTCGCCGGCGAAGACGCTTCTCGGTCTGATATCGGTTCCAGGTGACAGTGTTGCTCATGATCTGGATGCGTTGGATGGCGAAATCTGTAGGACAGCGGATGTGGTTGAAAAAGTCGTTGCATAGAGTGTCGTAGAGGGTGGGAAGGGTGTCTCGAGAGAGGTCGATGAAGGTTGGTGGTGCGGCTGGCGGGGTGTCGAAGAGGGGGATGAACTGGTCCGAGTACTCGGCCGTCTCTGCACTCTTCTTGGGCGCCATCATCTTTTTTTTTGCTATTTTTTTTTCTGTAAAAAGAGAGAAAGAACGAGAATGAGAAGAGAGTGAGTGTCGATATATTTGAGAGGAGAATGGGTAGAAATGAGCGGTGGCGGTTGAGAAAAAACGATAAAAAAAAGTGAATTATGCTTTGAGATCAAGAACAAAGGAACGACGCGTCTTGTTCCTAATGCCTATGTTGCCTGTGCATGCAACTGTTGCTCACATTTCCGCCTTTTTTTTCATTTCCACTTTCTACCGCAAGTGACCACCTTCCTTCTCTTTGCTTCTTCACTCATACAATACTTCCATTGAACCACTGCTGATGATCACCTCTACCTGCTTCTATACCCACTCTCTTCTCTTCCGCTCTTAACATCACCCTCACATCGACCTCACCCCATCCACCTTTATTCATCACATTCCACACAAGCCTTTTAATTCACTCTCATTCCCTCTCCTAGCCACGATACCACACTTTACACCAAGCATGGACGCATCCCATGTCTTCGCAGCACAACTCCTCGACACCCTCCCCGAGCCAGAAATCGCAGAGATTCAGCGCCGCCAAGCACACATGTAACACCACCACAATACCATCGCATTTCTTTCACCTTCTCTGTTCTCTTGAAACGAAGGAACGATTGGCAAAAACTGACTGACAAACACAGAGCGCCTTTTTCTTAACACTCACTCTACTCTCGGGACATGCGAAATGATATGCTATGATTAGGAGCGCGTCCCTGCAAAAGGCAAGCTCGTCCCTCTCGGCCCTGAACGAGTTCTCGGCCATCAAGTGGGCAGACCTCCACCCAAAGTTCGAGGCCCATACAAAACTCATTAAGGAACTCCAATCTGACCTCGATCACGTCTTTCGCAAAATACGGTACACCCCCCCCTATTCTCCTCTCCTCTTGTTCGTTCGATTTTGACCTTTTCTTGAGGACCAGAGTTCTACAGATTTTCGTTGCTGACAATGGACTTCCTATTCAAATATGATAACAGAACTATCAAGGCAAAGTTGAACCTGCCCAACTTGGATGACGAGGGTGAGGACGAAGAGGATGAGAATAGTAGCGACGAAGGAGGCGCACAAAGCAAGACAGCAGACGAACAGGCAAACACCTCCTTGCCTAACTCACACGACCCGCCTGAAAATCAATAAAAAAAACAACAATAACATCATTGAAAAGAATACTATACAGTGCTGAGGTAGTAGTTGATGGAGCAAAAAACTTGTTTTTTGTTGTTCTTTTGTTTTAGATAAGTGTAGGATGGGATAAATTACGTGGCGACTATAGTACAATAGAATAATAGAGTAGGGTAATGTAGAGTAAAAGAGTGGAGAGAAAACCGAGGTTCAATTAAAACGCGGCTCAAGAACGATGGCCGGTCGAAGTGCGGGGAGACTGAGCTGGCGTGCTTTTGGGAGATCCCTTGGGCGAAGTCCGTGGAGAGTTGATTGTCGTCAAGACCTCGACCCACGATTCGTATCCCTGCCATCCGCCCCAGGACTGCCGATTGCTTGTCTTTTGAAGTACCATTGTGGATGAACGCTTTTCCCTTTGCGACCAAGATGATACTGTTGCAGAAGACGATGTCGAAGAGTGATCACTTCCGGTGGGTGATGATGGCTCCGAATGGACTCGATGTGCCTCGGAGATATCCAGCTCAGACAAGGTTGGCATAGTCACAACCACGCTGCTCATCTCAATCGTATTCACCTGCATGCTGTATCCATGTGCAGAGGAGTCAGTTCCAAGATGCTCAGAAGACGACGACAACGAAGATGATGAGGACTCAAAGACATCCCTTTCTTCCGAGAGTCGGTCAAGTTGCCATGCAGTCACGTCCTTATTCCTGCCAAGCATGCTGCTTCTCCTGCTGCTCCTGCCGACATCGCTGACATTATTCTCCTGGACATTATAACCCTCGTTCTCCTCCTCGTCCTCCTCTCCTTGGTCCATCTCGTCCATATCGGAGTGATCCTGCAAAAATGTCTGCTTCTCCTGAGGATGGACGGCATCAGCATCGTACATGCTTCCCTTCCCCTTCTCCTGTCTTTCCAGATCAAACGTCGTCGAGGGCATCAACGTGGGCAAGAAATAAGATCCAAGCCAAAAGGCAACTACGGCATATGCTCCTCCTCCGACCAGGTCAACGACATAGTGGTGCCCGAGATACATGGTCGCCCACCAGATCCAAAAGACGTAAAGGACGGCAAATGGGATGGCACGAGGGCCAAAGATGTAGACCAGGAAGAAGGCCAGTTGCCAAGCGTCGGCGGAGTGCAGCGAAGGGAATGCGCCAAAGACGAGGGGTGAGGCGGTGAAGGTGGTCTTGTACATTTCGACGCCGAGTATATCGTCCACACGCGCCAATCCACCAGGATCGCCCGGCATCGAATAGGTTGCCGGTTCAAGGCCTCCATACCTTGTCTCGTACCCTAACAAATATAATACGATGGATAGACCAAAGGAAGAGGGAATGAAGGAATGTTGTTTAGCAACAAATAGGGTCAGTTTTTGGCTCAGTTGAACTTGTGGGTTGAGTTGAGAGGGAAGAAAGGACAAGGGATACAAAGAAAGTTGATTGTACAAAATATGAGCAATGGACAAGCGTGCTTTCCAAAAGGAGATTAATGCGCTGGTGGACCCCTGGATGAGAGGGAAAGAGAAGAGGGAAGGGCCGAGAGCACTGAAGACGGGAAACAACTATAATCCGCGATTGTGGACGCATGGCCATTTTCCACTCATCCACTCGCTTACTCTTTCTTTAATTCACCCAGAATGAGCAGAATGAACGAGATAAATATGTTGGACAATCATATCGAAAATGCAACTGCTTTTGCTGTTGTTGCTTGCCTGCTGTTGAGCCCATCCATTCATTCATTTTCTCCATTCACTAATGAACCTCACAAGGCTTTGATTACACTCTTGACTCTTTCCCCTCTTGGTCCTCCCTTTAAGATCCTCAGTTAACAACAAGGAAATACGAGGAGCTCGACAAGGACATGTATTCCATAAAACAAAGATGAGATGCTGGCGTCAAAGGGAAAGAGAACAATTGGGCGATGAAGGATAGGGACTAGTTTGCCACTGCCAAGGCCAAGTGAGTCGAAAAAGATGGGGCAAGTAATGATAAAAAGAAAGAAGAGAGAAAAGAAAGGGCAAACAACAGACGACCAAACAACAGACAAATGCGCCGAAGAAGGACCGAAGGAAAAACCTCTAACAGACGACCGACCATGTCCCAGGCGGCTATGCAAACAAAAATCTATTTCCATCGCTTTTTGTTGTTAAAGCCCGGTGTTCTTTTCTCGTTTTCTTTTCTTCTTTCTATCCTTCCTTCTTGAGTTTCTCACTTTCTTTGTTCCTTTCTTCGTTAGTCCGAAAAGAAAGGCTTTAGATGGCAAAGGAGAGAGAGAGAGAGAGAGAGAGACAAAGGACTTACATGGAGGGGCGCAGGGGAAGAAGATCTGGGTGAGAACACCAGCCACATTCATGTAACCAAAGGTCCTTGCATAGACAGGGAGGGTGCCTGGAGGACCAAAGCAGACAATCAGGACGGCAGTGACAATGGGCAGCACATAGTGAAGAACACCGTAGGGAATCCAGGCAAGGATATCCTTGAAGGGAGTCGTTGACTGGGCGAGCATTTCCGAGATGCTTCCGCCGTAGAGGATGTTCTCGAGTGCAGGGAGGACGGAAGTGAAGATGTGTGGCCTCCAGTTGGAGGGGATGAAACGGCAGCAATAGAAGAGGATCAGCCAGGAGGCCGGGGCAAAGAACGGTAACATGAACAAGCGTGTCCTGCGGGGGATCAAGAGGACAATGACGATAAGGGCGATGGGTAGTTTGAACCAGAGGGGTTTGTCCATGATCCAGAAGCAGAAGGAGAAGAGGACAAAGAGGAACAGGTACTGGAGGTCAAAGTGAGTGAAGTGATGTTGTTGGAGTGGGCGGAGTGTAGATGCCAGGCCGGATTTGACAGCCCTGTGGATCCTGCGAAACCGCCCTCGAGGAATAGGTGTAGGTGGACTCGGCACCGCCATCGTCTCTTATGTTGTTGTTATTGGATGAATGTTGTTTAGGTGTTGAATGGGTAAAGATAGTGATAGCGTGGTATCCAGCCAAGTTGACAGAGATAATAACAGGCTGGTTGGTGAGTTGCTGCGAGAGAGGGAGAGAGAGAATGGTTTCGCCCAAAGATCGCCCTACAGACAGACAAAGAACACGTTGTGGTGTCGAGTGTCGGGGCTGAGCAGTGGCGAGAGTGGAGGGGAGAAGGGAAGGTCGTATGAAGTGTTGAAGGAAGTGTGAAGAGAGTGTTGTGAATAGGCAGTGGGTGGAGGTGCAAAAGCGAGGGAAAAGTGAGTGAGAAAGCAGAGAGAGTAAAAGGAAAAGAGAAGAGTGAAGAGTGAAGAGAGAAAGGGGAAAACAAGGAAAAGAATTGGTAAGAGAGAGCGAGTGTGATAGAGAGAGAGAGAGAGAATGAAGGAAGGGGCGAAAGCGAAGGGGTTGAATACAAAGTGTAATTGACAAAGATGATGGATGGCAGCGATAGAAAGGCAATTGAAGTGAAAGAAAGGAAGAAGAAGAAAGAAAGAAAGAGGTGAAGAAGAGAAGAGGAGGACAAAGAAAACACTTTATGTTTGTCAATAAAGGATGATTACGGTGAGCATTGACAATTGAAATAACAAGGAACCCTTTCCCCCTTCCACGGGTCAACTTTTTTATCTCCTTCTCTTTAACCTCGGTCATTCAATTGCGAGTTATTCAATGACAACAACCATAACCACCAATAACAAAAACCAGTTCTCTTTCCTTTAACTCCCTGCACACGACTCGAACATTGGTCACACACACATACACTCCTTTGTAAACACGCTCGAATCGACACATCATTCACAACAATACCCCCACCTTTCTCACTCATCTTCCTTCTAGACATCTTCTAGACATCTTCCTACAGTACTTGTTTCGACTAAACCCCCCTTTATGCCCGTCATTAATTCACTCATTCGCAAAACAAACAGAATCTGCCCCCAACAATAGTCGCAAATGACCCTATGCAATTATCACAACAAGGAAAGGAGGCTCAGTTGAAACCAAACGCGTTCTTCGATCACGACAGCAATCCTATTCTCAGTCCGTTAGGCACCATCGAGCAATCATATTCTCAGTTCATCAGGCACAGTCGAGTTGTCTAGACTTGCTCTTCTCATTTCACTCCCAAATTCCTCAGTACCAAAAGCCCATTCAGACCTCTCAAATAGCACATCTCCTCGCACTCACAGAGGCAAGAAGAGCGCCGCAAATTCTTTGTAATATTGCGAGCCGCTTCTGCACCTTCGCCCATCGCCTGCCCATGCAACAGCCTGTCCGTGGTTATATATTGACTGGTAGGTAAGATCTCAAATTAACCGTGGGAGTCGAGGATTTGTTTCTTTCGCTGTTTTATTGCTCCGCACACCTTCAGCCCCACCTATCCTCCCTTTTTTTTTTTTATTATTTTATTTGCTTGAATCCTGGGTAAAAGATCGCTAAACACAGCTATCCAGCATGCCAAATTACCCATAGCTTTTTGTAGGCTGTAGTTTCTCTTTCATTCCTCTTTTCTTTTGTCTACTTACAACATTGGGGAGAAATTATCCACCAGATCCTTGATCGAGACTCAATGAGTTGACTGTGCAACAAAAACGTCGAGCATACGCGCATGCCAGAGGTGAACACAGAGGGCTACGTAAGGGGGGTATTTTTTTTTCTTTTGGTTAGCTTCCATGGGGGGGGGGGGGGTTATTTCCTGTTTGCGCAATGCGCTTTGTCTTGGATGCCAGGTCCAGGGACATCAACAAAAAAAAAAGTTCCTGCTTAAGGTTACGTGGACAAAGAGCGCTAGAGAAGGGAAAGAGAAGGAAGGACAAGAGTCGGGGTCTGCGGAACAAAGGGAGAAAAGGAAACTGTAAAGAAACTTGCACGGCATTTTATTAGACCCGAAGAAATCAACAAAAAAATGACCAAAAAAATACACACTCATGGCAGGGATGGTAGGCGATTCAAACACACTAGCGTACAAACTAAACAAAACACGTATTTGGTCATCAGAAAGAACATATATTGTACTTCGGGGGTAAAAAATCGACAGAAGGAGAAAAAAAGATAGGTCCGTGTCAGTGAGATTGACATGGGATCGTGGTGGTTATGGTCTATCCATGCATTGAGGGTTTGTTGTCGTCTCTGCGTCTGTTGTCCTTCCTCCCTGAGTTAGGACCCCTTCCCTCCATTCATCCATGCGGATTTTTATTTTCCGTGGGCCTCTGTTTCTGCGCATTGATTGCTCGATTCAAGTAGCAACCCCTGTCTCCAAGAAAGGAGAGAAAAGGAAGAGGAAATGAGGGGAGAAAAGGCATTCGCGCAGTTGCTATTAAGGAAGAACGTCAGGAGTGAAGGGTGACAAGGGGTATTGACAAAGAAGTCAATACAGAGGTGATGAAAAGCTAGAAAAGGAGACAAGTAAGGGTTGTGCTTTAGCTTGTGTTTGTGTTCGCGTCTGTGTGAAAGGACAGGGGTGTGAATGAAGGAGTGAAGGAGGGATAAGGGTTGAGAGCAACTGCCCAACCATGGGGGATGGTTTACCCAGTGTTGGTGTTGGTGTAATTGGCAACTCACTTGACTACACTCCTTTTCCCCCTCAAACCCCAATGTTTACAAACAACATCTCCATTGTTGTGGTCACTCACTCTTGTGTCTCCCAATGTCCAATGTGGAGATGGACAATCAACATAACAACTACTGTTGCCTTTAACAACATACACTAACAAATTTCGAAGCGACCATGAACAATAACAAACAAAAGATACACCCCACACGAGCAAGAAAACACCAAACATGGCCAGCCGAGCCCACAAGAAGTGAAGACTATCACAAGCTTTTCCAATCAACTCAGACCGTCAAAGTTATCGCTCCCATTCGTCAACAATGCAAAAAACTGCCAATGGGTACCTGGCAAATGACTACAAGTTACCGGATATTTCTTAGTGCCGAGAAAGGATAGGGAAAGGAATGAGGGGCTGAACCCTTTTGGCAGCCATGCTAAACTTTTTTGCCAATTTTTCTCCTCGATTTCTTCTTCTATATGGCTTCGGCCGCATTAAACTTGTTGTACCTGAACTTGTGTTCACTTCTTCACTATTTCCTTTATCTCCTATGTAAATAGCCTCCAAGGCAACCGGCAAACCCCTTCCTCCTCATCAACTCCATCTAGCATTTTATATACCTCTTTTATTCCCTTGTTTCCTTTCTTTTTTCATTTGGGACCCAGAAAATAAACGAGACTTGGAAAGCCCTGTCTTTCTTGTCCCTTCATTTACCAGAGAAAAGGACTAGATATTCGATGAAAAGAAAATAAAAAACCGGTTATTTTCGAGCAGGAACAAAACCTGTTCGTTTTGGTGGGGTTCGCGTTCTTCTCCTGCCGCATTAACTTATTCTTGAAAGCTCTCATTGTTTTTTTTTTTTTTTTTTTTTTTTTTTTTTTTTTTTTTGGAAGAGTACAAGCAGGAGAAGAATGCAGGGGATGAAGCATGCCGCGGATATGAAAGGAGATAAGACCTATTTCTTTCTAGATATAATAAAGAGAAAGAGAGGGTGGAGAGAAAGGGGAAGAGAGCCAGGCGAGTCTGACTATGTAAGTCTTTACCGGAGAGTGTTACAAAGAGAAACAGCATGTCTAAAACCGACATCAAAAATCGTTAGCCTCTCAATTGACGCGTCGCTCCTGTAGAATCAGGCTTGCATGTTGTTTTTTTTTAACTATGATTCGAAAGCAACACACAATCATTTACAAAAAGGATGTCCACTCAGGAAACCTGTAAGCCGATATTGCACGAAAAAGAAAAAAAAGAGACCAAGGCTACACATTCCACGAACCCAGGAATAGAAGTTTTGACACCGCACTAGTCGTGTCGCGGACCTAATTCGCTCCTTCCACTAGCGTATTGTCACTTCAATGAGAAAAACAACACGTCTGTTTCTTTTTGGTATTTTTATTCTTTTGTTGTTTGTTGTAGTTGGCAAAAGAGCACCGAAAATGATGAAGCACTATTTACGGAGAACCACCATGGCCACTATCACGCCTTGGAGGATTCTTATCGCGCAAAAGTCCAGTCATCCCTTCTGCATTCATCGCCTTTGACATCGTCGCCACAGAAGAAGGATCGACAATCAGATAAACCTGCTCGTCATGCAACGGCGGCGGTAACATGAACTCGGGGATCGAAATCTTGCGCTCATGATGGAGATGGTGATGACGCGAGGAAGAGACAGCCCGAGCATGGTGCGCCACATCCCCGCCTGGTAATGTCGTCGATCCAAAGGATTGTTTCCGGATCGGGTCTGATGGCAATTGGGTTACTGAAAGGGGGGCAAACACGGACGAGGGTGGAGATACCATCGTCAAGTCGGAATTGTTCTCGCTCGCGTACTGGTGGACCGTCATTGATTGCTGTTGTTGCTGTCGCTGTCGAGCTGTCGCTGTCGTCGATGGGTTCTGGCGCAGACTCATGGCCTGCATACGAGATCGAATACGGTGTGGATCCCGATCATCCTCGCTAAAGCTGCCTTCATCCTCTTCCGTCTCTCCCTCATCGTCCTCCATGTATCCATCATCACTTCCAGGTCCACTCTCCTCATCCTCCTCTACATCTGCATCGTTGCCAGAGTGCTGTGATCCCGATAGTGACGATGGTCCTTTTCTGGAAGAGTTGGAAGCACTAAACCGCACATTGGCTTCAACCTCAGGCGTTCCAATCAAGATTCGACCGCCAAATGTACTGTCGTCCTCTAGCGAAAGTCCAATAGTGGTCGTGTTCGGATCCGCTGTTGCCGTCGACATGAACACCCGACTGCCCTTGCCTCTCAGAGCATCCTCCTCCTCCGTGACAGTTGACAACGTCGACTCGAACACTGTAGAAGTTGGTGTTGTAGTCGAGGTGGACGGTTTGCGTCCCAAGGTTGTAAACAAAGGTGTGAGATCCGATGTCATTCCTGCAGCCTTCCAGCACTCCTCCGTCACCGCCAAAGTCGTCGGATCCTTGTCGACCAAGACCCGAACTCGAACCTGGCCCTTCCAATCCAACGCCCGCAATATGTACAGTGTGCGACCTTCCAGGCAGCACCATCGACCACCCTCCCAGACGACCGTCATGACAGGACATTCCTTGGCCATATCCCGCTGTCCTGCCTTAAGCGCCGCGATCGATTCCAGGATCTCGGGATCCTTTTCGAACCGCTGTAACGATCCGTTATAGTGGATCTCGGACGTGTCTAAAGAAAGGTAGCTGGGAACGGCCCCGGTATCGCTGGCGCCCATGATATGTTTCCAAACGTCCTGTTGTTCGACGCCTTCTCGCGGGGAGTACGGTGATGATGATAGTGATTCTGTTGTTGTTGCTGTTGATGAGGTCGGTGTTGTTGTTACTGTTGAAGCAGTGGACGATGAGAATGTTGACGACGACGTAGCGTTGACCGCCAAGTTTTCGAGTTTCGAGAATCCCGCTACAGAAAGTTCGCCCAGAGACAACGGCCTGGCACCGGGTCCCATTCCAAGAAGGACAAGTTCATCCGAGGGATAGTGAAGCGCCGTCAACGGACTTGGGTCGACAAATCCTCCATCGCTGGTGTTATGCAATTGCTGGTCCTGTTGTGTAGACGAAGACCGCCGTGAGTGTGGTTGGAGTAGTGAGGCGAGATCGTCGTCTTCTTGTTCGTCTTTGTCCTGTCTGTTGTCGTCGACTTGTTTGCGGATGTGATATTGTCGGTAGAGATGGTATTCGTGGTACCGCCGGTCCTTGTGTTGCTCAAGGAACTCTGGCGGACTGATGAAGACGTAAATCCTTGTTAGGAGGACCAATGCTAGTGACACGTAGATGACTGTCTCTGTTGCCATTGATATGTGTGTGTGCTGGCTGTGATATGTTGAGAAAAGGAGGAGGAGGAGGTTTTGTGAGAGAGAGAAGCAAGCGCAAAGGACGGTGATTGTTGCTGTTGTTGTTGCTTAGGTGTAAGAGTTGTTGGTTGGTTGGTTGTTGTTGGATGGACCTGGACCGAGCTCTCAGATATAAGGCAGGATTGGATTCGTTGAAAAAGATGTGGGTGAGCGCGTGAGATGTGTGTTTCTTGTTGTTATGGTTGTCGGTGTCCTATTAGGGAAAAAGCAAGGGATGTTGATTGGTCAATGGTCGAAAGTGGATAATGGTTTTGTGTTCAACGAACAAAAGTGAAGAGGCGAGGCGAGGAGAACGGGAAGAAACAAAAAACGGGCTAGATGAATAGGAAAAAGAGCACATGCTTGAAGAATAAAAACACAAAAAGAAACAACAACAATAATGCAACCAATCCTTCTCTCTCATCACTTTTCCTCACTTTTGTTACACGGGTAGCAAGGGGATCAGGAAAAAGAAACAAAAAAAGAAAAGAGAAGTGGTGGAAAGGAGAATAGAGATGTTGAGCACGGGTGTTCAGGGGAGTGTTGCTTAAGCGATGGATGGGATGCAGATAAGATGTGGCAAGGTAACAGCAGGAGGAGCTTTGTGAGAATGACAATAGGGGGTGGAGAGGAGGAGGAAGGAATCAATTGTTTCTTTGAAAGAGCAGAAGAGGGGTTTTTGCATCTGTTATCAGGAGAACCATTGGGAAGGTGCACTCAACGGGTACCACCAAAGGGCAAACATAAAAACCCCGAAGTCTAGGAACAAAGAGAGCCGTGTTCTTTTCAAAGGCTAGAAGTCCCTTCCTCCTTCACCAAGACAGTTCCACAGGATGTGTTTGCATGAATGCAATTAAAATCGAGAGCGACAGAGAGGGACTGTACGACATGGAATAGAGAAGAGGAGAAGCATAAGAAAGAGAGGACAAGGGGAAGGAGGCACGCTATCCGACATGACAAACTCCTGCATTGGAGCCACAAGGCAGGCAGATGCACGAACTCTCGAACATGGTCTATATGCCTGAAGGAACGATTATCGAGAGAGCGAAGCGAAACACAAAAGAACCGCGAGCGAAAGAGGGAGGTGAACGAGAACAGAAAAAGAAGGGGATGAGGGCTCAGCATGGGTTGGACGACATGTTAGTGGGGTTTTCTTTGCTTCATCCCCCCCTCTCTCATTCTCGTAGAATAGAATGTGAGCATCCATTCCACTCATACTCACTCTACACTTATGTTAATCTCTGTAAGCAACGTCCCTTGCTCCGCGGGAGGATGATATCAACGCAAAGTCGAGTTCAAGGAGATACAAGGAAAGGAGCAAAGATGAGAGAAAGAGGGACATGAACACCAAACCTCCAACTACCCAGCCCTCGAAATAAAGGAATAACAAACAAACACTCACATCAACGGCAGGAGTGAGGATAGCAAAGCAAGATAAAAGGTGTAGTGTCCAATTGAAGTAAAGGCAGAGAGACACGCACCACAACAACGATAGCAGAAAGAGAGATGAAAAGCACTTGCATGATCTGTCCGGATCCATCTACCATTTCTCGATCCGAAAGGACACACAAGATCGGTCACCATTGAGCACGCAAACAAACAGCCGGCAATTGTGGCCCATAGGAAGAGAGAGGAAGAGTTGTACGAGGGGTGAACAGGGCAGCCGGTAAACTGCAAATGTTGAGATCTAATAAAAAACAACCATTCCTCATCTGAGCAGTTTTCAACCATCTCTATTCATAAATAACACTCACTCACTTTTCAACCGACAAAGCCCAATGGAGAAATAATGCGCAAAAACAATACGAGTGGAAAAAAAAGGGTTATGCTTCGGATGGGTTGCAGGGCGGGCGGGGATTGAAGAAAGGAAAAAAAAAAGCGGCAAAAAGAAGGGAGAACCACGCGAATGTATTCGCAGACGAGACAAGAGATTCGCGGAGACTATCGCACCCAATCTCCCGCCCATTTTTGCATGCTGGTTTTGATGTTGGTGTGGTGCTTTGGTAAGACAGGTACGATATACTTACGGATAATTGTCCAAGTGGGCGTAAGGAGAGCGAAAATAAGTGAGAGAGTGAAGAAGAAAAGGAGGGAAGGGAGGGAAGGAAGGGAAGGGAAGGGAGAAGGAGAGTAGCCGTTCTTGACACGTAATGAAAGCACAGGAAGGAGCTATGAGACACAGAGCAAGGGAGTGCCTGCGTCTAATAAAGTATGATACAGGGACGAGTAGTTGTCCGTTGAAATAAAAAGGGTGAACTGTGAGTTGAAGGCGAGTGAGCAGCAGTTGTGGAGAGGAGAAGTGAAAGGGGAGCGAGTGAGAAACAAAGGCGTGTCTGTGAGCAAGAATTGAATGGAGAGAGTGAGTGAATGAAGGCGTGAATGGCTGCAAGGTGTAACAATGAGCTGATGGTGTGAATGGAATGAAGGAAAGAGAGAGAGAGAGTGAGAGAGAGTGTGTGTGAGAGAAGAGAAGAAAAGAGGTAATAAAAGAAGAACAAGGTTTTCTGGAGAGAGAGAAGAGCAAAGAAAAGACAATAGGGAGAAAGAGAAAAAGAGGGTTGGGGTCAGAGGGAGAGGATTGTCGGAAAAAGGAAACAAAAGTAACAACAAAAGGGGTGAATACGTGAGAATGAATGAAGAAGAAAAAAAAAAGGAAAAAAAAAGAGGGTGCGCGCACATACACATACACATCATACACCAGTAGAACGTTATTATGAAAGGTATATGAAAGAGAGGTGAGAAAATCAACAATCAACCCTCGCCTTTTGATGTTCAATCAGATCAATAATTATTCGTCCTATTGGTTCATTCATTGGATTTGAATCATAAATGAGGTCCAGGCCCCCCTCTCTTCTCTATCTCTCCCCACGATGCTGATGCATTCCTTCATTCTCTCGAGTTTTGCCGCTAGAGAAATATCCGCTAGAAGTAATGTGCAGAACTGTACATGTAATGTATAGTCAAATACCTAATGACAGCAACCACAATAAAAGCCACTGATGTTGATGATATGTTGTTATTCCTTTATATTTGATAACTGTTCCTCGAAGGCATGAACAGGACAAAGAAAAAAGAATCCAATTCATGTGCCGTAGACAAGATCATGATCATCCAAACAATAGTGGTTGCTGTTATTGATATTGCTTGTTGCATTGTTTTGCTGATTGTTGTCCATCTGCCCAGTTTTGTGTGCGTGCTTGTGTAAGCGTGGAGAGTGGACAATGGATAAGGATCAATCAAAGGGTTCATTGATTTTTGGCGATAAGTAAGTGATGGGTGATGAGTTTGTTTGTGTCAGTTATGTGATCAAAATCTGGAGACTGGAGAAAAAAAAAGGTACAGGAAAAGGGCTGTGGAGTCGCGAACAGAAAAGGGAAGCGAAGTCAACGGAAGCAAGAGCATGCTACGAAAAAAAGGGGGAGACGGATATGATAATTCTCACAGAAAAACTTCCCACCAGAACAACTCAAGGGGGAATCAAGTCGTTTTTTTTTTTTTTCACGCAGTTTCTTTTTCTCAAGAACCTCCTTCCTCACCTCTTTTTTAAGCGGGCTGGATAGATTTGATGTTTGCATATTGTTTGTTATACTGACCCTCCGGAAACTACAGCCGAAGGCAAGGACAATGTTGATAGTGTTGGGAGTATATGACCACATGTAACAAAGCACAGGCGACAACAAGACGGCATGAAGAGGAAGCATGTGCGTATACAATTTTTTGTGTTGGTAACCATGGTGGGTGACTGGGCAGGTTGATTGGTTGGGCGAACACCACTTGTGCAACTACGTGCGTTCGAGGCAACAACCCTTTACATGAAATAAGGCTCCCAAAAGCCCAATACTTCAAAATGATCTCCTCAGAACGACGAGAAGAAGAAGAAACCGGACATGTTCAACGGAAAGAAGGAGGGAGTGAGGGAGTGAGGTAACAGAGCTGTTGGTTGGTAAAGAACAACACCTGGAAACACTCGATTGGGCAATTCAGGCACACACACGCACATTTACATACACATACGCATGTACATCGTGCGCACACACGCGGCGGCGCTTCTCTTGCATCGATTTTTCTACTTGCGATAGCAAAACACTGCTTACAACACACATCCAAACAAAACAACAAACATGCAAAGCCCTTCCACTTAAGAAGAACGCGCTCACTATCTCATTTTCACCCACTCGTAATTTTTTCTTTTTTCTCTTTTTGACCAAAAAAAACCAAAAACAAACAAATCATTGACGCCCAGCAGAGTTAAGGGAGGGATATACAGAGGGAGAGGGTGTGGTGGCAAAACAGAGAAACCGATACGTAAGACCTATCTCATATGTTTGTAGCACAACCACAGACCGAGGTATTGAAGAGTCGAAGAGGGCAGTGTATGTTGGCATGTGCAAAGCGCCAGACAGGGAAAGCGAGAAGCAAGAAGGATGTATTTGTGTATCAACCGTGTGTGTATGGAAAGGCAGTCGAAGGGGGATTTGGTGGAGTGAAAGAGACGAGGAATGAAAAAAAAAGTGAAAGGGAAGTTGATTTGTGAGGAAGTAGGGATATGAAGAGAATGAACAAACCTTGGGAGCTGAAAGAGAGTTGAATTGAGAGTCGATAGTTAGGTAAGGAAGGAGGTCCTCGGAAGTGGGGATAGGAGTGTAAAAGAAGTGTATCGGAGGCTTGAGTTTTTGGAGGGGATGGGTGAGAGGAGAGTTGCAAGAGAAGGAAAAGAAGAGGAGAGAAAAGAGTGTAGGTGTAAGATGATGTGATAAAGAGTGAGAGGGAGGGAGGGAGAGAGATGGTCAATGCAGGCAAAGAAGAAAAGGAACAAAAAAACGAAGGGGGATATCTGTCCGTTACAAACATGCGCTGTCCTTTTATATGAATTTTTCAAGGCTTCGATTTTCACGCAAAAGCCATGCCATGCGGATGCGGGGCGATGTAACAACTTTCTTTCCAACAAGCAACTGCTTCTTAATCCATTCTTCCTTCTCCCTCCACTCCTCCTCATTTGACATGCATCATCGTCGTCTACTTTTTTCACTTTCTTTTCATGCATTCATGATTACTCGCTCCATACCTCTGCGCCCTTTGACCTTTTATGTCTTTTTGCTAGTAAAAACGCTTAATGCGATGCGAATAGGAAAGGATCGCGCAGCAGCAGCATCACATTTGTTGATTTATTCAAGAAGAATCTTGAACTGAATTATTCATCCCTGCAGACACCCTATCCGGTTAAGTCAGCATCTCAGCCAGTCAGTCAGCCAGTCAGTCAGCCTGTTCGTCAGCCTGTTCGTCAGTCAGAGGAAGCAGACGAGAGCCAACTTGTTTTCTTTTTGGTCTGCCCGGCCGACAGACCCCGACACACCCGGCTAACAACTTGCATGTTACCAGAGGACGGCACATCTAATTGTAGACAGAGAACAGATGGGCGTGTTTTTTGCTGACTGTTGACCAAAGGCTCTTCACAAACTCTGATTTCTATTCCTTCTCTTTAGCTGAGACATCGTCATCATCGTTCGTCGATGTCGGTAAAATTAAAAAAAATCACGCATCTCAGAGAAAGGAGGGAAGGAGATAGACAAAAGGGTGAGGGAGAGAAGGCCCCAGAGATGTTATCAATCAGGCCCCAGGTTCCACGTTTCAGGAGTAAGAAGCGGGTGAAATCAGGAACTGTAAAAAGGGGGAGTCGTTGACGTCGTTTTACGAAGCCTAAACGAATAAATGTCCATTGAGAATACACGCATCTGATAAAAATAGGAAGCGCCACGCTACCATTGTCTCCACAACCCACTCCGACAAAGAGATAAACAGACATAAGAAAAATAGGGACTTGTTACATGAACCTCGTTTCTAATATCTATTCTCTTGGAGTCGTTGGAGTCGTGTGGACTTTTTGGACAAACATCCTCACATTATCACAAACACCATTCAAACCTTTTTTATGCTTGTCTATGTTAAACACCTCGTTCATAATGGGTTGATATCCATTGGACAACACAAAACGATTATTGTGTAAAGAAAAAAAAAAAAAAAGCCAGGAATGCCAGATGAATCCGTTCACTTTTGATTTAGTCGAAGTGTTCAAGGCGAAAAAAATAAAAAAAAAAAAGTATCGACAAACAAAACAGCAAATCATCAAACGACGACAACAAGACACAATAAGTATGAGAAATGGGCTGTGGGGTGTGAGTTCACATCTCTTTTCTTTTCATTCCATCCATATGAAACGTTCGTTTGTCTGACAGCCTTTTTTATTTGCTCATGACGCGATATGTAATATGATTTCCATGCACCACTTGTTCACCACATCTTCTTCGTCCTCCTCTATGCCTCATTCAGTCCTGTGTACCGAGTTTGGGCTGAACAACCCAAAAATAATGCAACAAAGAAAAAGATGCCAAGCTTTGGCCAACAGCATCAATTGACATTAAAAAAACATAAAATACAAGCCCGCAATTAGGTCAATTGGGCGCCCATTCATCTCGTTCGAGCTCTTAGTACATACATCAGCATGCATAAACAAAAGGGCTTTCTCATTAACGCTGTGTTTTGGTCTCTGTTTTTGGGATATTTATTTCTATGAGATGACATGCAAAAAAAAGTGGAATGATGGAAAAATGGTTGTGGTAATGTAATGGATGAAATGAGGAGCTTTTGAAGAAAAGAAAGAAGGAAATAGAACTAAGAGAGACCCAGAAGGTTTAACGTCTCTTGTACTTCTTGGAACTCTTGAAGGCCTTGTTTCCACGAAGCTTGCCCAACTTGCCATTACGCTCCTTCTTCTCATCCTTCTTATCCTTTCCTCCAAACTTGGAACCCGATCCAAGCTTCTTGGCCGAGGCAACACCCTGTTTGGAAGCATCAGCCAAATCACGACTGAAATCAACATCCTTCTTCTTCTTCTTCTTCTTCTGGTCCTGGGGCTTGGTCGCTGTCTTCTCCGGTGCCAACTTGGGGATCTTGTTGGGCTTCAACGCGTTCTTGGCAGACTTGATCGATTTGGCGTGAGAGTTGATGTCCTGATGGTCCTCCTCTGACAACTGAAGGCGTCTTCTCTTTTGACGAGACATGCCTGCAAACCGGTCGCGCTTGGGTGCATCTGGCTCTGCGACCTTGCGCTTCTTGGGCTCGTTCAATGCGCTCTTACTTGCGTCTAGTGTATCACAAAGGAAAAGGAAATGGATCAAAAAGAGAACACGTATTAGTGACCATGGTTTGTTTAAGAAAAAAAAGTAAAAATAAACAAACAGGTTGCAGTAGTAGTAACTCGGCGTAAAGCAACATCAACAAGCAAAAATAAAAGGGCCGGGCATTCTTACCTGCTGCCAACTTCTTCTCATCGGAGGTTTGGAACCAAGTCTTGGCGGGTCTGCTGTAAATCTCGTCCTCGTGCTTGAGCAAGTTGGCTGACTTTCTCATCTCCATCTCCGCCTGACGAAGAGCCTTGTCCTCCTTCTCCTCAGCCATGACCTCCTTGACGCCCTCCGTCAAGCCCTCAACACGCTCGCGGTACCGGGTAATCACATCCTGAGGGATCACGCGGTTTTTCACAGTCCGCTTGTCCGCATTCTTGATCGCCATCTTGAGCAACTTGCGATCGTTCTCTCCTGCCAATGTGACGGCACGACCCATACGACCAGCACGAGCAGTACGACCAACACGATGCTGGTAGATGGCATAGTTCTGGGGCATGTTGAAGTTGATGACGGTATCGATACCCTTGATATCCAAACCACGCGAGGCCAAATCGGTTGCCAACAAGAAATCCACCTTCTCGTCCCTGAACTCCTCCAAAGATGCCAAACGCTGCTCCTGTGTAAGGTTTCCGTGCAACTCGGCTGACCGTAAGCCCATCAATCCAAAGATAATCTTCATTTGATGCGCTGCTGCTTTGGAGCGGAAGAAGATGATTACACGACGCTTGAAAGTACGCGAGCAGAGAGCCAACAGGACAGCGGGGCGATCCTCCTCACGATGTTGACGGATACGGACAAACTCCTGAACCAAACGCGCTGCTGTGGCGTTTGAAGAGTCAATCTGGAGACGAACGGGACGGTTGAGTGACATGCGAATAAGCTCATCGACATTGTCGGTCATGGTGGCAGAGAACAACATGGTCTGGCGAGATTGGGGGCAGGCCTTGACAATCTCGGTCAACTCGGCCGAGAAACCATCCTCCAGCATACGATCAGCCTCATCCATAATCAGGATGTCGATGTGATCCAGTGTGAACGAGCGCGAGTTGAGAATATGATCGATCAAACGACCGGGGGTGGCGATCAAAATATCGGGACGAGTGCGAAGCTGAATTTCCTGAGCGTTACGAGACAAACCACCTACATTTTCAATGATACGAGTATATTATGTTAGCTATGGGTGTGAGATAAAATGTCGCAACGTCAATTTGAAGAAAACAGAGCGGGACACTTACCGACGCAGAGTCCAAAGGTGATATCAGTAAAGCTGGCCAGCTTCTGGGCGACACTGTGACACTGGATAGCCAACTCACGAGTTGGGCACAGAATCAAGACACGCGAGGTAGCAGTTTGGCGGGATCTGTACAAGAGACGCTCCAAGACGGGGACGATGAATGCAGCAGTCTTTCCTGAACCGGTGACGGCACCACCACAAATATCCTTGCCCATCAATGCAACGGGAATAGTCCTGGCCTGAATTTGAGTAGGCTGAACGAATCCGACCTGGGCCAATCCCTTCAAGATAGGACGCGACAAGTTCATCGTCGCGAATGTCTCGGCAACCTCTGTTGGTGTATCCGTCTCAGGGGCGAAGTATGCTTTTTTGCGCTACAAGTTCATAACCAGTAAAAAACAAAGGAAATTGTTAGCTATCACATACACCCAGATATCGTCCTCTTCAAAGACAATAAACCATAGCAAAAGGTGATGTTCAAAGCCTACCTCCTTCTGGAACTCTGTCTCTTCCTCTTCATCGTCTTCGCTTTCGCTCTCTTCCTCCTCCTCCTCCTCCTCCTCGGACTCTTCCTCTGATCCTTCGCTTCCAGACTCTTCCTCGCTAGCATCCTCGAGTTCAGCCTCCTCGGCCTCAGCATCCTCAAGTCCTGCGTCTTCATCACGACCAGCGCCAAAGCCATCCTCAGCAACATCCTCGTCGTCCTCGTCGAAGGTAATGCCCTCCATGTCGTTGTCGTCGCCCTCCTCATCAGAGCTCAATGCCTCCTGGAATTCTACAAACGTGGCAATATGATAAAACACAGCTTGGTTAGCAAGTTACCCTAGGAAACGTAGCCATTGGCGGTCAATTGAAAAAAAAGACAGCCGGAGGAGTGTATATCCCGCAAATCCCTTACCACTCTCATCGTCCTCGTTGACTTCCTTCTCCTCCACAGGCTCAACGATCTTTCCTGACTTCTTGGCCTTGACCTGAGCTCGTTTCCGGGCAATAATATCGTCCAAGCTCAATCCTGGTTGCATCTACAAGTTTCAATTGACAAAATAGCATTACATAACAAGTTAAATATTTGCTGCCATGCATCACGCTCGTTCTTTCTCTATGATCCGAGTTCTACAAAACGTCCTCAAGGTAGAGAGTCATACCTCATCCTGAGCACGAAGGGCAGCACGAGCAGCTGTAAAGTCCCAGTCGTGGTGAGCGCCCATGTGTCCACCACCCTCGGCATCGAATGAAAAGTTAGGGTCGAGATCTCCGGTGTCCTTGGGTGCGACGCCGCTGGCCTTCTTGCCCTTCTTGTTCTTCTTCTTGGTGACGGTCTCCTCCTGCTCGAGCTCCTCCTCGTCCAGGAAAGGCACCGTCTCGTCATCATCGTCAATCGTCATGACAAAGTCGTTCGACATTTTTGTATTATCTCCTTGTGGGTGTGAGGGGTGTGGCGGGGGGATAAGAAGAAAGGGAAGGAGAGTGGCCCAAAGGGTGTGAAGGGAGTAAGGGAGTAAGGGTAATGGGTAACGAATGGGACAATGGCTTCAAGAGGTTCCTTTTTTTCTTTTTTCTTTTTTTTCTTTGTGAGTAAACAAAGATGCTAAATTTATTAAGGGTTTCGTTTTTCACAGTCACTCAGTCCAAACTTTAGGTGACCATGATTGAATTAGATACCGTGGCCCTGACGCTCGGATCCGTGCTGGTTATGCTTGTATGTCCCACTCTTGCCTCCAGTCTTCTCCATGACCTTGACCTCTCCAATAACCATATCCTTTCCAACAGCCTTGCACATATCAAACACCGTCAAAGCCGCTACAGTAGCGCCTGTCAATGCCTCCATTTCAACTCCAGTGTTGCCCATACACGCGACTCGGCTCTCAATATCAACTCGACCTCCACGAAGTCCTCCCTCCTGGATACCAGCAGAAGTGGGAGAAGAGGCCTCATCCTCGACCAACTTGAGATCGACCGAGACGTGAGTCAACAGCAGAGGATGGCACAGCGGGATCAGATTCGACGTTTGCTTGGCTGCCTGGATACCAGCAATCTGCGCAACTGTCAATACGTCGCCCTTCTTGTGTCCGTTACGCTTCAGTAGATCGAATGCTACTCCGGGGAGCCAAATCGAGGAGACTGCCAGTGCTGTTCGGTGCGTGGGAGCTTTGTCCGTGACAGAGACCATTGATGCCTTTCCGGTTTCCGGGTCCGTGTGCGTTAATTGAGGGGTGTTGCAATCACTGTTCTTGGAAAAGGACTGAGTAGTGGCTCTTGAAGAATGGAAGCTGTAAGCTGTGACTGTAGCTTTTGTCGCTGATAACCGAAGGGGTGAAGGGGTGCTGCTCCAACCCAAGCATGAAGACAACGCGTTACGCGTCGCCATGGGTTGCGCCACCAAACGATGCGTTCTGTTCAACATGGTGATGTGAGAGTTCTGAATGAATGCGAATGAGGTGTGAGTATGAGCTGGTCGGTTGTTGTAGCTTTTGGTGCTGCGCTGGCGGATGGTGAATGTATTGACTTTGAGATGGTAGTGCTGGTTGTGGGATAAAAACGAAGAAAGGAAAGGAGGGGAAAAAAAGAAGTGAAGTGCTGTATTAACCCCCAGTTGGGTGTGGAGTCACAATTCAAGGTTGGACGTGGGGTCAGACAGACTTCCTGGATCTTGTCTCCACCCCCACGTTTTCATTCTTGGGTTTCTACTGCTATCTTTGTCTATTTTCTCTTTGCGCGGATGAATCCCGAGGGACCACAGGTGTAGAAGTAGTCGCTTGTAGCCGCAATCTGCGATACGCCATACGCCTTGACCTATTCAGAACATCAATAAATAAAAAAATAAGCGTTTGATCAGGAATCAGGTAAAAAGGCACACCGGTCTCAGGGAAGGGGCAACCATTGATGGCCATCAACAGTTGATTCACTCACAGGAATGCGGTCGAATGTCTGTAGCTGGAACCTGTTGCGCGCCTGCAGGTTCTCAAACGATGACAACGGCTCAAATGTCTCCAAGTTCCATGCCTATAACACATGAAAAGATTCGATACATGATTGTTAATACCTATCTCACTGGTTTTTTTATACACCCTTTTCTGCTGGCACCTGTAAATCCTGTTACCTTCATGTCTCCCTCCCCTGATCCGGAGCAAAGTGTGAGACCAGCTTCATCAATGTAAAGCGACCTCACATGCATCTCATGTGCTTGAATCTTGTGCAATAACTTTGGCTGCCGAATGTCAAAGATACCTAATCGTTGAATATAATATGTCAGTCCTGCTGCATTCCATTTACCAGACTTGAAGCACTCAAGAGTAAGCAAAAAAAAAGAAAAAAAAAACTTACAAATCTCGCCGTTGCGCCCTCCAGACACTAAGAGTTGGTGGCGCTTCGAAAAGGCAAGCGAGTATCCTCCTCCACGATCATGGACATTGTACGACTGTGTGCGTGCCTTTTCAGGGGGTAAAAGCGTGTCCCATATGGCAAGGTTCCGACCGTCTCCCGAGGTTCCAGTGGTGGCAATCACACTGCTTGATCCCAAGAACGCAAAGTCGCGAGCAATCTTGTCGTGGCTGTGCAGAGTCAAGAACGGCTTCGAACCAACAACGTTCGAGTCGAACCTCCACAGATGCATATCTCCCTTGGCATCTGTCGCTCCAAACTTTTGTCCATACGAGTCAAAATGCACCCTAGTACAAGAAAAAAAAATTGTGTCAATCATAAGCCAACAACTATTGCATACCCCTCGTGCTCCTTTGTTAGCATAATCAATATCATCAGGACAATATACCTGGTCACTTTAGAGCTGGTGCCGCCATAGTTGTTGAGTTCTCTCGGCTGGCCAAACTGCCAGAGCGTCACACAAGGGTAGTCAAAAGCCGGGTTGTGTCCCGTAAGGTACAAGGGGAAACTTGGATGACTCTCGGAACATGTCGCGATAATGTCGGTCCTGACCATAATGTTATCAACCTCTCCTGACTTCACTCCAGCAACTCCCATCACAGGGTCTCCGGGTGCCAGTCCTTGTGAACGACGCAGGTTTGCATCTGTGACAGCGTGGGCGAGACCATGATGATGGTGAGGATGGGCGCCGTCATGATGCTTGCCTCCCTTTCCTGCAAACAGATTCTTGAAAACGCTGTGTATGCTGGCCTGGCTTCCCGCTCGACTGACGTTGCTCTCGATGCTCTCGACTACACTCGGCGCCGTTGATGTATCGCCTGTTCGGTCGATCACATTGCCTTGAGCGTCCAAAAAGTCGCCCTCGTCCACATCCACGTCTTCATCATCAAAGTCCATTTCCGAGTCCATGTCGCTGTGATCCGCATCTGTGGTGTTGAGGTTCTTCTGGAAGTCCAGCGCCTTGGAGATATCGATTTCGATAATGTCGGTTCGCGAGCAGACAGCGACAATGCGTTTCTCGACAGGGTTGAATGAGAACGAGGTGATAACAGATCGGGTCTTGTACAACAGAGTCGTATCTTCAACAGGAGCAGGAGGTGATTCGTGGCCCTGGCGATTGGCTTCCAAAAACGCACTTACAAGAGGAAGGAGATGGCCACCACTCTCAAGGCCGCTGAGAAGGACCCAGTACTTCTTCTGCCAGTTGTTGAGGTAGCCCCGAAGGTGATCTTGCAGAGGCGACTTCTTCATCATTTGAATGACCGCCTTTTCCTGCTCGATACCAGATCTATTCAGCCTGTCGAGGAAGGAACTTGAAATAAACTTCCGGGTCTCATCAGACATCCTGTGCCCGTGGTCCCGAAGTAACCCCTCAAGACTCACGACAAGCGCATTGGTCGTAGCAGCATTCAGCACAACTTCCTGTAACGTTTCCCGTTCAGATTTCTGGCCATCGTGGTCCTTCAAGTCGGACGAGATGGCGTTGGCGTCAAGAGGCTATCGGAAAGTAGTCAGAGGGGAGTGTGGTAAGTAATTGCAAATAACTAGGACTATTGTAAGGGCGTTAGCACATCACGTTGGTGTGGATGCTTACCGAGTAGAGGTTTCCTCCTAGAACTTCGGCAATGACTTTGACAGCGCCTCCTCGGTCTCCAACAACAAATCCACTGAATCGTCGCCATTGGAAGAGCATCCCGGAGAGTACAGCGTAGTCTTGTTCCTGCAACGACATGATCACAAGCATAATGTAACTCGCCAGCACCATCTGTTCCCATCGAGGCAAAGCCAGCTCAGTCTTGATGACTGTCTTTGCGAGATTAAACCATTCGCTAGACGACTCCAGAACACTCCTATAACAACGAGCTCATAAATGTTTTGAGTTAGCGTCTAGATGCCTCGATGCTGATAACCATTTCCAGCGACCTCGGTGCTCTCATGTACCTGGCGTATTCCTTGATATGCGACTTCATGCAGGTTGTGAGGCGTTCTGTCAAGACAATGCCAACCATGGAATAGCAGGATTCTGAATAGTGAGAGACAATTGCCGAAATAGGCGATCCTGTGCTCATCGTTGTATTCAGCCAGTGGAAACAAACAGGCAAAGTATCGACCTCAATGCACTTGGAAATCAGAGCTTGCTCCATGACTACACTCGAAACGTTGGCATGCTCCGAAAGCTTGTCCCAGCCATACTTGATGTTTTCGACATATCCCTTGAAAACCGGAGCAACGAGCAACTCAGGTTTCAATGAGACAGTACGGAGAGCGGATGCCATTGGCTACGTGTTGAAAGGTGAAATGTTAATCTAGTAGCAAGTGAACACGGCACTGTCAGTTGAGAAGTTGAAAGCACGATATCTTCTAGTTTGCTTACCGTGAGGAGTTGAACCACCAAGGTCGTGATGTAGTCGTTCAATAGTTCTTCAGAGCCCTGCACATCATCCTCGTCGTAGAAATGACCCTTCGCTCCTCCTGCGCCGTTGACTTTGGATGCCCTACCCAATCCATCGTCCGCTGGCGGCGCAAAATCGGCAAAGATGTCGCGTGCTTGGCCAGAGGACTTAGAGTTGGGTGTGCTGCTGTTACCCATGGATCCAAGCGAGTCAAAGTCGAGCATGCCGCTGTCGATGTTGATGGGGGGTGCTGTCGATTTGAATCCGCCCATCAAAGACATGCCGGTTGATTTGGGAGTCGCGTCCCCGTTCTGTTTGCTGGAGGTTGAAGTCGATCCAAAACTGTCGAAGTCGAATGTGCCAGTACTAACATCCGACGATTGTGCTGTCGCTTTGAAGCCGCCCATTAGTGACATTCCAGTTGACTTTGGCGGGTCGGCGGCGCTGCCATTCTGCTTGTTCGAAGTCGATCCAAAGTTGTCGAAATCAAAGGTGCCACTGTTGACATCTGACGAAGGCGCAGTGCTCTTATAACCTCCCATGAGCGACATGCCTGTTGACTTGGGTTCTGCATTGCCATTCTGCTTGTTCGACCCAAAGCTGTCGAAATCGAATGTGCCGCTGTTGATATCCGTCGATGGAGCCGTTGTCTTGAAACCACCCATCAGAGACATGCCACCACCGTTGGAAGTCTTGTTGTTCCCACCAAAACTGTCAAAGTCAAACGTGCCGCTGTCAACTCCAGAACCTGCAGGAGGTCCTGATTTAAAACCACCCATCAACGACATGCCGTTCGATTTCTGCTTCTGCTCTTTTTTGAGGGCCTCTCGTTTTGGCGACTCTGGTGACTCCGAGGTACCAAAGTCGCCAAAATCGAGCATGCCGCTGTTAAGGTTGGAGGATGACTTGGGTGACCTGAGACCGCCTCGGAAAGACATGCTGGTTGATCTGGGTAGACTCTGAATGCTCTCCCTTCTGACTTCCAAGATGTTGCGAACCTTCTTTGTATGTTTGCTTGCGCCACCCACAGGCATCACGTATCCCCAGTGCTTGAGAATGACCAAGCTGAGGAGAGGACATCCATAGTGCTCATATGCTTCTGCCGCACGCACGACCGCCGAGAACTCCTCGTCGCCCTCGTATCCTGAAAACTGATGAGCATTCCTGCGTAGGTGACGATACAGGATAAGCATCGCTGGATCACGATGTTGACCTGAGTTGGTGTCGCTTGGAGACATGTCCGTCGAAATATCAGACTACAGTAAATGTCAGTACAGAATTCAGACTATGCAATCACAACCTACAAAACATGCATATAAAGCACATGCTTACCAGGGTGACTTGAATAGCTTTTCCTGTCTGACTGAGCATGGAGTAGAACAGACTAAGAAGCCATGGATCCGTCGTAGTCGTCACAAGGTCCTGGAGCAGTAGCGTCAAGACTGGTCCTCGTTCCTCTGAGTATATGCGTATGGTAAATTTTAGAGATTCATGTTAGAATTACGGTCTGGACGGCCGCAGACAGTGTCCAATTGCGCAGTACATTAGGTTCAATACGTACCTTGTTCATAGACGCGACAGATCGAGATGGCCAGCTGAAAGTCATTGAGATGCTTGACGCAAACATTGACAGCATCTTGAAGCTTGTCAGCAAGCAGGAAAAAGGCCGCAGCGTACGCTAAAATTAAAATAATAGCACGCATGGGCGCATTAAAATACTGTTCCTCGACGCAAATGACTTTTGTAAGCTTTGCAACGTGAAATAATTACCAAAGCGCTGCTTTCCGAGAAGCGCAAAGGCATTCTTGAGAGCGGCAGTCTTCCATCGATCTTGATCAAAGTCGTTCGCGAGGAAGGTCACCATCTTTGCTTGTTCTGCGTGGCCATGGGCCGTACGCCACAGACCATGTAGAAGCTTCTTCTTCCTCAACGCGAGGTAGAACAGTGTGCATGCCACTGGATCCTTATCGTCCTTGCCAGTGTACTGGTTCCTCGCAATGACTTCCATTTGCGTGATCTACAATCATTTAGGGTTATCAAAAAGAGTACTCTTAGGGCCGTTGGCAATGAAGCGATTTACATAATTACAGCGCCGGTGTTAGTATGAATTAGATAGCGTACAATAGCGTCCTTCTTCCGCATCCATAGGAAGAGTCCAAGGGATTTCGCCTCCGACCAGGTCATCGGGCTCTTGAGAGAATTGACACAAAAGTCGAGCAGGAGATCCTAAATGTTACGAAGTGATATTCAAAAGATGAGCAAACTATTCTCAAAGGCGAACCTGGCAGACTTAGAAACGAGGCTGTAATCGCTACCTGGGACTCGCTGTGGTATGCCCAAGTGATGTCACGGTAGGCCAACATGGTGGGTCGCTGAGGAGGTGGCAAGATGTACGACAGGTAGTTGAATCGCCTCACATGAAGAAGGAATCGCAATCCGTTGTCATCAATCGTTCCATGTTGTTGGTCAATCTATCAGATATGAAGTAGCCAAGAGTCAGTATTGCGCATGTAGACACAATAGCTATTGTTTGACAGGCAACATTCCAAAGTTATATACCTTCGCAAATCCTTCGATGAAGGCGCTCAGCTGCAACTGTGCGTTCTTTGAAAGTCCGACCAGGGACACACGGGTAAGAAACTCAATCATCTCTTGACTCGTCCTATCGTTCAAGAACTTGCTCTCATCCGAGCTGTTGGAAGAAGACGAGGACGCATTAGTTCATCTCGCGATATATATATAGCGCACTTCTGATGACTGGTGAATATCAGCTAGAATATACCTTTTGAAATCGTCTCCGCTCATGAATAGGTCGTTGAGGTCTGCTTTCGTTGGCTTCGCAGCCTATTTGGAGAGTGGCAAGAAAAACAGTTAGTTCAGTAACATGACTTGCGCTTGTTTTCTCGTATTTAATGATGGCTATTTGCTCCTTACCTCATCTGTCTTCAGAATGACTTCCAATGGGATGGGTAGGGGTCCAGTGGAGGTGTCGTTGCTTTCATTAACGTAGCTCATGTAATGGTAAAGGTTGAACAAGATCTTACGCACGACCTCAAACTTGCCTAGTTTGTCGATAACATTCAATGGTTGTGCGGTTAGCAAAACTCTAGAGTATCGAGCATCATTCTTGCAGTAGAATACGAACCAAGCAAAGAGGCGTACCCCACATGAAAAATTCGACCAAGAGATTTGGGTGGTAGTCAGCAAGTGGTCCGTGCATGGATGACAGGGCCTGGTGGAGAGTCGGGGCCATCTTGAATTCTTCGAAGCCGGGAGCGATAGTCATGTAGTCCTCGCTGAGCCATTTGCTATAGAGCAGCATTGTGCCTCCAGCGCCAACAGAAAGGGTGCCCATATCCAGCCACGCGATGGATGAGATCGGATGATTGACGAAGGAGGGTATGTTGATGTTGAGAAACCTTTCCCAGATGGTAGGACTTGTGACAGTGTCTGTACGCTGCTGCGAGTACATCGAGACCGTATTCTCGAATGCCACCGCGAGATTGTGTCTAGCGTCGGCGGTGACCATCCAGTCCAGGTCATAGATTTCTGGGAGGCGCGTGAACTTTGATTCCAATCGACCAATCGCCCTTCCTCCAACTGAACCCCAGATCTCCAAGTCACTCGTCCTATGGCTATTTGGATAGACTGCAGCAGGTGAAAAGAAACCATTCGTTAATTCTCAGACCTTATACCTTGCTCATTTGCATAACCTGCCGCATAATAGCTGAGGGTGTCACTTACCGAGGGCAAGTTTTCCGTTGGCTCCGCACTGGAAAAGTTGGAGATTCTTCTTGATTGGTATACTTTCTGCTTTGCGCCAGACGCGTTCGCCTGGATGAAGGTGAAAGTCGTGTGCGCACTCCCAGTAGGAAATGCTGGCTTGGTCTTCAGAGTGTGTGGCAAAGACGCTCATGTGGGTCGAGTGCAGGGACTTTGGTAGCGTGCCGGCAAATGACTCGACGGTAACAGCATGCTTAATCACGGAGGGCGGGAGATTCTCCTTGGAAAACAAAACAGGCTTTCCGTCGTCTGTTCGCTGCCACGTAAAGACCATGTTATTCTTGGTACTGAATCCCAAGATATAGCGACGCCATGATACGTTTGTCGTTTTCTTTCCAGACTGTCCAATCTCTTCCACCAAAAACGGTATTTCGAAAGAATCCAGCAGTACCAGAGGGAACTCGGGCTCATAATCTGGCAAGTCCAAGATTGCCGTGCACTTAGCGTTCTCCTCAGCTGTGTAGAGTGTGATCTTCGAGCCATCGTAAACCATGAACGATCCTCCTTCCCAAGCTGGGGTGACCAGCTTCACGTCTCGAGCACCTATTGGAAGTGAACCGACTTCGACCAATCCGGCCGCTACTCTATGTCCAAACTTCAATTTTAAAAAATGTGTTAATAATGTATTGGTGTTGCGAAAAAAAAAAAAAAAAAAAAAAAAAAAAAACCAACAACAACACACGAGCATGACATTTGTGAGATGTTGCTTACTCTGGGTGTTTTCAGCTTCCAAAGCGAGATATCTCCTAAATCCCCGACAGACGTGAAGCACAACTGACGGTGGTCCTTCACGATCGCCTTGATCCGACTTTGCTGCCCTGTCCATGATTGCCTCAAACTGAGTCCTGCCAGAGTGTTTGCACTGTCAAACAGTTCCATCATGTTGACTGAAAAACAGCTCACCCGCCCCTCATGACTTTGTCCAACTATAACGACGTCCGCGGGAATTCCTACGCTCGATAAAAGTGGCTGTAAATAAAGTGGTGCTACGTTGAAGGATCGTAAGAAGTGCCATCCTCGCATAGATCTTTCCAGCGCTCTTACCTCTTGATCTTGCCAGGGCAGTGTCGTGATAAGCAATGATGTTTCGCATGAAGAAAGGCGTTTCCAAGGGCGTGACAGCCTGTGAGATACGCAATACAATGAGAACTTTTGGCAACCGCTGAGGTACTTTGCCGAGATTCTATTTCCGTATAAAGCGAGCAGCAAAGGTGAGAACGATATAAAACTATGAAGACCCAAGGCACATGGATTTTCTTTTGTGAAACATACCTGTACACCCCAAATGACCATGGAGCCGTCTCCTTGGATCTGGAAGAAGAGATCTGATGTATCCCGCACAATCTCTTTCAATTTGCGCAGGCGGATGCTATTGGCGTCGTTGTTTTTGTCCACAGTCTTGCTGGCGGCATATTCAACGGCCATCGCAAACTCCATGCCATCCAAAGCGTGAATTGGGTACTGTGTGATGGATTGTTGCTGTGAAACAAGCCATTGGTTGGGGTCGATGATGGCGCAGATTGACATTGACTCTGGCTGCAAGAGTATGAGAGGTGACCAAATGCGACAAATCCCGTCCCGAGCCATTGTGAAGAGTACATTGATAGGATCGTCCAGTGACCTAGTTAGTTTCCATATGAAGTATGTTAGTCTAGCATGATGCAATACGTTTTTTTCATGTGCGGAGGAAATAGTTACAATGAGATAGGTGATGTGTTAGACTTACGCTGAACTTGTTTTCTCTTTGCGCCATGAAAAGTTTGTAACAGCCCTTGGGTGAGGCAAGTAGAAGAATCCAAAGTCGATGTGTTCGTCTATTGAGGCGATATGTAGTAAATGGCAGTCGGTGAGTAGTCCCAATGAGAGCCATTGTTTGAGGATCGTGTGTTAGACATACCTTTATGTTGGTGCCAGATCTTCACAAGACGGTCATTCTAATGGTAAAGCGTTACAACATTGAATGAGTGAGCGGGGATACAGTCAACCAAGTCGTCATGTGGATGAAAAAATTAAGGTGCAAGTCGTACCTTTGCCATCGACGCAAATAATTTGCCATCCGGTGAGAATTGGATATGGTCGATGCATGATCCTTGTCTAAAAGGAGTAAACGATGAATGCTCGTTAATACATTTTGACAACGTACAAACGAACAGAGAAAGGTAGGAAGCTTGTATCGAAATACGATTATTACTTTTGTTGCCAAAGTTGAGTCCATTGACTGTCCTGCTGACCCCATAGCGTAAGATGATCGCCTCCAGTCAGTAAGCGGCCTAACGGGTAAAAAGCAAACAGTGGTCACATTACGTGTTAGAGCTGTGTTTGTTTCAATGTTCATCTAGAATTGGTTATGGCAAGGAGGCAAGATCCGTTACCATCGTTCCTCCACGCGAGTGAGGCAATTCCTTCGCAGTCCAACGTTGCATGGATATCCCAAGCTTGGATCTAAGGTGTCGATTTAACGGCACAGAGAACAAATAAATTGTGTCAACGATAGATGCCATCTTTTGATTATAATCTATAGTGGCATCTTTTTCAAATCAACAACGCGTGAGATTTTGTCTACCTTTTCGCCTTCGTTGACGGTTGCCTTTGGCGCGTACAGGAGGACATGGAGATCTGTCGTGACTGCGATCTACATGGTTCAAAAGAAAGAGAATCCCACGGTTGTTGAAAGAGCCGCTCAAGTCAGTCAGCAATGGAGCGGTTTAAAGTCTCGATAGAAAAGCACAAACGACGACAAGAAGGGTCAGTCGTTTTGGATGCAAGATACGTGCCTTTCCGTCAAACTCTGACATTACAACTGCCGACACAATTTGGTTTTGGTTTTCCTTGGAATGGCGTTGCAGGAACAAGATTTGGATGGGCTTGAAGGAGTCATCGCAAATAACGACCGAGTCTGTTGCCGCGTAGAGCTAAAAGAGAACGTGTTTTTTTTTATTGGTAAAGGCGTGTTAGGAAGGGGTCTCGAGTATGACTGCCGCGTTGTAGCCAAGCAAGTCGCGGAGGGTGGCGATGAAGACATGGAGGGTGACGTTACGATGTATCGCCTTGAGTGGTAGCTGGCTGAATGAATGCTCTGGAGGGACGCGCATGTCTTTCCTGGACAGACTTGCTGGAGCAGCATGGTTTGTTGAAGTGGGAGAGAGTAACTTTGGTGTCAGTCGGTAATAATGTCAAGTGTGTGAGTGCGAAAGTGTGTAGTGAGTTGAGAGTGAGTGGAGTAGTGGTGGGAACGTGGTGAATTGGAAGACTTGGAAGAAAAGAGAGAGGCGAAACTAGAGTAAGGGAAGGAAACAGTCGAAAGAGAAAGAGTGAGTGACGGGTTGGAGGAAGGGCAGAGGAGGGTAAGGGTGTGTGTGTGTATGTGGGCAGGGAAGGGAAGGAAAAGAGGGAAGAGGGCGTGCGGGATATCACACACGATATGCTATGTCTGTTCAAGGGCGTGAAAAAAAAAAAAAAAAAAAAAAAAAAAAAAAAAAAAAAAAAAAAAAAAGGCAGTCGCAATTGTTCAAGGAAGGTGATCAAGCCAAAGGCAAGTGAAGGTGACCTTGCATGGTAATGAACCAAAAGACATATGTTGCATATGAGAGAAGTAGAGAAGTAACAGCTGTGCGCAAGACACACGGACAGATGATGCAAAATGGAAAGGAAAAAAAGGGGCCTCCCTTTGTCCATGCTTCCCTTTTTTTTTGTCTTCAGAGGCTGATCCTGGCCATCTTTTCTTTTTTTCTTTCTTCTCTCCTCTTCTTGTTCTTCTTCGTGTCCCTCTTCTCCATCCTTCTTTCTACTTTTCCTCTTCTTCCATACCCCCCCTCCCTCTCCTCCCGTCCACCTCTTCCCTTCACTCCATTTTACGTCCCTTTATCATTATTTGCTGCTTCTTTCTTTTTTTCTTACTTTGTATACTTTTTTTTTTTTTTTTTTTTTTAACCTTTACGTGTCCAGCTTGGGCATCTTTCACGACCTTTTTTCACACATACACATAAAACATCTTCAAGAACAACAACAACAAAAACAACAAAAAAGAAAGATACGTAGTCATGTCCCACTCCAGAGCTAACAACGATAGCGCCGATCTGGAGCACCTCGAACTCACCGAGGACGTAGTCGCCTCCTCTCCAGACGAATCCCGTCTCGACCCTCCAC
The DNA here is from genome assembly GCA_036320915.1 of Linnemannia elongata. Taxonomy (NCBI): domain Eukaryota; kingdom Fungi; phylum Mortierellomycota; class Mortierellomycetes; order Mortierellales; family Mortierellaceae; genus Linnemannia; species Linnemannia elongata. Next base: position 1,184,581 of record JAXBDG010000011.1, on the reverse strand, counting down.
CTATCCACATCGACCCTCGACGAGTCTCGATCAACTCGGTCGATTCAACCTCTTCCAACGCAACCATCAAATACCACCCTCACCCTACCCAGGCTTCAGAGCCCTCATCTTCGTCTTACACCAGACCAGCAGCCTCCCTTAGACTCTCCTCGAGCGGATCAATTGCTTCGGCTGCTAGACGACCAAAGTCGTCCCCTTCCTATAGATATTCCACAGCAGGACCGCTCACTTCGACCCAGACAAGTCGACGACGACGCTCGCACGCTGGGAGACCAGGATCGACTCGATCTTCTGTTCGTCATCGAAACCGCTCATCGGATATTGAGGAAGAGACCTCAGAGAACGACTCGGATGATCGTGTTGAAACTAGATCCAGCTACAGCAACCTCCGCCGCGGTGACTCGAGGCGATCTGTTCGCCTTCATACGGAAGACGAGGCCGATGGTCGGTCGTTTGATGAGCAGGGAAGATATTCTGCCGGTGGACACTCGGGGGATGACCATGACGATGACGACGAGAGCGATATCGAGCCCGTGACGCTGAAGGACCGCCAGGAGGTATGTTTGTCTATTATATTTTGTTACTAGTACTACTAGTACGCATACATACATGAATATGCCCCTACCTGCCCTCTTTTACTCCACAGAAAGCATGCATGTCGCGAGTCTGGTGGGCACACAATGCAACAACAGGCCATGGGTGTGCGTGCCTGTCTCTTTTACCCCTGAGAAAAAAACTCTCGTGACCTGTAGACCAGCTTCTCCCTCTCCTCCCTCTGTGCACCGTTAGTTCTCTTTTGGATTGCCGCGGGGGAATAGGGGAGGGTCACACACACATGCACATATACATCATACCTCTTGCACTGCACACCCCTGTTTATTGTTCCTGCGTGCCCCTATGCTTCGATCACACTGCCACTACCCATGGACACCCCTGAGAGGAGTCACCATAGCTGGACTACTGCCTTTATGACTACTCCCTCAAGTGACGACAACCAACCAGGCGCTCACTACTTTCTCTATCCTTTATTTGATATACTAAAACATTCCTATGTTCTCTTCATCTTGCAATGTGATATAGACCCTCAACCAAACCCATCCTTTCGGTCTTCCTCTTTGGAAGCCTGCCTTGTACAAAAAGTCGCGCTCTGTCACTCGCAAGGCTGACTCGGCCCTTCACTCCCAACCATCCTCGGATCTCTATCTGTCTGTAGGCAACCTCCTCTGGACCTTGGTGTTTGGCTGGTGGCTCGCTTTGGTCTGTTTCTTGGTCGCCATCGTCCTCTTCTTCACACCCTGTGGCGGAAGCGACTATGGTCAGGTCGTCTTAGGTCTGAGTTACTACCTGCTGTGGCCCTTTGGACAATACGTTGAACGCGAGCTCAACCCTGGAGAGATGGGAACCACCGGACTTCATGGAGCGAATGCATCGGACATCAGTGGGCATGGTTATAGAGGTCAATCCAACGGTCATGGACACGTCAACGACAGTAGCAACGGCAACGGATATGGCGCTGGCAGCGGGAATGGACGACTCAGTTACATCTCACCCTCTGAAGAGTCTCGCCCATTACTGCCCCGCAGCAGCTCTACATACGAAAGGGAGCGCGAGCGACAGCGTGTACCTCTCTCTACGACCATCAAGAACCTTCCTCGTACTTTGCATCAACTTGGATTCGGTGGCATCGTCTACTATGGCTTTTACTTTACCATCATCGGTATGCACCTTTGATCGTCAGCTCTACCTATGTTGTGCGATTTGGGTGAATGTCAACACTAACAGTCTTCACCCTCTTCTGGCGTTTTCTTAGGTCCACTGCATCTTTTTGTCTCATGCATTTGCTGGTTCATGGTTGTATCCATCCCCATGGGAAAGTTGACATATGTCCTAGCAACCCACCTTCGTCAACATCCCTTGCAACTTCACTTCAAGCGTGGAAGCTCCTTGGCTCTGTCAGCACAGCACTCAGAAATTCTTCTCTGCACATACGACGCCATCGGCTTTCAGTACTACAAGTACACTTATGACGGCACCAATATCATCTTCATCAACCTGATGCCTGTCGTCTTCTTTACTATCTTTGACGAGTACGTACTGACTCACGTTCTGGGTCACGACTCGAAACTCACCTCGCCTGCTGTGATCTTTTCTTTGGGATTGACATCTGTCATACCCCTTTCGTACTTTATTGGAATGGCTGTCTCGTCGATCTCTGCTCAGTCGTCTTTGGGCATGGGTGCCGTCATTAACGCGACTTTTGGCTCCATCATCGAAATCATCCTGTACTCGGTTGCTCTGACGCAAGGAAAAGGCTTGATCACAGAGGGAGCTTTGATTGGAAGTTTCTTGGCTGGTCTGCTGCTCATGCCTGGATTCAGTATGATGAGTGGAGCAATCAAGAAGAAGGAACAAAAGTTCAACGCCAAGAGCGCAGGCAAGTTTACACTACTGCCGACCTGGATGAAACCATCTTGTGTATGGACAGAGATATTAACCTCCACTGGCGCTTTCCTACAAATAGGTGTTACTGCCACGATGCTGATCATGTCGCTCATCGGAGTCCTGACACCTACCCTGTTCTATACAATCTACGGACGGGTAAAACATCATGATCGACTGTCATTCGTTACCAGGCCATTGGTTACACCTACTCACTTTGATCAGTTGTTAACCCATCACTTCGTCCTTGTTGCTGCTTTTCCCTTAGTTTGAGCTCCGCTGCACACCATGCCCAGAATCCGTGATGGCCGCAGGCGAAATCTCATGCCAGAGATGCTTCCATCACCAGCCCAACCCGACCAACGACGCTTTCTTCCAAAAGAACGTCAAGCCGCTCATGTACTTTTGCTGTATCATCCTTCCTTCTGCCTACCTCATCGGGATCTGGTTCTCCCTCCGCACCCACGTCAAGCAGATCTGGCATGAACCCCAGCCCCGTTCTGTCCGCGACTCGTCAATCTACAAGAAGTTGTTGCCTATCCATATTCTTCAGCAGTTGCTCCACTACGGAACTGGAAGCAACGTCCACTCTGCCGCCACCAACAACAGTAACAGACCGCTCTCGGGAGAAGAGGCTGCAGAGATGGGACGGTTCGCGCCTGCTAACGCTGGATACTCGACCTCGAACTACCAGTCGACAGGAATCCATGGCGGACTCAACGAGAGACATCCTCAGACGGTACCTGATGCACATGGCGTTGGAGGTGCAATCCATCCAACTGCACAGGGCTTGCTAAACTCTTTGAATGTCGAGCCTGACACCCTCAAGAGCGATCATGGTGATGATGATGAGGAAGACGATGAGGCGCACGGAGGCCACGACTCGCCCAATTGGTCCAAGGCCAAGAGTGCAACCGTTCTTCTCGGTTGCACCGTCCTCTATTCCATTATTGCAGGTACAGCGTCATATGTTTTCTTCTGCTATTTTCCGTTCTTGAAGTGACAACCAACTTTTTTTGCACGCGTAACTAAACCCAGCAATCTTTTATTTTCCTCCTTGTACTACAGAAATCCTGGTGGACAGTGTGGATGCGGTGTCGTCAATCGATGAGAAGCTTTTGGGCCTGACTCTCTTTGCCCTGGTGCCCAACGTGACCGAGTTCATGAACGCCATTTCCTTCGCAATGTACGGCAACATTGCCCTCTCCATGGAAATCGGATCCGCCTATGCGCTCCAAGTCTGTTTGATCCAAATCCCGGCCATGGTCGCCGTCTCTGCCTGGTTGAGCCGTGGAGCCGCCACACAGCTCTGGAACCATACATTTAACCTGATCTTCCCTCGCTGGGACGTCTTTTCGATGTTGTTCTCGGTCTTTTTGTTGACCTATACATATATTGAGGGAAAGAGTAACTACTTCAAGGGAAGTATCTTGATCTTGAGTTATTTTGTCCTCATGGCTGGGTTCTATTATGCACCTCTTACACCTGGTAGTGGCGATGTTGATTTCTTGTAGAAGGAATAGTTCTTTTTCTTTTTCTTTTTCTTTTTCTTTTTCTTTTTTTGTTCCTTCCTATACTTTACTGTTTTTTCTTGCTATATTTTTTTTCGAGTTCTAAAAATACAAATACAAAATGATGTCCACCTTTTTTTCCTGTCCTTACAAAAATGAAGAAATATTTGCTTTAATAATGGTCTACAAAGTTAAGTGTACACGGAGGTATGTATAGGGAAAGATGAGGAGGGGCTATCTAATCTATTGGTAAAGACGGCGACGGAGGGTGGCCGAGCAAGCAGCACCCTTGACCCAGACAGCTGCCGAGCCAGGGGTCTCGCTCTGAGTCCACCACTGGGCGGTGTAGACAAAGCCGCCATAGGTGACCTTGGCTCCACCGCTGTAGGGAGTGGCGCTCGAATAGGCAGCAACGCCAGAGCAGTTGCCAGGGGTGGTAGTAGCAGTTGGAGTAGGACCAGTGGTGCTGCCGGTGGTGCAGGGGCCATTGTCGGACCAGGGGTTACCGGCGGTGGGAATGTTGTTCTGAGACCACCAGAGGGCGGTGTAGAGACGGCCGTTGTACGAGACCTTAGCGCCGCCGGAGTAGGGGGTCGCGGCGTCCCAGGCAGCAGCAGAGCAGGAGGCACCACCGGTGGTGGTGGTGACGGGGGCCGAGGTGGTGGGAGAGACAGTCGCGGTGACGGTCGCGGTGACGGTGACGGTCGAGGTAGGGACAACACCGCCAGGCTGGGGGATGACACCGGAGCAACGAGGGGTTGAGGCTCCAAGGGCAGCCTTGCAGATCTGCTGGGCAGCCGAGGTGACGTCGACGTTGGCCGAGGTGCCGGCAGCCTTGTAGAGCTCCCAGAAGAAACCACCCTTGGCACCCTGGACGTTCAAGATGCTGGTGAGCTCAGACTGGATCAGGGGCAACTGGTGAGTGGGGTCGTGGTCCGAGGCGGGGTAGGCGGGGATACCGATCTCGTAACCGACATGGGCGAGCATGTTGTTGTCAGCATATGACTTCATGTAGTAGTTGACCTGCTGGCTGAGGGAGCAGGTACTGGCGTCGGGGCACTCATGGTACTCCTGGTTGTTTGAGAGATCGTAGGTCATGACGTTGACTCCTCCGGTGTTGGCAATGAAGGCGTAGAGGTCGGGGTACCACTTGTTGACAAAGTACCAGATGTTCTTGAGGTTTCCGCCCCACCAGGGGGTCGAGAGACCACCAGCAGCCGAGGCTGCGGTTGCGAGCATCAAGTTGGGCTGGATGGCCTGGATGTTCAGGCGGACATCCTGCATGATGGCGGCGTACTTGTATGTAGTCTGCTCGTTGGTCCATGGTCTAGATGATTTGTTTCCATTGAAGATAGAACGAAGGGGTGAGTAAAAGAAACGCGCGGAGTCATCTTTTCTTGATTCGTGAGGCCATTATGTTTTGCCAAGTATTACCCTGTGGTGGGACCGTTGCGCAGATAGTCGGCGTGCCACATCTCCTCGTAGTCGATATCGACACCGGTGAGGCCGAGGTCCTTGGCCAAGTAGACAAGATCCTGGTACGGGTCACGGTTCTGCTTGACAAAGGCGTCGCTTCCGGGGACGACGACAGTCTGCTTGGTGACGGGGTCAGTCCAGCTGCGACCTATTATTGTTTTACGCGTTTTAGGAACGGTCACGAGAACACGAGAATTATTAGACCACTGTAACCACACAGGAATGTAGCATAAACCCTTTGCAAGTACATATTAGAAGAGAAATGTACCTGGGACGATCTCAGGATGGAAGACAGGGGCAGCAGCTCCGGCCTTGGAAACAACGTAGCTCTGAGCGCTCTTCCAGGTGGTTGAGTTGGTGGGCTCGGGGAAGATGTCAAAATCGGCGAGAACGGTGTTCTCGCTCTTGGGCTCGCAGGTGTAGCACCACATGTTAGCCTCAGTGCATCCAGCAAGAGTGCCGCCGTTGTCCTTGATCTTGTAGTAGTTGGGAGTAGAAGTTCCGTAACCTCCGACCGAGTAGTAGGTGTAGAGGAACTATATTGTTGTAGCATGAACATCAACAGTGGTTGGTTTAGTAGCTGATCCTTAGGAACTCCGTTTGAAAGTTTGCAGCTAATTCTTATTCTAAGTAAACTTACAGGGAAGCATCCATAGTTCCAGCCTCCAACGGACAGGAAGACCTCAACGCCGCCAGCGGTCAGTTGAGCAACACGGGTCTTGAGGTCAGCAAAACCATAATCGCCCGAGGTACCGTAACCAAGACCGACATCGGCAAGGGTGTTGGAGCCAGGGACGTAGACCATACCGGGGCGAGCAAAGGAGAGGAAGATACGGTTGATGGGGATGTTGGCGGCGTTGTCGGCGAGGGCCTTGAGCTTAGCAGGACCGTTCTGGGGGTTGAGAAGAAGGTAACCTGCAACGACAGGGGTGGCAGCCTCGACCTGCGAGGTGGAGCAAGCCAGAGCAATAGCTGAGGCGATGGTGACCAAAGCGGTAGTAAGATGCATTTTTGTAAGGAGAAAAAGGAGGAAAAGGGAGAAGAGGGGGAAAGAAGAAGAGGTGAGGTGAGAGGAGAAGGTTGGGGGACGTAAAAGAGGGTTTTTGTGGTGGGAAGGATTGGTTGGTGTAGAGGAGACTGAGGGAGGAGGGAATGAAGCTCGTGAAGAAGAGGATGAGGATAGGAAAGAAAAGGTGGGAGAGTGAGCAAGGTATTTATACCAAAACACTCGAGCTCGAACGTTATGTTATCTCACACTCTCATCATTCCGTTCCTGGATGAGTGTGAAGTAAGGTCAAGCCATCAAGAGAAGACAGCTGGTCGATTGAATTAGAGAGCATACAAGGGCTGGTTTTTACTCCTTACTTAATAGTATACAAAAGCGCGAGAAATTGTATTCAATAACATAACGCGTCCGTGTGGGTAAAATAATAAAAAAATGATGGCGTATTGGCTGGCGGACAGCCAAGGGTCCAGTTGGTAACAAAACAGTTAGTGCCCACGGGTGGGATGACTAAGGGAAGAATAAGGGACCATCATGAGAGCCATCGCATTTTACCCTTGTCTTTGAATGGGAGGCAAGGTAATCTTTTGTATGGTCCCCATAGGAATGTGAGCAGAGGATTTAGTCTAATGGGGTTTGTTGTGGTCGCGATTAAAGTTATCTTTTTTTGAGGAAAGTGTTGTTAACTCCATAGACCTTACAATAACAAAACAACAACAACAACAACAACAACAACAAGACAATTATTTACCTCAATTAGAGGCCATTGTGTCTACGTTTTAATACAGTCGACTAGGCGGCAACATTGTAAGGAACATCCATAAAGTGGACATTGTTTACTCTGTCCTTCTCTCCTTCCACTCGCCTTTTGTTTTTTTTTATCGCGTCTCTCCTTTGTCTTCTCTTTTGCTGTCTAAGCTCCGGCTTTATTTTCCATCGTTCGTCCGTCCTGCCTTCCAAACAGGGAGCACTTGAATGACAAACAGACAGACAATAAGAAGGCGATTGAGATTTGTTGTTTCCTTTTCATTTGTTTTCGCCTCTTTGTTTTACGATAATGGGTTATCAAGGCAACAGATAATGCAAGATAGGCGAGAACAGACAGCAGAGAACATACCGGAAAGTGTTACAAGTCTGAACTCGGAATATTTTTAGTATTTTGTTCTTCGGAGTGTTGTTGTTTACTTCAGGTCGTTTTGTTGCTAAGAAAAAACAAAAAACAGAAGCAACGAGGAAAGCGAGGTGAAAACTGTTGTAGAAACTATTAGTGATATTCGTTTCTTCACCCCAAAATAAAGAGTGACATTTCAATCCTCCTGTCTTGAAAACATCAAACTATACATTCACAGCATCCTTTCGCTCTCATCGGATTTGCCCTGCATTGTGTCCATGGTATGGTAGTATATGATGTCAATCTCTCTGGACGCCTCAAAGAGAGAGAGGTACATTCGAGTAAGTACACTCTATCCGATTATCCGTCTTTCCGCCTTTTTGTTAACACCCACCCCGTCCGTCTACAGTCCGATCGTATTCTCCCCTGTTTTCCGACTGGGCGGCTCGAAAGGAGGTTTTGATCACACGCGCAGGTGTAACGCGAAGAAGGTTTTCTTTTATCATCTCATCCTGGCCAATCAGCGACACGCGATGTGGAGATACCGTGGACACTTAGTACGCTTATTTTGTTTTCACGGACTTCAGGGAGTTCGGGATGGATGAGGGGGTAAGGGGGGGGGGGTGTCCATTTTCTTAGCCTTCTATGGCAAATAAGGAAACGTCAGCTTCGCAAAAACAAAGCCGACCCAACTTTATCAACAGAAACGATCGCAATTAATGTCTCGCCAAGGAAAGAAATGGGGCAACAAGGAGCGAAGAAAGGAGGGTGCGAATGATGAAGGTAAAAATGGGGGGGAAGCGAATGACGGCGACAGTTCAGTATGCGTCCCCTTGGACACCATGACACCATCCATTGACTAGTAAACACATTACTGGCATCTGATGTGACCAGAGAGGCTAGGCTATTCATCTCAGACACAATCATGTCCATTTTGTTTTTCTTCATCCGTACATATCCATTGGCTGTCCACATCGACATATGAGAACCATGCATATGTATGTTTTCTCGGATGTGGATTCCTTCTATTAATCATCTTTATCATCAACGTTCATTCTTGGTTTATTGCATTTGAGGGCGCCTTTTACATTGCTGGTGTCATCGGAATTGATCAAAAGCCCATTATTATTACTGCTGCAGTCGGATTAGATTATGCGCTTCCTCGTCTCCTGTTGTGTTTACATCCTAGTTGTTCTTGGTTTTTTTTTCACCCCACATGAATGTATGTACCCGGTCTTGGTAAAGAGGAAGAAAAACAAACAAATGAGGGATCATTCAATCAAGGTGAGGGAGTGGAACAAAAGAAGGTCGACCCCTCCTCATCTCTTCACGCCGCGTTTTGGCATTTACTTGCAAATGCTACCCTCGCCCTTGGATGGCGTATGAAAAAAAGCAATTGGTTGCTGTTGGGTCATTTTACAAGGTGGTTTATTATCCACTCGAAGGCTGTTGCTTTGGTAGAAAAAAGAAGGTATAAGTGCTTGTCTTTTTGTGGCAAGCAAGAGTTGTTCGCCCCATGGCTTCAATGGAGGCTCTCATTACTGTAAAATAATCTGAATAATCTATGCCTCCGTGGGACTAGAACCCTCAGTAAACACTGGCAGGGTCTGCTATCTTTTCATGCTCAGAAGGAAGGAAACAGTATTGGCAGGGGTAAGGGCAAGGAGTCAGTAGAGGTGAGGATGGATGATGCCAGATCACCCTTCCTCTGTCTCCTTCTCTCTAGCCATTGAATTCATAAGACAAGTAGCTAAAGGAAAACCTTGCCATGCAAGGGACATAAAAATCCAAGATGCCAAAGGGACCCAAACCTTGATAACAAGTGCAAAACAATCAATTGGGACGTTTCCTCTTTCCCAAACGTATGCAAAAGCAAAAAGTTAGTGAGGATGGATGAGAAAGAAAAAAAAATGAGCTAACTGGTTACGGCTCAGAAGGGGAGGTTGACGGACGAGGAGAAAAGGAGGGCGATTGGATTAGGAACCAGACCCTTCCCGATGTGGGCGCAAAATGCGTGTACTTGTGCAGAAAAAAAGAGCTACATGATCGAAGGGGGTTTATTAGGTATTTTATTATGGATGGTCGATGTTCTGATATCAGGAAATCGGATATCCGCGTGAGGAAGGTGGTCGGCAGGTTAGATAACTTTCCACCCAAGGTCATAAACAACAAACGGGTACGCCTCATCCTGTCCACTGACAAGGCGCATGAACCTAAACTTGGACGCCTCATGGACTACAAATTTGCACTGCGTCCTCCATCCATAGTCTTCATAGTACGACAGTTCGGGTGTCTTTTTGGGCGATTGTTGCCTGTTGTGGCTCTGGCTCAGGTCCTGCTCCTCGTCTTCGTCGTCGTCCTTGTCGACATCTAGATCGTACTCGAGTTTGTCCATTTCCTTCTTGTCAAAGACTAGGTTGTCCCAGGCGCGGTTCAGGAATGCGTGCTCGACGTCGAGGGTGATCTTGCCGCTGTAGTCCATGTTCCGGACATCTTTGCAAGTGTACTGAAGTGGGATTGTTCGCTATTGAAATTGAGCAGGAGGAGTGAAAGATGGTCAACACGTGTGTATGTGCCAAACATGAGGGTGAGTGTGAGCGAAAGAGTATGCAATGATATCCATATCATATCCAATATCCATAATCGCTCTCTTTCTCTCTTCATCTCATGTCAAAAAAATAATAAACTTACGTAGACGGCATCGCTACCCGCAACCTCCAGTTTAGCATTCTTGATCCACTGGTCGCCCATCTGATAGAGAAGCCTGTACTCGATCTTACGATCTATCTCGAGCAACATGTCCAGTCCAATATAGTCGCCCTGGGCAATCGGTTGCGTACTTTTGTATGCAGTGTTGTCCATTCCATCGACGGCCTTGCTGAACGGGTAGCGGATGTAGATAGAGGGATCCTCGTACAAGGTGTGGATCTTTTCAATCTCTTCAATGTCGATGTACGGGCGGTACTTGAACATCCGGACATCGGGAAACGGGTGCTTATTGGAGATAATGAGGCACCGGTCATCGGCACAAGGGGATCGAACGTCGCGTTCCAGATATGTCGGGTGTAGTTCTTCCTGTTCAAATGCTGGGTCCTTTCTCTTCAGTGCATCCCAAGCCTTTTGAGCTGCCTTGTGCTGATATGAGGTAAGAGTAGTATGGGAAACAAGGGGGATGGTGTTAGAATACGTTGTCATCAAAGAAGGGAGCAGCTTGTTTAGATGTCCTATTGACACTTCTCCAATTACCATGTATTGCTTGTTCCTAGACTTTCCAGAGGAACCTTTACTAAAGGCAGCCTCATCCTTGGCAGGGTCAACAAGTTCCTCCAGATAGTTTTCGAGCTGGTAAGGGACCTGGTTCAGAAATGTCGAAAAGTACATGTCACCATAAGCGAATTCCAAGGGGTCCATGTCTGTCACCGAAGCCTGTTTCAGGAATTTGACCACACTGTCCCTAGTTGCCAGAGATCCTGTTCCAAGCCATGAGAAGCAGGAGTGCATGTTCACCTCTATTCTCAGAGAGATATAAAAGAAAGTCAGGGTGAGATAAGAGCATAGACACACACAGGCATCACATACGAAAAAAGGGATCCTCTAGTGAGTGCTTTAAGGCATCTCTTACCATCTTCAAAGAAGCACCAGCGCCAGTTAGTGAGTGCCCAGACATCGGAATTGGTGTCGGTATGGAGGAACTGAGGGTGTCGCAGAAAGTTGGCGTACATGGATCGGAGGTAGTGAATCTTCCAGTCGTCGTCTTGGAAATAGCAGTAGGGCGACGAGGCCATCGCACAGGCCATGTAGCGAGCAACAAAGAACATGTTGTTAGGCGAATTGAACACCCTCACCTTTGGGCAATTGAACATCTATAGGCGTCGAACAATAGAGCACCATAGGTGTTAAGTTTTTAGTGTTCTTGTCATTAGAACGAAGCAATGGGAAAAGAACGGCCTTTCTGTTGGGTACCTTTTCTTCAAGATGGACATCGACCTTATTGTTCCAGATCATGATCTCCTTGAACATAACATGCGGGCACAAGTGAACAACAATCTCCTTCAGCGAATCCATTCTCTCCCAACTAAGCAGAATCGCTGTTGTCATATTGGTCCCTTCCACAGGCCGCATCTCCATCTCTGATATATCGCCACGATCGAGCCACGTCGGAGGCTTCATAGGTCCGTGTCCTGTAGGTCGTCTGTCATTATTGCTGCTGTTCCTGCTTGGTCCAAAGAAGAGTCCGTAGAGAAGGGAATTTATGAGGTAGAGGAGGTAGAGGGAAAGACATATTGCGGGGAGGACGATGCCGAATCGCACTCGGCGAGGTTTTCCTGCAGAGTTGCGTAACAGTGTGCTTGGGTTGGGGGTGTTGCTAAAGAACCGCCGTGTCCGGGTTGTGATGGTCCGTGAGACTTGCTCGAATTGGTGGCTGTGGTCGTACATAGGTAATAAAGACCTGACGTGTGAATTAAAAGGTATTTTCCGAATGGTGGGGGGGAGGGTTTGCAGAAGTATACAAGGAATGTGAGGGAAGTTGAAGAAAAAAGTAGAAGAAAAGCAAACAAGTGCTAAAAACGAGAAAATGTTGAAAGGCAGGAGGAGGAGACCGCCTCAGAGGAGTAACTAAGCGAAAGAACTTCGACCGGGAAAGGTAAACTTGGAGATGAGGCTGGGGTTGGTTACATTGCCATGGAGAGTTCTATGTCTGACCCTTGCTAGGGTGGAGTCAAGGGGGCGAAATGAAGTGCGAGGAGACAGTTGTTAGATCAAGGGGTTAGGCCTATTTTGCTGTCCGTAAAGGAAGAGGGGGAGAAAGAGAAGGGAGACAGAGCGGGGAAAAGGCCTAGACGAGACAGGAGAATGAAGGATGGCGAAAGGGGGACAGGCAAGTTTCCTTTTGAGCCTGCCCCCTTTCAATGGTTCTGTTTTTTTTTACTCCTATGCCAGTGTGAAGGTTGCTTCGTTCATAGCAGCTTCGACCCTGATCCATTGTTCCTCAACCACCCTTTCTCAACATTGTGCACCCTCCTGCCGAGAACACGGATTGAACTTAAACAATGGTCTGTCTTTTGATTTTTATTAGGTGTGCTCGACAAATACATGAGTCAAGTGGTCGAGTTCAACAGAATAGCCCGAAATAATATCAACAAGCCGGATACCACCAATCTTTTGCACGCCACTAGTCAATGGGAACCAGTCCAACCGCACCCGAACTTCGCCACCCGCAGGAACGGGACCCAGTTGCCGACTGTTTGGCCCGCTCAAAAGGATGGCGCCCATCTTTTGCTTCACTCCTGTCAACATCAGCTTCATTGCGTTCTGATCCTGAGGCATGCCAGATGAGCTCTGTTGCTGTTGTTGGGAAGGTGGTTGGTTGGTTGCGCCTGCTGGAGTTTCGACCGGACGGGTAGGAGGAACGTAGCCACCTCGTGCAATCGCCGCTGGGGGTCGAGCAAGTGAGCCTGCAATGCCCGCAGGAGATGGTGACCGAGGGAAATGAGTGGCACTTCCTTGCCGCACTGGAGGTCCGGGGTGGTGACCTTGTTGTTGTTGTTGTTGTTGTTGCTGCTGTTGTTGTTGTTGCTGCTGTTGTTGTTGAGGTGACCCGGCACCGCCCAGCGACTGGTTCTTGACCACAATCTCGATCGAGAAAATCTCCTCTAGCCGGATCGTCTCTGGGATCTTGACTACTTGAACTGCAATCTCATCCAGTGGAGCCGGTTTCCGTGTCAACTGACTTGTCTGCAGACGTCCGGTCTCTCCAAACTGTGATCTCCAGAGGATATCCATCTTGCCGAGCACGTTGGTCGTTTTGGCAAAGAGTTCCTTGCCGGGCTTGGGTGTGAGGACGTAGAGGTACTGTCGAACGTCGTTGGGCGCAAAGTAATCGTGTTGGCCAAAGATACTTACAGCCCCAGCCTCTGTAGATCCATCTGCAGTCTTGTTGTCGTCTTGTTTGGCGGATTTCTGCTCGTCGATCACTACGTTGAGGTCCTGAACCGTGAACGCGTCCGCCACCTCGAAACGCATCCGCTCCATCCACATTGTTACTCCCGACACGTTCTGGACCATGGCTTCCAGCAAAACACGTCCTCCATTCGAGACATGCAAAGTTGTTGTTCCTGACTGTTGGCTGTTGGGGTCCTGAGGTGGGGCTGTCGAGCTGGGCGCCGAGTGGTTGACCTTTGTCTTGACTGAGAGCGGGTTCAGGACTTGAAACTTGTAAAACTTGCGGAACGACTTTTGTTGTCCATCCAATGTGGTGTACTGAATTGAACAGACGAGAATATGGATCCCCAGCTCTTTGATCTCATGCGACACAATCATCTCGTTTGTCTTTCCCGACTCCAGCAGTTGAATATGACCTCCCGAAGCTGGCGGTGATTGAGGTGAAGATGGCGAATCCGTTGGTGACCGGCGTCGGTTGGCAAGAGTATCTGAGAGAGCGAAGCGCAGTGTTGACGTTTGGAGTTCTGCCTTGAGGATCACATCGCGAACTGGGTGAGCCGACTCGTTGTTGGCGCAGATATACGAAGTAAACGTCTCGCCGAGGTATATGTTGCCAAAGGAGGCAGGCATGGTCAGCAGCTCCGACACTCCGAAGTCGCCAATGTCCAGAGTACCTGTATCCGCTCCTGCTCCTGTCCTTGCGTCCATGTGCTTGGCCTCGGGAGATGTGGTTGGGTGGACAGCTCTGCCAGAGGACGGAGGGTGAACCCGTTCCAGTTGACTGAGAGAGAGGTCTGAGAGGGCGTCTGTGAGGATTGAGGTCATGTTGGGCCGCTCACCCACAGTGGCAGAAGGTTTCTCGGTGGCAGAGGGCGTTGTTGCGGTGTAGGGTGAGCCAAAGTAGAGACTGTGTCCTGTGACGAGCGAGGGACGCGAGAGACGCATGACCTTGAGAGAGATGAGATGGCTCTCGCGCTGTTGGTCCTGACTGTTTGAGGCCATGGTGCGAGCTGGGAGTTGGGTGTAGAGGGTTGATGGATGGTTCGATTTATGTTTGGCTCGACGGAATGAAGAAGAAGAAACGTTCCTGGAAGATGTCCTTGTGTCGGCTTGGTTCCTGAACTGAACGCGAAGGATGAAGGGGAAGAGAACAACCTCCTCTTTGAAGGACAAAAGCCAACAGTTGCTTTCTCTCCCAGCAGACCTCCTAATCGCAAGACATACACCTATTCACATCTGTAAATCACGTGAATTTTATTCATGAAAAGCCTACTTCAAAGGGCGGGCTGCAGACCTCTGCGTTTGCGAAGGTTGCTTGCCAAGCGATCCATAAAGTCAAACGTGTTGAGGTAGTGCTCGCGCTTGAGGTCCTTGCCGTGGATAATCAACGCCAAGTCCTTGGTCATGTCGCCAGCTTCAATCGTATCAATGCACACGCGTTCGAGCTGCTGAGCAAAGTCGTTCAATGCCGCGTTGCCATCGAGCTTGGCACGGAACTCAAGCCCACGCGTCCAGGCAAAGATTGATGCAATGGGGTTGGTCGAAGTCTCGCGGCCACGCTGGTGTTCGCGGTAGTGTCGAGTCACGGTTCCATGGGCAGCCTCTGCCTCGCAGCACTGACCATCGGGTGTCAAAAGAACGGATGTCATGAGTCCGAGTGAGCCATAGCCTTGGGCAACAATATCCGACTGAACATCGCCGTCATAGTTCTTGCAGGCCCACACAAAACCTCCCGAGGATTTAAGCATCTGTGCGACCATATCGTCGATGAGACGGTGTTCATACCAGATCTTCTTAGCCTCAAACTGTGCCTTGTAGTCGCGCTCATAGATCTCCTGGAAGATATCTTTAAAGCGGCCATCGTATTTCTTCAAGATAGTGTTCTTGGTTGACATATAAAGAGGGTATGACTTGTCCAATGCAACCTTGAAGCACGAGTGAGCGAATCCGGTAATCGACTATGAATTCAAATGCATCAAGTAAAGTAGTCAGTATTTTGTGTCCTTTACACCATGTTTTCGGTCAATAAAAAAGTGCTATTGTCTCGATAGACATACCTCATCGTGGTTGTACATTGCAAGGGCAACACCAGGTCCTTCAAAGTCATATACAACCAAATTCTTCTTCTCAGATCCATCCTTCGGCGTAAAGACAAGCTCCAAACGACCAGGTCCGTTCACAACAATATCAGTAGCCTTGTACTGGTCACCAAAGGCGTGGCGTCCCAAGATAATGGGCTGAGTCCATCCTGGAACCAATCTGGGGATGTTTTTACAGAGAATAGGCTCACGGAACACAGTGCCTCCCAGAATGTTGCGGATTGTACCCTAGAAAGGAAACAGTGAGGGTTGATAAGAACCTGTTCTTAAATCGCATCACCGGATAAGAAAATAAAAAGGAGCAAAGGAAAGAAGGCTTACGTTGGGAGATTTCCACATCTGCTTGAGGTTGAACTCGATCACACGAGCTTCGTCAGGAGTAATGGTAGCGCACTTGATGCCGACCTTGTACTTCTTGATCGCCTCGGCAGCATCGATCGTGACTGAAGAACAATTGAGTTCAGGGCAGAAGAAGTTAGAAATGCTTGATCCAGTCGTGAACAGTCAGACGTGGAATTAATACTCGAGTCCTCGCTATTTGCTCACCTTGGTCATCGGTTTGGTCGCGGTGTTGGATGCCGAGATCGAAGAACTTGATATCCAGGTCGACGTATGGAAGAATCAACTATGAAGCGAGAGAACATCCATGCGAATACAAAGTATCAAAAAAAAGTTGCCGAGCAAACTTTCGGCCCATTACGAGCCGCCCTGCCGCCTTACACCATGGGAACAAAAAAAAAAAAGCAAAAGTAGGTGGCAAAAAAAAAAGAGCCCTCGTCGCTTCATCCTTATGTCCACTTGCAATCTGCTTTCAGAAAAGACAAGCGTGGAGGGAAAGACGACAATCTTCACACGGTATTACTCTTATTCCCGTATTCAAACAGCTCTCCTTGCCTCTTCAATGATATTTCCCTGTTACCTTGTCGCGAATAACGTCCCAAATGATACGGGTCATTTCGTCGCCCTGTTTACGGGAAAAGTAAGAGGACGTAATTAGGAATGAGAAGTAGAAAGAACCTCAAAAGGAATGCATTCGTTTTCGTTGACTCTCATGGTAGTGCATGTTCGTTTTCAGCTCACCTGCATCTCGACGACAGTACCGCCTGAAGCATTGAACGAGAAGAGGGCAAGGAAAGCAGAGAATGCAGCGGGTTAGCGACGAGAAGCGAGTCTTGATGCCACTTGTTAGCATAGGCGTCATAGTGCCTCGAACCTTTGATTTTGTTGCCAGAGTGCATGATTGAAAGGTGGATGAAGAAGGGTGAATAGGAGTGTGATATGGAGCGATAGAGAGAGAGAGAGAGAGAGAGAGAGAGAGAGAGAGAGAGAGGAAACAAAGAAGTATATCAAAGGCTGCTTCGCGCATTTATTTATCCATGGACAGGAGAGCGTGGACCTCACCCATACCCCGGAAATGATCGAGAGTTCCTTTTTCGCCGGTCCATTCAGCCAATAGGCAAATTGTGGGGAAATCCCATGAACGTACACAAGGTTCAGGGCGGCAACATTTCGATCCGTTCCTGGCTGGCTGAGTATTTCCCCGACACGGGATCCGATCAGATATTCCAAGCAATGGGCCGCAAGAGGCGCGAGGAGCTCAAGACTGATCTCTCGATCACCAAAACTATATTTAATAATCATTGCCGCTGCACACACCGAAAGGATTCTAGCATCTTTATTTAGTGACATTGTTCAATTCGTAGATCTGGTTCAACAACCCAAACACTCCCTTCTTCTGCGACTCGCGCTCGTCCTCCAAACTATCTGCCATATCATCCTGTCCTTGATCCCGGCCCCGTTCCCGACGAGACCCAGATCCAGCGTGGCCCGAAGATCCTCCAATCTCAGACACAAACGAGTCACCTAGATCGCTTGTGAACGCCAACCCAGATGTCGGTTGTACCCTGGTCCGATGACGCTGAACTTCTGCGGAACCACGACCGTCATATCCTCCTGATTCTGACCCACTGTCACTGTTAAACCTATTTGGGTATCGATCCTGTCCTCGCGCTGATCCCTGGTTTGACGACAAGAAAAACTTGACACCTGGACCTTGACCACGATTTTGCGCATTGTCGTCTACAACATCATCCTGGTCATCATCCTCATTTTCTTCAGAATGGCGATTATACACGCCACGACCCAGTCGACTCTTCGCCTGTGAAGATCTCTTCTCACCGCGGTTATAGTAGGAGCCGCCAGTCCCCCGTGGTCGCATGAACGCAGAGCTCTGCCCCCATTGTCCGGGCTGTTGATAAGGCTCATCTCCAGGGTAGAATCGATGATGGTTGCGATGGTTTTGTACCGACTCGGCTTTCAGCAGTTTTGAAAGGTATATTGAGCCTTCAGGGTCATTTGGTTCCCAGTCAGGATTATTGTGCTACATGCAGACAGGTGAAGTTGAGGGATAGATTAATAAAAAGCATTTTTTGTAAAGCGAGGACAGTGACCTTCGGACTAGGCGGCATGATATGGCGTTTACCTTGAAGTTCAGGAACGACTTCTCCATTTTGTTTTCGTTGGCAACAACATGCTCGTTCATAGTGCCTGCGGCGTTGTTTCCGTACTAATAAGTTCAATGAAAAAAGTACATTTGTTAACGTCGAGACCCCCCGCCGCTTGTTTGCGTAACTCTCTTAAAAACACAATCACAACTAGGTGTTTGTGCGCTTGATTACCTTAACGTTTCCTTGCCGCTTAAAGTCAAAGACAGCAAAACTGCAGACATATCCTATTCCATCGACATGGACCGTGAACTCCCGGAAAAAGTCAACAATCTTCTCACTGCAATTTGCCAAGCTCAGGCACAGCATCAAAGGCGTCAAGACCAAGCTCATAAACTCCATAAGGAACAACATCGCGTTGTACTCGAAAAGCAGCGCAAATCGTTTCCGGACCTAAAATCAACGGATAGGGTAAGGTTAGGTGAGAACTATGAGATAAATGTATAAGGAAGGCCATTGCATGAACAAAAGTATATACCTCGTCGGTGTGCAGCTTGTCTTCCCACTCGCTGGGCATGTAGTGGGTGTGCTCAACAACACCTCGAATTAAAAGTTCCGGGTCAAAGCTCTCTGTTTGATCTGGAATCATGCCCCGACTCACAGCCATGATGGTTCCAAAGAGTCCCAGGTAGAAGAACACGGTCCTGTCTGTGGTAATCTCCAAACCCAGGAGCAACTCCTGATCGAAAAGCGTGATCAGGGCGAGAACAGCCGCAAAAGATCCAGAGACAAATGCAACAAATCTATCGATAGGATGAGGTAGGTGATCAATATTTACAAGAACTATAGCATAAAACGTATCATATGCAAAGAAAAAAAAAGAATGAAAGCCTACCTGCAAAGCAAGATCGTCTTTTCCTTAGGGAATTGGTTAATGTACTTCATCGCCAGTGGGTAACTCGCATTGATCCTTGCCTCAAATAGGTGAGGTAGCTCGTTAAACTCCTTGAACTTCCATTTCGCCACCGGTGTATATTGTCTGGTGCCGATCGAGCTTGGATTCTTGTGATACTCCTGGAAGAGCTCAAAGAGTTGAATGAGTTGCATGATTCAAACAAAGACAAGCGTTGGGTTACTGCAAGGCATGAAAAAAACAGATATATGATTTACCTCAAAATATCGGAAGAAAAAGTAAAGCGTGAGGTAAATGGAAATGAACGGAGAAAAGAGCAACGTTGCAAGACCCATGAATTGAAATCGTCTTCTCAATCTATAATAGTTCATGGACAAAAGTGCCATCGTTAGCTTCTGATCTCTTGTGTCTGTTGATACAGCGTTGACATCAAGTATTAAGATTCACCCAAGACCTACCCTTCGACAAGTTCAGTCCTGCGAGTGTCCTTGAGGAATCGCTTTCGGATTTGCCCACGTTCGTCAAAAACGTAGCCCAAAATACAGAAACTCAAACTCCACTCCAAAATCCGCGTGAGAATAGTCCGGTTGTGCATCATCGGTATTGGTATCGAGAGGTCGATCAAATCCTTGTTAAACATGGCAATCATGAAGTTCTCCTTGCGCATGATTCTATTGGCGATGTCATGTGCGTTGAGACGTTGTGTGTCTGTCGTTTGAATCGTAGCCGTTGTTGAGGTATTGGGGTTGTTGTCACGGATCTTCATTATTCTCGCTGCCACCTCATGCCATGAGACGGTCTGGATATCTTCCTAGGAATGTTAGGCAAACAAGAGGACGTTAGTTTTGTGTCTCTACTGCTTGATAGCAGAGCAGTACCACTTTGAATTTGTTTTAGCGCTTACATCAGGGATCTGTAGCAGATACGTGTAAAAGTTGCGCATGTCCACCATTTCGGGCACATCGTAGATGAGCCGAGTCAACTGACCGATCCAAAACGTCGCAAAGAGCAGGAGCACGACGAAGGTTCCAGTTGATAGCCTACAAAAAGGAGAGACGGAACATGAAGAGGCAGGAAAAAATTTCAGGGATCGTACTCATGCTCAGAACCATCGAGCCGCTCAGAGCTTATCTCGCTCACAATTGGCAGTTCGAGGAGACCGTTTGGGAACTTACTTATGGACACATTGTGGGATGATGACCTCGCTGAGGTGTCTCGAGTGCCTTAACCGAGGGTAGTCCACGCAGCCGATCAAGTAAGTTGCAAACCCGATAACAAAAGCAAACGTCCTAAAAATGAAGGCAGGTGTACCCCGAAATCAGAGAAGGTTCAAACCGACATCGACTCCAACGCTCAGGACTAAGCACGACACTTTGACACACTTACAGTAGATTCAAGCACCGCTCCAGTAGAATGGTGTACATGCCCTTTCCTACATAGTAGGTGTAGACCTACAAGGTGAGGAAGAGGAAAAACATGTCAGGCTCTACAACGAGGGATATAGAAGCAGTTTGTTCATTGATGCGTGCATAAGAAAGATATCCTGTGTTCATCGACCTTACTCGAGCTAAAAAGTTGTCCAGGTTTTCGACATTCACCCATTTCCACATGGCCAGTTCCGCAGCATTCATTCCCGGTCGCTTGTACTGAAGTCTGCGTCGAGCCCTGTCGCCAAAGTTCCAGTACCCTACCGAGTCGTCC
Source organism: Linnemannia elongata (assembly GCA_036320915.1). Taxonomy (NCBI): domain Eukaryota; kingdom Fungi; phylum Mortierellomycota; class Mortierellomycetes; order Mortierellales; family Mortierellaceae; genus Linnemannia; species Linnemannia elongata. The sequence continues at coordinate 1,163,941 of JAXBDG010000011.1, read as the reverse complement.
TCGTCTTGGTGCTCTTGGTTCATCTCTATCATGAGCGACGCTGGTGCTTCATGGTCCGTGCCAATATCAACATTGCGTCGTAGTATAGAAGGGTTGTTATGGTGACTCCTGGCGTTGCTGTTGCTTGGCCTGTTGAGTGCAAATGGGCCGGAGGTCAGAGGGCGGTTGCCTTGGAAGTATGTGTTATTGCCGCGCCTCCCTCCGTCCGAGGAGTGCGTACTGCTTGATGCTTCTCCTACTCCAGCATAAAGAAGGTTTCGCCGAGAGGATATGTCGGGATCGACTTCCTCTTCCTCGTCGTCGTCTTCCTCTTGATTGTGGCGGTGACGATATTGCTGGCGATGCTGGTGCTGGTGGTGGTGGTTGTAGTTGTGCTCGTCTTGATCGAGGTCGTCTTGAAAGTTCGACAGCCTAGGCTGATGACTGTATTGTTCAAGGTCCTCCTGGCCATAGCCCTCTTGCTCTTGAAGATGGTCGTCAGACTGTGCTTGCTGGAAGACACTAGACCCGTACTGACTTTGAAAGGTTTGGAGAACAGGGGTGAATAGGGGCATCAAGGGGGGTGGATTATTGGCCGTCGTCGTCATTGTTGTAGAGCTGGTCGAGAGAGGGTTGTTGCTGTTGTTGTTGTTACTGCTGCTACTGTCATTCTTCTTGGAGGTGGACGACTGGCGCAGAAAAGAGGAGGAGGGAGAGACAGCGGCAACACTAGCGGAGGCTGAGTCCTGAGGACGGTAAGGGTTGAATGAGTCGTTGTTGTCAGCGATGTTGTCGTTTGTATCTCCTGTGGAGTTGGTGTTGTATGGTGAGTGTCTATGCATGGTGGGAGTCGAATAAGGAGTGGGAATGAAAGGAAGGAAGGAGGGTGAATGTAAAGAAAGAATAAAGGAGGGAAAGGCAAAAGGTCAAGTTGACGTGGCTCACCTTGGCGAAAGAAAAGGCAAGGAAGGCCAAGTGACTGTCGTCCAATGGTGGTGATGCTCAATCGGATCTATGTATAAAAATGGTGGCAAAGACTCTTTATGACTGGCTGCCCACTCACTCTTTGCTGCTGTCTCTGCTGTCCCTCTCTTCAAGTGCGCGTTGAAGAATAAAAATACGATGTATGCCACGTCCAAACAATAGCCAGAGAACCATGGTTGACGCGATTATTATCCGGGGTGTGGTATTCCTTGAAAGAGTGGCATCCACAAGGAGCTATCCCTTTTTTATATGATGTTTGGTGTGATGTGGTGTGTGCTCCTTCTTTGTGTGAGCGGCAATTGTAACACACACAGATACACAAAAAGACACGAAATGAAAAAAAAATTCAATTTCCAGTGTTGTCTTTTTTCATTCAAATAGCAGTTCCCTCTTTTCGTTTCTTTCTCCGGTCGACATTAGGACATCGACAACAACAACAACAACATCCTTCCCCCGCCTCACCCCACCTCACCAAGAGACAACAACAACACCAACGACGTCAACTATCGCCCGGAACAGGAGGAACGTAGCCCGCTCTGTCCAACAAACGTCTGACTACCAACTCTTCGTCGTCTTTTCTTTCTTCTGAAGAACTCCACGATTCGGACGCACAGAGCGACAAAAAAAAAACAATCAACAATCAACCAGACGTGAACATACCAACAACACAACAACTCAAGCTGCATTGACATACCTCTTCTCGCGTGCAGGAGACAAGCGTTTATTTCGGTGCAGTCGACAGAGCAAGCCTGTGCCCTGTTGATCAGGACGACCGAAACGCACACTCGTACACACAATCACACGACATTCAATAACAACCCAGCAACAACAATAACCTCAACTGGAAGGGACTGGATCCGACTGGACGTGATTCACAATGGACCTGCAGACGCTTTCAACCCTCGACGATCTCTTGTCCGATGTCCTGCTCGACGGAATCCACCTTTGGTTCCAGACCCACAAAATGAACAAGGACTACCGGTCGACTAGTATTCCACCTGGCAAGATCCTCGACATCATTCAGCGCAAAGTCATTTTTGAGCGAAAGCTCCCCGAGGCTGTCAAGGAGTTGCTCGAGTAAGTACGAACCAAGGGATGTTGTGCTATATGTTCTCTCGGCCTGCCTGAGTTGCAAGGAAACCTTCGTATTATTCACTGTGGTACCTGCTTATATATATTTTCTTAGCCTTGAACCTATCAAGAACATGTTCACAAAGGAAAAGGAGATTCAGGATTTCGGCACGTACGTTTCTTTTGCAAAAGACGCGCTGTACTGAACGACATCGATATCAACGATTGCTCAGCGACAATAACCAACACCATCATCGTCATCCTTGAACAACTATAACCCTTCCTGATAGGCATGCGCGGAGATATCTCAGCATATATCTCCCTTCCGCAGGATTTGAGATCTCGCAGACAGATCGCTATTCAGCCGTCACCAACAAGTCCGAGGCATGTGTGATAGCTAACCGGTCTTTCGAGGCCGGGGATGAGCTCCGCTACTGTGCTGGCACGATCGCCAACTTGACCGAACAGGAGGAGAAGGATCTTGAGACGAAGACCAGCGACTTTAGTGTCATCAAAACAAGTAGACGCGGAACGTGCCTCTTCTTAGGGCCAGCGCGCTTCGTCAATGTAAGCTTTTGTTAATTTGGTTCTTGGCCTTGGATCTCAGCGCTTCAATTTTCACTGCATGCAGACACCTGCAACCTTTTTTAAATTTCATTAACGCGTCCATCTTTGATAGCACGACTGCGATCCCAATTGCAGCTTTATGTCTGCTGGCTCTAGTGCCATCTATTTCAAGGTCCAAAAACCCATCAGCGTGAACGACGAGATCACAACGCATTACGGAGACAACTATTTTGGTGTTGACAATCAGGAATGCCTATGCGCAACATGCGAAAGGTGAGTGCTGGTAATATTTGCGCCTTCATTTACGCGTTCCAAATCGTATTAAAATACTAAAGATTGCTTTGCTTTTATTTACCTCCTAGGCTTGGACAAGGTGGATATAAGGGTAAAGCCCCTGCAGCAGAAGAGTTGCAGGATGATGTGGAAACACCTGAACCCGAGCTGGAAGATTCAGGAAGAAGACTTCGTAACCGGCGTGGCAAGTCAAGTAAGCAAATCGTTTGGTGTAGTCGGAGCTTTGGATTGGCAGGAGCTGTTTTCAAGTGTATTGACACAAATATCTGAATCTGCCTCTTGCTTAGTCAACTATTATCCAACTTTGATCAAAAGACCTCGGAAACCAAAAGAGGATTCAGTGCGACCTTCAACACCTCTTCCACCAGTCGAATCAGACACCATCCCTAGCACCAACACACCTTCCACTTCAAACACGCATGTCGATCTCGATACCGTCGCCAATCAGACTTTGGCTGATAGAAATATGCCTAGAGACATCAACGAAGTGTCATCTACGACGCTCTCAATTGCGTCGGCAGCATCATCCGACGTTCCGGTGGCCTCTTTCAGTGAGCTGGACAGCACGTTGCCGCAACAGAGCATAGCTTTACCTGTGGCTCATGGCATGGAGCCGCGGGTAGAAGCCCTTCCACTCAGATTTTCCGCTTCCTCTTCTGACTCGGACAAGCTTGCTAGTAGTGCCTCCTTAGACCAGCCACTGGCTTTGGACATTCTGCTCAGCCAGAACTCAGTCCTGACAAGTGCGAGGTTAGACCTGTCCCTGCCGACCCAATCACCGAACGTAGACAAACTATCAATGGACGATGACTCTCCCTTTGTTGAAGACACGCGTTCGCGCGACATTCCGTCATCAGAGGATGGTTCACTATTGAGTGACAAGCTTTCCGCGATCGACAATGCTTCCTTAATCTACAAATCTTCATTGGCCGACAACAATCCATTGACCAACAATACCCCCACGCTCGCCAAATCCCTCTTGGACAACACGCCTCCTGCAGCTGTGGCCTCCTCTGACGTTTCGATCAATATCCCTCCCATGATCGATGGCCGTGAGAAGACTCGAACGACTCAATCAGCACCAGAAGGTCACAAGAGTCTCCAAGCGGATACAGTGGAAGCTACTATCGGCTCAAACGAAACAGAGGATCCAGCTCTAGTCGATATGATGGATTCCTTACAGCTCTCTACGGCGAGCGGTGGTCAGGAATCAAATCTGCAGGATGGGCTCGGGCAGCCGCGAATGATAGAAAAGGAAGCGGAAGAGCATGACGAGGATGATCCTGCCTATAGCGACCAATTCGACGGAGACTTAAGCGATGCCGGTGTTGACGAAGACATTGTCATGCTCTCGCCTAAGAACTTTCGCATGTCCCTCGATTTTCTCTGTCATAACGGCGCACGTACTTCGACGACCGAAAAAGACAACAACCAACCAGACCCAACAACCCCATGGAGTTACGAATCTCAGGATGGCCGTAGCGATACTACTAACGGAAACTCACGTCGAGCGTCGGTTCAATTGAGTGAGGTCGGGGACGAGATGGGCAAGGTATTCCACAAAAAGGTTTCCAAGCGCTCCAAAGCTGCAACGGTCGTGTCGGATCCAGAGCATTGTGTGACCTGCAAGGCCTTCATTCCAGGACACGAGCGCAACGATTCAGAAGACTGCCGCCGATGCTATCGTCACTTTGCCATCTATGGCATTGCCTGGCCGTCAAGGAGCAGGCATGTCATTGCCGAACGGTATAAAAGAGCCGCCCAGGAAGTAAGTTTTTTATTACGTCTGTGCTTTTAGTCACATTTTCCAAGTTCATTTTGACAACTCCTTTCAACTTTCACTATGGTGATTAACTTTCATATTTTCCCTGTTGTATAGGAGAGAGATAAGGCTAGGAAGAAGCAGTTGGCTGAAGCTTCGCGAACCGCAGCCAAGGAAGAGGCCAAGGCGAAGCAAGAAAAAAAAACCAAGGAAGAGGCCAAGGCGAAGCAGGACCAAGCCAAGGAGGAGGCCAGGTTGAAACAGGAGCAGGCCAAGGCTGCCTATAGAGCCCACCTGGAAGAGCAGAGACAGTTGGCCATTCAAAAAATTGCGATGCGGAGGGATATGGGACTGCCGCCAGTGGAGAAGACCAAACTTGATCTCCATAAGAAGCGTCGGATGAAAGCATCTAATGCAGCAGGGTCTAACAACAATGGGTACACTTATTTGGTCGATCCTTCTATTCAGTCGTTTCACTATGAGAGTGCCATGCCTTCAATGGCGCATGCCGGCATGATCAGTGTGAATGACGAGATGGTCTACCCGCAGATGGAGCATCCGCAAGCGACGTATCAGGGAATGACCAACAACCTCCCCGGACCTTACCAGCAAGGTTATTACTATCCTGTCCAGCACGATCACTCCTACGATCATGCGAACCCGCCCACGATGCTTGTTCATCCGTTCCATTGCGCGCCCTATCTCGTCTTTGTTGATCCCATGGACGACAACCCGAATACTATTTGGTGGGTTGCGGTGACTGTGCCACGGCACCAAATGGACGAGTCCATGCCGCAGTGTGGTTCAGACCCGGACCTCATTGTCGTTCGATTTCTGGAGGAATATGCCTATGCCGTCTGCAACATTTCAGGCCTGAAGCTCTTCCACCCGCAGAAGGAGCCCTACACAAGCTATGCCGAAAGGGGGCCTCTTTTCTTCAAGCTCCCATGCGTGAAGCGGGCGCTCGCGTTCTTGAATGAGGGTACCATTCCACCACGTCTCCCCTGGAAGAACATGTCTTTTGTGGGCCAGATGAACTTATCCGACATTGACAAGGCCATCTTGGATTTCCCTCGCAAGACTCTGGAGATGCGCAACATGATGCAGCTTCACCAGCTCCGATGCCAGTATCAACAATCCATTCAACATCTACAACACATGCGGAGCAACAGCTCCATCGATCCTTTCGCCATCCAAGAGCATGAGCAGCGACTGGATCAGGAATACCTACATAAGGAGGAGCAGCTTCGGTGTGAGATGCAGCAGATCAAAGGACCCATGGACGATTACCTGGCGACCTCGATTATTATGGTGAAGCGATTCGCCCTCTCGTTCATGAACGACACTAGCATGGAAATTCAACCCCTCCAAGTCCAGCAACAGTCGCCACCCGCCACAAAAGCCAAACGCTCACGGAAGCCGAAGTCGTCCAGCCAACGTGACGACACCCATCGCCCTATCGAACCGAGACCGGCGAGCTGCAGCAGGGACGTACCAACATCAAAGCCTTTGGAGGAGCCTCTGGAACCCAGCGACGTCAGCAACCTCAAGTCCAAGAAACGTCGAGGTCCGTCCAAGAGGCAGCTCCAGATAGATCTCCAGCTTTCGGAGCACGCTCAGCTTCTTGAAGCAGCCAATATGGGACTTGATTCTTTCAAGGCGGCCGACGGAACAGTCTTCACACTTGCGAGCGCCGCGCCAGTCCCAGTCGGTTCATCCATCGTAGCATCCAAGGGGAGGTCGACTGGACCTAGGTCTAGAGTGGGCAATGTGGACCCCTTGGATCAATTCGCCTCGAGCAAGTTGGCAGTGGAGGCAACGGCGGCGGCGACGGCAATACCCAAGGCGCGGCGACGACGACAGGACAAGCAGACTGTGGATGTAGGTCTTTCAGACCCGCCTGTCTCCTTACCTACGATGACATTACCACGCTCCATCTCACTCGAGCCTGTGGCCCACCAACTCGTTGTTGCAAAGTCTTCCTCTCGCTTCGCTTCCTTGCCATACCTTCTCACGACCAACGACAGCAAAGTTCCATTATCCTCAACATGGGACATGTCTGGTTGCGAGTACAGCCTGACGGAGAACAGGGTTATTGAGGGTCGCTACAATTGTATCGAAATCACAAATCACCCGGCTAGAACGGTTTTTCATGGAAAGCTTCAGGATGGCGACGCGTTTCTCCTTGATTCTGACGACGTCATAGGAGTGAGCACACCGGCCTCGACAGACTCCACCGAAACGGATGTATCTCTTACCCGTGGAGGAAGTCCTGAACCGACTGCAACTTTGAGAAAGGCTAGGAGGATGGGGAGGACTGACAGGGATGTCGCAGATTGGGACGAGTGCGAGAGGGCGGAGGCAGAGGGCGGAGGAATCGACACTATCGATAGTCGTTCAACATCTGACACTTTTGGAGCGAGTGAACTGTCTTCCTTGATGCCATCCTCCACGTCTTCTTGTTTGGGTGAAGGTGATCAAGATATCGATGTGGTGGGCTACTATGATGATCAGGTGCCCAGCTACAAGGGCACCCAGGATGATGAGACACAGTTTATCGACATCGAAAACTTGACGCCTGCCGACCATGAGGCCCTCGAACTATTAACGCCCGCCGCTCGTGAAGCCGTCGAGGGGCTGAGCCTTTTGCTGTCAAAGAGTCCCGACTTTATCGCAGCGTCTGCAGCTGCACTTCGACAGGCTCCTCCGATGGTTCTATGGGACCACACTGTGCAGCATCAGGACAGAGCCAGCGCCGTGGTAAGCTCGGGCTCTGCCGACACACCAAAACTCGCGTCCAGGAAGAGAGGTACCAAAAAGGGTCGAGCTACCTCCACGCCGTCCAACGCAGGCCCACCGAGGACATCAACGACATCATCATTACCACCACCGGAATTTAAGACCGCCGCGAGCAACTCGGAACATGATACCGCCATCTCGGAAGGCAGCCAAGGTCAGAGCCGACTCCGGAAGGCACAGCCTGGAAAGCCACGTAGAACATCATCGTCCAAGACGAAGGTGACTATGAGTTCAGTCAAGCGTCAGAGTTCCTCGACAGGTGCAGGTGGAGACGTGGACAAGGGACTAACTCTTGTTCAAGAGAGGCGAGCCTTTACCGACAAAAACAAGATCGTCAAGGAATGGGTCGAGGAGCGAGCAGGGCCAGCCGAGGATCCTCAAGAGGTCAAGTCTACTCGACGACAGCGGAAGAAGGGAGGCCACAAGGGACGCAAAGCTCCGGTCCAGGATGAGCCTTCTCGGGTCAATAGCTCTGCGGGATTCACGATGTCTAACTTCCAAGTCGCTATGACGACGAAAGAGTTGAGTAAGTCTCCAAGAACCGCTTCTATACCACCTTTGCTGGAGGCGAATGACTCGAGAGCCTCACCTTCGGCATCATCGTCATCATCATCGTCCTGCCCCGCGACAGAGTCACCCGAGCCACCCTCAAGCTTTTCAGCCGTCGATGTCACCGACAACAAGGAGCTCCAGTCTCTCAGGCTGTGGAGTATCAAAGGCGGAATCATTGGGTTTGACATCGATTCGAGTGTCCGATCCGTCCGGTCTCGGAACAAGAGCGGTCAGTCTCCCGTTCCCGATCTCGAAAAGCACTCTGGTGTTCTCAAAGAAAATAGAAGCAAACAAGCCAGCAAGCCGCGCGTCGTTGATGGAAAGGTGGATGAGATCAAGATCAAGCCTCGTAAGCGCAGGAGGCTGACTGTTGATGAGGAAGCGACCCAGATTATCCCCGAATCCAAGTCCACAACATCGACCGATTCAAGGAACAAGGCGACCGGTGACGATTCCATCTTGACAGACATTGCTCAGCCGGGCGAGAGTGAGACAGTTGCAGGACCAGGGGTGACCTCTGAGGCAGAGCCATCGGCCTTGGAGACTGTGCAGGACAAGCAGACGAGCGATGATTCTCTTGCGGCTGCCGAAGTGGAGGGCCGCAGTGACGATCCTGTGGGGGCGGTCGATACACAAGAGGATAAGCGGACCGTGCCCGCGTCTTTGCAGGGTGATGACCTATCACCACCCCTCGATGTTGGAATTGAAGAGAGCAGGGTTATAACTGGAAAGGTGACGTCTTCAAGGAAAGACCCTGGGATAGTGATGGTCAAGTTCACTCTTGTAGGCAAGGAGGATTCGGACAAGGTTGAAAGTACGGTGGCGTCACAGGACCAATTAACCGTGATGGAAGACTCGGGGGCGCCTACGGAGTCGTTCTTGTCGAGCGTGGTGCCTAAGAAGCGATCGAGGAAGAGGACGGCGGAGGTACCAGACGATATACCTGTCCAGCGGCCCGTGGCGATGTCTACTCGCAAGCGCTCCATTCAGGACGCTGCAGATATGGAGTTGGCAGTTGAGGATGAGTCGATAGTAACCAGATCTGCAGCCCAGGGGACGGAAGATGGGGTGGAAACTGCTTCTGAGACTGCTGTTGGCGCAACGACGGTGAAGCGTCGTCGTGTTTGGACGTCGCTCAAGGAGGACGAGGCTTCGCCTGCTCAGAATGCGACGCCATCAGAGAAGGATGAGACCCCATTAGAAACGGACAAGTTGCTATCGGAGAAGGTCAAGGTACCATCGAAGCTGACCAAGATACCATCGGAGAAAGTTGAGGTAACTACGAAGGAAGTCAAGGCACCATCGAAGAAGGCCAAGGCATTGTTGAAGAGGGATGAGGCAGCACCGGAAGATGTCGAGACGCCATCGGAGACAGTCAAGGCACCATCGAAGACGGCCAAGGCATTGACGAAGAGGAATGACACAGCGTCGGAGAGGGTCCAGGATTCATCGAAGAAGGCTAAGGCTCTTTCGAAGAAAGGCAAGGTATCGTCAAAGAATGACGAAACACCAACGAAGGAAGAGGTAGAGGCGGAATATGAGACGGCGCCGGAGGAGGCGGAGGAAGAAGGGGACAATTCAGGACATTCTGAGGAGAAGGCTGTCTCGCTGGTGGAAAAACTCTCTAAGAGGCAATCGACGCGTCTGAGTGGAGCACCTGCTGGCAAACCTGTTCCTTTGGTGACAATGGGTGCTAAATCATCGTCTACAGGTGCCGCAACCACTGCGATGACTCGCAGGAACAAACGTGACAAAGCCAATACGGTGTCTAGGAACTTGGTGAGCCGCCTCATCACGCTGGACAACATTGCTGAGAGTCGACTCCGAGACAGAAACAAGGGGGGCAAGTTGCCCAACACGTCGAGGCCCAAGTTCCAGGTGGGCGACTCTGTCATGGCGCCCGGAGAGAACAATATTATGTTTGAGTGCGAGGTCAAGGCCAGGCGGGACCACGAGACGCTGCCAGAAGTGTACGAGTACAAGGTCCACTATGAAGGATATGCACAAAAGTAATTTTTTTTTGCTGCTGTTGAAGTCGATTTAATGCGCGTTAAAAGGATCCGTCGAAATAGATGAAATTAATTAACCATGGATTTTTGACTTTCTCGTCTTTTTAGGTACGACGCGTGGGTCGAGGAGAAGCAGATGGTCGCAAACTAAATTGCATTTATTCATAACCCCATACATTTTTTCTACATCATTGCTACCATTATTCATTATTCATTTGTAATTCACCAAGAACTGTAATAAATCGCATATTATTTTTTTTAGCGAAACTCTTTTATTATTTTATTACAACGAAAGGAAAAGAAATGAAATGAAAGGAAAATCTATTTTACAAAGACGATAAGGGAAACGCTGCCGTGGCCGTGGTAGAAAGGGAAGATGATGGTTCGAGGTCCTGCAAGGTGCCGCTGCTGTTACCGCTGTTGTTGCTATTGTTGCTGCTCAAGGGTCGTATTGGTCCCAGTGACCTTCGTCGATTGGATCCTGTCACAGGGATCGGGATAGACGACGAGGCAGAGTCATCTCCTATTGCCGTTTCAACATCGACAGAGGTCGTCCGAGGTAGGGCTGCCATCATGCTCACACGCCGCTTGCTTCGCGTCGGCTCTGGTCGCATTCCTTGGCTGTCGGGCATCACGGGGGCGCCTAGTTCGCCAGGGGCGAATTGGTGGCCGAGACTGCTAGCACCTCTTCCTCCTGCTCCTCCATTACTGCCAAGTTGCTGGAATGTTGGGATATCGAGTGGCGGTGTGAGTGTGACCTGAGCACGGATCCTCCGTCGTGTGCTTGCATCTCGAATGGGTCCTCCACCAATGCCACTTCCCACTGAACTGTGAGCCGCGGTGCCTCCGTTGGTCTTGTTGCCTTCGTCCGCATGCAGGCTACCGCTTCCTTGCCCAATGGAACCCATACTGAGTCTACGCTTCGTTGTGGCCGAACTCGTGGAGGCAGTGGATGTCGTGGATGTTGCCGAGACGAGGGCGGCCGAAAGTTGTTTGGGAGTCGACTTTAGCGGGTCACTCTTGTCCAACCGAAGAGGTTTTTTCGCGCCGTTCACTGGTGGTGGCGGAGATGGTATGGGAATACGGCTTGATCCTTGAGCAGAAGAAGGCCCTGATGACTCGGCATCAGTCGAGACACCGTGGATCTTGGATGCATGTCGATTGGTATTTGCCGAGCTACTGCCGTTGGGAGGGGACGTCATCACAGAGTCACTACTCTTGCCGTGGAACAATGTTGCCACTGCTGTTGACGCAACCTTGAACGGGTTCCGATTCTCCGGCATCATACTCTGGCGTCGAGCGATTCGGGCAGCTGTGGCGGACGAGGCTCCATGGACAACAACCGCCGGCTGTTGCGATAGGACAGGTGAGCTACGCTGTTTCTTTCCAGCTTGCCCAGTACTGTCCCCATCCAATTGTCGGAGTCGTTTGGTTGGACTTGAAAAGTTACTGGGTGGCGAGCCATTGTGATTTCCTGTAACAAACGGATTCAGTCTTTGCGGGCCTTTTGACATCTCTCCCTTGGCCGACTTGATACCGGAGGGCACGGTGCTGCTGGTGACAACCATTCTCCTTGCTCCTCCTCCTCCTCCCTGACCACTGGAGGCCCCGTTGGTTCCATTGCTGCTAACCACAAGGCGCTTGGCTCCACCACCCAAACCAACCCTACCAAGAGATGATGACGAAGAGCTCGACGCTGGTGGTGGGGTACTGGTGGGAGAATCGTCCTGGAGATTGCTCAAAGAAGGGAAAGGAGTAGGCCTAATAATAGGCTGTGCCGGATCGCGCCAACCAGTTGAATACCTCTCCTCATCCTCAGCAACAACGTCGAGCAAAAAGTTGACATTGCGTTTTGTTGGTGTAGGGAAATCTCGATGTTGTCGCAGTCCTCCGCGCGGACGTCTCTTGGGCGAAAATATGACTCCTGGCATAGGGTTGGACTTTCTGCGAGGAGTACTAGGGCGCCTGCTAGGGGCCGGAGGTGGGCTCTGGAAAGGGTTTTGTGGACTGCCCCACTGATTCCGTTCCTGGAACATCCTGCTAGGAGACTGACTTCCATAGAGACTGCTGGATCCTAGAGCGAGATTAGTGTCGACGGTATCCATGGATAGGTTGGGCAGGACGTTGCTCTGCGAGTGCCGCTTGACAGGTGTGCTTGGAACCTCAGGCAGGATCGACATCAGTCTAGAATCGCCAAGGCCGATCGTGCTACTGGACCCAGAATCATTGGCCTCTGAGCCAGAGAAACCTTGATTCTGTGAAAGAGACGTCCCGATCCGCTTGGTCATATCCGTGAAGCTCGTGATCGACGACATGTAGATATCATTCAGGGTCCTTGTCGCCAGCCCAGCCTGTTCAACCGCCTCAATCTCCGACCTCAATCCAACAAGAGACTTGGCGCTCAGCTCCATAAAGTCCTCCGTGGCCAAAAATTGCTCGCTCAGCGACATATCTGACAGCTCCAGCTTTGTTGTAAGAATCTTGTTATGTGACTCCAATGCCTGGCATTTCTTCTCCAATTCATACAGTCGATGGTATGGGAAGCTGGCCGACGAGAGTCCTCCTCGCTTCTCAAGGGACTGGATCGAGACTGCATAGAGTTTGAGAGAGTCCTCCTGTTCCTGCATTTGTCGAGTCAGCATCATGGTTTGGTCGTTCAGATCCTGGATCAGGTTGTCAACCATGTTGATGTAAGAGGAGGATGCGTTCATCGAATCGTTCAACTTCCTCGCCCGCGCAATCACCGCTTCATCATCCATCGTGCCGCCTTGACCGCCCTGCGCTTTGATGTCCTTCTCCAACTGCTCATATTGCTGTCGTGCGGCCTGTGAAGCGTGGTGAAATCCTTCTCGCCACCGCTGGAGTCCAGAAAGCCGCGCCGAGATGATAAAGTGACGAGACTGTAGTTGTGCATAGCTCTGCTCTTGAGACCGGGCAGTCTGGAAAGTCGCACGCATCTTCCTCACTGTCTCCTCAACCTCCTTCGATAAAGCGTCCTGCTGCTGTTGCGCCTTCTCAATCTCCTCGCCTCTAGCTTGATTCTGAAGCTTGCCCTTGAGCTCTGCCACCTCCTGTCGTAACTCGTAGATGGCCTGGACGTACTCGGAAACATGTCGGTCGACATTCAGCGTATTCTTTGTGACCTTGGTCTTGATGTTTTTCGCACGATTGGCGTACTTGAGAGTGTTGTGTGTTTCTTCGTAGTGTTGGCTGGAGGGACTCACGCAAGCGATCATGACAGTCTTGCAATTGCCTCCCAACGAAAACTTGAGCAACCGGGTGAGCTTGCTGTCGCGATATGGTATATGGGCCTTGGGCTTGTTATCGCAAAGTGCATTGATGCAGTTCCCAAGTGCGAGAAGAGACTTGTTGATATTCGCTCCTATTATACAATAATCACATCGTTACGGTTAGCACTTTCTTCATTTTCGAAATGTGATGTACGTAACTTCATCCGCGGATGCTTTCAGCTGGATATTGTACCTTCAGCCAAACGTGTTCCCCGGTTTTTGGTAGCCGATGCTCGTTCACTTCCAGCCAAGTCGATCAAGGAAAGTGTCGCAATAGTAAAGTCCTCAGACACGTTGGCAGTCTTGAGCCGTTGGCAAATGTTGATCTGCAGAACAGCATGAGAACGCGACGACGTCGCATTGGCCTCTGTTGGCGACATTGTCCTGTTTTCGTTTCCCATCAAAACCAAATCCATGAGCTCATCCATCTAAAAGTAAGGAAAATCCAAGAAAAAAAAAAAAGAGTTAAAATATTGTCAAATACAAACAAGTAGAATGCAACTCTTTTCTTAGGTAAAACAAGGTCGTTTGAATAGACTAATTACTCCTTTTGGATGATGTTCTGAGAGGCCGGCGATAGAGATCTTCTTGGCAGAGTCCTCCCGAAGATGCAAGGAAGCAGGCTTAGAAGTCTCTGAACCAGGCTTGGTGAGCAGGTCACGGATAGTCTCGTTGTAAACCTCCAGGTACGACAATGAAACTTCGATGGTTTTCTCGTCCTCCACTTCCTTGATCCGATCGTAAAGCTCCTGCATAGTGAGAAAAATGATGCCTGGTTTGTCGAGTGTGCCGCTGATTGTGTGCGTCTTGCCGCATCCTGTAGCACCATACGCGAAGAGAGTTCCGTTGTATCCGTTCAAAACGCCGTCGATCAAGTGTCGGGTCGTGTTCTCAAAGACCTAATCATACCACAGACAATTGAAAATATTAGTAAAAGTCGTCACCATAATATCGATGACCATATTGAACATCGTCTACACCGTGAATTACTTACTTCCTCCTGCTGAGCATCCTCGTGAAACACGCGATCAAACGCATATCGCATATCTTTGAACCGTCTATAGGCCTGGACGGGGAGTAGCGCCCTCTTGTACTTGGAAATACTTTCTGCGTCTGGTGGGTCAAAGACTAACACGCTGTCGTCCAGAACATCGACAACTTTCCTGATCCCTGCCTGTCCCTTCGAACTAGTGTGAGCCGAACTGTCTGAACCATCGCCTCGACCATGACCTGCTCCAAGACCCGCCAGGGATGCATCTGCCGAGAAGTTGAACTTGCTAGTCGACGCTTGAGGAAGTCGCATCTGCTCAGAAGCATTGAAAGGTCTGACTCGCACTGCATATGGATCGAGAAGAATGATGTGGCGTTTTAGTTCCTTGGGCAGTTCTGTGTGTCGATAAAACGACAGGACATGTCTGATGCTTTGCATGACTCACCTGCAACAAGGATGGCGGACTCTGAGGGCCACTGTGGTGTCTCCCGCACTCTTTTGATTCCTTTAACAGCCTCGGTAGAAGGGGATCCAGTGTCCACGTCCTTTCCCGCGCCACCGTTGGGTTGGTTGGACGTGTTGTTGTCGCCGCCATCACCTGTTTTTGAGGACACAGGGGCGGACTGGGTCAACTCCAGCTCCAGATTGGGGGGTGTACCGTTTATAGTATTGTTTCCGTGTGGTTTGTAGTGCGAGGTGCTGGACCCTGGTAAACTGTGAAGAGAACTGATGACCTCCAGGCCCTGCATGGACAGAGTGAAAAAAGAGAGACGTTGTTGTGTTCCTGAATGAAAGATTGTGGCAAGAGAATCTGTCAGAGGTTGGATGTGCAAGGCATGAGAATGCGTGTTGTTATGACAGTGCGGTGCGTATGGACACTTGAGCCCAGTCGGATCCTGGTTGCCTGTTACTTGTGGTGCCGGGTGATGATGTCGTCTGACGAGTCGAGTGTGAGTGTCCGTGTTCAAAGGTGCGAGGATGCTCAAGAACAACAAAAAAATGGCCGTGACTGCCAATCGCGTAGTATTCCCATTTGAAGGAACTACAACCACTACCAACATGCTTTGGTTGCGCACGTCGTGGTCCACTCCACCTTACATTGAAAATAAGCCTTCAAGAAAGAAGCAAGTCGAGACAACAGCAAAAGCAATCAATAGGAAATGAAAGCATGCAAAGCGAAAGGAGGGCTAAGTGGATTCAACGCCTTTCAATGACTACTATCTTAGAAGGGCAAAGAATGCCGAAGAATAAGCTCAGGTGTGACATGACGGCAAATAAGCAATTGAGCAAAAACGAAGTAGTACCTTCCCGAAGATCGACCACAGAGTACAAGACCTCGGAAGAGGGGCAGAGTGATGTCATTGCGTCTCGACCGACCTAAATTACGGAAACCGGCATCCCTCTGTGGGGAAAGGGTGCGGTCTTCTCGTTAAGGAAAATAGGACATTGACCTAAACCTTCTTCGCACGTCACAATGATTAATGATCACATATGATGTGAGACAATTTTTTTTTTCTTCATGATAAAAAGGCCGACCCTTCTCGCTCTCTTTCTTTTTCATACAAAACACACAACTCAACCCAACCCAACACAACTCAACCATATAGCCCAACCACACATACAACACATCTCCATCAAAAATGTCGTCCATCAAGTCATCCAAGCCTGAACTCGGCGCCCACTCCACACCCGCTGTCGCCGGCAACAACACCGCAACAACAGAGACAGCAGCAGGAGCACCCAAATCCTCCTGCTGTGGCCAGAAGGACTGGGACTTTCACCCCGCCTGCATCCGCCATATCGAGAATGTAGGCTCCCCCGCAGATGTCAAGCTCCTCCACGAAATGGAGCAACAGTGTCCCCGCGCCGCAAAGAACCAGCACTAAAACACTCAACAAAGGAAAACTCTGGAATCATTCGCTTTTTTCGCTCAACCTGAGCCCTCTTGGGTCATCCATCCACACTTTGCTCTCTATCCCTTCTTAAACTACAAAACATCAAGTACACAAACCGACAACCAACAAAGCAACCAACAGAAGCAACAACAACAATAATAATCATCCATCACCGCATTAACACTGCATGCGCCCCTTCCAGCCTTGCAACAAATTGTATATAACTTCAAACCAATAAACCCAACACCAACAATCGTTTTTTTTTTCTTAGCGCATCACAGGTTCATGAACTCTTGCATTATTTGTGCATGATAGGTTTGCACTTCGGGATGCCACACAAGGACATTGTTGTTTCTCCACATTATCGAAATGGAAGGAGAATCTGTGCGTGGGAAATTAAACTTGGGCGTAAGGAAATCCAAGCAGTTAAATGATCAAAAAATTGCATGAGTATGAATCAGTGGAGATAGGAAGCAACAAAAACCAATCAAGTCGGGTCTGAGAAAAGGCATGAGCATCGTTACTTCGTCGTCGTAGTTTTATGATGGTTGACAAAGG
This sequence comes from Linnemannia elongata, assembly GCA_036320915.1. Taxonomy (NCBI): domain Eukaryota; kingdom Fungi; phylum Mortierellomycota; class Mortierellomycetes; order Mortierellales; family Mortierellaceae; genus Linnemannia; species Linnemannia elongata. Next base: position 1,147,190 of record JAXBDG010000011.1, on the reverse strand, counting down.
TTCTGTGATCGGTGCTGAATCCAATCTTGACTTCTCTTCTACGGTGCTCTCATCTCATTCAATCTCAGCTTCAAGTCGTTCTTTGTTCAATAACTTGCGAGCAAAGACGGTCGAGGAAAGAAAGGGAAGCAAGTGGCTCGTGCATGCTTTTGTTCGTTGGTGCCACCACAGCGCTTCTTAGAATCCGTGCAACTGATTGCGCGAACAATAAAATGACAGAGCGCGAGTCGACAAGGAACAAAATGAGAAAAGAGTGACAACAACTCTCTGGCTCTCGAATAATGAAATTCAAAAGTTGTCACCCATGTCAGCGTCTACATGGAAACAGGGAAAACAGGAAAAAAAAAAAGGTAAGAAATAGTCTCCCGCATTCAAGTTAGGCTAAGCAAGAACATAGGATGAGCTAATTTTACCTTCCACCTGACCCACGTCCTCGACTCGACTGTCCACCAACAGGTCGTCGCTCATACCCATCAACACCCAAGTTCGTAAGCGCACTTTCTGTTCCGAACCCGGCGCCAACACCAACAGTCTGGTTACGAGCCCATCGCGTGTTGCTTCGATTAGGATCTTGTCCGTAGCCATGCCCACCTCGATCACCACGACCAAGGCTACCCGAAGCGCTCACTGAATCACGGTGGCTCGAATTTCCGGCGCCACCACCGAAACCACTACCACCACCTCGTCGATTGTCTTCGACAAAGTTCAATCGGATACCTTGATTCCGCAAGGACTGTTCTAGTGCTAAGATTGGCAATAATCGACATTAAACATGACATTCCATTAGATAGGCACGTAAATTTCATGCGAGAATTGATGAATCATCTCTTGCACCATTATAACTCAGGTAAACAAACCTGCGCGTTGATTGGCCTCCTCACGGACTTCATAGTCCAAGACCAGTTGCTTCAACTGCTGCTGCTCCTCACGCTCAGCCTCCCTCTGATTCCTAGTATTGATTACGAGGGAGCTGTCACTTGGCAAACCAACCGTCTTCAGCTGTTGCTTGTTTCCTTTCTTGGTCAAAAGTGTAAACGCCACATGGTCCGGATTACTGAGAACAGGTTCTTCGCGACGATCTATAGGACGCATAACAAAGGCATATTAGTTTAGAGTAATAACGGTCAACGCTATAATGAACAGGTCCAAACAGAAACATTGAAACTATCAACGATATACCTGCGGTCCTAAGAACAGGGATTGCAACATCGAGAGTCAAGTGCTTTCTCTCAAACTTTCTAGATTCCAGGCTCTCTGTCATCATCTTGAGATACTCGCGCTCAAAGTCCTCATCCACAGCCTCCACAGGCTTGTGTTGATTCGTCAGGACAACGGCTTGCTCTTCATCGTCCATTTGTCTCATGGCATGGACCTCCTCGTCATCGTCCAAACCGTCCTCGTCGTCCTCGCTGTCATCATCATCATCGTCCTGCTGGTCATCGTCGCCGTCATCATCTCCTTCCGAGTCTTCCGAGTCAGAGTCGTCGTTCTGTAGGTTGGCGTTTGGATCGTTGCCTCCAAGAGGACCGTGAAGCGCTTCGACAGCTGCATAGGCTTCTTCATAAGTCTGGAAGCGTCGCAGCTTGGGACGCAGTTCCGTAAAGGTATCTTCGATCATATACTCAATCTCCAGTGGGACGGATTCTTTGGAGAGAATGTACATCTGGAAGAGGACCAGGAACGAGTCCAGTTTGATCTTGGAGCTTCCGTGATCAAAACACATTCCGCAGGTATCGAGCAAAGTACAGACGAGTCGAATCCTGAAGCAGTCGTGAGGAGCATCAATAGGCGAAGGGCGATCTGGGGACGCTCTGCCTTGCTCTATACGATGTAAAATCGAAGGTCATCGTCAGCGATATTCCGCAACTAATCTACAAAGGTTCTCATTGCTTGGTTATGATGCACTTCAAACATACCGTGGCCTGTTGAGAGAAGGGTGTCCAAGGTGCTGAAGATCAAAGGCGAGTCGACCATACGGTAGTTATACAACTCTCCCAAGAACTTGACGATGGCGATACGCTTCTGATTGTGTCGAAAGTTGTTCTGCTCCAGATCAATCCGAATGCCCTCAGCGATAGAATCGACAATGGCAATTGAGAAATCAGAGTGGTACCGACTGAGCCCGTTCACAAGGATAGCCATCAAGTGAATATTGCTGAACTTGATCTTCCAAACCTTGCTAAAGAGGCGAACAACGAGGTTGTAAATCTATTTCAAGATTGAAAATGAGGACTTCATCTCAGCGTGGCTGTCATATCGTCAAAGAAGGCATGGTTCATGGTGATAATATACAACTTACGTTGGGATTGTTCCAGTCTAACTTTCGCAGCAACTTATGAGTGGTCTCGACGTTCTTTTTGCAAAGATCGAGATAGAGCAACTTGCGGATAAACTGCTCGATGGGAGGAATCTCGCGTTTTTGTCTCGTGCTTTGCTCTGGAGGGTTACACTATGATAGAAAATGTAGAACCAATTCGTTGGCAAACATGCTCAGCTAGCAATAATCGAATCTACAAACACACTTGCGGCTCGGTTGAAGTTTTACCTGGTAGTAGGCATTGTCGATCATCAACAGAAACCTGGGCTCAAGATGGAGAGCAGCCTTCTTTCGCTTGAGGATATCCAGCATCGCATCCAGACGCGTCGAGGTAGCAGTGGTCTTGAGCTTGAGGAAGCGACCACAAGTCTCCAGAAGTGCACAGGCTACGATGATGTTCTGTGGAACAAAGTCTTCGAGAAGAACTTTCAGACAATGAAAGATTATTGGAAGGGGAGTGAGGCCGAACTTGACCAGCTCGGACAAAAACTTGATGTTCTTGACTCGTGACTCCGAGAGATCCATGTGCTTCTTGCGTAAAAGACCTCGGAACTCGCGCTCCAGAGCATTCAGGACCTCCTCTGCGACATCCGGGTAAAAGGGCTTGAAGGTTGCAATCATACGAGAGTAGTAAGGAAGCAAGTCGTGCCTGTCGCGGGGGACTTGTACAAGCGTCTGAAAGTAGAAACAAACGTTGCCATGGTCATGGAGTTAATAAGAAGAAAAATAAACGTTTTAGTCCGCTCATTTGAACGGTAAATACTCGCTGTCAAAAATATACCTTGATGAGGCGATTTCGGCTCAGCTTGGAATTAAGGTAACAAAAGTCTACTGCGGCTTGGTCGATCATATCCCTGTTGCACATATTGGGAAGTCTCGCCATGAAAGCGTCAATCTGCGTTGCGGTTGTCTTGGACGCTGCTGTCAAGGGCTCGGTTGCAACGGTCTCTTCTGCAAGGAACGAGTCCGTTCCGGTCTGATCGTTCAGCTCCATGTTCCCGAGTTCCGCGTCTATGCTTTCCATCATAAGGTCGGTCGAATCGTCGAATTCATCCATCTGATCACCAGTATCCTTGGAGGCGTTCTCGGTATCGGCGGTGGTGGGGCTGGAAGTGATGGTGCTATCCTTGCCCGCAGTCTTTTCCCCATCCTTCTCAGACTCAGTTCCGTCTTCTTTCTTGTCCTTTTTCGACTTTGAAGTCTCAAGGAAGATCTTGGGCACCAAAGTTCTGAGGTCCAGAATCTGTTCATAAAAGACAACGTTGTCCTCGTCCTCAAAAACACTGCTGGCTGCGCCCTTTTCCTCTGCGCCTCCGGAAGATTCGACAATTCCAATCAACTCCTCCTTTTCATCTTTGAGGATAGGTACGTCCACATCGAGAGCATCTGCGACAGACTGAGTTGAAGTGGAGAGCTTCTCAAATGCCCTGAACTGCTTTTCAAATTGCTGTTGACGCTCCTCTGACAATTCTCCGCGCGAAAAAAGAGATGCCTCGTTCTTTCGCTCTACTCTCTTCAACTCCTAAACGATTGATCCGCTCCATTGTGCGAAGAACTCATTAGCCTATATTCTCCAATTCCTCACATACATAATGATAGTCGCAAGTTTCGAGCAATCGTACCTTGTGGTCGCGAACGAGGTGAGCCTCCAAGCTTTTGTAGTACTCAGAGATCAAGGTCTTAAAGAGCTGTTGTTGCGTTGGAGATACATATGTGTCGGACTGTCCTGAGCCAGTATCTTCTGCCGTCGAAGCCTTTGGCTCTGCGTCCTTTCCATCACCAGCAGTTTTCGCCTTGCGAGGAGTAATTCCTGTTAAATCCTTGCCGTGAATCTTTAACACTGTAAGAACGATTGGAAGGTTGACGTGGTCCCTGTCTCCTGCAAGCTATATTTTTGCGAAAGGTAAGCGAGTGTAGATGTGGTCAGACAACTGATAGAAAGACCATCCTAGCCTGCCTTGCGCCACAAATTCCATAAAGCATGCGGGCATACCAGATCGTGAAGGATCGTGTATATAAAGTTGGGCATGGCCTTGCCATCAGCAATAGCTCCCTTTGAATCCTTAGACGATCCTGTCAATGCTGCTGCAGCGGCGTCCTTGGTCGCTGATCCGGATTTAGCGGACACCCCTGTTGATCCTTCTGTGCCCAGACTTGCCACGCCATCCTCTACATTTCGCAACACACCGACCAACCAAAGCTCTGTGGCGACGCGACTCAACACCCGTTGACGGGATATCCTTGAAGACTCTTCCTTTTCGCGTTGCTCGGGTGTCGTTCCTGCCTGCGCCAACTGCTGGTGGGTTAACTTTGGAGAGGGAGCAAGTGCTTTGGCGAGGTGGTAGGTGAACAGCAGGGTGAATGTGTCTGGGAAACGCTGGTGCAAGGCGGAAATGACCTACATTTAGCAAAACAATAAGATATTATTTAAAAGCTCTTTCTTTTTTAGCTGCGTGACAAGAAGCTGTTGTTGTTTTCGGCGATCTTCAATCAGAATCGCTGTGGTTGGTTGGGTTTATACCTCTGTCGCCGCAGCAACATCTGCGCTGAGTTTGCATCGCAAGAGGCCTTCCAGAATTGCGGCGACGATTTCAGAGATGTATTTCTCTAGGCTGAGCTTTTTGATGTCGTTCAAGAGCTGGGTGGAGACATCGGCAGTGAGTCCTGTCTTGCATTTTTTTATGAAGGCGGTGTTCTTTTTGATGTTGGAGTCCAGATTCCGGAGGGTAGAGGGATCTAGTTACGAGAGGAGGGCGCGATTGGTGATGATGTCAGCAGGCTGTTTCCGTTAGGGAAGCTTTCTTTAGTCTCTTGTTGAGCAAGAAAAGAAAAAGGAAGTACCCGGCTTTTGGTGCCATGCCCTCAGGTTGGCCTGTCTGAGATCCTGTCTGGTAGCCAGTTTCGAGGATTGTGGGTGTGTGCTGAGGAGGTGTAAGGGGAGGGAAGGAAGAGAGAGGGAGAGACGATTGGAGTGAGAGTCGATAGACTGTGTGTGATGAGAGAAGCTGGTGTGAATTGAATGTAAACGTGGTTTTGTGACCAGTCTAATTGAACAAAGAGAAGGGGAGGTGGATTTCTCCTTTCGCCGTTTTCATTTCTTCTTTAACTCGCGCGTCACTGAATATTCAGTCAGTCAAGCGAGACTGCGGTTGCTTTTGGTTGCACACTTACACACACACACAGACACACACATACCTTGCTGTTTGTTTTTCTCCTTCATTTTTTCAACACCACTTCCTTTTTTCTTTCCATTCAAAGGGGTCTTGACCGACTGACTCTTTGACCCTCCTGCCGTTGCCTCTACCTCCCATCCTCCTCTCTACCTTGGTGCTCTCACTCTTCTCTTCTCTTCAATTCAGTTCAGCCACCACACTTTATTCTTTCACATTCTCTCCTCTCGCCTCTCTCTCTCTCTCTCTATCTCTTTCTCTCTCTCTATCTATTTCTCTCTCTCTCTCTCTCTCCGTACGCATTGCACCCAACTCACTCCCATCCTTCCTATTCCCTCCTCTCCCCTCCCATGAGCACCCGCATTCAGTCCGTCAACTGCTTCGCCTTCACCCTGTTCAACAACTCATCGCCCTTAGCCATGCTGCAGTCAACCGTTAATAACAATAGATCCGTACTCGCCTGAAAAAAATAACTTAAACATACACTTTCGTTCCCTCTTTTCTTTTATTCCTCCTCCTCCCTTTCCACGTCGCTTCTGACACAGAAACTCCTATCATCGTCGCTCTCCCACGCCAACGCCAACAAATACCCTCGATTTCTGCTGTTGTTCCTGGATTGGGCTTACTCACAGCAATACGCCCTTCTGACACTCACTCCCTTTTGTCCTGCATACCCCACAGTCTTGCCTCTTGTGGTAAACTCAAACAAATGCAGACCAGCGAAGAAAAACCAGCAGTATCCAAAATGGTTCGTGGTTTTCATAAACATAAGGAGTTTCGCACATTTTGCTTTATGTCCGGTCTTGTATTTCACCCGATTAACACAACAACGCCGTACACCCTATGCTTGCGTAGAAGTCTTCGCGTCGCCGTAACCATCACAAGCATGCTACGCAAGCTCAAGCGCAGGCACAGGCCAACAACAGCACTCCCTCCTTTCCTCACCAGCGACGTCAATCGACATCTCAAGGACTGCGGCCTGACCATGGTAAATATTTCGCTGAAAAAAAATTCAATAAACGCCGCCAAAATACCCCACCATTCATAACCTCTTTGAAATATTTGGAGAGTGCTTGTCACCGTTCGCCCCGAATCGCTCTTTCCACTGACCACGACGTTGTATATGGCTTCGTTTGTAGTGAACAGGCAAGCTGTCGACTTTCAAACCGCAGAAGTGATGCTGCACGACGCCGAGGACACGCTGAACAAGGTCGAGGATTGCAGTCGTTTGCCGCCAGCCCTTGACATTCTTGCCTTTCTATCCAAACAGCATCCAGCCGCATGGCAGGCTCGATTCGGGGTACTTTTTTCGGGAACAATGGATCTTTTTTGAGCCAACCGATACATACAATGCCCAACCTATAATCTAACATGGCCACCTTGTCTGTCAATTTAGGACATTGTCGATTTACTTGTGGGCTGGTTTGTGGACAAGAATACAGCATCGGCTGTAAAGAAGCAGATTGTTGGTAAGAACGTCATTATGGCTTCAAATGCTATTCTATTAATGAGATACACGCATTACCAAGCGCTCAAGTTGTATTTCGCATCTCTATCCTTCCACCTACATAGAACTCATGGGGTCTTTCACGGTTCAATGGCTGGATGCTGCAGATTTCGGTCAGGATCTTCTCGAGATTTTCATCACGGATATCGAAACTATAATGAGCGGTGAAGCTCCTAACGACGAGAGCGATGACAGGGAGCATGCGGTATCCATGGAAACAGCGGCGTCTCTGATCAGGTATTTTTGCCTGTCTCAGGAACATTTCCTCTGCAAATTCAACACGGACCAACCAGATGAATTTTCTAACGCCTATTTCCATACCCTTGGTCCTCGCACATATATATATATATTCAATCTTGCAGTTGCTTCAGCATCATTTCCAAAACATTGGTTGCACACGCCTCGCAAGCAGTAACTCGAATGGCACATCTCCAGGAGCGGGCTCTGGAAATGCTTGTTCTCGTGCGGAAGGCTACCTCCTCATCGGATACTCAAGGTAACACAAGGAACGGCATTCAATTAACTTTGACGCGAAAGCGTTACTCTAAACACGCCGCAAACCACCGGAAAATGTTCTTACATATAGTTCACATTATGACCTTCTAGTCAACGAGATTATTCTGACACTCAGTCTCGGCAACCCAGGATCGTTCTACAACTTACAACCCAAGGCGATACAGATTCTCGTGGACCAATTTGATAATCTGCGACTGGACAATGCGACATGGAAGGATAAGATGGATTCCATCCGTAAGGTATTCTTTCCGGAGAATGAACTCTCTCTCTCTCTCTCTCTATCTCTCTTTCACTATCTCTCTCTTTTATCTATTACATTCGCTCACACCTTGCAAGAACTAATACAACCGATCTTGTTTATTGCATTTAGATTCTGGCGGTTTGGCGTCCAAATGTTCATCCTGGAGTCGTCTTGGAGATGTGTCACCCTAAAACAGGCCTCATGCAGCTGCGCTGGCTTTTGCAGAACAAGTCAACCCGGATCAAGGATGTCCTCGAATCCATACTCTTTTCACTGCCCGACCCAGGCCAAGGACAAGAATATCCGGCCTCAGAGAATGACCACAAGGACATTCACTTGCAGGCATGGAGCAGTTTAATTCACGAGATCCGTGGAATTGCCCATGAGCTCAATCAGGAGAGTTGTTTGGCTGAGGCGACTGATATCGGCACGATCATGAAAGGCGGCTCGATCCAGCATCATGACCGATATGAAGAATCACGAATTTTGGATATGCGCTATAAAGAAGGCCGGTACCAGGCATGTCGAAGGACAGGCTCGCCTGAGGCTGCGTTGCTAACAAACTTCACATTCGACGTTCTCCTTCTCACCCAAATGAGCCGACTGTGGCCTGAGGAAGCTTCATCCATCTTTTTGCGACTCTTGGAGATTCTCAGCGCTGTACCAGAGATCCGACTTACACTTGTTGTACATGCTCTACGAGAAATATCAACCAGGTATAATTAAAAGTGTAATGGGTATTGCTGATTTATAGGGGCTCTAGCAAAAACTAACAACTACTTATTTTTTACCTAGCCGGAGCCATTTTATACCAGACTGGATCGAGTCTGAAACTGGCGAAACAGAGGACGCTAATTGGGATTCTACAACGTTGAGTGTTTCTCTCAAGATGCTTGGCTCCCTGACGAAAAACTGGAGACTGCTGTCCACATCTCTGAAGAACTGTCTTATTTCTTGGAACGCCGACATTTTGAGAGCTGTGCGGGCGTACCACGAGAAAGCCTTGCCTTTGCAATGGGAACTGTTGAAAGTAGCTCTCTCTTGTAACCTTCATCAGCTCATCACCAACGCAGGTACTTCAACAAAATTGGCACTGTGCCTACGAGTATGGTGACTGAATGAATAGCGAGCTGGGTTTATTGACAAGACTCTTTTTGACGTGGCGGATAGGCGTCGATGAGGATGAGATAATACGAGCTTCGATTTCTACCATCTTTGAGAACTTTATCGGTGCCTTTGGGTCTTTGAACTTGGGACCCCAACTTCTTGCCAAGATCGGGGATCGGTAAGGAAGGCTATTCCTGAGTAGTAGGCTTTGCAGAAGGGTATCTCTTGTACATGCAGCTAACATCTTCCGCGATGTCAAATGGCAAGCTAGATCTCAAGATGTATCGCCAAATGTTCGGGAATCCTGGCAAAGGGTTTTATTCCAGTCCAACCCGTTCGCCTTTGCGTATGAATGCTATAACATTCGAGAGACTGATATCACCCGTGCTCTCAAGGTATACACTTTGGCATTGCACCTACGGGCGAAATCCAAGGTATCTTTGAGACCCTGAAGATTTAATTAATTGCTAACTGACATCATTTGCTTTATGTAGGTCCTGGTACTCAAAAGCCCCAATTCGGGTGTGTTCCGATACCCTCACTTTTCTGCGGTTTTGTCCGGTCTCAACTCAAGTGATGCCAAGGCAGCTCAAACATCGAACGGCAGCACTCTTGATATCGAATCCCAGCCCGACCCTGACATGCTACAGCGACTCTTCCATTCATGCCAAGGAAAAGATATTCTTGCCAAAGTCAACCTTGACGGAGGTTCGGGTAAGAAATTGTTTGCATGGATACTCACAATCTACATGGTATCGTTCGAAAGATGTGCCAACTAATATTTACAAACTTCATGTAATTTGAATGCAGATCCGATTGCGACAGACCAAGTCAACACATTCCAGCACTCTGGTCATCTGCTAATGTACTGGTCCCTCTGGGAGGCAGCGCGATACTGTGTGTTGTCAAGACTTCGGACACCATATGGTGGCCCGCAACAAACCCTTGACGCGCTGGAAAAGCAATTAAACGCACTTCTTCAGTCAGAGGACAAAGAAGCTACAGGGTTGCAAAGGTACCCTCTCGCTAGCTCAATTTACATTGTTGCCATTTATTATTATGAAACAACTAACGGGAATGACCTTTTTCCTATGCTCATTGTAGGCTGGCTCGCCTGAGAGACTTTTTGACGCTTTTGGACCGACTTGAGCTGCAATTTCAGAACGCGTACCACGGGACTGCGCTTGGCGTCATCCCACTGACACCAAAGCCCAGCATCGTTTTTGTCAGGTCGAATAAATCCTTGTGGGAAGATTGGTTCGTTCGGATTCGAAGTCGCATAGTGGAAGGCGCCAAAGTGACGGGCGAGTACGAGACTGTCATTCGTAATGGATACATGGTAAATGACTTGCCCAGATTTAGCTTCGACGATCTAAGTTTAGGCTTTGAACAAACGCAACGTAAGATCTCTCACTAACCATGATCCGCGCTCCAGCTTTTGGCAGATCACTTTAGCACTTTGTGTCATGGCGCTGTCAATGACATCTTGCCTTGGCTGGATGACTTTGAAAGTGTCTTGGTAGATCTCGGTAAGGCAACACTAGGCATAACGTTTCGCTCAAAACGTGTTCGAAGGCATCACTAACACGCAATTGTCGGCGTACTTGTAAATCATAGTGGAGGCACTGATGGCAACCAATGGGTCGGATGCTATCTCAGGACTTTACGTGTGGTGCAGGCGAGCCATCAAGGACATGACGAGGCAGTCATCCTCAAGCAGATCTAAACACTCGCGATCTGAACGCTCTACCCAATGTAAGTAACCCTCGCGCTTAAACATTGTCCCTACTTGACGAAAAACGACACTCAAAGGATGGCTTTTAATAAGTTGCGACATCCATTTATTTAGATCCAAGATACAAGAATTCCTGTTTGAAGGAAGGACAGGCGCTCGCGTTATCACAGATATCGCTTGACTGGATCAATACCGCTGTCTTGCAGTCTCAGGTACATCATCCTCTTCCACTTGGACGGACTCAGATGGACCAAGACAAAACCATGAGCCTTTTCTTACCAGACTCGTTGATTTCCTGCTACCAACTATAGAGCCGCTACGAACCGTCAACAAAAGATGCCATCGTAATCGTTAAGGGATACTCCGATGTGGAATCGCCAGAGGACGTTGGACCACCGGCGGAGTTCTTGTGTCAGGAAATTACGAACAGTCTGAGCGATCTCTACAGTTACCAGCAGCTTCAGATATTCATGGACTCTATTCCTATGGAAGCATATGCGGACAGGACTCTGCCTTGGAGTGATACGTCCATGATGCAGGCATTGAATGACTTTTGCGCAGACGAGGCGTCCCACGCGTGGAAACATTTGGAAGACTACTACGACCAAGAGAATCTCGAACAGCTGGCACCTGATGTGTTCACGGCGGACCGAACAGGACTGGCTGGGCGTATCTATCTCTTTGCGGCGAAAGCTTACCTTCAGTCGGATGTTCAAGCCGAGGACCTGGATCGAATTCGACAAATGTCTCTACGCATCGTACAGCCGCCAGCTGAGTTCCTTCTCAGTAACGGCGTAGATCACGCCAACGGAGCATTGCTGGACACCTTGATGCTCAACACCTCTGCCCCTGCCACCCTCAAAGCCCTTCGGGAATTCACTGAACATGTCGCTCAGGTTCCTGAGGAGATGAGGATGCACATATTTAACAAGGACCTGCGTTTTTGGGCGCGATTGGACACAGTTGTCAATATTGCCAAGCGCCATGCTTCCTGCAAAAATACAGCGGTCATCAAGCAATCAAACGAGTTCAAGTTCCTTCTCTCGAAGGTTGCCCGTCGGTCCGAATGTCATGAGTTTGCCTGCAGCATCCCTCGAACTTGGGAAGGTCCACTGTCTCCGGAGATCCAGCTTGAGGAAGCCAAGGCAGCTATGGCGAAGCACGACTACACAACTGCCCTGAGTACGTCTAGTCGGATCCTCAGCAAGGTCAAGAATTCTCTAAGCGCGCACAAGGACGACGATCAAGCGATGGCTGTGCTTCAGAGCAAGATCTACTTGAAAATGGCCAAGTGGTCACGATCAACTAAACCACAGCTTTCAGAAGGCAATGTTGAGGCGTTCGAGGACATCTTAGACCTAAAGCACGATGCGCCACAGTCTCCGCAGGCGAGGATAGAGACTATCACAGCCACTTGTCTTCAGAAGGCGATCGAGATCGGGCCAAAATACAGGAAGTCTTGGTTTGCTTTGGGTACACATCACTACAAGCAAGGATGGGGTATCTTGGACGAGCTTGGATCATTCCGCTTCCATCATCCTATTGCCATTGCTTCCAACGATACGTTGAAGAGTATCCTGGGAAGAGCAGGAGTGACCAACCTCGAGGAGCAATCCAAGGTAAAAAAAAAAAATGCGCATTTTCTCGTCGAATTGAGATGGTCGAGTTCTATTTCATATATATGCGAAGCTGATCTTATTTGACTTATATGTTTCCTGCTGAACTAGAGTATCTTCGGTGTTTTTGTCAAACATTGTGCTTCAGGTCAGCCATTCGATGAATCGACGGCGTACGACAGTATCAGAACGCATGTCATGAAGATTGAGCAGGTGGCGGCCTCGGAAGAAATTGTGGCCGAGATTATTGGGTCATTCCAGACATTGTTGCAGAGGATTCTCGAGTCGTACCGTCTGGCTATCCATGGCTACTTTCGCTTCCTCCAGTTCGCTGCGTTGGAGTTTGAATGCAGTCAGCCCAAGGCCAAGGTAATGAATGAACTAATCACGGACATAGCGGCGAAAGTTACTTTTCTCGAAGTCGCAGAGAGCACACGACATTGTTGCTGACATCATCGATATTTTTTCTTTGGAACGTATAGACAACCTCTGGAGAGGAAGTGGAGAACGAGGTCTCACAGTCTGCTGTGTCAGACGAGATTACTGCAACGCTGCGCCTGCTCCGACTCTTGGCCAAGCATGGAGGGCAGCTTTACGATGTTTTCCATGAGAACTTGGTTGACATCAACGTCAGTCCGTGGACCAATATCATCCCGCAGCTCTTTGCTCGGCTTGACCACCCAGAGCAACCCGTTCAGTCATTGATCGCAGACCTTCTATGCAAGATTGGCTTGCAGTTTCCGCAGCTGATCGTCTTTCACTGTGTTGTTGGTGCCAACTCTGCACACAACAGCGCATGTCAGAGGCGACTTCTCCGATTTATCGGAGAGTTCTTGACAAAGTCGCACCCGGAACTCGTCTCCCAAGTTGAACATTTGATCCGCGAACTGGAAAGGATAACCGTCTTGTGGGAAGAGATTTGGTACAAGAAGATCATGTCGAGCATCTCTGAGCTGAAGAACACGTTGCAGGAGCTAACGGAGCAATATCAGGGACTGGATGCCATCTCTGGTTTGGGTTTGGAGGACAAGCATGCTGTTATGCTGGACAACTATCAGCAATCCGTGCTGCCTCTACTGGTGCCATTGGAGAGTCTCCAAGAGGCGCATAGCGTGCCCGAGTCCAACCATGAGCGATGGTTCGTTTCGACCTTCAAGGGCAGGATTCAATCCACTCTGCTTGCTCTTCGCTCACCCAAGTCTTGGGACAACCTATTTGAAGGGCTCAACTTGTTGAAAGAGGTAAGAACATGGGCTTCTTTCAAGGCAGGTTTTATTCACCATGTGCTCGACCTAAAGGATGGAGATAATGACGCCTAATGATTTATACAATGCTTCATAGATCTGCATGGACATTGGAAAGGAGATTTCTGGGACCCGCATCTTGAAGCTATCCGATCTGAGTCCAGAGCTTTCCGCCATTCAGTCTTCTCAAATCGCCATCCCAAGTCCGGACCAAGGAACAGGAGTGACCATTCAGTCATTCGATCAGCAAGTGGTCGTCATTCCTACCAAGACCAAGCCAAAGAAACTGACATTGTTGGGTTCGGATGGCAAGCGATATACCTATCTCTTCAAGGGTTTGGAGGATCTCCACCTGGACGAAAGAGTCATGCAACTCTTGCGGATTTCGAACGGGATGCTTCAGCGGGACAAGGAATCCAGCATACGGCACCTCAACGCTCGACACTACGCGGTTGTACCCTTGAGCGATAATTCGGGCATGATCCAGTGGGTCGAGAGTACGGTATCAATCTTTACGATCATTGCCAAATGGCAGCATCGTGAGCAGATGTGTGCTCGGTGGATGAACGACGACAGCTCGACGGCACCACTCCAGGCCCCTCCTCGCGCGACAGAACTTTACAATGAGAAAGCCATGTTGGCGCTCAAGAAGGCTGGTCTCCCCTCCAACCACCCTCGGCGGAACTGGCCAAAGTCGATCCTGTTGGACCTGTACCATGAGATGGCTAGCGAGACCCCTGCAGATCTTTTGGAGCGAGAGATATGGGCCTCGAGTCCTACGCCAGCGGAATGGTGGCAAAAGTCGGTTCGGTTTGCGAGATCGACGGCGGTGATGTCAATGATCGGCTACGTGATTGGGTTGGGAGACCGTCATCTGGACAATATCCTGATTGATTTCACAACCGGCGATCTGGTGCACATCGACTACAATGTCTGCTTTGAGAAGGGCAAGAGACTGAGGATACCGGAGATTGTGCCGTTCCGTTTGAGTCGAAACATGCTGACAAGTCTGGGTGTGACGGGCGTGGAGGGCAACTTTAGGATCGGATGCGAGCAGACGATGAAGGTGATGCGGAAGAACAAGGAAATCCTGGTAACATTACTGGAGGCGTTTGTATATGATCCGCTGGTTGATTGGCAGATCGACGCCACGACTGGGCAAGGCGGAGGTGCTCAGGGTGGAGCAGGAGCTGGAGTCGGTAATGGTGCAGGAAATATTGTCGGAGGAGGAGGAGCAAACGTGAATGGTGGTGGAGGCGATCAAGACAGCGAAGGCCAGTTGTCATCTCGATCGCTTGGCGTTGTTCGTCGTCTGTCAGAGGAGAGTCTTTGCTCGGTCAGCAGTATGAGCATCAAGTCGACGGCGACGACAGATTCATTGTCAAAGAAGTGGACGTCCTCAGGTTGGGAGCCAGCAGAGTTGAGTTCTTCAAGTCTGTTCAATGGCCAAGGGCAGAAACTTCAGCAGATGCACCAACAGGACCAATACCAACAGCAGCAGCAGCAGCAGCAGCCACCATTGCATCAACGAAACGCGTATGCGGTCAACATCCTTCGACGGGTCCGACACAAGCTAGAGGGGCGTGACTTTGAGGCGGTCAAGAAGTGCAAGGTGACGGAGCAGGTCGACAGGGTAATCCAGGAGGCGACCAACGTTGAGAACCTGGCGAACATGTACGAGGGTTGGACGCCGTGGTTGTGATATTTTTTTTGTCGCTTGTGCAAGCAAAAATAAAGATAGAAAAAGAGAAAAGAAAAGAAAAGAAAATGAGAGATGGGATGTTTGCAGACTTGGTCTTTGGATAAAAAAAAGTTGTTCACTATCATGCATGTCGGCAATTGGTAATATGAAAAAGCAGGGGCTGCAAACATAATAGCGAGTGTGGGATATGTGGGATATGTGCTTATTCGCCGATGACCCCCAACGGTCAAGCTGATGCAAGCGAATTGAAATAACTCCAAAGAATAACCCAACCTCTTTAGTCACTTTAGCTCGTTGGGTCGCGTGAAAGTAGGATAGGACAAGACAAGCAAGACAAATTCATATTAGCTGTGACAGTGGTGGGTGACTTTTTAGCATGATTGCTGACCTGGGTAACCCCACTCGTGTCGCAGTAGACTTAGTAAATATGTACCATACTAAGAATAGCATGGAACTCAGCCACAGCGCTCAGCCAGAATAACCGAGTCGGGAGACAAGAAAAAGGAAGGGAAGAACAAGAAGGGCATGATGACATGACAAGGGCATATATGAGTGGCTTTATCGATAAAGTTTCTTATTAACAGTGCGCTGATGCGGTCATGCCGAAAGACAAGGCAAGGCGAGAAGAAAGGCAAGAAATTCCACGCTAAGGAAAAATAAACATTAAAAAACATGTGGGCGTTGCCAAGAGGAAGGGAACAAGGGTATGGAAGAAGTGCGAAAGAGAGACGGAGGGAGAAAAGGAACAAGAGTTGTATGATGACGGAGAAGTGAAGACAGATTATTCATCGTTTACTTTTTTTTCGTTCTCGGCGATTCCTCGGTTTTCATTCTTCTTTTTCTTCTCTCAGCCTGTCTGGTCTCTTTTAATTTTTTCTCCTTTTTTCTTTCTCACACCCCACCCTACTTTCTCAATACAACACTCACACTTATTCCTCAACCCCTGCTCATTCACACAACACTCTCAACTACATATACTACAGCAAATAGGACACACGACAAACAGACAGACAGACAAACATGTCCCATTTAATTGACCCGTGTCTGCGCGCTACCAAGATAGCGCATGGAATCAGACGTGGTATCGACGGGATATCGCCTCTGAGTGGCCTAGTTCCAGAACTCAGGATCCTCATCCAGGAACAGAAAAACGTCCTTTCCTCCCTCAAGCGCACCGCCTTTGAAAAAGAAGAAGGTACATAAAGTCCTCAATTGACCCTTGTCTTGCACTTGTACTCATGCATCATTCATCAAGCATGCTTGAAGCAATATCTCATTCTCTCTCCCTCTCTTTCTCTCTCAACTCTGCTGTCTCGCATAGCTGCGAAGCACCTCTCCATTTATGCCAAGACGGAAGGTCCAGATCTGGCAGACACCCTCTCAAAGTTGAGTCTCCTCATCCGAAAGGCCGCCGACCTTGAACGAGCCTATGCCGATAGCCTTGGTCAGAGCAGGGAACTGTTCAAGGAAATCCGGGTCGCAGAGGATAACAACTACTCTATCCGGAAACGTAAACTGGACCTGGAACATCGGTTAGGGTCCTCAGGAGGATCATCTTCAGCGACATCGACAGCGATTGTCAACTCGGGGACCTCGACAGCACTCGTCAAGAAATCAGGAACGACATCACCCGGACCGGAGCTCCACCCAGAGATGAAGCTGTTGAGGAAGGAGACCATGACAGCCGAGAATGACCTGGAGGACCTCAAGCGGAAAAAAATCAAGAGGGCGACAGCCCAGCAGTTGGACGCACTGGAAAAGTTGGGCAAGGAGATGATTGTTATTGCGTACTATGGACGGGAAATCATGGACCAGGTCGACGATACCCCTACCGAGGCTGGACAATATGCAGAGGATCGGTATGGACAGTATGATGGTAAGCAACCAAGCAAGGCACCCCCAGAAAAAATGGAAACAGAAGAAAAAATATTGGTGGGAGGGATGAAGCAGAAAGCTCTGGCTGTTCCTTTTTACCCTTCCGGACGGGCAATATTCCCTCTTTGTGTTTGCCTGTGTTACTGTTGTTCCCTTTACCTCTTTTTTTTGCATGAAATGAGACCTCGTCTGACCAACTGTGGGAATGCCTTTTTTTTCTTTTGCTGCTTTAGGTGCTGCCAAGACGGCATACTCACTCAAGGCCTGTCTCGACACTCTCAAGGACTGGCCCACGAACGCCCCGATTATTCAGATGCAGGAGGTGGACATGGGCGACTTCCCCAAAGACACCAAGGGAGCCATGGATGCGATGATGCACGACTTGGCTATCAAGACAGGATCGGACTGGTACGATCTTCAGCAGCCATCGCCTACTACATCAACGGCCTCCTCTAAGCGACCCAGTCATCATACTCGCAGCAGTTCAACTTCCTCCACAGCGAGTTCCATCAGGTCCGCGAGAGATAGTATGTCGTCTGGAGTGACGACAGTGACCTATGTCGACGGTGTACCGATGGTTCAACTTATTAACGAGATTCCCCCTACACCCGAGCTTGAGAATGGACCCATTGTCCTGGATTCTGCCTCGACGGCGATTCCAGCGACAACGACAGCTCCTTCAGCGCAGGAGCCTATCCCTGTCTTTGTCGCATCCCAATCACTCCCCGAGACAACTCCCGTTGCAACGGAGACAATAGTACCAGCAAGTACGACAGGATCGACGCCAGGCGCAACGACACCTACGACTGCACCTGCTTCGCCCATCGTCACTGCCACCAACACAGCCTCATCCCCTGGTCCTAAACAAACCTCAACTGCTCCTGTGGAACAAAGCCCCTTCATCCCTCACTCGACCTACATGCCTACGACTACCTATCAACCCGGTCATGATCATACTCACAGTCAAGGCACTGGTACTCCTCCCACGAGACCTCGTCCCGTTTCGGCAGACAGATATCCCGGCCATCCCGGTCCTGGTGCTGGCGGATTCCATGCACCCCACCCTTTGATGATGCAACACCAACAACAGTATCCTCCAGGCCCTCCTCCTGCTTCTCAGGTGCCCATGTCGATGCCCATCCCTGTGCATAACTCCATGCCTCTGCCGATGCAAATGCCCGTCCCTCATATCCCTGGCTCTCCTGACCCACACTACCCATATTCAAACGAGTTTGGCGGTCCAGGTGGCAACAAGAGGCACTCCAACCCCATCTCGGTCTCCTTCCCTGTTCGACAGCCGTCTCCTCACGCCAATATCGATTCCCATCTCCCCGTAACAACAACCACATCTTCTACTACAGTGTCGCCCTCACGAACACCTTCACCAAGACCAAACCAAGGTCCTCCTCGCGGCCCACAGGCCATTCTGCCACCTACAGAACCGGGGTTCCGGATCCCTGTTGGTGTAGAGGTCGATGAGGATGGAGAGATCTACAGTTCTTCTGCGCCCGGTGGTGGTGGTGGTGGTGGTGGCGGCGGCGGCGGGGGACGGAGACATCCGCAGGCGGTTGTGTATGATGGTCCGCCTCCTGATTATGCGGAGGCTGCTATGAACCCACCGGCTGAGAAACTTGATGAGAAGAAGCGTCGTTAGAAACACGCTCGCGATTTCGTGAAAATTAAGTAGTAACACATGTACATACTTGGTTTTCTTGTAGATAATAAAAAACGTGAACAAAAGAAAATAACGCGCACACACTGAGTTGGGAGTGTTGGCGATATAAACATGTGAGGGTGGTTTTTTTAAAAGTGAGCGATGGGGATGTTGATATGAAAAAAAAAAAAAAAAAATAAAGTGGGAGGATCTTTGAGAAGAAACGAAACATAACGCGGGTAGTGTGTAGATACGAAACGATTAAGGTGGAAGAGAAAGAAAGAGAACGATGAGCAAGCAGCATGACTACTTTGATGAGCAAATCCTCTGACAAAAAAAGACTGGGTGCTACGTTTTTGTGTCATGTGCCAATACTTGGCAGACGACAGACAGGAATGCAGGAGTGAGCCAGAGGGAGCCAGTGGGTCAGAGGAAGTGAGGGGGAGGGTGAAAAGAAGGTTTCCTGAGTGTGGTGAGGAGTATGAATCCGCCCACACCTTAGAAAAGGGCTATATCGTCTTTCCGACCCCCATCTCAAAAAGACACCACTAAACATCTGTCTAGGAGAGCACGTTTATTTTCCAAACATTTTCATCAATCAAGGGCACTAAAAAGAGAGAGGTGGTTTTGTGTGTATTGAGACGATCCAAATCACAAAGACAGAAAAGGACGTTGACAAGAAAAGATCCAAGCTGGTGAGATCTCTTTTTGCCCGCGCGCCATTTCCTTCTTTTTTCTGTTTTTATTTTTTGCTAAGCTATGTTACATTACCGCGAGGAGCGCGATAGATGAGGGGCACTGATAGAAAGGACAATAAACTAATGCTAGTGTGGTAAGGCGGGATGCGGCAACAAAAAAAAAGAAAAAGAAAAAGAAAAAGCAAAAAAAGAAAAAAGAAAAAAGAAAAAAAAAGATGGTGGTGATAATTTACACGGCCAATGCTTATCTGACCATCAAAAGGTCAGAAAGCTTGGTGAAGCCGGCCATCGAGAACGAATCCGTAGAGGAAGGAGCAGAAGCAGACTCGTCAAAGCCAATGGGACGAGAGAAGTCCATCTCTTCCTCATCAGCCATGTCCGACCAAGACCGGCCAGAAGAAGTGAGTGACCAGTTGTGCTGCATCTGCTTCGATCCAAAGTCACCCTCCATATGGAAGATCGAGTCAGACTCGGAACCATTGTGACGAGGGTAGGATCCATCGAGGGACATGGACGAGGACTCAGCCAAGGAAGACTGGGAGGTCGAGGTCGAGGCGCTGGCGGAAAGATCGGTAGAAGAGCGGTCTTCGCCGCAATCTTCCATACCAACCTCCTGGGGGACAATGGTGTCGATGCGGTGGAGGAGCTCAAGAGCCTCAAAGACATCGGCACGGTGATCGGGATCGACACAGAGGACACGGTGCAAAAAGTGGAGGGCACTGGTCGACAACTCGGGGAACATGCCATCGAGGACGGTTGCATCCTGGGCGTAGGCGGCAAAGGTGGCATCGGCCTCGGGGTGGGACAACTTCCAAGGGTTGCGACCAAATCGCAAGTTCAAGAAAATGATACCCAACGACCAGATATCAGACTTGGCGGGCAAGTAAGGGCGACGAGGGTGGTGGGCAGACTGCTGCTCGGGAGCCATGTAGAAGGAGGAGCCGCAACCATAGTCAGTCGAGATGCGATCCTTGGTGGCGAGACCAAAGTCGGCCAACTTGAGTGAACCATCGCCGGCGACGAGGACATTCTCGGGCTTGAGGTCACGGTGGAAGACCTGGTGGCGGTGAGAGTGGGCTAAAGCAGAGATGATCTGGTGCATAGCATCGAGGACAGACTTGTCGGAGTGGACATTGAGGTGGCGGCCACCAGTGGTGTTGGGGGCGGCGGCAAAGCCCAAGCCCGAGTCGGAGGCGGCGGCGTGCTGGGATGTAATGGCGTCGTAGAGGTCACCGCCGGAGCAGTACTCCATAACGAGGTAGAGTGAGTCCTTGGTCTCGATGACGGAGGACATGTCGACAATGTTGGGGTGCTGGCCGTTGTTGGCGGAGGAGAGGGAGAGGTGGATGTCGATCTCCTGACGCTGGATCAACAACTGGGAGGGGGAGAGGCCCTGCTTGGAGAGGGACTTGATGGCCTTGTACTCGGAGGGGGAAGAGGAAGAGACGGTTTTGGCAAGGTAGATGGAACCGTAGGTACCGTAACCGAGGACGTCCATGATCTGGTAGGCGGTCTTCTTGGGGGCGTCCTGGAGGACGGACCCAACCAGGGACCAGGCGTCGGTAGACACGTATTCAGCGGACATTTGGGATATTTTTACAGGGAATAGAAAGAGGGGTGTTTGAACCAATAGGAGGAGGATGTACAGATTCGTGTCACAAAAGAGTGTTCAGAGGTGTGAGATATGTATGACTCTTGGATGGGTGTATGCAGGTTCAAAAGAAGTGGTTTTGTAAGGTAAAAAGAAGAGGTTGCTGTGTTGGGTTGGTTGGTTGGTTGTGTGTTCGATATGGATAGGATGTGTTATTCTTCAGTGGTCAACAAGAGAGGAGAAGGGTGTTGGTTTTGATGAAGATGAAGAAGAAGAAGGTGAGGAGGATATGGTGGGTGCTGTGAGGCGGGAAGGTTGAGCAGAGGAGGTGATCATGGTTCGATTAGGATATTTGGGGGGGGAGGTACAGGTTGAGGGTGTGCAGGTTGGATTTTGGGTGTATTATTTTTTATGCAGAGGGTGTGTTGAGGGAACACGGTGGGGGTGTTTAGTGGGAGGCCATCTTGACTACAAGGGTATTATGTGTATGAAGGAGGGGGGGTTTAAAGAAAAAGAAGGAAAAAGGGAGGAAGAGAGGAAGAGACAAAGAAAGAGAGAGAGAGAAGGAAAGAGAGAAAGAGAGAAAGAAAAAAAAAGGTTATATATGTAGTCTGATAGGTCTGAGGGAAAAGGATGAGGAGAAGTAAAGAAGGAAGAAGAAAGAGAAGGAAGAAAAAAGAAAAAAGTGGGAAAAGGGAGAAAACGGCCCGTTATTTTATATGACAGTGTTTCACGGAAGTCAGCATTTGGGAATTATGTTTATGCCAGGCTTGCTGGTGGAGGAGGTGGTGCTGTGATGGGATGGACTCTTGTGACAACAGCGTACATACAGACGTACATAATATTAGAATAGGTTATTTCCCTTTTAATGTTAATAATATAAGGATTGAATGGATCATGCAGACCAATCAAAGGCAGCAGCTGTTGCGTTCTTTTTTGTCTTTCTTTTTTATTTCTGGGGACGACGACGATGACGAACAGCAGCAGCAGCAGACGAAGAGAGTGAGAGAGGGAGAGAGAGGGAGGGAAAGAAGACAATGGAAAAAACAAAGGGGCACACACTCGGCACACACACACACGCACACACACTCACACTTCACTCGATATACCTGATTAGTCCATTCTCCCTCTCGCTCAGTCAGCAGCAAACAAGCAAAAACAAGCAAAACAAGCACAATCAACTAACTGCTCACTCGCTCAATTCGATGCGGTTTGTCACCCAACGAGATCTCACCACCTCCACCCTTCACCAAAGATTCGACCCCTCTCTCTCTCTCCTTCGCTAGTCTTTCTCCCGAGACGAGACGTATTTGCACCACACTCACTACAATCATCTCCTCTCTAAATGGTCTTGTTTCTCGTTCACACACTTACCTCCTCACCTCCCTCATCGCCGTTTTTTCGATCACACCTTCCGTTCCCACCCTCTCTTTCTCACTCTCTCTCTCACTCTCTCTCTCTCAGACTCTCTACCTCTTTGGCTGGTTAACGATTCATCGCCCTTCTTTCTTCGTCTTATTTTCCTATCTGTCGGCTTCATTCCAAGGGCGGGTTCACACCCGGCTCATCCTGTCTAAACTAGCCAACCCTGCGCTGCCACTTGTTTGCCAAGTCCCAAAGGCATATGACATTTGATTTGGTTCCGCCGTTTCCTTTTCCAGGGCGAGCAATTGAAAAAAGATGACCCTTCCTTTCTGTGTTTCCTTTGGTAGCCGGTGGCGATGGTTGTGCTCAAGAGTCATAGAGTTCTTTCCCTTATTTTCTTTTCCTCCGACATTTTTGGAGGTTGAACTATGAACATATAAAGGAATAAACCGCAGCCTGTTAAGTTGGAGGAGATGACTACATAGACCTTCAGCCTGACGGCAAAAGTGAAGAATGAAGCGGAAGGAGAATGAACAAAAAGAAAGCGTATATTTTCTGGATGTCAGAAGCTTCGAGAATGACAAATCCGTTGTCGTCTTTGGATAATTATGTGTGCGTGTGTGCAACCATCGAAATATGCGTAGAAAACGATAGAACGACCTGAGAGCACTCAGCGGCTACCCGCCTTTTTTTTTTTTTTATTCGCCTCCAGCTCGCTGGCATCATCGACAGCATCATCGTCGTCATCATCCTAGATGTGAACAACAAAAGAACGCGCCCCTCCTCCCCCTTGTTTTTTTCCCTCTCTTGGTACTTTTCTATCCCTACCTCCCTCCAAAAAGAAGAGAGAAGGAATAAGAATTGTTCCATCCACCCCACTTTTTTTTTAAGTTGTACTGTACGTTTATGCAATTGCTCGATTCTTATTTTTTTTTTTTTTTTATCCATATCCAGGCCAGGCCCCATGGTCGCTGTTTCAGGCAACCCCGGTTTGCATCACCCGTGTCCTCCGAGCGAACGAGCCGCATAGAAATTCTCGTTTATGTTCTTCCAGACACACTGCACAAAAAAGGAGCTCTGCGTTTGTTCCTCTTTTGGATAGGTAGAATAGGACACAGGAGCAGGAGCAGGAGCAACAAAGCAAGCAAGGTGACAAGAAGAAGAGGCGGGAGAGGCAATTGGGAGTAACTGCTCTCCACTCTGTCTGTGTTTTAGAGTGTGAACCGTAACAGGAACAACAACAAACAAATGCACAAAACACAAATACACACATACAAAAACAAGGAAGCGGGTTTTAATGGGGCCAAGTGACATCAATGGGCAGGACCTGGGACAAAAAGGAGGAGGTGGTGGAGGAAGAATTATATTATGAGTATGAGGACAAACGACGGGAGATGGATTATGAGGATGTGATAGAGCATGGGCAGGAGGGAAGAGGAAAACCTTCTCACTCTTGGTCCTCATGGCTGGGAGAACAGCCAAGGTAATAGAACATGAAAAGAGAGGACAAAAAAAGATTCCCGCACAACCTCACCCTAACTGCCTACCCTACCTCCGTTGTTGCGTGCTTCTTTGTTTGTGTCTTTGTGTTTGTGTGTACTGTCAGCGTAGTTTTGTCTGTAGCATCCTCACCATCCACCTATCCATGCGCCCAACCCATTCAACCTATCCGACTGACAGGACAAGCAAACACCTGAACAAAACAAATAAACAAAGCAGCACACTTGTTTTTAACATGGATTGAGTTGGATTGTTCGATTTGTTTCGCTGCCTATTCGTACCAGTGCTAGACGAGCTAGTCGATTAGTTCTCCCTCCTCTCCCAATCCAGAATCATCCCAGCATCGAAACGACGATGATGATGCTGATGATTGACAGGAGCGAGAAGGGGACAGACCCTTCCTTACTTTCTATACTAAAAAAGTTCAATTGTCGTCAATGCTCATCCCTACCCTTTTTTTCTCCAACCGTTTGCTTTTCTTTCGTTTTGTAATAATGAATATTTTTTATTGAGAGAATGACAAGGGGGTCAAAGTTTGACACAGGTCGAGTAGCGTGGTTGTCGGCTTGCGTTCTTTTTCCCCTCTTTCTTCCTTTTGACTGGATGAAGATCAAGAAGAATGAATAAGGACAAGGACGAAGCTCCACTATTTTCTTTTTGTTTCCCTTTAGCACGCATGAATCGCAATTCATTTAGAAGGGCACGCCACAACAACAATCATATGTGTATGCAACATTATCCAAAAGGCGCCATTTCTTTGTCTCGCTAGCATATAGTTGGTTGGTCTTGCGTTGTTCGTGGGGAAAACAGGGATGAGAGAAGTAGAGAAGAGACGATCTTTGTAATGTTATCGACGGAGCAGTGAAGAGGTCAAGACGATCCCCTCTCCTCCTGCTACTCCTGCGCACATTGATCTATAGAGAGTAAAGGCTAGCATGAAGAGTTGCGACAGATATACGGACAAATAAACACAACGTTCATTCAACAGTAGAGGACATGGACAAAAAAAATATCCGTAGCGAAATCATGTTAGGCGCTCAAGGAGGAAATTACTTTCGAATTGCAAGCTGCAACTTTGCCCTCACGACACGACACTATACTACTCGAGAATGAAAGGCATCAAGAATGGCGATGAGAACCCTTGTTTATGCATTGCCAAGGGCAAAGGGCAGGGACGAGCAATGATGAAGAAGATTTTACATCTCGCTAGATACAAAAGGGAGGAAGGGAGAGGAAGAGGGGCAAGTAAGAAAGCAGGCATGAACGAACCTAATTGAACTACAAAAACAGGACAACGAACAATGGATATGTACAGAGTATATGTGGATTGGACAGGATGGATGCATGTTCATCTCCCTTCCTTCCCTCACTCACATCACACGCATGCACGCCCAATTCATCAAGAACGATACACACAACAGACATAGAGTTGGCTTTGGTCCATTTTTTTTTTGGGAATGTGGCTCTCTCTCTCTCTCTCTCTCTCTCTCGCTGTCTCTTCGCTGTTCATCCGTTTGTCCATGCCTCAATAGCACGGATTACAATGCAAAAACTACATTGCCCAAGGTCTTGCATCAAAAATGATCCTTCGTTTTGCATTGCTCTTTCTCTCTGTCGTTTCCAAAGACCCCTTTTCCTCTTCACTATTGCCTGCCTCTAACATTGCTCTCTTCGTCGTTCGTTGTTCGTGTCACACGGATCATTTTTTCTTTCTTTCCTTCTTGTCATAATGGCGGCCTGCCCCTCATTTCTTGATCGTTCTAGTGGTTTCCATCACATCGCTTATCTTGCCTGCATTTTTTGTTACTCCTGTTGCCTGTTTCCCTTTTTTTTTTCTAGGAGGTCCAGTCTTGGGCGCGTGGCATCATTGTGAGACGTTGTGGACAACATTAAACAAACGAAAGCTACACCAACAACAAAAATAAAATCCTCAATGACCTCTAATCCTTAGAAAACATAACGAGCTTTCTTTTGATCGGGGCACTCTCTTTCTCTCTCTTCTTGTCTTAGGGGTTGAATGGAAGGGCAACAGATAGGGCAAGGTAGGACTAATAGAAGGGAGAGTTAGGAGACAGGGGAAGGCAGGGCAAGGACGAAGCAGAACAGGGCAGACCAGAATGCTCATCAACAACAATTATAACATCCAAACAAAGGGACAACCCCACCTTTCTTCCGTCACCTACCATGGGTCGAACATTGCATTGCATCTATTCTTACAAGTCCATTTTATCGTGCTGACCGTCTGTCTATCTCTCTGCCTGTCTATCTGTCTGTCTGTCTGTCTCCTTCTCCGTTCTCTTTCTTTCCCCTGACAATTTGCCCTCATTTCGCCTTTCCTATCCCCTCCTCACTCTCCCCTGTCTCCTTGTTCTCTTTTTTTTTGCCTCCCTCTTTCTCTCTCTATAGCTTTCTGTCTTGTTCTTGCTCTCATAAGTTCCAGTAGTCCAGTCCTTTTCTCTCCTCCATGCCCTAGACGACAACTCTTTTGTAATATTCTCTAGTTCTGCCAGCTTGCTTTTTTGCTTTCTATGGTCAGTTATCAATGGCTGCTTTGGTGCCGAGGCCCTTTTTTCACTTGTCCACAATAAACAATGCTCTTCCGCACGAACCCTTCATTTTCTTTATTTTCTTCTTTCACAAATCACAAAGCAGAAAAGAGTCGATGATGTTAAAGGCACAAAAAATCAAAAAAGAAAAAAAGAAAAAAACACGTATGATGGATCATGGTCGTGATCAGAGGTGATGAACCGCCTGCTTAGCTATGCCCCGGACTATTTCTAATAGAGCTTTTTTTTTTAGGCCTCATCGCCCCTTTTTCAAACAAATATAATCACAACACAACACAACGACATAGGAGCATCGCCTGCCTTCCTTGTTTGTATATCTTCGACAAAGAAAAAATGTCCCGCGTGATGTTTTTTTGAATTATATTGACCCTCTGTGTGGGGTCACGCTTGTTCATCCACATCCACATCTTTCCCCAACAGAAAAGGTCAGAAAACACACTCAAAACAACACAAAAACAACAAACAACAAAACATTAACCTTACTTAGTATTGTATCCCTGCATGAATAAAGGGCTAACCAGTGAAAGAGAGGAAGGAAGACAAACGGACGAGTCGTCTTTGCTGGGCTTTTCTCAAGAAAAACAAAACAAACAAATAATGTCAGCAGGTACAAAAGATTGTGGAGTACAGTTGAAAAGATATCAAGATTATCTTTTTTAACGCGCCTAAGGAAATCAAAAACGTAGAAAGGTCCAAGGTGGAGCAGGTGGGACCTACATTGAGGGGGAGAGGGGGTTGGTTGGTTGCACAAAGGGACTACTGTGGATGAAGTGTAACAAGAGCCGTAACCCGAGAATTGTAGAGCTTGTAGGCCAACAGGAACATGACACGTTTCTTTTTGTTCCCAGCCTACCCACTCAATGACGGAAACAGATCGAAACAAACATCACCTTACAAGTTCTTCGATGGTCATGAGCTAATGACCATAGGTTTCTTCATATTTTTTATTTTTTATAATAATATCCCGAGACTTGTGGACAGGACGTGATGGCTAGAATCAAGTCGAGAAGGTTAAAGTCGACTCTGCCCAATCTTAATATCATAGACATACCGGCAAGCTTACTCTAGTGGTCGGTAAGTGTCATCAATACTGCTTACTCGAGTATTCGCCAAGCTGTTCAAAAATAGAACCGAAGTACACTAAAGGCCCATCGATACCCGTAATGAAAGCAAACACTTCAGACTCGGACACTGTGGCGATGTCTACGATTCTACGAATTTTCAGCGCGAGCGATCTTTCGTGACTGCGAATCGTGCATGACGTTGAAGTAAACAAGTGTCTGTGGCCTATGAACTCACGTAGTCCAGCATTCTTTTTCTTTTTCTTTTTTTTTGTTTGTTGCTCTTCAGACGACACACTTTGGCATCACATGGATTACAGACGCAACAACCAAGGAGGTGGT
The DNA here is from genome assembly GCA_036320915.1 of Linnemannia elongata. Classification (NCBI taxonomy): domain Eukaryota; kingdom Fungi; phylum Mortierellomycota; class Mortierellomycetes; order Mortierellales; family Mortierellaceae; genus Linnemannia; species Linnemannia elongata. The sequence continues at coordinate 1,119,382 of JAXBDG010000011.1, read as the reverse complement.
GGTGGTGGACCCGACAGGAGAGGAGGTTATGGTATAGAAAACATTACAGACAACATACAACGCAGGATGGGAATGACACGCGTTGCATCTATACCCTTTTTTCGCAAGTGTGCTCGTTCACCCAGAACCTGATGTCTAACCCTTGCGCCTTCATTCTTCTGTTGATGCTTCGTTCAATTGCTAGGCGGTGGTGGTGGTGGTGGTGGGCGCCAGTATGACCGCAACGACCGCTACGATAAAGGTAAAACGGCCAAAACCACGTTCGAGGTATCGACTGGCGACGCACTTCACGGACCAGAAGACTAATAACCAGTATCTCTTAACAAATAGGCGGACGAGGCGGACACAACAGACGCCCTTATGAAAGGCCACGTCATGATCAGCGCGACAGGGAGCAGGAGCGTGTTCAGGATGAGCTCGGAGATATCGAGAAGCGTCTTGGAGGACTCATCATTCGCGTCGGAGACAAGGTACGGAACCTTTCTTTCATTGTCTGGATCAACAATCGTGTCAGAGAATAACAACGGAGCGATTAGATATAGGTACTGACGCGTTCATTACTTATCGTTATTTTTTTTATTTAGATTACGCCTACTTTGGAGACGAACTTGAACACTCTCGCAGGAATCCTGGACAACGACTACGCCAAACACTCCGCAACAATTCTCAAGTCCTTGAAGGCCTGGTAAATGCAGCATATATTGGACATTACGTTTACAAACACCTGTCACGATGTCATGGAAAACTCATGCACTGCAATTCTAACGAGAGCCACACCCTTGTTTGCGTATATAAAACAGCATTTTGGAACTCCCTATGAAGTCGGCCATCTATGGAACATTGACAGGACTCTTGAACGCAAAGAACGCAGAGACGGGAGGAACGATTGTCAAGATGGCTTCAGACTTGCTGCAAGAGAGCTTGGCTAAATACCAGTGGAGAAATGCCAAGTTGCTGTTGAGATTCTTTGGCGAGCTCGTTAACTCGAACGTCATCTTGCCCACCACTCTTCTTCAGGTCATGGAGCAGCTCTTGGTTGTCTTGGAGGAGCCTACCGTTCTGAGGGTAAGGAAGGCATTTTATGACATACTGAAGTATTTTCTTACTATCAAACGGATTATTGACCATATCGCCGTAATATTCGTCTGCAAAACATTAGGCTCGTGCAGATACCGCTGTTTTCTGTGTCCTCGCTACTCTGCCATGGTGCGCCGCTGACATTCACGACCGCAACCCCCACGACTTTGAAAAGATTTTGGGAAGGATCGAAGATTACATGGCAGCCAGAGAGGAGGGGGATGGCGTCGAGGGATTCGAAATCACCAAGGTCTTCAAAGATTCTCAATGCCCCTACGTCCAGGAAGAGGTATGCTCACAGTTGTATTTAGAGCTGTACTCACATGCAACGAAGGGTCGTACAATGGATGCTAACTGTCACTATCCACCTTTCCAACCTCATAGTCCCTGACTTTGTTGTGGAAACAGATTCAGAACTTGCAAAAGGATGACTGGGATGTGTCGATTTTGATCAGACCCTCCCAGACGTTCGATGCTGTCTTGGGAATGTCCTCTCAACACGAACTACCAACTTTCACCTTCCCCCCACATGTCGATAACAGCTCATACTACCTCCCTCCACCCCTTCTCAGGATCTTTATGGATGCAGAGGGAGAACAGACAAGCCAACTTCCCGACCCTTACTCCATCTCACACTTTATCGTCCATGACAACTTGAGCGACGTCCTTTGCCTTTTCGAGATTAACCGCAAGGAGTGCGCAAAATACTTGTTCATGGTCCAGTACTCTTACGCCATCGGCACATTCGCAGACTTAAGCGTACCAACAGCAGCAGCAGCGAGCTCAACAGACATGGAGACGGATACCCCACCTGCTGGCTGGTCGGTTGATCACCTGTTGGCCGAAGTGGTTTTCACGGAATTGTTCAGACTTCCCAAGCCCGAATTTAAGACGGTCTACTACTCTTCCCTCTTGGTCGAGATCTGCAAATCCTTCCCCGACAGCTTCCCCACAGCATTGGCCAAGGCGATCTCAAAGTTGTACGAGCGTCTCCCTTCGATGGATATCGAGTGCGCACACCGCTTCTGGACCTGGTTGAGCCACCACCTGAGCAACTTTGGCTACCTCTGGAACTGGGCCGATTGGTCCGCTGCACTGGAGTTGCCCTACAACCACTCTCAATGTGTGTTTATTCGCGAGACTTTGGAGAAGGCCATTCGTTTGTCTTACTTTGAGCGTATTAAGGAGGCCTTGCCCGAAGAGTTCCAAAAGTTCATTCCTTCAGAGGCTCCCGGTCCTTCCTGGAAGTTTGAATCACCAGGTATGTCATTTTTCAGAAAGTATGACACGGCATCCTTTCGTCTTTTTATTCTTCTGTCGCAGCCTATCACATATTAACGCGACGAATTCCACTCTATTAGATCACCCATATCACGCTATGGCTTCAGCCGTTCTGAACTCGTTGAGGGCCAAGAACTCGATTGAGCAGATTGAGCAGACACTGGAGAGTATGAAGAACGCACCAAGACTGGAGTCATTGACAGCCAACGAGCGTGAGGATTTCATTCGGGAATTGTTCACGGAGTGTGTGTTGATGTTGGGATCCAAGTCATTCTCTCACGTGTTGAACGTTATTGAGCGTTATTTGACGATTCTGCAGCGGATGAACAGCACACCCGAGGCGCGTCTGCACACGGTCAAGATTGTGGCACAGTTTTGGAAGAACAACACACAGTTTATGGGTATTTTGCTGGATAAGATGCTGAACTACCGTGTGGTGGATGCGATTGCGATTGTCAAGTGGGTCTTTGAGCCCGAGGTCTGGCAGAGTGAATGGCACCGCAGCTTTGTCTGGGATATCCTCAAGAACACCCTCAACAAAGTCATCTCCAGAGTTGGGCAGGTCAAGGATAAGCTTAGCGAAGTCGTCAAGGAATTCAATGGTAAGTCATATGTTCTATTGACGAGGATGGTTAAAAAGCTTGTATCCACGGTGAATCAATCCTAAATAATCATACATGTTTCAATATTGTAACAATAGCTACGCCACCAACACAGACAAAGGAGGTTGTGGAGGGAGTAGAGAACACATTGTCGATTGTGAACCGTGAGCAAAAAGAGGTCTTCTTGATCATGTACCAAAAGTTTGTCCAGGTCTTGCAGTCTCAATTGCGGGAAATCGAGGCCTCAGGCGAGGATGTCGACGAATCTCGTTGGTGGCAGATTGGATTGGGCTGGTTCTTGGAATTGGGCCGTCGTTACTCCAAGGAAGTGACGACGTTCTCGACGACTCTCGAGGCGATTGTCTTCTCGTCCGATAGCGAGACAGGTGGAGCGATCGATGGCCGGATCACAAATATCTTTCAGGAAATCTGTCGTATGGAGATTGGGCGCTCTGTGGACATGAACTAGAGAGGCGGGGGGGTTGAGACTGAACAGAAGGGAAAGGAGGACGTTGTTATTTTTGTTACTTTTACGCCACGCAATGATAGCATATGTGCCACATATATTAAAAAAAATGGAAACCATCGCAATATTTGTGTACTTGGATGTATTAAATGTTGTTAGTAACATGAAAGAATGAGAAGGCAATGTTTTATTCTCATTAGATGACTCTTGAAATAGCTTCCTGTTGCAGGTTCGCCAAGCTGTTCATCCAGCTGGCACCGATCTTGAGCGTCTTGTCCTCGATCAACTTTTGGTGGTTCTAATCATCATCATATCATCAGAAGCATGAAGAAAGTGAGATACGCGAGAGTTAGAAAAGGAAGCAGGACGAAAAAGACCCAAACGTCGATACTTGTCCGGCAAACAAAAAAAAAAAAAAAAAAAAAAAAAAAAAAGAGAAAAAGACAAGACAAAGACTTACAGGAGAGCGAACAAAGTCAAAGGCAGACCCATCACAGATTTCATAAAGCAAACCGGACTTGATACGATCTGGCTTGACAACATTTCTCAACGCCGTAACATCTGTCTGAACAGTCTGCAAAGCCTGACGGCATTGTGCCATGAAATCCTGAATGATCACATTGACAGCCTTGAAGGTCGCCTTCTTGTTAGCCTTTGTCGCAATCAGGTTCGAAAGACACTGGTTGGTCACGTTGAGGTAGGCGACAGTCTCGACGGTGGTCGTGAGGCTGTGGAAGGTCTGCCAGGGGATGACTCCAGTGGATTTGATGGCGCCGTCGCGTTTGAGGAGGGTTGCGGCGGAGGTGAGGAGGTCCTTGATGGCGGCGGCGGTCTTGGAGGGTTCTTCCTTGCTAGGGCTATTGCTGTTCTGGGCGACGATTGCGGTGTAGAGGGTTTGGAAGGCCTTTGTGACAGGGACTAGGATCTTGGCCAGTCTGATCTCTTCGGTGGTCAGCTCGTTGGTAGAAGCACCCTCTGGCGATGATGGAGCGGAGGTGGAGAGGGTAGTGAGAGTGGAGAGGAGCTTCTCGTACTCGGCGTCGATGGGTGTGAGGTGGGCCATGTGCTTGAGGATACGGGGGATGACGGTGAACAGGGTCATCCAGACGCGATCGGGCTGGGGGGCTGCACGGGTCAAGAACTCGACCGAGGCTGAGGACTGGGGGTTCCAGTTCAGCATCACACTCGTGTCGCGATTATCTATCCTCGCCTTGTTGAATTGGTCTTTTCATATAGTAACAAAAAAAAAAAAAAAAAAAAAAAAAAAAAAAAAAGGAGTGTTAGGTGTAATTCATAACCATAGATCGCAGACGCAACAACAAAATAAAAGGGTCATATTTACCATCATATTTCAGGTTGCCGAGCTCGAGCTCCTGCAGCCAGGTGATGGCACGGCTGACAGAATCCTCCTTTAAGAACTCGAGACGGATCATCTCACGGTCAGCAATCATCTTTTGCAGAGAGTTTTCAAGCCGTGACTGGAACTCGATAAACTCTTGCATTTTGGAGAAGGTCGAGTACTTGTAAGCCTGGAGGATCATCTCTGGGGTCTAAAAAAGTGAGCACAAAACACAAGTGACAGAAGGTTTTAGTACTTATCCTCCAGGCAAGAAAAAGCACGGCAAATAACGTATGATCCACCCCCAAGTTTACCTCGGCCTCGTTGCTATGGTAGATCTCATGAGCACCATAGAGCTGACTCAAAGCCTCGTTGAACAGTCCAAATGTCGTGGCGCGATCAGTAATGAAATGAGACATGGTATCATGCTGCACGTTCTTGATCGCCATGGTGCTGTAAATGCCAATGGCGCAGTTGTAAGCACCTATGACACAACAGGAGAAAACGTGTGAGATAATTTTCGCTGGCAAAAATAACAGTTATCATGAATTACAAGCAAGAAAGCATACCCAAAAGCTCATAGATACGGATCAAAACGAGCTTCATCTGGTAATTGTGCTTGCTGGCGTTTAAGGCATGCTCCAGCATGAAGGTGGCGTTCAAAAGCGGGAAGTACGATTCTAAGAAGTAGCGAGATCAACATTTGAGTCAAATTAATGCGCGCGCACAGACAATTCAAAAGAAGCAATATTCGAATACTATTTTCCAGGGTTCCTTACTTGTCTCCTTGTGCAGGTCGATGAGAAGGTGTGCGGCCATGATGGCATAGTCATCTCCGTACTGGCGCTCAGTCTCTTCCAAGTCCTTGCCTACAACATAATCAAACAAAGAAGGTATTAGCCAGGTCAAGTTGGGACAAAACCTTTAGTAGACAAGATTAAAATTAGTCTGACGATGGCGATTCACATACCAAGAGGCAAAGCTTCTTCATAGAGCTTCCAAAATCTGTTGACGAGAGCATTGGTCTCGGTCGAGTTGAGATGCGAAAAGTTGCCAATGAATCGCTCAAATCGGGCAAGGTTGATTTGCATACAAATCTCTTTGACGGTGTCCGATTTGTCGCCATAGGTGTCCCTCAGCCTCTTGCAGAACTCCTTTGCGTCTTCCTTGTCTAATTTGGAAATATAGTTTGAAAGATCCTCGAAGCAGCACGTCTTAGAGCCAAACTTGCCAAAGTAGGCTACAAGAAGCTCAAGCACTGTTGTCTTGTTATCGCCTATGTAACAAAATATAGAGGGTTAGAAGGAATTACGCAAACGAACATGTGAACTTCAACCCACAGATATGAAAGCAAAAACACGTACCGATCTTCTCCTGCACGCGGTGCTCCAGTTCGATCTGGGCGAGGAAGGGACCACGCTTAGGGTTTTTGGTCTCGTTCTTGACCTGCTCGGCTGTGAAAGCACGTGCCTCCTTCAAGTTCTCTGAATCCCTGAGATCGGCATCCTGTACAGGGAGGAAAATTGTCTCAAAGTACTGCAAAATTGTTCTCCAGTCGTCCGAGCTAAAGTTCGCAAGGGGTTTGGTAAGTAAGCGTGGGGTGTGGTGCTGACGTTGCATGTTGCGTGTTCCAGTGTCATATTAGTCCTGGAGAAACGCATGGGGCCACGTACTTTTCCTTAAGAATGAGAGCGGTAGCATCTCTGGCGTCCTTCCAGCGTCCAGTCTTGATGAGGAGCTCATTGCGCAAATGACGGAGCTCGACATTCTCAGTAGCCTTGGTCTTGACACCAATTTCGCCCTCCAAAAGTGCAAGCGCGTCTGCGTGGCGATCCTTCTGTCCAAGCAAAATGATCAAGTACAACTGAAGCTCTATATGTTTCCCCGTCCGCGTCGAAAGAAAGGTCAGTTTAATGGCATACTTCTTTACTCGATCTACATCACATACAGGACACCTGTCCAGAATAAGCTTACCCTCGATGGTTTGGACCTTTCCCTCAGTGTTCTGCTTGGCCATCATACGCTCAGCCAACGAATAAAAAACATTGGGCTGTCCGGCGGGGACGTTTTGACCCTAGGTTCACAAATAAGATCGACCGTGTTTTAGTTCCTTGACGTTGCTTGTGCTTCTGAGGATAGTCGGCAATGCATAAGTCAGACTCGTTGCCCTACCTGGAGAGTAATGCTCATGATCGCCCAGAACATGTAGTTATCCCGCTTAAAGTTCTTGTGAAGTTGAAGTGCAACCTACAGTAATGCAGAAAAGTAGAAAGAGAAACGGTCAGTTGTATGATGGCTTGATAGGAAGTACGCCAAAACATAATTAGCTCCGTTTGTGATCTGACTGTACCTGCTGTTGTCCCTTAAAGTCCAGTGTGCGCGCAAGAGACATGAACCACTGAGTGGCCAAGTTCTCGTTCTTGGGGTTGACCTTCGAGGCGTTCTCATACAACTTGATCATGGGTTCGTCTATCACGAATTGTTGTCCCGAATCGAAAGCGAAACATGGTCGTGTTAAAGCTTAGCCCCTGTGAGAAATCCAGTTGTAAATGACGCGGCGTCTGTTTTCCAGATGAAATAATATATATGTTCTGCTTTACATTTTCCTGCCGATCTCAAGACCATTGACAGGGTCCTGAGGGTTGCCTCGTCAGTTGGCTTTGCCCATTGGATCTCTTCGCACAAAGCAAGAGCCTCGTTCATCTTTCCGCTGCGCTCAAATGCCAATGCCTTCAAGGCCTAGGAAGATAAAAAAAAGGGGGATGTATGCAGAGTCAATTGAGCTGAAGATTGAAAGGTAATTAATGTTGCAATTGAGCGAAAACTGATGGAAGGAAAGAACTTTCCGCGTACTTTGACGATATGCAGATCGGGTTGTCTCTTCAGAGCCTTGTTGCAGAGCTGTACTCCCTCCTTGTAGTTGCCGACCTCCATCGCGTCTATGTCGAGTTAGAAATATGGACGAGAGAGAAACAGTTAGCAGTGAGCCACCTGTGCAGTTTTCCCGAGAAAAAAGCTGCAATGCATGTCTTGTGCTGAGCTTGAGGTGCCGCGAAGTTCAAGAGTCCGAACAATCAAAGTGTCGACTCTGAGGTAGGGGTTGGGGTACCATAGATGGGGCGCAGCTTCTTCTCGAGGTCTGGATTGGATGCCATTGTTCGTCGACTAGGGGGAGGGTCGAAGTGTGATGCGGTTTGAGTTGAATGTGCGAAGGCGAGTGTCCTCCTGTTCCTGAACGACTGACTGAATGAAAGCAAGGAGCTGATCCTTTTTCGTGAGCCACATTCACGCACAAAACGCGCACACTCATATGTTTTTTTTTTCCAGGGGTGTGTCAATTGATCATGTGATCTGTATCTCTTTGTAAATGGAAGAACCCGGGCAACACGACCTTCACTGATTGTTTCGAAATGGAAAGGGCATGACTAAAAGACTTTTTATCTGATGAGCAACAGGTTTATCAGATTTTTTTGATTTTTATCGTGTGCTGGATATGTAAGTCTTATTAACACTGGACGGTTCGCCCTTCTGTCTTTGTCCAGACCCACCTTGAGATTGAAGACCAGCCCACACACAAACACTCTTTTGGATCGGTGGAAAGGCTGATTCTGAATCTACTTTTTTTTTTTTTTTTCTTATTCCTCTTTTTTCTTACACATCATCATCCATCATCCTTACTCCACTCTTCACTCTCCACTCTTAATCTTACTCCTACTCTCCACCTCATCAATCCAACAACATATTCAACTCTCTTTGCTTCTCTAAATTAACAACTCGACAGTAAACACATCCGCTCTCTCCCTCTCTCTCACCCTCTCTCCCTTTTCGACCAGATCGCTTTCTCTCTTCCCTGTGAGTGCAATGAACGTCCATCAACTCACCCAGCCCCCCCTTTTGCATGCGTGTTTTATTCAAGCAAGGAGGAAGCATACCATGCCATACCATGGCAGCATATGTTAATATAAATAACTAACCATGTCCCTTCCCTCTCTCTTACAACCCTCCAACCTATTATCCACCGTGGTTGTTTCCGCTGTGGTTCCCCTCATTTTTTTTTTTTACTCTTCTCCCTTACGTCCCGGTGACACGTTGGCCTCCATTTTACTCACACTCACCCACCCACTCACTCACCCACTCAGACGCCTTCGTCCCTTTCCCACTTCCCCCCTTCTCTTCTGTCTGGTTCTTCTTCCGTTTCTTCGTCTTATTCCCACACCAACCGCGACTTTGCCCTCTCCCTTCTCTTACCCCGCCCCTTCCCCCACCACCATCTCACATTCATCCTGTACTACCACTCCTCCGACTCAACCCGTTATCAGATCCTCGTTTCTATCCTCGCGCCTTCATGCTCCTCCCGCGGCTGAGCTCACCCCGTCGTCGTCTTTGAGCATCCCGGTCGGTGGCATCATGAGCATCCAGGAGTACCCTTCAGCTCCTATTAAACCCAACAGTAGCCCCTATACCAGGCATCCCACCTCCACCAACTCTTCTTATTCGTCTTCTTCTCCGACTACTTCTACTGCTCTCCCTATTTCATCTAGATCTTCATCGTCATCTCCCTTCCCGCCTTCTGCTCAATCAGATCATCTTCCGATATCCTATTCACCATCCATGGCAACCGTTGTCCTCCCCTCCAGAGATCCAACGCCAAAGATCTCGCCGTTGGAACGCTCAACAGCCATGTATGTGCCTGCCGCCTCCGAAGGATGGACAGATATCGGAACATCCGACCGCAATGCCAAAGTGTTTGCACCTAGTCCCAAAGGTCTCCAATCTCGAGCCATGTCTGCATCTCCACCACCACTATCACAAGCTCATGGTCATCACAGGAGCAACAGCAATAGCAGCGGCGGCGGCAGCAGCAATATCTATGCTAGCGCCTTACCACCGCGTCCTCCCGTGTCTTCCGCATACTCAATACCACCGGCAGGATCGTCTTCTGCCTCAACATCTCATCTTCTTCCGCAAGCCGCGTCCACATCACGGCGCACGTCTGCTTCTTCGTCCTTTTCTTCCTCTTTGATGGCCAAAACCAAATCTGGCAGCTTCGACAACTCTTCTTCTCAATCCCACTCTCATTCTCACTCTCACCTCTACACATCAAGCTCTGCAAGCAGCCCCGAGAACAAAGACGACGTGATGGATATCGAATCATGTATCGACAATCCTATTTTGGCACCCTTAGGTCGTCATGTCAACAAGAGAAGGACCCCTAGACGAGCTGACAAGGGTCACATCGACATCAACGTCGTGCCACCGACTTCGACGTCCACGTTTATTCAAGAACAAGAACGCGAGTCTCACGCCCCAGTGACATCTTTAATTCTCCGTCGGAGAAGACTCGACTGTGCACAGCTCGACAGCTACCTCCAGAACTTGCAGCCGACGCTCGATCCACAGACCATGTCGATCCTTCAGTCACCCCTCCTCCATTTGACTGAATTGGACCTGTCACGAAATCGTCTCGAGTCGCTCCCGGACCAGATGACCTCGCTTGTCCCTCATCTCAACTACCTGAACCTGTCGCATAACCTCTTCACAGAAATCCCTCTTGAGCTCTGCCAGTTGACGGAACTGCAAGTCCTGATCATGTCCCAGAACCGGATCCAAGGTCCTGTTCCTGACAAGATCTGCTCCCATCTCACACAACTCAAGACGCTCAAACTCTGTGCCAACCAAATCACGTCACTACCCGACTCTCTCGCACATCTCAACAAACTCGAGTCTTTGTCGATGGGCTCTGTCTACGGTGGCAATCTCCTGACGACCTTTCCTGCCGGTTGTATCCGGTTCATGACGGCCCTGCGTGAACTAGACCTGAGCCACAATCAGCTCCGGTTCCTCCCCGTCGATGTCGGCCACCCTCACTCGCATTTGCGCCAGTTGGTCGCCTCTGACAACAAGTTGGAGGCCATCCCCAAGTCGATTGGTCTCTGCCGTGAGCTGCGAAGCTTGAACCTGGGCCGCAATCAGCTTACCAGCCTGCCGACCGAGATTGCCGACCTCAAACAGCTCGACACCCTTGACCTGAGTGAGAACTTGCTCTGCGTCATCCCTGGGGATGTGGCCGACTTTCTGACAAAGACAACTCTCTTGCTGACGGGCAATCCCTTCACTAGAGGATACTGTGACGCTAGCAGAAACCCTGTGAGCGAAATTGGTGGGCTGGGAATCAATTATCCGTCGGATGAAGAGCGCTACTCGGCCGTCCTCAAGAGTCTTTCAAGGCGAGCGATCCTCAACTCTGCTGCTTCCTCTTCCTCCTCCCATACTCCCACGCTGGCCCATCCCGGCGGAGTAAGAGAGTCGCCTCGACTGACCCCCACAACTGCCACCGGCGCCGAGCATGGCTACGAGATGGACCAAGATGAGAGGTTGGATTACCATTTGTATTATACCCGCCATGCCCTGTCATCGAGGCCACCGTCGCGCGCAGAGTCTATCAGCAGCTTGAATGAGGCAGGTGCCACTGGCAGCGACTATGGCGGCTCCCATGGTGGCTCGTGGATGGACCCATACGGTTCTGGCACTGGCACATCAACTCCAAGGGTCAATGTCGAAGCCGTCGTTTCGGACATTGACTCGTTCTTTGACTACATCCCTTCTTCCTTGGCCACAAGTACCAATACCACAGTCACGACAGCGATCTATTCAAGTTCCTTGACAGTGGAGCCATCCATCTTTGACAGCACAGTCTCAGTGTCGCCATCTTCAGCCTCAAGTCAACCACCGCTGTCCGCCGCCCCCGCTGTGACGCCCGGAACCCCTCTCTCGCCCGACGCAGCGGAGGAATCGACTCAGTCCCAAGATTATGCCGTGACAATGCCGCAGTACCACAGCGACACTCCTCTCCAAGGTGGACAGCCTGTGGCGTCTTCCGCGCCCAGCTTCTTCCCCACTTTAAAGGAACTGGCTGCGAGAGCGGTTCTTCACGGTGGCAAGCCCCTGCCACTCGAGTACATCCCTGAGCCAATCATCGACTACTTGCAGCCAGGAGCAAGACCGTGCGCGTGGTGTCGAAGACCTTATGTTAAGGAATGGGTCAGCTCTGTCCGTGTCAAGTCCTATCTCGGCCACCCTGCTGTCGCCAGACGTGTCCGGTTCTGCTCAGTAGCCTGTTGGAAGACAGCCAGTGCACAACTCGAGGCCGAAGAGGCCTCTGGACCTACTGCTGTTGTGACATCTCCAGGGGCGACGACGGGCCATCTCCCACCTGTGGTGACTGTCCACTGTGCAGGAAGTGACAGCCGAGACGATGAGCTACCCCCAAATCTACTGGACACGTCTTTCTCTTCACCGACAACACCTCTGGGCTCGTCCATGTCCCGACTCGATGCGATGATGCAGGGAATGAAGGTCTGTAAGGGAGGTCAGACGTATTGGCCAGTGATTGCACGTGAGCGGCGTTCACCATCACCACCACCCATCCTACACACTGTTGATTCTACGGGATCGATTGCGCCTACTACCGAGGTCAGCAAGCGAGACACAAGCGTTTGTTCTGGTCGCTGTCTTGGTGGTAGCGTTTGCGAGTGGTAACTCGTCAATCGTTTTCTCTCGTTTAGCATTCGTTTTTTTTTTGTTTTGTTTTTTTTCCTTCATCTTCACATGCAGCATATCACACAAGCACCAATCTATACCAATCTCTGTACCATAGCGCAAACAACATACATGACATGAATAAAACGAATGGATGCGATTTTTTTGCCATGTTGAACCGAACAAAAAGTAACACCAAGAACAACTTCATGTCATACAAACAAGAAAAGATGCAAAAGTAAACAAACAAACAAACAAACAAACAAATACTGCGATACACCCTTCCGATTTCCCGAAGAGGGTCAATGGTTCATTTGTTTATCTGATCTTTTGCTGCGTGTGTCTGGAAGGAAGCGCTTTGACTCTTTTTTTTTTTTTTTTTTTTTTTTTTTTTTTTTCCTCTCTCTGTTTGGATCTGATAAGAGGGCAAGGCGGGCAAAGGGCAAAGGGCGAATAGCGAATGGCGACAGAGGCATTGGGTGAAAAAGTAAAAGAAGTAAAAATAGGCTCAATGGGGTAAAGAACACAATGATGAATTATTTTGACAGATGCGTGAAAAAAAAAAGACTAGATTATGTAGCATTATGTACGAGCCCATGCTCCCAAACCATGGACATCCTGAGCAGCTTCCTCCGGATAGGACAGTTCAACAGCTCTCTTTAACCACTTCAAGTACGCAATGGAATCTTCCCGGGCCGGTTCTACTGCAAGATGTTCCTCCATAAGTACCAAATCCCGAGCAGAGATACTACCAAACAGGGACCTTGATGATGAAGCTGCTTCAACAGCCTCAGCTTCAAAGCCGGCATCATCATCCCTCTTCTTGAATCCAAGGCCCATTCCGGTAAGACTAAACCCAATCTTCAAAAAGACGCCGACCTTGTCTTGGGCATAGGTGATCCCTGCCTCGTATCCGATACCCTTGTTTCCGTCCACAGTCGCGATAATCTTGGCGGTCAAGTCAACATAGACCATAGCGCCCGTGAGAACACCCAAGTTGGCGGGGATGAACCGAGTGATCATGAACATCCAGAAATCGTAAGATGACGGGATTTGCACCTTGACCAAGGGGGATGTGTCGATGCCGTTGGGTTTGATGGGGAAAGTCTGTACGACATTAATGCTTCCGAATGGGTAGGTTTGCCAGAATACATCTGCGGCAAGGTTGTGGATCCAGAGGGTGACGGGGAGAGGATTCAAGATCTGGACCTGGAGCATAACCTCGTTGGTGCTAAGGAACTGACCTACAGAGGTGTTTCCGCTTCCTCCGATAATCAGCTTGGGTGCGGGGTTCATTCCAGGGACAACACTCGACATCTTGAGGTTCTCCATGATGGGTGCTAGCGAGACAATGGGACTCGAGTTGGCGTCTCCGTAGATCGATGCTGCAAAGTTGGCACCCTTGATGTACTGTGTAAAGAAGGCATCGCGGAAGGCGGGATCCTTGGGCATGAAGTGGACCTGAGCCTGGAGAGGATTCGAACCAGGGGCGAGGCGGAGGTTGGGGATTAGGACGTCTCCGATATAGGCGGTCATGTTCTGGACAGACGCAATGATGTGCAGGGTAGCTGGCCCTGCTTCGACAGTAAAGATGGAGGGGTTGGGGATGTTGACAGTCGCGTTCAGGATGACATAGTCCACCGTCGATCCTGCGACCACGATCCCGTTGAGTTCTGGCTTCATTTTGCTAAAGTTGATACCTTGCAACGCAAGACTGGTGTTGAAGGGGACTGTGATGTTGACGTTACCCAAGGAGGTTGCAGCTGAGCTCTTGGCATGTCCCAGGATATCAAACGTGGCCGAGTCCTGCTGAGTCACAGCAATCAAGAAATCGGCAAAAGCTCCGCGAGCCTGAGGTTGGATGGGCATCGAAGAGGTTGGTAGCGTGAAGGAGATGTTGTTGTGAGCCATGTCAGACGAGGTTTGGTTCCAGACCGCTGTTGTGATGTCGGCGATGGGCGTGCTCTTGTATCCGAGAGTCAAGAGTGGTTCGTAGATGCTGGTAATGTTGAGAGTCATGTTGAAGGGGAGTTGGAAGGCAGCGCCGATACCGGGTGAGGCGACGATGGGAGCCCAGGGCTGGTCAGGTGTCATTTTCAAGTTCAGTCCTGCAATGCTGATCTGCTTGATTAAGTTCAGCGGTTTGGGTGGTAGCAAAGGAATAGCCATCTTAGTCGAAGTAATAGCTGTCGTGATCCAAGAGACAGGGTGGACACCATCAGGGAGGACAGAGACACCCTGACCATAGGCTGTGGTAGGGATGTTGGCGAGGTAGTTGGAGATCATCGACGAGAGTTCTTGAAGAGCTATAGGATCAGTCTGTCGAAGAATAGTACCCTCCAAATGCAAAATGGTCTCCTGACCTCCAACGAGTTTGACATTTCTGGCGGTGATCCTGCCAAGGTACGCGGTCTTGAGTTTCATGTCGAGCTCCATGGTCCCGAGTGAGATACCGATGGGTGAAGAGTTGGGGATCGAGACCTGGATCGAGGCTAGGGCTCCTGCTCCGTTGGGGGCATCGGATGGGATGTCGAATGCAAGGATCTTTAGGTTTGCGAAATTGCTCAATCCTAGTTTTCGGGGACAGGTATAAACATATATATGGTTTCCTCGTGTTAGTGAAGAGAACATGTTTTTCTTCATATGAGCACCATTGAAGAACTATGTTGAGTATGATAAAAAAAGGTATGAACTTTACCGCTAAGGGTCAGGGACTTGTCCATGGTGAGGCCCTCAATGGTCCTGCCAATGACCTTCACGTTGATTGTCGCTTTCATTTTCCAGACGAAACTGTCCGCTGCCATCTACATGCACAAAAGAACATAGACCCGAAAGACAAGCCGAATTTTGTCAGGAGCGATCGTTGTTGATGTTAGAGGAAAGTTAGGTGGTCATTGAGGAGGAGCGATACAAGAGAGCATTGCTTTCAGTGTCAACCATACGACACATAGAAGGCAGAAATGTTATGCTGTTGTGAGCATTGCGGAAACTCTCTTATTCGTTCGCACTCCACAGTCACCTCATTCGCACAAAATGATGTATTCTCTTTAAACTCCCCCTTCGCTTTGAACTTCAAGCTGGCAATGCCATGCTGTTTTTTCGACATATATAAAGAAGAACAAAGACTCACCATGACTTTGGCAAACTCGCCAAACAGCACCGGATCTGCAATCTGAAAGGTTGTCGCCTGAGTGAATTCTGCTTTCGCAAATGCCTTCTTCTCGATAACGCCTAACGACATTTGTCCCACCTTGGGAGTCTGACCGCCACTACCTTCTCTAACCCAAAACACTTGAGCAGGCTCCAAAAACTCGACCGTTGCTGCAAACAACGATGGAATACCCTCAATAGCAGCCTGAACTGAGACCTGGACGGACGTCTCTTGTGGATTGGTCATGTTCATCTGGATGATGTTCATAGTGCTGCCGTTGATCATTGCCTGGGCAACCTTGGGAAGGATGACAAGCAACAGAAGGGGTATAAAGATGGCCAAGAATATCACTGTCGAAATCAAACAAAACACCCAGAACCTGCGACGACGGTAAAAGGGCCGTTGGTGGGGTCGGATCGAGCTCTCATACTCGTAGCCCTGGAAGGAATCATGGTCGTTGCTGTCCGTGTCCTCGCTGCCAGTGGAACCCTTCTTTTCCGAGATGGGTGTAGATCTCCGTGCGTGCGATGCGAGCAGTTTTTTGTTGTTGCTGTTATTGTTACTGAGATTCCAAGAGTTTTTGGATGAGGATGTGGAGGGGGAAGGAGTTTTGTGCCCAGAGCGAGTCGGACCTGAATTATTTGGCGTTTGGTCTTGATACTCTGTCTCGTCCTCGCGATACGGCATTTCTGACGAATCAAGATTGTGTTTCTTTGAGCGCCCCATGATCGAGTTGGAGAAGGAGTGGAAGGGAAGGTGTGTGCGCTGTTTGTTGGATAAGGAGAGGGATGCAGGGGTTGTAGGATCAAATAGTCAGTAGAGAGGAACTTTTGGGCGTTGAAGAGGTAGGGAGTGTGAGAGCTAGGTAAGTATGCGAGTGAAGAGGAATTGCGGCCAAAGAGGAGGTGGCGGAATGGAGTGGACTGAGGAAGGAGAGGGCAAGGGTCGTTGTTCAGTAGGGCATAAAATGGTAGGGAAGAGCGAAATGAGAGAGAGAGGGAAGCAATGGTCCGAGGATGAGAGGGTTGAGGCGGAGAGGAGAGAAGAAGGAAGGGAGGGGAGGAAGTGGAGGGGAGGACCGAGAAAGAGGTGGAGAGAAGAGAGGAAGGGAAGAGAAAGTAGGAGAGGATAGAAGGATAAAGGGACGAAGAAGGGGAAAAAGGGAGATCGAAATGAAATCTTAAAATGATCGAAGAAAAGCATCGACCGTCCTTCCTCTTTCTTTTTCTTTCTTTTGGTTCATGTCAAGAAAAAAGGAGCAAGGGGTTAGAAGGAAGAGCCCTTCCCTTCTTGCACCGTTCACCGTTCACTGTTGCAAGTGGAGAATCGATGTACCTGGCGACAAGTATCCTTGGAATTGAGGGCAGAAGCATGTGCCTCTTTTGTTTTTTTTGTTGTGGGCAGGAGTGGATGTGACAAAACAGAGCATAGATGGGCTCAGACCATGTTTATCACCTCCCCTTCCTTCTTTCCTTCTTGTTATTGTGAGTGTTTACAGAAGCAGTAGGGTGGGAGCAAGCTGTACTCCCACGCCGATAACAAATATCGTACGATTACTCCTTTCACACAAACACACACTCACATAAAAACAAACAACCTCACTCACACACTTTAGCTCTCACGCGCTCCACAAGTTGGGGCTTCCGTCTTCACATTTGCTTGTGGTGATGGTCATCACCATCATTTTTAAAACAGCCATGCATGCATACCAAGCATGCAGAAGGGCGTAAAATAAAGCGGCGCTTCTACCTCCAGAGGTAGAAATTCATGTCTTTAACACACATTCCTCTCACCTGCTGCAATGCGTTCCTTGCGTTGAACTTGTCTTCAGGACCATACTTACTCCACTCTAGGATACGTATCTCTTAAGCATAGCAATATGTAATATATTCTTCACAAGAAGACTTTATACTTTTCGCAAACGATCATCAATTCCAGCACAAGCGGAGAAAAGAAAAAACGTAAAGGGAAGATAGTATCCATGTACAGTACTCTAATCTGGAAGTGTCAACGTACCGTAGATACATATGCTTTCCGACTTTCCGTCTCCTCCCCCGTTTTTAGGTCTCCGGTCCTTTCTTCTGTTCGTCGTTCTTCTTTCTCCTTCATTCATGCATGTGCGTGCCTTCAATTATTTATGAGCAAGAAACATTAAAAAACAAAATAAAATCCTAAAATCCTTTATTGATTCCAGGCACATGCACGAAGAATTGGATTAAAAAGGTGGCCATGGTGGAAGTAGACTCCTATCTTATGGGAGACAGGACGATGATGCCCCTAGGCTGGTATGTATCTACTAACATCCTTGGTGCTCGCATACGTAGATGTGAAGACATACGCGTTCCCTATGCGACATACCTTCTGGTTGGCTGTAGCGCGATCGTCAATATATGAATTTAATGAATTCGATTGTCCCGTGTTTTCTTTCTTGTAATTCTGGCCCAAGGCAACGCGCAAGGTCTTAGATGATGACGGTTTATCCAGACGACTACAATGAGGGGGAAAAGTCTCGCTCAGCCCAACTTTTGTCCAAAAACGTGGACAAACTCGCGTCGTTTTTATTTGGGACGAAAAAAAAAAAGAAGCTAGGAATATTCATCTGCCAGATCTTGAGCGTTTGGCGGCGGCAGCAGCACTTTTAAGCCCATAAATGACAGCACCTCGAGCAACAGCCAGCTCAGCCTTGGGGACCATGACAACCTTCTCAATTAGCCCTGCATGAGTGGCACTGCCCATGCCCATACCCGTCTCTGGGATTTCCTCGATCGACGCAAGGTTGCTTCTAGAAGCATTCGATGAAGGTCGAGAATGCAGCGATCCAGAATGGTGCGGTGATGTTGTAGATGATTTGTGAGACAGCAGGAACGTTTCCTTGAGTTTGTGGCAGAGATACTTGTTACTCCCGAACCCGCCGACAAGAAACAGTCCTGCAAAGATTCGGGGATGTTCCTGAGCCTGCTCCAGAATAAGGCCCACTATTCGCTCAATGACCGGGTCAAACACCTTGTCGCAGAGTTCCTGTCCAGAGACCGCCATAAAGTCGTCGTCCATCCAGTCCGGTATCGGGTTGAGCTCGTAGATGTCCAGTCCCATGGGTACCGACAAGTGCTTGATTTCCTCCTTTGCGCGGGTATCAAATAGCGACTTGATCTCTGCGAATCCGTCGAGTAGGGTCTCGAGCGCCTTTTGTCGTTGCGGCCGTGCATCGAGGTCCAGTCCAGAGAGTCGTTGTAGGACAAGACCCTTAAAGTTCTGGTCGAGCATGACTGAGCCACAGTCCTCGGCGTGGGAGGACGAGAGGTATTCAAAGTGGCGAACGCCTAAAGAATCATCCACCCGAAAGACAGTGACTTGTGTCGTTCGACCTCCAGCATCGCAGATCATAAAGAGGTCGCCATCTTCGAGCAGGTCTGCTTCAACACAATGTTCCCGACAGTAAGTCGCTGCTGCCTCAGCCTCCGAAATGACGACAACGTTGGGTGCTCGTGTCTGTGAAATGATACCGGCGTCAACGTAGCATCGCAAGATAAGGCCCTGGGTGGACCTACTCCATGACTTTGGCACCGTGACGCAGTAGTGCATAGGGACTGTTCCTGAGCTGAGGGCCTGGGCTTTGTTGATCTCTTCCATAAGATATTCGTGAACTCCTCGAAGATAATGCGTCAAGACGTCTGTCAGGAATAATCCATGCTTCATCACTGATCGCCGACCTTCATCAAAGAATTGTAGTTTGTAGTCCGAGATTAGTGTGCGGTTGCCTTTGGAACGTCGATAACTTGCCACTGCAGAGGAGCCCCATTCTGTTAGCCTCCTGACGTCTGTCTCCGAGTTGTAAAGGTTCACTGTCGGCACCTTAGAGTATGCGCTTGTTGACTTTGGCCTAGTAGTTGGATAAACATATTCATAGAGCGATGATGGTGAGTTCCTGAACGTTGTTAAAGAATCGGATCGATTTTTCTCCCAAACATACTAAAGACATGGAAAGCGTACCACTTCACAACGTCAATCATCTCTCCGCCGTTTTGGTAGGCATAGGACACGCCGGTGAATGTGTTGCCAAAGTCGATGCCGACCACAATTCCTGATATCTTGCGCGATTTTTTCTTTGCCTTGTCCTTATGCGGCGGACTGTGCTTTTGTCGAGTACTGGCAGATGTGTCGATGACCTTGCCGTTCCTGTTCACATCCACGTTTTCGCCATAAAAGTCTCCCAGTAATGTGTTGAGTCGTTTCTGAACCTAATTTTTTTGTTAAATCAACAGAGACAAAGAGATGGGTGAGAATGGTTGGATCTAGGCTGTTGGTTTGTTCTTTGTCAAGAACAAGTACAAGTAAGAAAGTAGCAGTGTAAAAAAGGAAATGACTAAGGTAGTCCAATTCTTACGGCTATGCGAGGGACAGGGCGCTCGAGTAGAGCCTTGATCTTTTGAGGATTCTTGATGATTTTTGGTGGCCCAGCGGCTGTGCAAACACAAAAAATGAAGACAGCGAGAAAAATGAGAAAACAACGTGCCAGAAAACTCGTTGCAAAGAGGAAGCGCGTTGAGTCGGTAACGCCGATGGTATAAGAAGAAATTTAGTCTTCTTGCTCCTTGAGCTTTGAGCCAGGATATTTCATCCCCGCGCAGCTCATAGATAGCCCGGAATCAATTGTCTTAGAGTAATAAAAAAAACTTACCGATGAGACGATGGCCATTGAGAAGGGACATCCGGACAAGTGCGGGTGCTCCAACAACATTGCCTGGTTTGACTAGAAGTGTTGACTCTGAGGGGTATACGGTCATGAATGGTGGTCGAGTGGCGGTTGGGATGGGAGGTGGGACCAAGGTGGGGAGTGAGCTGGCCTTGATGATTCTGGGACGGACAGAGAGGTCCCTCTGCGTGTCCTTCGGTATAAAGGGTGTTCCATGAAAGGAGTGTTGTTTTTGTCGAAGTTGAGATTGTTGTTGCAATTGTTGGTTCTGGTGTTGGTTTTGTGGTAGTTGCTGTTGCTGCTGTGGCGATGAAGGAGATAAGGGTAGTGGGGCGGATAGACGATGGTGGTATTGTGCTCGATTTGGGGGTAATGTTCCTGGAATGGATGTCACAGAGGAGGAGGATAGAAGATAGGTAGGCTGAGCAACGAGGGAGTGGCGACTGGCCTGCTTGTATGGATGTTCCTTAGTCTCAAGCCTGTCCGACGTTGATGGTGATATGTTGCTCTCCTGGGCGAAGGCTTTTGGAGTTTGTTGATGATGGTTATATTGCGGGTCTATTGTCAATTGCTGTAATTGATATTGTAGTTCCTGTTGCTGTTGTTGCTCTGGAGAGTAGTATCGCGGTTGCTGCTGTTGATGTGGTTGTGGATAGGCTAGTTGAAGGGATGACCGATTGTTGGAGAGTTGAACAGGGCGGGCTGCTGGTGAACAGGAGACAGGTCGAGGAGGGATCGCGGGAGGAGTCTCCACAGGTGAGTGGATCATCTTTTGATGGTTGTGTGGGCGCGATTTGTTCGTGTTTTGTCAGCGGGGTTTGAAGGGGAGAGAAGGAAAGGGTAAAGCTGGAGAGTGGAGTGAGTGGGAAGGATGAAGAGAAGGAAAGCAAGGAGGATAAGAGAAAGAAAAAGAACAAGAGGAAAAGGGAAGAAAAGAGAAGAGAAAGAGAAAGAGAGGAATGAGCACGGTCGGAAAGTGAATGAGTCGAATGAGATGGAGAGATGACACGCTTTGTTCTTTGTTCTTTGTTCTGAGTGTGTATGTGTGTGGTGTGTGTGTATGTGTGTGCGTGTAAGAGAGAGAGAGAGAGAGAGAGGGGTTATGGTTGGAAGTGTGAGCAAAAGAAGAGGTTCAAGAAGAAGAGGAGGAAGAACAGGAAGAACCAAAAGAAAGAGAGGGTCCATGCATGCCAGGCATTGGGTGGCAGGGTTGGAACGGTTGGACAATGTTGTTGTACATACAACAAACAGGATTATTGGCCCGAAGGTGTGTGAAGGAGTGTGCCAGGAGAGTATGTTTTCCTAGGCCTGCCTGTCTCTGTGTTTAGAGGCCAACAGCTATTGGTGTTTGTAAGTAGTTGTGGGCACAGGTAGAAGTAGTAGGTTGGGGAAGAGAGAGTTTGGATTGTTCATGTCGTCTGTCCGTGGTCAGAAATAGGGGAGGGAGGGGGATGTGATCTCTTTTACTCATACCGCAGAAATACATACTTGTATACAAATCGCATGGCATTGGCATGGCAATGGCGTGGACCACGCGGAGAAAAAAAAAAAAAAATTCAAAGGCAAGAAAGGACGAAAGGAAGAAACATGTTTTTCACTTGTTGGCTCTCAACCCTGGCCTGGATATTTTTTCCTTTTCCCCCTTTTCCCTCTCTCTCTTTCTCCCACTCTCTCTCTCACTCTCACGTTGAACTCGACTTCTTTCCTCTTCTTTTCATTCTTTTTTTCATTCTCACTTGTGCCTTCCATCATCTTCTCCATTCCCTCTCGTCTTCACTTCCTTCTCCTCCTCTTCTTCTTCTTCTTCATCCTTCGACGCCACCGCCCGGCTCACTAGCCTGCCTTCATGATAGGCATAAACCACAGGGACTCTTCAAGCACAGGCATGCACTCGTCGTCCCACACCTCCAGCCAGGACACCCCTGAGACCAACATCTCAATCACCAGCAACGGCAACAACGACAACGACAAGGCTTCCACTACTCCTGTCAAGAAGGCCCTCCCCGTAAACGACGACGACGACAACAACAACAACAGCCCTGCCAAGTCAGACACGACGAACTTGCCTGAGATGCCTGCCCTCGATCCTATTTCTTCGCCTACTAACGAACCTACCACACCTACCTCGCCAAAAGACTCTGCTGCTTCTACACCTTCGACACCGACTGCCGAGACGAATCAGGATGCAGTGACCACTGTCGATGGAAAACCGGATGTTGCTCTCACTGAAGCCATGACCGACGAACCAGTCAATGCCACAGCTAAACCGATTGCACCTGTCGCCAGCAACGGACAGCCTGTGCTGCAGAGGTCATCATCATCGCAACACCAAGGAAGTATGTTGAAAAATTGCCTTAGAGCAGCCTGTGTGAAAAATGCCTCGTGAGCAATCAAGAGTGACGACTGATTGACCTAGAAAACCCTTTCTCTGCCACTTTGTAGTGATAATTATCACAAAGCCCAAGCTGAAGAGACCCCCATTGCGAGCCATTGACCTCAACTGTACTCCGAAAAAGTCCATTCTCAGGAAGGAGACTGCCTATCCCTTCATCGAGCAGCCTGTTAGGAGCCCCGTTTTCAAGTCCCAATGGCTCCAGAGCACCGTCAGCAAACTTGCCGCCATGAGTGGACCTACGACACCGACAGCCTACACAGCTAATGGCCCATCAATGTTTCAAAAACTAGTTTCCCAGGCAACAGCAGCAGCAGCGGTATCACCCCAAGGACATCCGCCAATCCCCTCAGGACCGCCTGTAGGACGACCTAGGACAGGACCGCCCGTATTTGTCAACAACGAACGACCCATCTCTTTCTTGGAATCCAACGGAAGTGTCACATCACTGCTGTCCGACAAGTCCTTGAAGCGCGTGCGGTTCTCCGTTGGGCAACTGACGACCGAGCACGTGTTTCACAACGACGACGCCTACGAGTCAGAGGAGGAGTCAGAGCCAAGGAGGGTTCCTGTGCCGCCAGCACCAGTTCAGCCCAAGAAGGTCATCATGACAAGCGAAGGTGTACTGGTCGACGACAACATCTACACGGCGAAGGAGATCATGAACTATTACCTCACAGCCTGCAACAGTCGCGAAGAGTTTCCCATCGAGCGCCTCATTAACGACATGCAGGTATGGAGTAAAACGTACTTTATTCTGGGTGTTCATTCCAAGTTTATTTTTGGGCTCTCCGCATGTTGGAGAAAGTCGCTGACTATGTTCAATTGTCAACCACACTTCTAGATTGCCTCAAGCCGTCCGTTGAACCCACTGCTGACGACAATTGACCTGACAGGTATGGATGTCAAAGCCTGCCAGTTCTGCACCGTAGTATTTCAGGAAGGAAATCGTCAGTGGTTTCCATTGCTAACATTCGCCTGCTTCACGACTTTTAGGCGAGCCTTTGCCTCGGAGAGCTCTGGACCCTATCTCGGATGTGCTCACGCTGGAGTTCGGACTGAAACATCTCATTTTGGACAATTGCGCCCTGGAAGATGATGTAAGTGTGTACACTGTTTCTAATATTCTGGATTATCAAGGCCATAGGCATACATATTAACACTGCTGCTCTGATTATACCCGTAATATAGACTTTGAAAATGCTGCTGTACAGCCTGCTGCTCACCGACACATTGACCCTGCTCAGTCTCCAGGATAATAAAAGGATAAAGTCACTGGGATTCAAATACATTTCCGTGTTTGTAAAGAAGGTAAGCCTAGATCTCGATACGAAGCGAGGTGTTGGTACGACCGAATTGTAAGGCAGGCACCAGTATCTAACGACGTTGGTGTTGTAACTGGTTGTTCTAGACCAAAGCACTCAAGAGCCTCAACGTCTCCGGCATTCCCATGGACAAGAAATCTATTGAGTTCCTGGCACATGCACTCAAGATTGGACGACTTGGATTTGGATCGAGACTCGAAGAGTTGCGCATGGATCGTTGTGGACTGCGCGGAAACCTCCTGGAGACGATTGGTGAGTATTGTATCTACGTGTCACCGCTGTTGTTGGTCTACGCTTTCCTCCGAACTTTACAATCTAATAATAAGTACTTTGTTATCTTTATCAATCCATAGCACCTGCGATCAGGGAGTCCAACTTGCGACAGGTATCAATGCGCTCAAACAGAATCGGTGCTGCCGGAGGCGTCTGGATTGGAGTGATGATGCGTGATTATGACGACCAACCCAACAAAGTCATCCCAATCAACAATGAAGAGCAAGGATTCAAGCGAGTTTTCCCAGGCATCGTGAACCCAGAGTTGTTGAAGCGCACTCGCGGTATCGAAACTCTGGATGTATCTGACAACGACCTCCGAGTAAGTGCTAAGCATTAATTTGGTCCGCACGATAGCAGTTGTAACCCCAATACTTGTGGGATGGCTTGTTAACCAAATCACACTTCATTTTTGCTGTTAAAACATTTTTACAGCAAGGAGCAGACTACGTGGCTCAGACATTGCGCAGAAATATGTCGCTTAAGTGTCTTATTCTCGCCAACAACAACCTGGATCCTGCACGCCTTGTCGTCCTTGCCGATGCACTTGTAAGTATAGTAGGAATATGCAACGTGTGCGTGCAGCACTGTCACACCGTGCTAAGTGTTAAGCCATTTTTTATCCATACTTGACAATAGAAACTCAACATTGGATTGGAGGCACTGGATCTCAGCAACAATCGTGTTTGTGGACCTGTCATTACTGGCATGAATGCATTGACGCAAAAGCTGGCCTACAACAAGACTCTGACCAAACTGTCGTTGTCCAATACTGGCATCCAATCCGAAGGCGCCATTGCTTTGGCAGAGTTCCTTCCCGAGACCCGCACCCTTGTTCAGCTGGATCTGACAGGAAACGACCTCGTCGATATTGCCGGTGTCATGGCGCTCTCCGTCAGTATTCGCATGAACAAGAGCATCACCTGCTTGGACATGAACGTTCCTCCAAATGACGCCGAGTTTGCTCGACTTTCCCGCGATATTTTGAGAGCCTGCATTCGCAACATGGAGGCAAAGACTGGTTCGAACGAGGGCATGCCCTCGCCCGACGACATGCCCACCAACACTATCTTCCGACACCCCTCAGCTGCCATTATACCCGAGCCTGTGGCTCCCTCTGTCGAAGATAGTCGCTGGTCGCTTCTGGAGGTGGTTGCTGGCGAGCTCTACCGGACAAGAGAGACCCTAACAGCATTAGAGAGAGCCTTGAACCGTGAGAAGGTCATGCGTCGCGACTGGTATGAGCATCTCTATGGCAGAGTCGCAATTGAGTCTCGAAACTATCAAAATGGGCATACTGAAGAGTACAGTGAACATGGTCAGACGCCTTCTACGCCAACAACACCCCTTGTTCACACTCCTGAGGACAAGAAGATGCTTGATATTCTGAAGGGAGTTCTCTACCGCGCACCGCCACCAATCGAGGTAAGACCGTGTTTGTTAACTGAAATATTGTCGCGTACTTAGTGGGGAGCTTAAATTAATCATATGCGTTGTTGTTTGTGGTGTTGATAGCAATTATACCACCAGTGCAAGCGCCACCAAGCGAACATTATGAATCTTTTGACGAGAGTTGACAACGAGAGGGCCATGTTGGAGCTGGAATCCTTGGGCAACACCATCAACACTTTCCTTCAAGCATATCGAGCCCTGTTTGCACTTCCAGAGATGCCTCCCAACATGATGGTTGGCAAGAGGACCAACTCTCTTCCACCTTCTACCCCCACAGAGCAATCACCTCCTGAGGCTGACAACTCCTCAACTGTACCTCAGAGCCAGCAGGAGCAAGAGCAAGAGCACGACGATGCTCAGGTTGTCCCTGATGTTTTGACTGAGGAGGCAGCGGACGACATGGGGTCATCATTCTTGCTTGAGGATGACGACGACATGGATGACGAAGTGTTTACCAACGACGCCCTGAATGATGTCCGACGGACTTCGCTCTTGGCGTCTGAGCGCCGGTCGCCCACGTTGACATCGACTGCCACCATGACCACCGATGAGTCTGCACCAGAGACCTCTGAAAACACGTACCGAGGACGAGGCCTGAAACCTACGCCCGTCAACACTCTTGACACAGGTATAGTTGAGGGAGAGTGCTCGCCTTCAGCTTTGGCCAGTCCCTTGGAGAAGCTCCGCAAAGCCGCCGAAGTAGAAGAAGGAGAAGGTACACAATCTTGTTTCTTTGTCGTTTCGGCTTAATTTTGCATTGTCCCCGCATCCTTTCTAACTAGTCTCCTACTCAATCGTACCCTGATAGTTTTGCGTCGAGGAAAGGATCTTCTCGAGAACGCCCTTGTAGAGGATGTCCCTGCCGAGCTGTCAGGAGAAGAGCTCAAAATCCAGGTATGAATTACAATATCTATGAGCAGATCTTGCTGGTGGGCGAGAGAGAGAGAGAATGAGAGAGAAAGCAAAGAACTGATGCATAAATTCTTTCCCCGTTTATTCCCACGCCATTAGATTCTCGCCAGCGACACAAAACCATAGAGAAAAGTAAAATAAAATTTCATTCCGTTCGTTTGTATCGGACATATGCTCACATGTAGTTGGGGTGCATTATAGGACAGGCTTGACAGCGACGACAAACTTTCGCTGGTCCATCATGCCTAGGTCCTCTCCGCGCTGGCTCATTTCCTTGCCGGTCTTAATCTCCAAGTCGAGCACCTGGTGATCGCCCTGGCCCTGGCGCTTTTGCTCTTCGCCGACCTCGTCTTGATCGACACGCTTCAACCCAGCGGCTCTCAGCACCTCACCCATCTCGCCACTGTCATAAAGACGCTCCTGATAGAACTGGTCCCGAATCACCCCCTGAGCAGTCTTGACAACAACCTCCCTACAGACCAACCGCTTCTTGTCCTCGCTCAGCCACCTCTCTCGACAGACCAACATCTCATCATCGACCCATTCCCACCCCCTAGGGGAATAGTTCTCCCGCTGGTAGGCGCCATCTGTGATATCCAAGACCACGACCCCGCCGGGGCGGAGGACTCGGTGGATCTGGGTGAGGAGGATTTCGTCGTCTTTGTCGTTGGAGAAGTAGCCGAAGGAGTTTCCCATGACTAGGACGAGGTCAAAGGTTGAGTCGGAGAAAGGGATCGAGCGGCAATCTCCGACTGTGAATTGGATCTGAGCGCCTTTTTTCTTGGTGGTGGGGGAAGTGTTCAATGGTACGTCATCCTTGATTGAGGCAGCAGAGGCGGCAGCGGCAGCAGCTCGGGAGCAGGCTAATTGGATCAAGAATTCGGACTGGTCATGTCCATAGAGCTCCAAGGCAGGGTACAGTTCCGCGAGCTGAAGGATATGGCGCCCTTGTCCACAGCACAAGTCAAGTACCTTGATCGTCCTCGCAGAAGCAGAAGAATCAGAAGAGGCCTGGAGAATATCGCGGATAGCGGTGATACCCTCGAGGAGCCGAACTTCTTCGAGGGTGATGGCCGGGTCTTCGACAACGTCTCCGTCGGTCTGTAGATAGAGTTGGTCGCTGAAGACTGTCTTCCACCAGGACTTGGAGACCATTGTCTCAGGGTTCTTGACTCGGCCGTGGCATATTGTCTCATTCGTGTTGTTGGTGCTGATGGTAGTCCCGTTGCTGGTACCGCCTTCGATCTCGTCGGACTCGGAGTCGTCTGGGGAGGGGAGAGCCGAAGGGATCTGATGATGGCTGTGATGTTGGTGGCCAGGGGCTTGTTTAGAGAACTTGAGTTTTTCTGAAGAATCCATATCGACTTGTTGTTGGTTCATCAGGCGGTCGAGACTAAAAGGAAGAGTGGTGGGAGTTGATGCAGACATTTTGCTGAGGATTGCGTGTGTGGGAAAAAGCAAAAGAGAAAAAGGAAGAGTGTAAAGCGTTAGGCGACGCAATGCTCTATAAGTAAGGGTTGTTTTATGATAGCGAGGAATGTGAGAAAAAAAAAAAAAAAAGGAAAAGTTAAGCCTGCACTTATCTTTGTGTTGGCAAGATGAAAGTTAGGGAGCGAAGGGTTTATTTTTTTACTTTTCTTTTTTGTGTTTTGGTCTGTGTGTGGTTCTCTAAGGGAGTGGAGAATGGGAAGTAGGGATAGGAAGGAAGAGAAGGAATTGATCGATGCATGGAGCTTTATTTTGAAGCTGGTTGTGAGATGGTGCGCGAAATGTGTCGTATCAGGATGGGTCCGAGCCATTGAAGAGCATGAGCCAGTGTTTCTCCTTCGTTCTGATTTTTTTTACAAACTGACGACATTAGATAGGGGTGAGCAAAGGAGAGAATTGCGCATGAAAAAGATAACAAGTCCGTTCTTTAATGTGCGCGTTGAAGCATTGAAGGCGGAACTGACATATCGGCCCGATAGAATTGGAGTACAGGGTATGCAGGGGTGCAGGTTGAGGACCTGGAACGGCGCCGTTTTTCACCTTTTTTTTTATTCTTTGCGTAAGCGAGAGGCGGTATAAGAAGGATGGTGTCGCTATGGATGAGAATGATGCTCGGACAGTTTTGTGCAGGGCCACCATAGAAAGAGCTGGGACTTTTGTCTTTTTTTATCGTCTTTTTATCGTCGGTTAGTTGGTGTTGATGCAGCGCGTCTGGAACGTAGGTAGAAAAGGGGGGACGCGTTTGTGGACGACGCGGCGTCGTGATGAACGAAAATTTGACGTACAAAGGAGCGAACAATGTACGTGGCAACTGTTATCCCTTGAGGGTCTTTGACTCGCGACGCCATCCTAAAAAAAAAAAAAAAAAAAAAAAAAAAGAATAGCATTCTGCAGATGATGACTAGCGTTTTATCCACTTTTATCCCGTTGCGTCAATATCACTCAAAAACAAAAGATACAGCCAAGGATACGAGTCTCCCGTTTGTAGCACTGTAGCAGTGACAAGAGCAGACAAACAGTGTCGACATGCACCATCGCAGTTGACCTAGTGGTTCCCTCTTCGCTTTCTTTTATTTCCTTGGACTATTCGGTCGGTTTTATTCTTTGCAACTTCCTTTCACTTTTGCTTTTTTCTTCTGTGCCCACTCACTCCATCCAATTGTTTTTATAATGCGTTGAGTGTATCGCCCATAATTATACAAAAGAGGCCGAACCAGCTCTGCTTATGTTTTTAAAAGTCATGTATTCATCACCGCTCTGTGAAGTCAAGCGCTATATATGTTCTTGTTGTCTATCCCCCTACATTTCATTTTTTGTATAGCCTGGAGTTTTACCTTTCTTTTGAAAGTGCCCAATCGTCCTTTTTCGCCAGGAAACAAAAACGATAATCCTCTCACAGCCGCGCACGCATTGAAGATTGTTGTCGGCCAAAGATGAAAAAAAAAGGGTACTCATATCCGCCACCGTGTAACAAAAAACATTAAGCGTGGTAAGAATTTCATTCCCAATATAACATCAACCCTCTCCATTCATTTTGTTTGCTTGAAAAGGTGACAATAAGCTAGAAAGAGCCGAAGCAACTCTGAAAAGAAAGTCGTTTTTTTCCACTTGATCCAAAAGTGAGGGAAGGAAGGAGGAGAGGGAGAGAGAAAGAGGACTGAGAGAATGGAAGAGGGAGAATGGGGTATCAACAATAAGAGTTCGATTCAATGAGAATGATACCTTTGCTCTCGCCCTTAAGAAAACTGGCAGCTAGCAGGTCGATCCCCGCCCAGGCACCATCAATGATTGATTTGTCTGTCTTACAAAGTGTAAAAGACCCTTGACTTAACAGTCCTTAAAACTACAATTTTTACCTCTTTCTTTCAACAACCGAACAAGACCATCACCCCAACCCAACCCAACCCAGGCAGGAACCTCAACCGCATCCCGACTGAGAACTCAGGACCACGAGCAACATTACATTCTTCACGCACAACACACAACAAAAAAGCTCATCACTGCAACTCACATCAAACTATCATCATGGTAAAAAAAAAACGAATGAGCAACGACCTTTTTTGCATCAACCCAATAAGACGAATGAACCGTCTCGCTTCGTGACAGGCATTCACCAGCAGGGCGCCTCAAGGAAAGCATGCTCTATTCCTCTAACAGTGTTCCGCTCTTGCCTTTGTTTTCGACCTACTTTCTAGGGTATTGTGTTGACAAAGCTCTGGCGCAAGCTTATGAGCAAAGAGGAGGTCAAGATTGTCATTGTTGGACTAGACAATGCAGGAAAGACAACTGTTCTTTACAAACTGTAAGCAGGAACATGGTTTGTTACTCTGTTATTATCGTATTAGTTGGAGAGCAGCACCTTCTGTGAGTATTATGATGGGTGAAGGTTGCCATTGGGAATAGTCTTCTTCGTCCTAACCGTTTTCCGACATCTCTCTCCTTATGCATTGATAACGTGCATTCCCCCCACTTCCTTTAATCCCGCGTGATACAAAAAAGTCTGCTGAATGAAGTCGTCGTCACCACGCCAACAATAGGAAGCAACGTCGAAGAGATTACATACAAGAACATCAAGTTCCTTATGTGGGTACGTCAAAAAAAAACAATTACCAGCGTGAAAAAGTGGTTTGCATATCTATTTTTACAAGAGCTCGTTATTTTTTGGTATTCGGCTGAGAGGATTTGGGCGACTGACACATTACATTACATTATTACTTTTTTTTTTCATTCACGTTTTGTTAATGAACAAATAGGATATAGGAGGACAGGAATCACTTCGGGCATCCTGGAAGACATACTATGTCAATACGAAAGCCGTGATCATGGTCATCGACAGTTCAGACAAGGAGCGCCTTCATATTTCAAAAACAGAACTTCACACCATGATGGAATCTGAGGTACGCTGAAAAGTCATGCTATTTCTCTTGCATCTATTGTTGTTTGGGAGATGGATGCAGATATTTCACATAAGCGACGAGACGCGAGGAAGTGGACCGCTGACCTTTTCTTCTACGGGTTCCTATATTGTTGGATAGTCACTCAAGAACGCAAGTTTACTGGTGTTTGCGAACAAGCAGGATGTGAAGGGAGCACTGAGCGCAGCCAAGATCTCAGAAGCCTTGGCCTTGACGTCATTGCAGGATCGGCAGTGGTCCATCCAGGCATGCTCTGCCCTGACTGGTGACGGGTTAGTAAAATGATCCTCGCACTGACGACCCTTTGATTGACCATGGCGTGTATCACTGTTAGTTACAATGACTGATGAACGATTGATGATTGTACCTGAACTGATAGATTGTTTGAGGGACTTGACTGGATTGTGTCACAGATCACAACTCAATGAGTGCTCTGCTGTAGCAGGACCTATGGCCCGAATGATGTTTTGCGAGTACAGCTCCGGTCGCCTTGGAAAATACCATGCTTGTTTTTGCAATGCCATTAACAACAATTGAAGCAAAAGAGAAGCAATTGAAGAAATGCAGCCATCACCTCCGCATCATATCACACCATTTAATAAACATAAAGGCCAAAGCGAGCAAAGAGAAGTAAGGAGAACGAACAAACAAAATTCAACAGTAGGAAGAAGACCAATGAGTGGCCGCGAGGGTACTGCGAGTAAGCGGTAGAGAAGGTGTTATGTCAGGCGGGAGGGAGGTGTATGCAATTTGAGTTCCGACCCAATAAGGAAGTTGAGGCATTTTTGATATTGTTGTTTGACAGGACACAACAAAAGGCCGCCATTTTGTTTTGACATACTTTCACCTTTCCCTTTCCCCTCTTCCTCCTCTTCCACAATCGACATCCAACCCAACAGCAATTCAGCTTGTTTTTTTTCTCTCTTCTTTTCCTGACTGATCCTTTCCACTCACCCCTCTCTTTTCACATCATACACATACACACCCTACTAAACTATACCACCTACACACACACACTCTACCAAGCTATACCATCTATACACCACCCCCTTGTACGCCTCCTTACTTGACATCACACACACAACACGCCTACCAATGGAGGCAACAGCCACACCTTACTCGAATGGAACAACAGCAGAGACGTCGCCTCCACTCGAGGATGCCAGAGACAACAACAACAATGAGCCAATACCTACTGCTGGCACCGACACCGCAACACCACCAACGACACAGTCCCACTTTGAGGGTCGGGGGAACCTTGACACCCTCGTCGCTGCTGCCTTGAAACCCCTGGTCGCAAATGAGGATTATCCCCAACGCCACCATTCTCCACCCCAACGACACGAGCCCCCTGGTCACAGCCATTTTATCAGTAACAATGCGAGCAATAACGCCAGAGGCATTGATGGCAGCGATAACAGCGGTGGTCTTAACGACAGGAACAAGCACACCTGCAGCACACCACATATCCCGCATCATAGGGGAAGTCCTAGTCGCTCTCCACATCATGCAGATAACAGTCTCAGCGCCATAGGAGGTTCTGGTCTCGATCCCAGTTATCTGCAGACCACATCATCTTCCTTAGAAACACTAGAAGCAACGTCAACAACAACGGCACACTCACACCACGAGCATTCCTCTTCCAAGTACCACTATCGTGAGCAAGGGAGAGCAATCTCTGATGAAGATTCTGAAGAAGATCCCTCGCCCGCTTCTCGACAACATAATCGCCATACTCGCCCAGAAGCACCTTCAGAGTACCCCTCCCGCTCTTCACATGCGTTGCAAGAACAGTCGGATTCAGCGTTCAAGGTAATATAAACCAACCTGGTGCCTTCAGCAACATCAGAAAGGTGAAGAATGTGTAACCAGTGCTGGTTGTTTGACAGTTGTTTTCTTGGTTCTTATGCGCTAAATTCCCTTTACTTTTATCTGTTGGCGTAGTCGAATGCACGTTCAAGCATGTCTATATCGTCATTACTTGGTAGGATTAAATCTCATTTCCCACGCAGCTTTACCATTCGTTCGCCCGCATCACGCAACCCTGCTCAACCCTGCACAACCCTGATATACCTTTGCCCTGAGGTCCACCGTCCACATTTTTGTGTCTTGCTTTCTCTGGGTCTCTAACCTGATTGTTCCACTCTTGTTCCTGCAGCTTCATCAGGAGACTCGTCAGGATACGCGCGCAGGACAGCAGGGGACGAGGAAGATTCAACTCCCGATCATCATGCAAAGACTCGCCATCTGACGCCCTCGCCTGTGGTTAGACCCAACGGTGCACAATCGGAAGGCTTGTTTGAGCAAACGTGTACGGAAATGGTCGCCAAGCGTAAGTTGATAAGAATGACTAAAAACAGGAAGATGATGGGGAGAAGTGGGAAAGAGAAAGTAGAGTTTTGTCCCTGTCGGGTGTGCTTTATTCTCAAAGTGTACAAACAAACAAGAGAGTAACAAATCAAAAAAGCAGGACAGTCATTGGTGTTTGTGCACTCTTGTTTGTGATACAAAGTTCACTGACAACGATCGTTCTCTTTGCTCGTGTCATTCGTTCATAGAAAGAGATAGCTGCCCACGGAGACAGAACGATGCCAGAGATGAGCTTGAGGGCCACGAAGACATGGATCAGGATCACCTGTCTTGCGAACCGCATCCGCACTATCATCACCTTGGCCGCCTGCACTCGCACCCGCACCCACACCCAATGCATCACCATCACCATGTTCGACTCTCTGAAGATCAGATAACAGGTGCGATTTTGCCTGACACAGCCAAGCAGCAAGGCCAACACCACCATCAACATCAGGAAACAACAGCCTCGGTTGATATAATTTCACGGCACCACCACCACCATCGCCATATACCCCATCAACACCAGCACCATCCGATGGCTGCGCACTCACATAACCATCCCCACGTGCATCATCACCCTCAGCACTTAGGTTTACAAGGACTTCAGCATGCAAAACATCCGCACCACCATCATCACATTCACCACCACCATTTGCATATCGAGAAGTCGCCTCCGTCCGCGCCTTCTGCCTTTCATTATGTACCAAGATCGGCGGGTCTGGTAAAGTTTGTCAAGTTGCTTGTTGTTATATCTTGTGATATCAGGAACACCAATGAGGGAAAGTCCTGACAGATCTTTGTTGTGTGATCGTTCTTCAACATTTAGAGTCTCAACCCGCGATTGAAAGTAAATGCGACCCAGGTCTACATCTCGTATCTGATTCAGCTGGATCAAATGGTAAGCGATCGGTTCTACTCCTCGCATTTTACCGTATATTATGGGATCATTCCAAGATTACGACCACAGACAAACACTCACTCGATCCTGTTGTTACTATCGCATTTTTATAGCAACGTGCTCAGCACCTGAAGAGATCATCAGAGAAGAGAAAATCAACCGGGGATATGGTCAATGGACTCGCAGAAAGTCCAACAACTCAGCGACCCCCACACGCCCGTACACCTAGTGTCGAAGAAAACGGTCGGAATGTTCAGGTTGTTCCTCACACAGATGAACTCGTAGACCGTGATCGCGAAGATAGGGCTTATTCTCCAGGTGTGATTGGATCACCTGAGGATCGAAAGCGGCGCTCTTCTTTCAAACCAGATGACACGGAGGCGACGGCCGTTTCGATGGACAAGGCGGCATCTTTGATACCTATGGCTGTGGACTCGTCGTCGAGTCCTATCTCTTCTCGGGCTCGACACTCGCACGGCCATCTTCTCCCTCACTCACATTCGCACTCACACCCACATCATCCTGCCCAGTCTCAACCATCACACGCGCATCCTCACTCGCACCCACATCCTCATTCACATCCACATCCACATCCTCACCCCTCACACGGCCACCAACACAGCGCGCCAGTTTTGCCAGCCCACGTCCACCCAGCTCAACACCACCATCATATTGTACCGTCGACCGTCAGGGGAGAAAAGGTTCCTATTTCTGCCGCGGCTGCAGCGGCAAGCGCTAAAGCCAACCAATCACAGACAGTTCACCGACACCACGCATTACACCATCACCACCCCCATCACCACCCATATCATCCAAATCACCCCAACCACCAGCATCACTTTCACCACCATGGACACCCTGGTGCTCACGGGCACGGTCATGGGCATGGGCATGGACATGGATATGGACTCGGGCATGGCCACGGTCATGGACACAGCCATGGCCACGGACACCCTTATCATGGTCACGGGCACATGCATCTTAGCCATCCTCACAACCACGGCAACCATATCCATTCTCATGGGCATGGCCACTCTTCCTCACGGCAGAGGAGCCCTGCAGTCGACAGGATGTCCCGAGACTCAGCTACGCCTCCCATTAGTCGCTTGCCGCATGTTGCTCAGCCGGTCGCCCATCCTACTATGCCTGCACCTTCTGCTTCGCCCAAATCAACTGCTGGCTCTAGTGCAGCTGTACCAGGGGCGACACTGGTAGCTTCTGAGAGCCATCATCGCGATGTGGAGGTGGAGGACCGTCGCGCCTCTAGCCCTTCTGTTGTGAGACATGATTTAGGTGGTACCGCCTCACCCGGGCATAGCGCCAGAGATTATGAAAACGTCGCAATGACAGAGTCGACCAAAGATGTCGCCCTTGAGAAGGATAATAAGGTCCCTGAGGTCACTTCCGCTCCACCACCATCCACCACACCAGCAGCAACACCCGTTTTGGAGACTGCAATGAATGTAGATTAGCTATGTACTTTTATTTCCTTGATAAAAAGGAAAGCTTCAACATAAGCTTCCATCCGCACACACTTACATATTTTGAGAATCTATGTTAGTTTCTGCAGCGGAAAAGGAGCGTGTATATGTCTAAATCTAGAGTTCGCGTGCTATCCGGGCGGCGTCCTTGAGAGATACCCAACCCAACATGGGTGTTGCTGATCGAGACATTGCCGATCGCCTCTCTCCTCTCAGTCCTCCTGTTTGGAACTGATGAATCCGTGCTAGGCGATCTAACGCGAACCGCGTACTTTCCTGAGCCGTCGATGCGATCTCAAACACAGGTGCAGTCCACAGTGACAGGGTGTTTTCACAGGCCTGGGTCTGTGATGTTGGTGGTCTGTATTCATACTCGTGCTTCAGATAGTTGTTATTGTTGGCAAGCATTTCTGAGACGGGAACGGAATCGAAGATCTTGAGGCGTTCCAGAAGGATCTGGAAGGTATCATCGTTCGTTTCTTCGGGGGAGGAGAAGGAGGAGGAGGTAGTTGTTGTGGTGGATACGGCGCGTTTCATGTCGTCGTTGACTGAGAATGTAAATGTGACAAAGGCGTGTTCCTGGAGCTGGAGCGTAAACATACATGTGTCCGCGGGTATCTGAACTCTCTCTTCGCTTCCTTCCTCGGTGTAGGAGAGGTTGGTATCGACTAGTACGGATCCAGCGCCAATCTTTGCTGTTGGTGGGATGTGACAGTTTTCGATGAACAGTGGAGATTCTAGCTGCCATTGCGGAGTTTGTTGATCCTGCTCCTGCTCCTGCTCCTGCTCCTGCTCCTGTTGCTGTTGCTGTTGCTGTTGCTGTTGCTGTTGCTGTTGCTGTTGCTGTTGCTGTTGCTGTTGCTGGATTCTAGCAGTCGATAAACTAAGCGCAGAGATGATAGCGACCCCAGGGGTAGAGTTCCGGATGTTGAGTTCAGACATGAATGCACGATCGGTACAGGTGGCAAAGATGAACTCTTGCATGGTCCCGAGATGGTAGAATTTAGAGGCGTTGAGGACCATAACGTCGAGTTGGACGTTTGCTTCGCGAAGGGCTTGTTTTAGGGGTTGTTGTGTGATTGCTTGGGCGGTTGTTCCAGTTTCATGGTTGGAGGGAGGGGAGTCTTGGAAGCTGAGGACGTCTGCCCATGCTTCCAGGTCGCATTCTGGAGACAGCTTTTGATATACCTATTCACGTATATCAACGAAAGGGATGTTACTTACGAGTGCAGAAAAATGAGTAGTTGATACCTTTGGTGATTTCGCGCCTTAAGAGGTGGAGCTTACGTTGGCCATGAGTGCAGCGGTGTGCGGATCAAAATAATAACAACTGTCCGTGTAGACTTCCTCTTCCTGACCTCCAGAAGCTGACGAGTTGTTGTAGATCAACTTGGGTGTCCTTCGCATCTCGTCTAGAAACATTGGCAAATATGGTCAGTAAGTTTGGCCATAACCATTCATTATCCAAGGTACATATCAATCGTACAATCATTACTGATCATCAACTTACCGAGAGACGGTTTATGCAGGAACTTGTGACATTTCAACAACAACGCGGACTGGTCTTTCGGTACCCTAGCACGGTCTTTAGGGATTAGTCCCTCAGGGTCTTGTAACAAATAGACACCATGAGTGCTCCCGATCTGTGTTGAGGAAGGGTGG
Source organism: Linnemannia elongata (assembly GCA_036320915.1). Classification (NCBI taxonomy): domain Eukaryota; kingdom Fungi; phylum Mortierellomycota; class Mortierellomycetes; order Mortierellales; family Mortierellaceae; genus Linnemannia; species Linnemannia elongata. The sequence continues at coordinate 1,082,084 of JAXBDG010000011.1, read as the reverse complement.
GCTAATGCAGTGATGGTGAATGGTTTTGGGTCCTTGGGGAAGGGTAAGCATGACGAGAAGAGTTCGATCCCGTCCGCACTCGTCAGGAACACCTGTTTTCGGAAGAGAAAAGAATGGGTGTTTACGTTAGTTTGACAGATTGCCAGTTCCTTTGGCGATGGGTGGAGATGATGATAGTTGCTGTTTGCTTACACCGGGTGGCATGGATTTGAGCAGGTGGAGGTAGAGGGAGAGCTTCAGGTCCAAAACTTGAATGCCTTCTGACTTGTCGGCTAAAAGAGGACATATATCGAAGGGATAAAGTTAGAAAATGCGCTCTTTCGGTTGGCCATGATTATTCGTATCTCAAACAAGAATGTAACGGTGACAGCCGTTACCTTGTGGAAGCGTGGCAAAGACTTTGCCACGAGCACTGACATGGGGCAAACGAGTACTATAACCACCCGCGTGAATCAAAAGCGTCCGAGCTAATCAAAAGGAACAAATATTGATACATCAGTATGTTAGGTCCCTAAACCGAAACATATAAACTTCAGGCACCATCAGTAATTATTTCCTTGATATGATTGGTCTTCACACCTTGCAATAAAAAATCGGCAGGGAATGTTTCCTGGAGGATTTTCATGACTAGACAGGTTGAGCCAGCGCTTCCGATCTTGGAGTTTGGCGGGTCTTCGATGACCAAGTATCTAAAAAAACAAAACAAAATGTGAAGCGCTCAATATTTCGTTCTTTGCTGAAACGTTCCAAATGACATGAACGCCAGCGAGAGTGCTTTTTACCTTGCGCGAGAAGGGATGGAGCTGTCAGTCAGCTTTTGATTGATTCTCCGTTGGTAACAGTGCTTCTGCTGTTTGTCTCCCGCAGTGACGACGACGATATCCCAGAATGGCGGTTCCTGGACTATAGTGTTGTCAGGTTCATTCTCCGTGGTCCTGGACTCTTCTTTCAAGAGGCGACTGTAGGAAGCCAGGTTCTGGGCATGGACATCCCGAAGTACATTCGAAAGTTCATCCACACCTTCAGCTGTTGTTCCTGCCTCTGTAGTATTGTCAAGGCTTGCCATGTCCGAATTCGAGACGAGAGTCTGTCTGCACTGTTTGCTGAATGTCTATGCCAATGAGAGAGATGAGTTCAGCCGAAAGGGTGACTGCAAATCCCATCTTTGATCGCAATTGAGGGTCCGCCTTGACCCGTGAGAAGGAAATCTGTTCCCTTTCGCTTCACGCCTTCTTTTTTTCCCCCTTCATCTCTCCACCCCTCCTTCATTCCATTAAGCCATGTCAACCGCCGCACCAGAACGCACAGAGGAGAATACCTACCACAGCAACCCAGCCAGGGTCCAAGAGCTCCGCCGTCTACTCCTGGCATCCATCGCAAAGTCAACCCCTTGCGACTGTATTCTCCTCTCCGGCGGTGTCGACACCTCGATCCTGGCCGAAGCCGCCTTTGCCGTCTACAACCAGGCCAAGAAAGCCAACCCTGACGACGATCAATTGAAGCGACCCTTGACAGGAGCAGTGACAGTCCTCTGCACCGATCAAGCAACCGATGAGTTCTACGCTACCCAGATCGCTCATCGGACCGGACTGATCCAAACTGTCGTCAAGATCACACTCGACTCTGTACTGGAAGAACTCGAGTTCTGTATCCAGACCCTGGAGACGTTTGATCCGATGGAGCTCCGGAACGGGATTGTGATTGCGCGCGGGTTAGCGGTAGCCAAGTCGTTGGGGTACAAGACTGTCATGACGGGGGATGGCGCTGATGAGTTGTTTGCGGGGTACTCGTTCTTGCACAACATGTCGGCTGAAAGGCTGCAGGCGTATTCGGATAAACTGACAAAGACGATGCGTTTCTCGGGTGTCACCCTCGCCAAGGCCTTGGGACTCGAATTGGTTCAGCCCTATCTGGATCCGGAGCTGATCAAGTTTTCGCAGCAGTGCACTCGGGACGAGAAGATTAACACCCACTTCCATGATCAGGACCGTGAATGGCAGGACCGCCTCTCAGGAGCCCAAGTCCACGGAAAGTTTATTCTGAGGGAGGCATTTGAGAAGGAGGCTTTCTCGGCATGGCGTAAGAAGGAGCCCATCGAGGTTGGGTCTGGAACCACAGTCTTGCCCAAACTGTTCCAGGAGTCGATGAGCGCCGAGGATTTGAAGAAGGAGCAGGATCAGATCTTGGAGGAGGAAAGGATTAAGATCAGGGACGTCGAGCATTTGAACTACTTTAAGGTATTCAAGAAGGTCTTTGGCAACGATCTGTCAACGTACCCTGCAAAGTTGACTAGGGACGGGCGGGACCCTTGCCCTGGATGCGGGTTCAACTTGACGACGCCTGATCAAACATTCTGTGTCATTTGTGGGCAGTGGCCCGCTCGTGTACTTCCTCCGCCGGAAGAGATCGCAAAGACTGCCACTACAACCTCTGAATAAACATACTGCACTGCTGTTATTGTTATTAAAATATAATGTGCGGACTAAATTAAGTGGCGGATATTTCACTATTTTGGATGGCTTGCAGTTCACGTCGCAACTGACGAACCGTTCGCTCTAAGCGTCTCCGTTCCTCAACCTCCTTCCGCACCGCCTTCTCTTTCTCCTCTCGAAGCTCTGTCATCACCCTCCGGAACTCTTTCCTCAACGCTGCTGTGGCACTGGTGATCGCAGCGTTACTTCCACCAGACAATGTACCCGCTCCATTCTGCTGCTGCTGGTGCTGAGAAGACTGGTTATTGTTGTTGTTGTTGTTGTTGTTCGAGAATGCGTCAACGCTTGAAGGGATCGGGGTGTTGATAGCACTAAAAGATGCTGACGGCTCTGGTGAAACCTTTTGGGATAAAGATCCAAAGCTGAGCGAGCCCGCTGCGCCGAGGCGAGAGCTGAGCCAGGAGGTTGTTGAATTAGGCGATGTAGGTGTGTTGGTCGACTGGAGAGCTTTCAGCAACTGGGCTCCAGAGCCGGGACCTCCATAGGCAGCCTCGAGTGCAGCTATGATCATCCGCATCTCACCGTTTTGCTCTTCTAGCTTGTCGCACTGAACTCGGAATTCCTCCAGAGCGACCACATCAAACGAGCTCAACGGCGGTGGTGGCGAACCCGGATTACTTCGAAAAGTCGCGTGCGCGTGCGGGGTCTCAGCTCTTGATTGATCAGTAGCCTGAGCCAACTCAGACCGAACCTTCAGCAGCGCCTTCTCTTGTTGCTCGACCAGTTGATCCCGTTCACGGAGCAAGGTATCCTTGACACGAATGATTTCGTGCAGCTCATCCAAGGCGTCCTCCTTGCTCGGTGGTCGAATCATGGCGCGTAGGTCTGCCGAGCTCCTTGATGGTGGGTGAGAGACTGCCGTTGCTGAAGCTGCGGCTATCTCTGCAAGTCTGGCGTTCTCGTCCAACAACATGTCAGTGTGTTGCTTAAGAAGCTCGATTTCCTTCTCAAGTAGTTGAATCATACCCGCGTTGGCTTGAAGGCGTTCCAGCTCCGAGTTTGACACCCATGTCGAGTCCTCTTGTTGTTGTTGTTGTTGTTGTTCTTGGTTATCGACGGCGTCAGCTTGCTTTGGTGGCAACAACGCTGAGCCCTGGTGACTGCTTTGGCGGCTCCTTGTAGTCGATTGGTTACTCCTAGGATGCTTCGACTCGAAAGAATCCTGTTCCAGTTGTTGAGACCTCGCGACCAGCTCCTTGACCCGCACAATGAGCGTTTCCATACTGAATCCTATCGCCGCGTTTCCGGACGACACTGACGAAATACTGCCAGCCGGACTTGCACGACCCGAACCAGATCCTCCTGTACTGCCGCTGCTGTTGCGCTGCTGTTGTTGATGAGCGGAGAATAACTGCAGATGGCTCTTGCGACGAGAATCTGGGATGAGATCAAACAGTTGTCGCATCGACTTAAGACTGGACTGTTGCTGCTGACTTAGGGTATCAATCTCATCAATGGCTTCATGTAGCTGTTGTCTGAGCGTACGAATGATTTCCTCCTGCGCTGCTGCTGAAGCCCCATCTGCATTTGCTCCATCCGAGGATGTCCTGCCGGTCGCCGATGACTTTTCGCTGTCCTCCACAGCAACCAGACTCTCTTCCAAAGCGCTGATTCGGTGGTTCTGGTCATCCTGCCATCGCTGTCGCTCATTCTCCAACTCCTGGCGGGCAATCTCCTTCTCCAACAAGGCGTCTTTGAGACTCTTCTCGAGTGCGGAGCGGATAGTCTCCTCTGCAGCCTGGCCTCTCACGGACGAAAAGTTCTTGATCTTGATGCTGTTGTTTCGGCTCTCACTCATAATCACAGTCTGGCGTCGCAAGAGACTCAGTTCGCCCTCGAGGATCTGGGATTTTTGCTGAGACTCGGTCATGAAGTGGTCGAGGGCATCCAGAGTCGAAAGGATGCGTTCCTGAGAGACGTGCTGGGGCGCTGATTCTGTATCTTCGGTCTTGTCGTTGGCAAGCGTTGATTCTTGTGAGCTGTTGGCGGTCCTTTTCGAGACAACGGTCGTCCCCAGATTGTTGTTGCCGTCCCGAGTAGATGATGACATGGAGTCCTCACGTCCAAGACCATCTATAACTGACGATTCTTGAGCTGTTGTGGTTGGGGATGAACGCTTCGAAAGCAGAGTCGAATCTGAGGGCCAAGTCTGGGCACTGCGATCTCTCTCATCGTCCTCTCGGTGTTGGTCCTCACTGTTGTTGCCGATCACATCAAGTTTTGATGTTCGCCCAGTAGCAGAACTAGTAGAGACCTGCTTCTGATGTCGATACTGCTGTTGTTGCTGCTGCTGAGTCTGCAAAATCCCCTGCAACCTTCCCGCGACTTTACTCAAAAACACTTCCAGTTCAGCAACCGTCTTTGCATCATTCCGGGTCCTGTCCAACAGGTCGAGGTCTTTTTGTTGTGATCGAGAAAGTGCCATCACCTTTTGTTGCTGCTCGTCGAGGCGGACGTAGAGGTCTCGTTGGTGATCGAGTTGTTTCATGAGTCGTTCGATCGTTCGGTCTTTGTCCTCCAGAAGAGATTGGGCCTCGAGCGTGTCTGATTCTAGACTCATTATTGTCCTCGACATCGATTCACTTTTTTCACAGCCCCACAATCCCACACAAGGCAGCAAGCAAGAAGCAATGAAGCAAAAATAAGAATAAAAAATTACCAAAGAAAGGGAGATAAACTTTTGTTAGGATTTGCGTAACATTGTCAAAGAAAATAAAAGTAAAGCAGCATCAAATCACAATGAGGAAGAAAGCTCAAAATTATCCGTTTGTGCTTCTCCACTTCTTCACTCTCATCCCAAACAATAAAACAAAATCAGCACTTACAATTGCTCTTCGACATCCTTGCCAACTCTAGCCTCTTGTAACTGCAACGCATGCATATCTCTCTCCCTACGGCCTTGATCCTCCAGTCGGACCACACCAAGAGCCAGTACGCCAGACGTATGCTGCAAGAGCGTCCTCTGCAGATCGGCGGCCAATTGGGTAAGCTTCCAGAGTTCTGTCGCGACTTGATCTACTTTACGGTTAGCGGCCTCCAGATGGTCGCTTGCTTGACGAGCCAGCTTCTTGTTGTCTGCGTGCAGTTTTAGTAAGGACTGGGCTGCTTCGCGGATCTTGGACTCAAGTGATAGGCGAGCCGTGAGTGCTGCGATCCTCGAACTGAGCGTTGCATGATGCTATCCAAAAAGTACTTATGTAAGGATGGTGCGTTTAACACAATGAAGCATGCATAACTACCACAAAATAAGGTACTTACGCGCTTGATGCTCTCGACAGACTGGGGGATAAGCACTTCAAACCCCTTGGAGTCAACGGCGGCTTGAGAAATCATGATCTGCATCTGGATATCAGCCTCAGATTCAGGATCATCGGGGCTGGTCAGGTACTGCTGCATTAGCGTCATTGCAGTCCGGTCCTGGAACGCATCCAACACTCCTGAGCCCAAAGGACTGGTAGCTCGAGGAGAACTGGAGGAGCGAACTGTCGACGTTTGTGATGGTGGTGAGTGTTGGTGTTGCTGATGATAGTGACTCCGTTGACTGGAGTGTTGTTGCTGCAGCTGATGTTGGTGTTGGTGGTTAGGATGACGCTGTTGGTGTTGGTGCTGAGACGACGGAGCAGATGAAGGGTGGTGGTGTTGATATTGCTGCTGCGGCAGATGATTAGCGTATTGGGAATGTGCTTGAGAAGAAGATCCCTGTCCTGGCTTGAGGTGTGGTGACGACGAAGGTATCCCTAGATGATTTGGCGACTGTCGTGGTACAAGCTGCGACGATGAGGCAGAAGACGAAGGTTGATTTGAGGGCGAGAGCGAGGCTGGACTGTTCCTGAGGTTCTTTCGTCCGGATGGCACTCCTCCAACTTCCGCCGTATTAGGTCCTTTCCTGAAGGAATCCAAGTGTTGGGTTTGGATGGAGAGCGTACCGCCACTGGATGAGTGTCGTCTGCTTCGAGAAGCCATAAGCGTGGTTGCGGGGCTGACTGGCATACGTTCTGTTGAATGGGTAGATGGGCGTACACTGGATGCGGCTGACTCTGTATGATAATTGGATCGTGTGTTGGTTGATGAAGCTGGCGGTGGAGGATAATAGGGTTGAAGACCGTTCGAGTTGGGTAATGGCTGCGAAGAGAGATGCGGGGTGGTTGTTGGTGTCGGTTTAAGTATTTTCCTAGAGGTGGTGGAGTCTGTGGGCGAGTAAGAGGACGAAGAGGCGAGTGGGGAGGCAGAAGAAGAGACGTCAGGAATAGGCAATCGTGGACTGAGATGTGGTAGGCTGATCATAGACGAAGGGGTTGCTGAGGAAGAGACAGCGGGTGATGCCAAGGGTGAGGCTGTTCGGTGTGGTTTTTTCTTGGCTTCATCCTGAAGGAGGTTGCTCAGGTGCTGTTGCTGGATAGCCTGTTCATCCGCAGATCCGTTCTTATTGTTGGCATCCTTGGTGAAGGATGCTGACGAGTTCTGGGGGTGCTGTTGTTGATGATGCTGAAAAGGGGGCAAATGGTAACCCTCTCCAAAACTTCCTCCATATTCTTGTCCTTGTCGATAGACTTGTTCCTGTGTCTGTCCAGAGTCAAGCGCGCTGTCGCCGCGGAGATCAGAGGTCTGGCGTAAACTGGACATGGATGGACGACTCTTACTGCTGCCACTACCGTTGCTGCTCATGCTTGACTGATGTTCTAATACATGTCGCCCTTGATTCGTCCCGGAAGAGGTCCCGTTACCCTGGTTGGGGGTTGTGTAATGATGAGGAGGCCCCGTGCTCATCCCTTGTGGCCTAAACTGAGGCGACTGAGGAACATATCCATTAGGGTGCAGTCGACTGGAGTTGAGGATATGAGGGGAAAGCAGGGAGCCATCATCGTCTACTGGCACTTTGATCGAGTCGTCGGGTATGAGTGGAGCCGATGCTCTCCTCGACGACGTCGTCGGCAAGGTTGGTAAAGGTCTCAGCATAGATGACTGGGAATACAAGGGTGTTTGAGCATGAGAGCCAGATCGAGGTCTATGCTTCGGTGTTTGTGCACTGTTGTTAAAGCCATTATCGGATGTGGAGAGAGTTGACGACGTCGAAGGGGTTCGGAACGCTGGTGGTGCCGACTCTCGTTTTGTGGATAGTGGTGTTGGACTCTTGTTGACGTTGGATGGAGTATGCAACATAGAGGAGGAGGAAGAGGATAGGGGCGGGTGTTGCTGTTGCTGTTGTTGTTGAAGTCGTTCTTTAGCTGTTTTAAGAAACTCGGCGGGGGAGGGCCGTCGAGGAGGATCGTCCGCAAGGTCGGATGGAGACGAGAGGCCCAGGGAAACGGGTGGAGGAGGTGGTGGCCACTAGGAGAAGAAGTATAGTTGCAAGAGGGAGGGTCGTCAACGAAATAGAGTAAAGTGAGTCAATGGTGGGGTGTGAAGAAAAGAGAGTATGTTTCGCCATCGTCATTCCCAGTCTTTTTACTTTCTCCTCCGTTTCTTTGTCAACCTCAGGTCCTCCCTTATTTCCTCTTATTGGAATTTGTATGTTGTATTGTGTATTATCCCAAAGGGGACAGGATCCGCATCCATCCCAACCTTACCGCCATCGACAGGAAAACAAGACGAGCGTGAGTGAGAGAGAAAGGAGGCGAGACAAGTCGTCGGCACTTGTTATGACGCCCGGTGCAGGTCAAACAGGGATCGACTGGATAAACGTTGGTCCTACTCGCTGGGGTAAAAGGACTCGGTTGGGTGTCGTGAAAAAGATAGCAGTGAGAGGGTGTAAAGGAAAAGAGGCGTGAATCAGCAATCAGCCATTGCAATTCGGTTAATTGTTCAAGACAAGAAGTGATGGGGTGAGTGAGTTAACATTCACTCCTTCACTCTCTCCGACAAGCGACGTGTCTGCGCTGAGTGAGGCTTGTGAGTGAACGAGTGTGTGACATGTTGAGTGTCAGACATAACTATTGCGGCAAGTGAGCAACTCAAAAAATAAATAAATAGGAGACGACAGGGCTGACCACGCGATCAGTCGACATTGAATGAACCATCCGTGAAAAAGACAGCCTCTCTTTTTTTTTTTCTTCATGAGCATCTTGTTCATTCGTTTTATTCCTGTGTTCTTTATTCTTCGTGTTCTCTTCGCGTTGAGTGTTAGCCGAGAAGGTGACTTCGCCTCAGGTTTCGTACTAGGAATCCCCTGTCTCAGGTCCACGACTATCGCCACCAACCCTGTTGAGACCGGTCATCCACAAATCAGAAAGTAGTGTGTGAGTGACGATCGCAGTCACGCACGATACGCACGAGGGACAATTCTCCCGCATAACGCCGAGTAGCGATGGCTGGGGGTGTATGTATTTACATGTATCTGCAAGTCATGATTCCCATATCCTACCGATGGACAAGATGGGTTGAAAATAAAGAAGCGGACTTTTGAGAATGGTGTGTAAAAATAAGAAAGAGAAAGGAGATCGATCTCCACAAGTGCTCAGAAAAAAAAAAAAAAAAAAAAAAAAGGCTTGAAGAGTGAAGGACCCCATCGGGAGATTTTTAGTTTTCTAGTCAGTCTCGGTACAAGAGATTTAAACGTGGAAATCAAAACCATTGCCATTCTCCAATGTGATGGTGATAGCATATTTAAAGTGTAAGAGAAAAGTCCTTTGACATAAATGGTGTATTTATGGACGTACCCTTGCATCAAGCGAACGGGTTGTTGACCTGAAGGCCACATAAAACAAACAAAAAAAGATGAGAAAAGCCAATATCAACGTGGTCGCAATTCAGCCGTTGCATTTGACAGACGAGAAGGTGGTCTGTGTTTGTCAGAAAAAAAATGAGCACGCTGTTAAAATCGTCCCTGTGATAGGCGTTAATCGTACCTTATTCCGGTTCAGCAGGAGTGTCGAGAAAATAACAGCATTATGTGTCCTTCGCCTTGTTCCTTCCCTTCTTGTGCCCATGAGAGGTCAGAAGAGACTTAAGAGACTTCTCTCGCCACAATGCACATAACTATAAGCAACAATTACAACAACAAAACGGCACAGGTACAAGGAAGATAAAATGCTTCTCCAAGTGAGCACGTTGTAAAAATGTCGCCCTCTGATTGGATGGACAAGGTACCCTTGACCGCAAGACGCGAACAACCTCCCCCGTCCAACCTTCTGGTTCTTCTGCGCAATGTTCAATGGACCTGGACAGAACAAAAGGCTCGATTATGGGGAAATGTATGAGAAGAGTCTGGATGAGAGACTATGCCCATGTGCAATCAATCGCTCGACCGCACCGCACTTGAAACTGTCGAGCAATCGAGTCTGGCAATCAAAAAAGGTTTCTCTGCACTAGAAAAATAACATTGTCTATCCCCTCCCTTTTTTCCTGTAATACCGTTTAGTCACAAAAAGCACATTTTTTTCCTGCTGGCCAACTGTCAATGTAACCATTAAAAAGCAAGGTCGCCATCGCTCGCATTAAATGCGACATAAGATGGCGGTTGAGGTGAGTACGCGTGTTTTGCAGACAAAGTCTGGGCTGAACCGGCCCATTGTGGAAGTGAGGGCCATCTGTTAGCGGCAAAAGTCTTTATTTATTTATTTTTTTTGCTTGGGCATAGAAAGAACGACCCTTTGGATACAAAATCAAACCTCTCATTTGAGCCATGAGCAATTATGTGTAACGGTGGAACCGGCGTCCACAACAATTGCGTTCTCGAGCACATGGACTTGGACAAAGGTGATAGCAAGGAGAGAGAGAGGGGTCGAGTAAAGTTTTGGAGACATGCAATCTGAAGGAAACATCTTGATGCCAAGGTGTCCATGAAGAGGTGAAGGAGGCGAAGGAGGGAGGGAGGAGGAAGAATAGCAGCGTGGAAAACCTCGAGGATGTGTTATCGTTGATAGGGGAGGAGGGGTAATCATGGTCCATGATGAGATTCAGTTTTAGACAAACGCGAGAGAGTGAGAGTGCGAACACGCTCCTTCCTTGTCCTTCCCACCTCGTGCTATGTCCATGCCATGAGATGTTGTTGTTTTTGTTGTTGACATTGTTCAATGACTGTTGATATCCTTCTCTGCTTGTATTCCCAGTGACCTTCTGTCCGTTCTTACTGCAGGCTTGTTTGTTGGCCATGCTTTTGACCACCTGTGGCCATCGGACAGCTTCTGTTGGCTTATCGTATTTTGCGTCTGTTCTTTTTTGGGCACAATGGGCGCTTCGCTTCTTCTCTTTCCCTCCCTCTGCTTCCCTTACTCTTATTGTTTAATACACAACTACCCACACCTCTTTATCCACTTCATTCATAATCATTCCGATAACTGCTGTCCCGTTTTATTGTGCTCATGCTCGTAATCCTCCTGGTTATTTTTTGCTCTCTTCCTTAGTATTTTTCTTTCTTTTTCTCTCTCCTTTCGCTTCTTTCTTCTAGCTTCGTTTTCGTTTCCTTTCTTTGACCCGTATCAACCATATATACTCTCACCCAACAGCTCCACCCGCCCCCCTTCACTTCTTTCATTCTTTCTTTCTTGTCATCCTTTTTTCAGGTCCAGCTCGTTCAAATTATCACGCGAAGACTCCAAGCCCTTTCATATTGTACATACTATCCCATCCGGCTGCTTCGTTTCTCTCTGTCTGAGCACAATTGTTCAAACCACACACTTTTGCACTCGCTTTACATTTGACCCGATCCATCTGCCGTCTTCCACTGATACCCACTGCTACATTCGTTTGCACAAGGTGAGCATTGGTTCCCCTTTGTTCAATAGCTTGGCTCTAACGAACACTGCGGCACATTTTGCTTTATCATATTGCATCCTCTCTAATTACTCGCCTTGCTTCTTCCTTCATCCACCTTTCTCTTCTACTGCAAAAGCCAGCCCTTCCCTCCTTTGTCCTAGTCCCCCTTTTAAATGTCTTCCTCTTCAACACTTTCCGGCGGTGTGCCTCGATCCCCCCAGTCAACAAACTCTTTCACTAATAGCGCCTTCAGCTCAGATGAGATCCCCACAGCTATCCCACAAAGACCACCTCGCTTGAACCGCTCCAGGGCAGAGTCAACATCTTCACCAACAATGTCCGGCGCTCAATACTACCACCATTACCACTCTGGCCAACAACCACAACAGTATGACCAGTACGTCGCACTCTCACCTCACCCAACACCCAACACATACAGTCAGGCCTACTCCTCTCAGCCCACCTCACCCTCAAGCTTCATCTTACCACCCTCAGCATTTACACCAACAAGGGAAGAGCACATACGGACCGGCTCGATATCATATCATCCAGCAAATGGATATGCAGGCACTCACAGTCATCCTATCCAGATCCCGATAGGATCACAGCAACAGTCATCTTACACCACCCCTCGAATGTCACCAGGAATGAATGGAGGATCAGGAGGATTGACTATGGCATCCATGCCACCCCTAAGTCTCCCCGAGTCTTTTCTGGAGGAGCAGTCAGATTATGCCGAATACTACTCGGACGTGGGCTTCGCCTCGGGTCCTTTAACCTTGCAATCTCATCGACCTATCCACCAGCCGCTCCACCAACCAACTCGGGACAGCGTAATTGGGCACGCCGGCGTTCGCCAGTCTCAACATCAATCAGGAATATTCTTGCCTTCACCGCACTTGACACCCACACTTGCGCCTTTAGCAGGTGAGTTTTCATTCATGTCTCTTGGTAAGTGTGCTTGTTTAAGGGCAATAACAAGAAGAGGAGTGAAAAAGAGGAGTGTGTGTGACGGGGATTCAGCAGAAACAGAGACCGAAAGAAAAGAGGTGGGGTGAGGTGCGAGTGCATTAGAATTGCCTTTCTGTACAAATTCGTGCATACACATTGTTGTATGTTTGTTTGTTTGTTTGTTTGTTTGTTTGTTTGCGTAATGGGTAGGTTGTTGGTTTCATTGTCCCACAGTTGAGCCTTGTTTTTGGCTGTTTATTTACCTCCCCATGCCATACCTTCCCTTCCCCCGTGGCACAGGACAGGGCGATTTGAAGGGAGAGCGAGTACGCATGGGTGGGTGGGTGGGTAGGAGGGAAGAAAGGGTTGGTTGAACATGAAGGTTCGAAAATTGAAAAAGTGAGCACAGGACATATCGAGTCGTTGTGCAGATTCAGGAACGTGCCAACTAGCAGTCACAAACATGCACTTGATTTGCAACTTTGCCCAAATATCAAAAAACAGGCGATTGATCACAACGGGGAAAAGAAAAGGGAAGAGAGAGAGAGAGAGAGAGTGTGTGTGTGTTTGTGTAAGAAAAGCTTTCTTGTCGGGGTTAACAATTGACAGAAAAAAAATATGATGTGGGAGCCCCGGTGCTGCAAAACACATATAGGACACATAATATCGATCCCATATGGACAAACTAACTCACCGTTTGTTGCCACCGTTATTTCTAATAGACGACTCAGTGCCCATCAGAGCCTCGATTGCACCCCGTTTCAACACAGAGGCCATCCTCGCCCGCCCGGAGGGATACTACCAGGGCCAGCCTCACGTCCCAGTCGAGTCATTCCTCATGCCAACTCAGGACCAATACCCCGCCGATTCCCTCATTCTTTTCGGAGGCACTGCTTCCCACTCTGAGGGATCTATGTTTCGGAAGGACGCCAAAGAGTACCTAATGCTCACCAACTCGAGTCTGCTCAAGTACAAGACCATGGAGAAGGCCGCCAAGGTCTTTGGTAATCAGTCTGTTTGGTCATCATCCTCAGGTCACCAACTCCTCACCCCTCAACAAACCGCCCTCATCTCAAAGGACAATCGCATCCTCTCACTCAACTCCATCGTCGGCATTCACACCTTTCAGCCCGCAGGATCCGATATTCAGATCCAGATCGAGTACTTAGTCTCCATCTCTTCTCAGCCGGCATCGATGCATTTCACTCCTGCACCGGATCAAGCGGAATTGTGGCTCAAGGAACTTCGTCAGGGCTGTAACTATCATGCCGCACAGGCTGGCATCGTTGCAAAGGGAACTCGGCAGCGTCAGTGGGTGCTGGACAAGATGCGGGATGATCACATCTCTCTTCCTCAGAGTGTCCCCGAGACGGATCCCACGGCATTGACAGCAGGCGGGATGTGGCGTGCGTACTTCAAGAGCCAGAGGCTTGTCGGTGTGCCCATCAATGATACCAGTCTCGGCGAGTCCAAGGTACCGCTGGAGGGCAAAGTCGTTGTAATTGCCATCGGGAAATCGTACATCCATCTTGTACCGCACAATCTCGGCAACGGAAGCAACAAGGACGACTTGAAGGACGAGCGCAACATCCTGCAGTACCCCATTCTCACCACCAAGGCGATTTCGTACAACGAGCGAGACGACACCTTTTCCATCAGCTTTGGCACCACCCTTCGACAACGCAAGGTCGTCATCACCTTTGCCTCTGCAAGGGCTCGCGAAATCATTATTGCGATCCGCGCCCGTGTCGAGAGTCTGCGGTGGCTCTACCCGCTGGGTAGGAAGGGAATTGAGCTTTCCCTTTCCGAGGCCCTCTCTCGTCCGATTCCTGTGCCATCCAAAGAGTACATGGGCGATCTGGGCTTTGAGGACCTGTTGCGCGCCGAGTGCAATGCGATGAATCTGGATCGCGGCGTCTTTCAAAACGTCCGGGTCGACGGCTTCAAGATTGTGGTCGGCAAGGCAGGGGACTCGCCCGACAATCGTAGTGACTACTCCGTCGACGAGATGAAGTGTCTCCTTCGCGCCCTCCGGTTCAACACGACGTTCAAGGATATCAGCTTCCACAACATCTCCTTTGCGGATCTCCAAAAACCGAAAACTATGAAGGATGGAACGATTCGGTATGGGCTCCGTCTGGACAAGGAGTTTTACGAGCTGGTCATGGGCAACCCTCAGATTCGCTCGTTGGATCTCCACAACTGCAACTTGGATACGGGGACGATCGGCAGCATTGGACGCGCTATCCGCGATGGATTCACGGCAGGTCTTCGTCTTGAGTACTTGGACATCTCGGGCAACAACGCCTCGGACGGCGCAGATGTGATGACCCTGGCCAAGGGCATCGTCAAGCACGCCGGCACACTCCATGGACTGGAGCTCGGTAACTGTCAGATCACCGGAGATGGTATCAACCAGATCATGCATGCCTTTGTCGCCAATCCAGATGTCGCCACCCACACCCTGGAGACGTTTGGGATCCAGGGCAATCCCGAGAGTAAGGTCAACTCATACATCCTTGACATGTTCCTCAAACACTCGATGCAGCTCCAGCGCCTAAATCTCTCTGGCCTCCCTTCTTGGAGCAAGTCTCCTATCCTGGTGGCTGAGACCCTCTCCAACTGCGGCGGGTCGTTGACACATCTCGATCTGAGTGGAATGGCCTTACACCCCACAACCTTGGATCAGATCTTGGCCTGGATCTCCAATCCAGAGTTTCAGTCAATGGAGGTGTTTAAGGTTGAGGGCTGTGGACTGGACGGTGCTCAGTTCGCCAGTATTCTCGATGCCGTTGGACAGAGCCGGAACACCAAGGTCGAGGTCCATGCCGGTCGTAATCTGCTTTCTGACGGCAACGATCTTCCTGAAGTGTTGGTGAATATACTTGCCAGTAGCGAAACTCCTGCCTCGATTAACCTGCGCCAGACCTGCTGGAGTGAGCCGTCCTTGCGCCAGTTGTTTGTCAGCCTAAGCCGGAACTGGTCACTCAAGAGACTGGATCTGAGCTCCGTCTCTCTGGCCTCGAACAGGGATCCTGATGTCGAAACGTGCAAGCTGCTGGGCCAAATGCTGTGCGCCCACTCGAGCCGACTGGAGGAGTTGTATATTCAGGGAGAGGAGACTGCGGAGCTGACCTCAAGGATGGGCAAAAACCTGTGGCGGTCTTTCCAGGGTATGGGTATGAGTCGGTACCTGACCAAGTTGGATGTGCGGAGGAATCGATTCAGAGACGAGGGAGCGCATGCCCTGGCTGAAGCCCTCCGCGGAAATCAGAGTCTTGTCTGGCTTGACATGGATGAAAACGATGTAAGTGTAATTTTTTTCGGGAGATTGCATCGCTTTCATATATATTTTATTTACTTCTAGCAATTTTACTGACCAATGCCTTTCTTCTTTCTTTCTTTCTTACTGCCTTCTATTCTTAGGTCTCTATGGAGGGATTCAATGCAATTCTAGCAGCATTCCACCAAGGCGGCACAGAGCATGTACCATCGGGCACGATGACCTACAACAGTACGCTCTGCTACTTTGAGACGCCCGTCAAGGATGTCGAGACCCAGACGCTGATCCTGCGAGAGTCGATGCTCGAGACCTATAAGAAGGAGCAAGAGACGCGGTTCCTGTTGAGTAACTCCACAGGCAAGGATTCGCGCGAGTGGAAGGAGAGATTGGCTCAGATAATCCGCACCCGGAATATGAGCGCCGAGGCGATTGGTCGACTTGACCGGGCAATCAAGGGGATTGCGAGTGCGACCGAGAGGAACAAGGCAGCGATGGAGGCTGTGTATAGAGATCGAGAACGCCGCCGGGACCGAGAGATGGACCGTGAGCGAGAGAGGGAGCGCAATCGTAATCGCGACAGTCAACTTGGTCTCTGAGGCTAAGTAGAGAGAGAGAGAGAGAGAGAGAAAGATATATATATATATATAGGCATACTCTTCATACCCAAACTTTTTTTATAATCTCATGTACAAATTGAACCATCCACCCTAATGTAGTTTTAATAAACCTGTCGCTCGAGTACAAGAGCGCATAGTTAGCACAAACCTACATCGTATTTATTCTTGAACCAGGGGAGATGGGGGAATCCAAGTGCGGTGTTTCATGTTCAACGGTATCGAATTAACTATTATTATCATTCAGGCACAACCAGGGCATAAGTGTCAGTTTCAGTTGCAGATCTCGTAGTCTTCTGGCCCCTGCGCTCTCCAGCTCTCTTATTTATGTTCATCCCTAGTTTTGCAGGGTGCTGAATTGCGTGCATGGGGACATCCACTGGCTGTCGAGGGGTTGTGTGTGTGTTCCGAGGGAGAAAGTATTTTGGATGAGACAAAGAAGGAAAGGGGGAAGGGGCTCATGCTTCAACAGCCGCCATTCATTTGGCAATGCAGCAGTGAAGAAGAATAGAGAGGAGAGAATGAGGATTTGTACTGTACATGGGCAGCCCAGACAAATGATTGAAGGACAGGGCGGGGTGGGACGGGATTGTCTGGCTGACCCAAGGATAACTAACGACAACGACGGGGGCATGACCTCATTACTCAGTATTTGTTTGTGTGCCACACACAAGAAAAAGAAAGAAACAAAGCCCGAAAGAAAAAAAGAAAAAAAAACACCATAGCAACGCCTGTTGAGAGCCCTTCGTTTTGCAGTCGTTACTACCCTTTGTTTTTTCTTTTCTGCTTCTTGGTCTCATTTTGCTTTAACTGTCGTATCTTTTCAATCCTCATTTTCTTTTTCTTTTTTCTTTTTTCTTTTTTTTTTTTTTTTTCTCTTTCACCTCTTCCCTCACTTTTTGCCACACCCCACTCACAGTCTCCCCCCGCTGACCCCGTCTTTTTTCACCCACACTTACCCATATACCCTTCTTCCTCGCCCCTTCTCCCTCCTTCCCCTTTACCCCGTTCTGTAAGTCAAATAATACTTTTAAGCTCATGTCGGCCCTGAAAAAAAAAAATTCACCAGGACGGTTCATTGCTCATGCCCCACATGGACAATGACTTCCATGGCAGTGAAAAAAAGAGAGGGCTGCCTCACTCCTTCCTTTTCACTTTCAGTTCAACTCATACTCACCACCACTGCTTCAATCTCCACCCTAGTAGAACACAACAAATACCCTAATAATGCCACCCTCAGTCGTTTCTTCAAGCATGGGCCTCGGTTCCGGTATCATTGGACGGGAAAGGCCTCTTATCGTTGGCAGTACCGCCTTTGGCCAACACTCCTTTCGACAGCCACAGCAACAGCAGGCTACTTCATTCGACTCGAAGCTTAATTCAGGAGCAGGAGCAGTTCCGGCAGTGACGATTACGCCGATTCCCTCAGATGTCATCATGACCAAGATTCCTCTCAAACGCAAGTGGACTTTTTGGCACGACAAGTAAGCTCAAAATAACTAGGGACTATGAGGGGGAGAGTGTTTGGCAAAAAGAAAAAAAAAAAAAAAGAAAAAGAAAAAAAAACTCAGGCACACACCATGCAGATAATGACAAGGAATAGGAGGACGAGAAGGAGAGTGTTAGTCTTGAACCTTACTAAAGTTGTGCCTTTCATCTTTTTGGACATTTGAATAAATAGGTATGTTGCCAATGCCACTCCAGCATCGTACACCGAGAATCTCAAGACAGTTGCAGAGGCTGACACAGTCCAAGTATGAGCAAGGGCAGATATCTTTCAAACTGTTTTGCAATAGTAGACAGGTCATCATGCACTCTCGTTATCGAGACGCCAAATCTCGAAGTGATGGTGATTTGAACATAGGCGCATAAGAAAAACAAGTAAAGACGGACTCCTAACATTCGTTTTCGATCTCTTTTTCGTTTTCATTATTAGAGTTTTTGGTCGGTGTACAACAACACGGCCGGTCCTGAAAAGCTGGCATTGCGATGCTCGTTGCACTTTATGCACAAAGGAGTCAAGCCACTATGGGAGGACCCCCAGAACGAGCGAGGAGGCGCCTGGAACTTTAGGATAGCCAAAGCGAGTACTCCTGTGGTCTGGAGGGAGTTGCTCATGGCCTTAGTTGGCGAACAGTTTGAAGATACTATCGCGCCAGGTACATCATCCGACTTTTTTTGTTTCGTATGTTTGTTTGAATTTGTTGTTTCGCTATACTCTTTCGACTGTTTACCTTGATTGACGCTGTCTTATGACAATTTGGATTACAACCATAGGTGACGAGATTTTTGGATTGTCAGTGTCAGCGCGGTGGAACTCTGACATCTTTCAGATCTGGAACATGGACTCGTCCCTCAAGGAAAGCAGCGCCGTCATGGATAAAGTCATCGCGATCTTGGCCAACGTCGACTCTCTCAAGGATGTCGAGATCCAGTCGCCCTTCTACAAAGGTAACTATCGAGACTCGAAGATTAGTTTTGTATTTTATCGAAGTGGTTAAAGCTCTACCAAGGGGCGTCTGCGCTCGCTCTCTCGCTCCCTCCCTCCTTCTCTCTCTAATCCCGCGCTGTCTTGTTCTTGTATATATTGTAGCCCACAAGGACCATGACCATTTCAACAAGTAGATGTAGACAGGTTGTCCTTGACACAGGAATTGCTCTGACAAGAAAAAATACAGCTCTCAACTAGCCGTCTCGCGCAATGGATATAACGAGTTCATTTGGATGGAAGTAGGAAGAAGGTTGACCCCCATCCAGGCATCACCGCCGATAACTTAACCAGTGTCATTGATCAAACGTAAAACGCGGCCGCTGTGTAAGAGAGTCCTCAAGGTCAACGATTTCACTCTTTCAGTCCTCTCACAACTCTGTGCGAGTCGATAATGCGCAATAGTGATAAACAATGGAATGAAAACGAGTAATGGGGAGTAGACTGAGTATTGTGACTCTCTTATGCAAGAAACCTTTGAAGATAAAAAAAAGGATCAGTTGCGGAGGCAAGTTGGACTCTCTATTCTTCTCTTTATTCATCATGACATCAAGAGACGACATCAGGAAACAACAAGAAGCCCTTCCGTAAAAGAATAGTCATGCATACCAATCAACTTTGACAACCAATTGCAATGACAAGGATTATCACAAGCAAGGAACATGGTCTAACTTAGACCTATTGTTTTTTGTTGCTTCAACCAAATAGCATTTACGACCACCGAGATGGGTTGATGGATGCAATCCGCGACAATGAGATCCTTGTCATCATCGGAGAGACCGGTTCAGGAAAGACGACCCAGTTGCCTCGATATATCATTGAGGAGTTTCGAGGCATGCGTGTTGGTGTCACTCAGCCCAGGCAAGTCTCTTACTTCAGGCTCAGAATGTGTGTGTACCGCGAGGGACGATTTGTTCTAACTGATTGAAAAAGAGCTAATTATCGCCACGTTCTTCTTGTTCAATTGTAGACGTATTGCAGCAATTTCGGTAGCAAAGCGAGTAGCAGAGGAATATGACTGCAGGATCGGTGATACTGTAGGATACACTATTCGGTTTGATGATACGACAACGTCCAGGACGCGATTGAAATACATGACGGACGGAGTGCTCCTGCGCGAGGCGACTATGGATCCCTTGCTGGAGAAGTATGATCTCTTAATCATCGATGAAGCGCACGAGAGAACCGTTGATACGGATGTGTTGTTTGGTAAGAGCTCTTTTTCCTGGGCATTAGTACGACAAGCATGACTGATGATACGCAATGAAAGAAAATGCAATTAATTTCGCCAAGATGTCAACTATCTAATAGGCTTGCTGAAGAGAACAAAGGCAAAGCGGCGGGGTCTCAAGCTACTCATCATGAGTGCCACCTTGAATGTGACAAAGTTTTCTGATTTTTTCAACGAGTGCCCGATCTACACCATCCCTGGCAGGACATACCCAGTCGAGATCTTGCATTCTCGCGACACCGCCAAGATGGGTGCACTCAAAGCGACATACGTCTCCAAGTGTGTCGACACTGTGATGCATATCCTAAACAAGGAGGTCCGACCGGGCGAGGTGGGCGATGTATTAGTCTTCCTGACAGGACAACATGAGATTGAGCGGGCGTGTCAGGATCTGAAGATGGCAGTTCAGGACCAATCTTCGAAGGACAGCAAGTCGGTCACATTGGATCAGCTGCAAATTTTGCCTCTGTATGCGTCGCTGGAACTCCTGGATCAGAACACCATCTTTGGACCGACAGCGCGGAACATGCGCAAGATCATCTTTGCGACCAACATTGCCCAGACCAGTGTCACCATCCCCAACATCCGCTTCGTGGTCGATTCAGGATTCGTCAAGCAAAAGATGTACGATCCCACCACAGGAATGGATGCCCTCCTGGTTGTACCCATCTCTCAAGCTGCTGCAACTCAACGTTCAGGACGTGCAGGAAGAACGAGGGCTGGTATCTGTTTTCGGATGTACTCTCGAGAGTCCTACGAGACCGAGATGGAGAAGGAGACTGTACCAGAGATCCTTCGGACGGGGTTGACGGGCACTGTATTGTCGTTGAAGCGACTTGGGATCTTGGATGTCAATGGGTTCGAGTTTCTGGATCGCCCTGGGGAGGAGGAGCTTCAGGCTGCATTGAGAGAGTTGTATCTTGTGGGAGGCATTGATCGGTTTGGACAGATGACGGATGTTGGGCATGGGATGATTACCTATCCAGTCAACCCGCTCTTGGCAAGAGCCCTGGTCGAAGCGGAAAAGATTGGGTGCCTGGACAAAGTCATCACCATCGTTGCCATGCTTTCCGTAAGTTTCTGTTTTCATTTATTGTATACTGTATTAACTTTGTATGTTTTGTTGTCTAAAGAGTCTCGAATGGGGCGCTATGAAGCATAGCGATTAATAACTGTCATGCCCGTTACTTTAATTAGGTGGAGGAGCCGTTTTATTTACCAAGGAAAGAAGAAGAACAGGATGCAGCTCGGGAAGCCCACGCAAAGTTTTATCACCCATCCGGCGACCACGTCACACTCCTCAA
Organism: Linnemannia elongata; assembly: GCA_036320915.1. Lineage (NCBI taxonomy): Eukaryota > Fungi > Mortierellomycota > Mortierellomycetes > Mortierellales > Mortierellaceae > Linnemannia > Linnemannia elongata. The sequence continues at coordinate 1,061,027 of JAXBDG010000011.1, read as the reverse complement.
CGTCTACGAGGCATGGCGGGAATCCGACTATTCCAAGGACTGGTGCCACAAACAATACTTTCACCTTCGACATTTGCGGATGGCCAAGAACATTCGCTCACAACTCAAGGATATTGTCGATCGGAATTCTCAAGACGATCGGGATACTCACCCTCATCACGATTCTATCTCAAGCTCAAGGAAAGATGACGAAGAGGAAGGTCGACGCTCTTCTCCGGACCGGACATTGGACCGTCGTGGCGGCAATAACAATACCAGGAACAAACGTCCGAGAGATGATACAACGTCATCTTCATCGTCCTCGTCACGGTCGATTCTGGAAGCGTTCAGTCAGGGGTATGGGATCCACCTTTCGAAAAAACACCAGCATCGACCCATGTTCTACCACTACCTCGCCTCAACCTCTTCCCCCTCCGCAGGAGCCGCAGGTCCATCAAGTACACTACTAGCACTACACGTGTCCCCACTATCGGCACTCTATCTGGATGAAGAGAGATCGATGACCAAGCACGGCCGTCGCGTGGCACGGGATCTGGAGTGGGTGGTGTACCATGAGGTGGTGTACCATGTCAAGGCGGTGATGCGGTATGTCAGCAAAGTTGATCTGAGGTGGGTTCAGGCGACGTTGGATCGGGCCAAGATCTTTGATCAGGGCTTGGTTTGGCTAAATCATGAGCGGTCGGATATGCCGTCTTTAAAAGATGAGAGAGGAAACGATAGTGGTAGTAAGACGTCGACCCATGACGGCGGAAAGGAGAACGACATGAAGGAATCAAGAGCTGGAGCAGCAGCGGAGGAAGGTGAATCGGAGGAGCAGGCCAAGAAGAAGGCACGAATTGCGTTAGTTGAGGCGGCCCGGAAACGAGCATTAGAGAGGCGCCAGAATCAGTAATTATTGCTTCTCAATTAAAGGGCTTATGCACACACCCTCGTTTCAATGCCCGACCAAAGACATCTGAAAATGGATCTGACACTGGATTCATTTCTTTCTTCCTGCGTTTCACAGCTGTTTGTTTCAATACTATGATGTTATGAGAAGTTCCTTAATCTTCTGATTATCAAAACATCGACTGGGAGTTGAGCGGCACGACTTTAGCGACGACCTACTTCACCTAACGGCGAAGAGTTTATCATGAAAAAATAAAATAAAGTAAATTTGTTAAATGACTTTGGTGATCATGGTTACCTCTGTGCCGAACATAAAGATGAAACAAGAGTTCCTGGGGATACTATTGTCTGGGGTCCTCTTTGCACCTTTCTACATAGAGCAAGAGCAGTAGAGTTGGACTCTTTTTTCTGGTGAATCTACTTCCGCGCCGGGCGCCAAAGGAAAAATAAGGGGCGAAAGAAAGGAGGGTGAAATGCAGGATAGGACAACCGTACAAAAAAAAAAAAAAAAAAAAAAAAAAAAAAAAAAAAAACAAAAAAAGGGAGGGATGAGAGATGCACGGACGTTGCCTTACTCTTTTGGTTTGTGTTTTTGAGTTTATTGGTTCAACAGGGATGGTCGGTGACCCTGACCTTTTTTCACACACATTCAATGCCTTTGGCCGTTTTGTTGAGACACCCTTAGGACGTCCACCATGGGCACTATCCTGTTACTATATTACTTCTCGTCAGACGCGTTCAACTTGTTACGTTTTGTATATAAAAAAGGAGATGAGGGAGTACGAAGAAGAAGTGGCGTAACCCCGTGTAGGAAGAAAAAAACGGCGTTTTGATCCCTGTCCCCATCCCTTTGCTTTTGCTCATAGTGAAAATGGGTGTTCCCTTCTCCTTCATGTTGATCTTGTTCGGAGTAATCTACGGATGTGCACAACAGTTACACGAGTCAAGAGGGGCAAGGAGTTGAATGAGAAAAAAGACCTCGTTTGAGAAGCCCACTTAGTTTTGGTTATGGACACGCTAAATTGAATCAAGTTGGATGAAGGGTCCAACCCACATTGTGACAAATTGTTTTCAGTAACAACTACAAGTGCGTTGAGATAACGAGGAGTATGAACAGAAAGTGGTTTTTATCCTTTTTCATTCGAGCGACGAGAGAATGATGAGCCGTTCCCGATGGTTTAGGCAGTGGTGGCTCATGTTTACTCCATTGTTGAGTTTATATTTTCGCGTTCTCATTTCTGTCATTGGTGATTTTTCACATAATCCTTGCTCATAATGTTATATGTTTGTTTAAGTGTCGTAAACAATCATCTAAGGATGCGGGAAAGAATAGGGCGAACAAGCAGTAAAGGCAAGATGAGGAAAACAATGGGTTATGCTCAATTGGCCAGTGGAGGGCAATAGGGGGGTAAGTGGGAGAAAAGGGAAACCTATTATCTGTCCGCTAATGTGCGTTTTTCCTTCACTTCCTTTCCCTGCCCTTTTTTTTGCTTCTCTTTGCATTGATCGCTTTGACCGCTTTTTTCTCTTTCGCACTCCACGCATTTCTTCTGCTCGCTTGCTATGCTTATCTTGTCTTCACCCCTCTCAGTGGTGAGGATTATAATGTTGCATTAATGCCAGGCAAAAGTTGTTAGTTCTGCTTCGTCCCCCTTGCATTACTGTCATCCCTCTCTTCTCCCCTCCCCTCCTCTTCCTTTACCCCCCTCGATCCAACATGCACTTTACTTGGAGGATAGCTATACCAAGAGAAGAGTAATGACACAGATGCATTTAAATTCTGAGAGGCAGGGCAATAAGGAAGAAGTAGACGGCTGAACCTGGACCTGCTGCGTTCCTTGCTCATAGTCTACCTCACTCGTCCTCCTCCCCCCTCCTTTTTTTGTATGAGTAGTGTCTGTATGCAACAGAAACAAGATCAAGCATAGCAGGGCTTTAGGGGGCTTGACTCTCTCCCTGACTTATAATTATGAATATCCTCCTCAATAAACAATAAATGCACTCGTCAATTTTCTCAGCCTTTGTGAGTCTTTGATACAGTAGGTTTGATCATGGCCCATTCGACTCAGCATGGAAAGCGACTCTCTCTCAACTAACAATACCACACTGCTCTTCCCTTCCAATTCACCCGTAGGTCTGGCATGGGGACCTGACCTTGCTGAATCATGTTCACCGTTTATAACTCTTGTGCCCCTTTTCCCATGATTGGAGACCTCATTCATTTTTTGAGCTCGCGTCTTTTCGTAGGACAAGGGCTGTTTAGGATATCGTGAGATGATTTTCGCGGTAGACGCAAACCATGGTCTACTGCTCTTCCCTGTTTTTTTCTTTGCTTTCACAAGCTTTAATTCAATTCAACGGGTACGCATGAGTGCGATTTTTATTTGGGTCCGCCTTTTGAGTAACCACCATCGCCTCTTTGAACGCGGCCTAAACATAACGTTTTACATTTTTTGTCCATCGCCAGTTAAACCCCTACTTTCGACCAGCGCATTATTCACTCATCTTTTACATTTTCACTTTCACTGTGGTCTTTCAACTTGAACTTATACTTCACCGTCATCTGTTCTACCAGGTTTTGTAAAATCAATTAGCACGCTTCATTCAGGTTTTCAAAGATCTTTCTGGTGTTCAATTGTTCATTGTTTCCTATCGTTTCTTAAGCGCCTTGAGATCTTTTTCTGAAGGTAAAAATATGACTTCCCTTGCACATGGTTCAATGAACTCCAGGGACACAAAAACAGGGAGTAAGGGGAAGGGGCAGCCTGCACAACGAAGGCAAATTTTTTTCCGTCTTATATGCCGAAAGTCTGTTTGTTTTTGTCTTGATTTACCAGCCTCACCCTTTTTTTTTCTTCTGCGATTCTCTTCACCTTACTCTTTTCTTATTTTTTGTCATCCTTGTTTTCCTCTCCTGCAGGTATCACTCCGTTGACGCAATGCAATGCGAAGTGATGGATGGCCAGATGGTGTACTTTTTTCTTGTTGTTTTTGTTGGGTTGTTTGATTTGCCAATGGGCCGATGGGTTGAAACGAAAAATCAAATGAATTAATGTGTGAATGAGCTAGGCACCTTTTGGCAGAGAAAGACAGGCGTAAAAATACAACTGACAATCGATATCGCTCACTCTCGCCCTTATTCTTGTCAGCCGTTTTCGCTCTCATGTTATTTTGCAATCGTGCGCATACATCAACATCACTATCTATGACACACTTCTACTCTATTTTGCTTCGCCCTAAACACACAGACACACTACCACAATCAATAACACAGAAAAAAGTCTCATCGCGCAAATCCTAAACGCGATTTTTTCTTCCACTTCTAAGACGCGTTTAAATGACTCCCTTTATTCAATTGTATTTCCTTTCATTAGTACAACACGTACTCACAAACACACACACACACACACACACACACACACACACACACACACACACACACACACACACACACACTCGTACGTCGTTGTCTCTCTTTCTCTCTCTCTCTTCAGTCCTCCTGCCCTTTCTCTTTAATCCGCCCCTGTCTCGTTCACAGCTCACACAGTGTATCATCCCCCTTTTACTGTGCAACCAAGCAACCAGCTGGCCCAAAAGAAACGGGCCCAATCATATCGATCGTAGTGACATTTTTTTTCTGAACCTGAGACACAGACACGCACCTTGGCATCTTGGGTCCGGTATCAAAAACCTGGCCAATGCCTTCAACTCATCGGCCCCATAATCGCCACTCTTCCCTCCTTCCTCGGACCCTTTTGTCGTCGTCAGTCACTCACTTATTCAGTCATTCAATCAGGACGAGAATTCCCTCTCTTTCGTATCTCTTTGACCCTTCAACCCTCTTTTAGTTTTCTCACTTTATCTGCCACTCCTCTTTTCACAGCCAACAAACAAACGAATTCAAAATACAGCATTGCAATAGCAGAATAACAACACAAACAAGAACATCCATTCACTCCTTCTGTCGCATCCACAAACTCTTCAGCAATCCACCATTCCGGCTCTACTTTCGTCATTTCATCTACTTCAACACTGCTAATCGTAAGCAGTAAAGGCGCTTCATTATTTAACAACGATCACTGGGGCACAGACAGTCCCAAGCAAATAAACAGCAATCATTCCAGCAGCAACAGGAGTCCAACCAGGCGCCATGGGATCTGAGCGATGTAAGCACCTACATACATACATACATACATACATACAACATACATACACATCTGTCCATCATCTACCCATACACACAGTGACACAACAGCAACAACGGTTCATATGTGCCCCTCCTCGTGCTAATGCATCTGCCTGCCTATCTGACTGCAGATGCAAAACAACAAAGAAAAAAAATTGAGCGAATGACTGTGGATGCAGTTCGAACTCCTTTTTTTTTTTTTTTTTTTTTGATCTCTTTGTCGTATCTTCTTGGCCTTCCTTATTCAAAGGACACTTCTCCCGCCATAATCGATTGTCATCATCATCGTCCTTTGTTCATTAAATTAAATACACATTGAGTACTCTTTTGCGCAATAACCACCCTTTTTGTTTGTTGTTCGTTATTGTTTGTTGCTTCCCTTCTTCCCTTCCTTTCCCTTCCCTTCCATCCTTCCCATCCTTCCTTCCTTCCTTCATAATTCACTCTCCCTCTTTGTTTATATTCATTCACCCCTTCCTATCACCCCAACAAGATACTTACTACTACCCACATACTATCGAACGATGGTGCAGCCTTCATCGTCATCCGCATCCCGGTACTCATCCTCATCCTCGCCTCTCTCCCTCCACCTCCCCTCATCGTCATCTTCAGCATCCACGAGCGACCATTATCTTGGGTACAGTCCCAGCGCCCGCCATGATCGCAGCCAGCACTACCTCTCCTCCGATAACGCCCTTGACGACATTGCCGCCTTCTCAACCGAGAGCCCACAGAACGCTTCTTCATCATCGTCATCTTCTTCCATCCACGCCCGCCACTTCCGCGGATACTCGGCTCCCGAACGAGAGCAGGAACGGTACCGCTACGACAGCGATGGACGACTGCTTGAACAGAACCAAAAGTCTTCACCCACTGCATCACCCTCCTCCTCACCCACTCAGCAACAACTGCATCAACAACAATCTTACCCGCGTGCACCACAGCATCAGCATCAGCATCAGCATCAGCAGCACCAGTACCAGTTCCATCCTTATCATCATCAACAGCATCAACCTCATAATAGCATCCACCACTACCCGCAGTACAGTCAACCGTCGACTTCGATGCATGAGAGCAGCAGCAATGACATTCAGCAACATCGGGTTGTAGACCTCTCGATGGGCTCTCATCTTTTGCCCACCGTTGGTTTTAAGAACATCGACTCGCCAAAGAAGGACGACAATGACCGTCGATCATCTCCTATCGTCGCACAAGCTCCTATAAACGGTCGTCCATCGATGCAGGCCCATGCCCTGCCTCCGTCGCCTTCTCCCTGGGAAAGAGGAGAGCATGAGCACGAGCATAAAGAGCATAAACGAGAGCGACGAGCAAGCAGCGTGGCCATCCATCGTAACAACAACAACAACAACAACAACAACAACAACAACAACAACAACAACAGCAACAATGGCGGTGGTGACCCGCATTATCGATATCCCCTCCATTCGCACACCTACCCTCCGTCCATTAGTAACAGCAATAGGAACAACCCTCTTCCTCTTCCCCTTCAACCTTCGTCGTCGTCCTCCTCTTCTCCTCCTTCTTCTTCCGCCTCCTCACCACCCTCTTCCTCTTCGTCAGTATCCCCATCAACCTCTTCGCCCCTCTCTTCATCCTCTTCTTCGCCTACATCTGCCGCAGCCCGCTTGGCCTCAAATCATCCTCCCCCAGAAACAACTTCAGTCCCCCTCCCGTTGCTCACCTCCACCTCCACCGCAGGAGCCTTGCCATTGTCGACTGCAACCGTGCCTTGGAACCGGTCCTCTTTGCGCCATGAGATCATCTCGATGGAATCACCTCCCCCTCCTACCTCATCAGCCTCCTTTCACTCTCTTCATTCTTCCTCTCCCACTCGCCATTCGAATCCCTCCCACGGTCACACTCATTCCCACTCATCCTCATCTACTTCTCCCTCGCCACCTCATTCAGCCACGCACTCTCCAACAACAGCAGTTATGAAAACACCTCCCCACCCTACTCCTGATTCTTCTTCCTCACCAGAGACTCAGAGAAGGAGGAGTAGGCCCACTATACCCACCACATCGGAAACAACAACAACAACACGATTGTCACCTCCACCAGCAGAATCTCCATCAACAATAGTTGTTTCATTGTCTCAGAATCCTTTTGGCAAAGTGGGAGTGGGTCGACCACCGACAAGAAGTGAAGAGGAGGAGGAAGAAGAGGAAGACACTCCAGAGACCGACACGGGATCAACTTTTGACTCTGGACAGCAAAAGAGACGCGGCTCAGCGCTGAAGATGACAGAGGAAGAGGATCAGGAGGTGTCTCGGGCAGCAGCAGCAGGGGCGATGGTGGGACGAGAACGAGGAGGAAAGGAAGGGGAGCAGAGTAGCATCATGAGGGCACAAAGAGCTACTCATCATGCCAGTCAAGCAGCAGCCACAGGAGGAGCAGGAGGTGACGAAAACAACTACGACAGAGACAGGGACGAGGATAGGGCAGCAGGAAGTCCTGTCTCTCCTACTTATTTGCCGTACTCCTCTTCTTCTTTTCTTCCCTCTCCTCACACTACCACCTCGTCAAGCCATGGTCGCATTAAAATCAACAACAACAACAACAACTACAGTAACAACATTAATAGTAATAACAGCAGCATACAGCAACAACAACAGCAGCAGCAGCGACGCATTCGCCCAGACCAGTCATTCCACGATTCATCCCCTCCTGCTCCTATCTCCCCTTCATCCAAACTAGACCTCCCTCCACAACACTCTTCCTCTCATCCTCTACAACAGCAACAACAGTCAATCGACTCATCTTCTTTAGAGTATCACCATCAACAAAAGTGGATGATGGGAAGAGCCTCAGGCCCCTCTCTTTCCTCCTCCTCCTCTTCCTCGCCTCCCCCTCCTCCCGCCCATCTCTCCTCTTCTGCAGCCACTCCCGACCACTCATCATTATCCTCATCCTCCTCACAGCCTTTATCCTCCTCATTCTCCCTATCCACAGGAACACAACAAGGAGCAGCACCGCCTGCACACGGTCGATTTTCCCCTTCTATGAACCACGCCCCTCTGTCCTTTGACCAGACAGGATACACCTCCAACCACCCTCCTGTCCTCAGCCCCAGTGGCCCTTCCCTCAACAACAAACGCAGGAGTCTCGCTGATCTTCTCTTTGTCCCCACCAAGATTAAGACCAAACGGAGCAGCTCAAGCAGCGTCAGCAGCGTGGATTCTTCTTCTTATCGACAGGACGAGACCGGACAAGACCTTCCTGGCAACGTTAACGTCAGCTGGTCAAACCATCCAAAGTCAGCCTCTGCAACATCAACCACCAGCACCTCCTCTACCGGCTCCATGTCTGGCTCAGCTGGATTGACAACATCATCGTCATCAACCGTCCCCCAGCACCTTTACCAACAGCAACAACAGCGCATGTCACTAGAATCTCAAGCCTCGCCACCTGTCCGCAAATCTTCGACGGTCAAGGGTGTTGGCAAAGGCGTGGGTAGTGGTGGGCTTGGGTCCAGCTCTTCTCCAAAGACATTCCAGTGCACGGGCTACCCGGGATGCAACATGGTGTTTACCCGAAGTGAACACTTGGCCAGACATGAAAGGTAAGGAAAAAAAAAGATCTGTTAGTCTCTTTTTTTTCTTGTTTTGTTTTGTTTATCTCCCTGTCTGTGTGTGATGTGTGTGCGCATGTATGTATCTCTCTCTCTCTCTCTTTGTTTATGTGTGTGTGTCTGTATGCGTCTGTGTTCCTTTTTGTCCCTCACGCAGGGTCAAGGCGGGACACAGGACGAGCTGAGAATGTTGTCTTTCCGTGCTTATTCGTTGCCTATTCTTTTGGTCATTGTCGTTGATGAGATGGGACTGGCTGTGTCCTATGTCCGTGCAGTCCTTTTTTTTTTGCGTCTCCTTATCGCCGGCCATCTCCATGACCTGACTGACCTCCTTTTTGATGAACCCGAACCTCCTTGGGGTGCGTTAAACCATATCACTTGTACCTTTCCTTCTCATTCTCACTCTCTCTATCCTTTTTTTTTTTTTTTTTTTTTCATTTTCTTGTCATCTCTTTTTTAGGAAGCACACGGGGGAGAAGCCATACAAATGCATAGTCGCGAACTGCCCACGTACCTTCAGTCGCTACGACAACATGATCCAGCACACTCAAACCCACAGTGATCGTACCAAAAGGGACTCACTCGTCGCTGTCGCCGCTGCCGCCTCTGCCGCAGGAGTCGGAAGTGGACCCCATTCCCGGTCATCCTCAGTTCAATCGACCCCACTCTTGCCAGGAAGACCCAGAGGAGGAAGTAGTCCCGTTGTGTTTGGGCCTAGCTGGGATGAGCACCATCGACGGACACAGAATAACTCGCCTGCTGCCTCGCCCTACAATGCCAGTCCTGCGTTTTCTCATCATCATCAGCAACAGCAACAGCAGTATCAGCATCCTTATTCACCACACTATCAACACCACCTGCAGCAGCAGCAGCAGCAGCAACCACTCCACCCTATTCAGTGGTCTCTCCCATCAGGTGCGCCCGCAGGCTCGTCACCATCCTTGTCGGCTCAGTACTACACTCATCATCATGGCGCAGAGAGCCACCCCTATTTACCAGGACACCAAAACCCCTCCGCGCCTGTTGTTCGGACTCTCAAAGCCAACTCTAGGAGTTTGCCCCACCTCCAAGCAAGAGCTTCACCCATGGCATCATCATCTACAGCTGACAGTCCTAGCTTCGGGTTGCATCAGAGTATGTCGACTATGGAGATTGAAGAACTTAGGCGACGAAAGAGTGAGGTGCTGTTACCATCATCCTTTTCGGGTTCACGAGCTGTATCATCCACATCGGCTGGATATGATCAGGGGGTCGGGTTGGGCATGTCACCCTTCACACCAACGACTTCGCACCCGCAGTCTCTTCCTCAGGTGGAAAAGTTGACAGCTGGAGAGCAGGAGCGACTGAACGAACATCGACGGTCGGCGCAAGCAATGTTCTTCAAGATGAATGGTGGTCGTGAGGGATCTATGGATATCAGGAGAACTCCAGAATATTCGGAAGGCTCTAGCTCAATTGGCGAGCCTTCTCAGCAGCAGCAGCAGCAGCACCACTACCAACCTTTGGGAGTCAACACAACGCTGCGTTCTGGAAGTACCGGACCAGCCCTTCCTCAGGTGCATCAGCTTTCAGCCCTAGAGAGGGATCGGTTGTTGGAGCATCGTAAATCGACCCCAGAGCTCAGGTACGATGCGAAGATGAAGCGGTCCAGCAATGATCCCACCGATATGGTCGTCCAACCTCTGCCTTCGCGTGATGCCCGGTCAGGTATGCAGTGGTTCTCCCAAATCAGCACTCCAGTGACGTCGTCTCCAAGATCCTCCTTGACACCTCGAGAAAGTAATGGTGGCGGTGGTCCCTCCTCTGTCAAGGGTGCCGGTCATAGCTCCTCCTTGTCCTCATCTAGACCTTCAAGCGGAGATCCGTCCATGGTTTTGCCACCTATCTTAGGACCCTACGAAGAGCCACAGCGTGACCGTCAAGGTCGTCTCCGATCGCATTCATCGCATATCCACCCTCTTTCGAGGCCTTTGACTCAGGTTGAGCCGTCGAGCTTGGCACAGTTTTCATCGAGCGAAGAGCCCAAGGACCAACGGCAGCTAGTTGATGGAGCGCTCTCGCCTCGACTGGAGCGTCATTGGGAGGAGCAGTATTTCCCGATCCGTAAACGACATGTTGTTGAGACGATTGAGCAGATGGACTCGCGCGATTTCTTGGGTCTCAAGTATCAGGTTGCCGAGCACCATGCCAACGAGCAGTTCCGGAACCCCGAGTTTTTAGGCAACATGACAGCCATCCTTTGTGTTATCCGTGCTCCGCATACAGCTTGGAAAGGTGGCGAAAGACGTCAAGGGAGCCAGGGGAGCGTTGCTAGTGCTAGTGAACAGGGTATCACCTTTGCAGGATCCCGACGGACTTCTAGAGACATGGAGGTTGACGATGCTGAACGGAGGAATATGGCTGCTGCTGCTGCGCCTATCGTCAAGACTGAAGATGGTGCCAGTGCGGTCAAGAAGGAACCAATGTCAGAGTCGATGGATGTGGATGATGGCAGTGGTGATGGCCAGTCTGTCACAACTTCGAAGGATGTTGTTGTTCAACCCTGTCGGTTTGCACTTGATATTGATGTCGACTCGTTCAGCCGCGACCCAGAGCCTGATTTGCGGGGATTCGAAGGCTTGACCATCAACAGCCTCTTCCCGACTCGGAGTTTTGTCGCTGGTTTCGAGGACACCCCGGCCGACCCTCACATCAATGCCTCGGACAAGGAGCGCTATCTCTCGACTCACAATGGGTACCCGTCGAACGCACGTCTGGGCCGGTTCTACCTTCCGGAACGATCCTACAGGACTCCTGAGTCCCTGGCGACACAGCCGGACCCAAACGACCGCTGGGTCTGCTGCCGGTTCGAGGAGTACCATGGGGTATCGATCTGGGTACTGGAGAGTGTGCTGGACAAGTACCATGAGATCTCGCGTCGACATAAGATGGCCTTGACGCTTGTTGGGGCGACGGTTCATCATCGTGAGGCGGTTTACAGTCCGGAGGACTGGGAGATCCATTCGGGAGAGCAGTATGAGGTCAAAGCTAAGGAGTCGGTGCTATACCCTGAGATGATCCATCAAGTCTGGAGGGATATGTATCACCAGCATCATCGACAGGCTCAATACCAACACCAGCAACAGCAACGCGCGCCGCCCATGCCGCAGGTTGCGACGTATGAAGAGTACCAACGGAATCTCATTCAGGCTGATCCTCGACGTAACAGTTATCAGCCTCTTCAGCAGCAACAGCAGGCGCTTCCACGCGATCGGACCGGACCCTATTATAGCTATAGTGACTACCGTCAGCAGCAGCAGTTCCTGCACCGCGAGGATCTCTCTAGTGCGCCTTCGTCGCCCCAGTCCCCTCGGCACGACGAATTCCCAGACGAAAGCCCACAACAGTATCATCAGCAGTATCAACAGCACCAGAGACAAGGGTCAAGTTCAAGCGCGAGCGCGAATATGCACCGTCGCATCTCGATTGCCGAACTCTGTAACCCCATGCAGAGTCTTGCCACTGAGCGAGCTCAACGGCGCGAGGAGACTGCCTCCAAAAGGACCTCCATGTAAACAGCCAAAAACCATTAAAATCACAAACACGGAAAGGGAAAAAAAATACAATACACTTCAATACTCCCTGAAAAAAAAAAACTGATAATAAATAATAATGCGGCTTTATGATTATTTGTTTAAAAATGGGTCTTTGGATCCGCTGGTGTTTTTTCCTCGCGCAGGTTATTATATGCAGGGGGCGATGTTGTAAGGGCTGTTGTAGTGATCATCGCCGTCGTTGTCGTTGTGGTAGTGGTTGCGGTGGCCGGTACGGGTTCTACATTCGCCTCAGACGAGAGATGATGGTGCTTTTGCTGATCGTAGTGCCCCTGCAGATTGGTCTCGTCTACTTCAAAGAACTGTTCGTCCTGTCGGTACTCCTGTGCGCGATGTCGATAAATCTCATCTTGCTGCTCCTGCAAAAGCTGTTGTTGGAAATGGGCCTCCTGATCATTTGTATCTCCCTTCTCCAGTTCCTGTTCATGACTCCTCACACCATCACTCTCTCCGCCAATATCCTCGTACTCTTCATCCACCATGTCCGCCGGCAACTTCGTCACCGCGTGGTGAACCTGTTGCTGCTGGTCACCGGTCTCATCATCTTCCTCGGGATATGGATCAAACACCCACTCCTGCTGCTCGATCAGCGTGTCGATGATACTAGACTGTTTTCCAGTATTTATAATGCTCGTTAGATCGTCGACCTCTTGACGGAGCAAGTTGGGCGCAAAACAGATAGCCAGGTTCGCAGAGTCCATCTTGGTGGTTTGGTACTGGTCCTGTACGCGACTCAAGTGCAGCATTAGATATTGGAGGGTGTTGAAGTTGGTTTCTGGGAGGGAGTGGACCAGCGACTTGATCGTGTACAGCTTCTCATTATAGTCCGTGATATCTAGTACCCAAGAAGCAAAGCCAAGAAATTAATATTGTTGATTTTCAAGAACATACCACCAATGTAAAATCGCATAAAAACATCAGCAACAAGGAAAAAAAGAGACTCAACTTACCAGCGGCGGCAATAAAGCTGGGGTAAAAGTCGAACAGCATCAAAGGCTCCCGCAGTTCTCGGAAGTAGAGCTTGAGCAGCGCCGCAATCGTGTTGACATCCGGTTCCTTCTCGATCAGCTTTTCGGCGTCGAGTCCCTCGTTGAAGGCCCGCTTCAAGTTCTGGATCGACGCCATGTGTCCTGACACGCGGTAGATTCCTGCTGTCGCCAATCCACGAGCCTCAATTGACTTGACGCACAGCTCTACTACTTTGGGAACTGTCCTTCCAGACTCTACCGTCAGCGACCCTCCAAAGACTATTTTACATTAAAAGCGCGAATACAGCGATTAGCACAATGCAAAGCTGAGTTTACTGTAGTCGCAAGCATGAATGTCATATGCTGATGTTTGTTACCTCCTTGGCCAGACTTGGAAACAGCAGATTCTTTTCTAACGTCCTTGTCCTTGTACTTGTCTTTGATCCTGTCCTTGGGTTTATCCTTGACCTTCTCTCTCTCTTTCTCTTTCTCTTTCTCCTTCTCCTTTTCTTTATCCTTGTCCTTGGAGAAAAAGTTCCTGCTCATGTTGGTCAACTTTGCCTTGGCACCCTGGTGAGACCCATGCGATCCATGAGAGCCACTCCCAGGTGAGCCAGCGTCATAATGTGACTCACCGTAGCCCTCTCCGCCAGCCTCATTTTCCTTTGGCGAGTCGCGATTGCTCTTCCGTTTGGGGTCGGTGAAGGCTCGGTGTGTGGCAGACTGACGTTGCTGTTGCGGTTGTTGTTGCTGTTGCTGGTCGAGTTGTGTTGCGTCAAATAGGGCCTCTTCCTCCTCTGGTAATTTGAGTCTTTCGTCCTGTGCCGACTTTCTCCGTGGAACATGAATACCGTGCGCCACCATGCTGCGGATGCCTCGTCCTTTCTCCATCTTAAGCGGGTTCTTGCTGCTGGTCTTTAGGTCCTTCTCCTCGATCTTCTTGTTCATCTTCAGGTTTGACGACTCGCTTCCTCCAGATGTCTGACGTTTCAAAAGTTGGATAACATCTATTATTACACAAAATGTTTGTTACATTTTGGTTAGAGTACGATAACTCGTCGATATTACAAACGTATTCCCTTTCAAAAAGAGTCATAGCAATAAAGCTTACAAGAGTCTTCGACGCCAGAGAGCTCTTCTGACTTTCGGCTGGCAAGAGAAGCACTAATGTCCTTGATCCAGATCTTTTCATCGCCGCCAGAGGGATCCTGAAGCAACAGCCGTACACTGGTTCCGGGTGTAATATAGAAGAAATTTTTCTTCTTGGTGAGTGCCTGACCATTGATGGGTAGTTCCACAGCAACCTTGTCCAGATCAAAACATCCTGATGGCTTGACTTGCGTTGCCTGTCGCAGTTTGTGTAATGACTCTGTCGAGGCTTTAAGGGAATGAGCGTTCTTGATGGCGCCACTGTCGTCCCGATAGAATAGGAGAAAGCCTTTGTAAACCACCACCCAATAGTCCTTCCATGAGCTGATCGTCGCATTGGTCGAGACCTTTTGAGATTTCACTCGCAGGGAGCCTTTCCGTTGAATACCCTCCACGGGCAATTGGTTCAGTTGCTATAGGAGAAATGACTAAAGTTAGGTTCTGTTGTTACAAGAGACCATTATCATTGTGATGCTCAGTCCGTTAAGTTTTCCCTTACCAACGCGTGGAGTTCTTCCTCGGATAGACTCAGCCCCAATAGCTGACTCTGAAGCATGTTGTCGTCAACCGAAGATTGCCTCTTGGGTGTTGCCCTGGGTATTGTTGGTGACATGACTCCTTGCACCTTGCTTGACGTAGACAATACTGGACTAGGGTCGAAAGGTCCATCTGAAGACTCGGAGGGGCGGGGTGATTGAAACTGGCTCCGTAGGATTTCTGGACTTGTTGGGCGATCCCAAGTTGTTTCGCCTGTCGAGGAGTTGAAAAAGTATTGAGAGCCATCATCATCTATCCCACCAAAACGCAAAAAAAAAAAAAAAAAAAAAAGATGTTGAGCACTTGTCAGTTGACTTGGGGCACACACACACACAAAAAATGCCTCAGTCCAGTGAGCTACATCGTTTACACAGCATCCGCTAAAGTTCAACCTTACCTTGAGCACTGCTCCAGCCCTCTGGGAGGGGTTCCTCTGTCGTAGAACCATAGTCCTGATCCAAGACCTCCATCTGGTGCTCGTTACGTTGGCTGGCGAAAGGGTCATTGTGGGTTGACGGTGAGCTGTTGACGGAGGGTAACTTCCACGATGTTTCCTTTGTGATGATGTTGTAGTAGTACAATCGCCCTTTTGAGTTTGTGGTGGCACTCCAATTGGGTGGCAGCATAACCTCATCGCTGTCTGAGCCATCCGAGGGCTCTGGCGGAGGAGATCGGATTTGTGAAGCTGGTCCCTCGCTGTCAGAAAAAGGGCTCTGTGTTGGTGAAGCTTCATGGGCGGTTGATGTTGGGGGGTCTGAACGATTCTGTTGTTGGAGGTCCGGGTATTGGTCGGCGGCGTGATGCTGACTAGAGATATGCTGGGCGGAGGTGTCGGGGTCTCCATATGGGTAGACTGAGTTGTTGGTGGTCGGATCAAGTGTCTCTGTATGTGTGGAATGGGTCAGATCGGGATCTTGCCCCGCTAGTTTCTCTTGGGACGACACACGCGGAGGGTATACGATTCCTTGAGGTACCTGATCCATATCTACCTCTTGTCCAATTTCACTCGCTAATATGACATTCATTCAAATTATGCATATAAAACAGTGAGAATAAAATGCATGAGATCGTCCGTAATTGGATACCATTTTGTCAGTTCTCAACATTGCGGCTGATGTTTGGGCGTTCCTGACTGACTGGGAACAAAAAAAAAATATGAAAAGTTGAAAAAGTTGACAGTCAATTGAATCCCAATTCTTTACCTTCCAGCAGTCGGCATCGGTTTGCAGGAAATACCCCTGTCATGCCATTGCAGTCTCCTAAAAATGATTGTTATTATAAGTTCGTTCAAGGGTGACATGATCAACAGTTTGTCACGGAGACAACAAAGCACCTGAGCTGAATTGAAAAATACATAAGACGCCTCGCTCCAATGATAAAAGCGCGAGTGCCAGATAACTGCTTTCAACGATCATTACCTTCCCACCTGAAAGTCGTATTACCAACGTAGCAATTGGTGTCAACGTGGAGCAATATCCAGGCAAAAGACATTTGAGAAAAAAACAGATAGAGAGAGAGAGAGAGAGAGTCAGCAAGAGAAAAATGGAATAAAATGGTTGGGGGGAAGGGGCGAGCTGTCAAACAAAGTCCAAGTAGCTGTGGCAAACTGTATTCAACCCCTGAGGGACCACTCTCAAACACACCAGGACAGTAGCTCTCCTTCAAAACACCACTGAAAAGACACTCAGGGCACAACAACCTCACGCATACACACACCCTCTTCCGCCGATACACTTGTTCGCCTCAGTCTCCACACATGGTTGGTCGTAAGAAAAGAAAGAGGGACTGCTCTCATTACCATTCGTCATGGGAGTCGTCCTGAATCAGAATGTGGTCGCCTTTACGGAAGGACTATGCGCATTTGTTTACGTTGGGTTGGGTTTGAAGTGCAGGAAGTAGAAAGAAGAAAGACGACCGAATGTCAGTTGTCGTTCAGGCGATCAGTTTTGTTGTTGTTTCCTTGGGTGTTTATTGTTGTCGTGTGTTGTTGCTGCTGCTGTTGGGTTGTGAAACGAAAGAGGAAGAGAAGAGGAAGAAGAAGGAGACGAGGGCGAGGTTGGCGGTGTGTTCGTTCTTACGAGTTCGTCTTCGTGGGTTGCAACGTAGTCCCACTCTGCGATAGCCCAGTGCATTTAGTTCTCGGTCGGACAAGGAGGAAAGAGGAAGCGCGGGATAAAGAGAGAAAGTTACAAGGATTGTGAAGACAGAGAGAGTGGGTGAGTGGGGGAGAGAGTGAGAGAGACAGAGAGTGATTGGAAAGAGGAGAGGGAGTGGACGTCCGAGCAGGAAGCGAAGGGAGAGAGAAAAGAGGGAATGCCGCACGTGATTAAAAATCACCTGACCAATGGGCGTAGGAGTCTATGCCTTGCCGTGATTGTCAAAAAAATAAGGCATTAACAGAATGGAGGAAGGCAAAGGAGAAGAACAGGACATATGTATCATTCAGTCCTATACTTCTCTGTTGGTGAGAGCAAGTTTGGCAACATCGGCATGGTATTAGTACAGTGCAAGCACCTTGATGCATTTGTTTCTTTTGCACGAGGCTCACCTGCAAGAGGACGGGAGTAAGGAAGGTGGCGTGGAAGAACAAGGTTTGTCAGCTTTGCTCTCTCTTCCTCTCTCTCTCTCTCCACACACACACAAGCACACTAACCCAAGGGCCGAACATCATTCAACCCGCGGACCAACAGGGTTTGAGAAAAGAAGCAAGGGAGGAGGAAGGGAAGGGCGGAGGACTCTTGTTCAGTTGCTTCAAGGTGCTTGTCGTCTGCCTGTCCCGCTTATCCTTCATTTTTTGGCCTCTTTAACTTTTTCTCCTTCTCTTTCTTCTCTCTTCTCTCTTTTCAACTCTACTCCTCTTCCTCACTTTCACTTTCACTCTCGCTTTCACTCTCGCTTTCACTTTTACTTTCACTTTCGCTTTCGCTTTCGCTTTCACATTCACTTTTCCTCTTTGCACTCATCTCCATCTCTTATCGTTCAGGAACTCCACCCAATAAAAAGCGTCTTTGTTTCCTTCAGCTAAAATAATTGCAGTGGAACCTCCTTCGTACTCCTTTGCCCTCTCAACCCCTTTTCCTTATTCTGAGTATTCATATCCCGCTCCAACGGTCGTATCTGACAAACATGGCTGCGACAGACCTCAAGGTCATCATCGCAGGTTGTGGTATTGGTGGCCTCTCAGCCGCCATTGCCCTCGAGCTGGCAGGCATCGATTATACTATCCTCGAAGAATCCCCAGCCCTGGACTCAGACCTCAAGCCTGGCGCTAGTGCCACCAATGTCCCTACCAAGACAACACATGTTGGAGGCGCAATTCAGGTTGCCCCTACCGCTATACATTTCCTGAGCCAGCTTGGCATCTACGACGAAATGAAGGAAATCTCCAAGCCGGTCAGTGGTCTCTCCATGAACGAGCACGATATGAATTATGTCGGCCGTATTGATTTATCCACCCATCGGGAGAGGCAAGTGTCACTTTTACTGTTTATTGTTTATTTGTTTTGTGAGTGCTCGTGTGCACATGCACGCCCACAATTTCGTTGTTGTTCTTGTTGTACTTTTCTCCCTGAACGGGTAGCCCAAAGAGTACATGGAGAATTAACTTCCTCTTTCAAACAAATGAATGCCATAGGTATGGATATCACACCGAAGTGATGACTCGCTCGCAACTCCAAGCACTTTTACTCCAGCGTGTGCCCTCCAAGAGGATAGTTGCAGGAAAAGTCCTAGGCATGATCCAGAACAACGATCAGGTCACAGTCCGTTGCTCAGACGGAAAGACCTACGATGGCGACATCCTTATCGCCGCTGACGGGGCCTTCAGTAACATCCGACACTCCCTCTACTGGACCTTGGACGAAAAGAAGCAGCTCCCAAAAGCCGACGCGATTCCAATGTCAGTCGACCTTCACATCGTGTCTGGCTGCACAAAACCTCTGGATCCTGCAAAGTACCCGGTCCTTCTGGATGCAATGAGCGAGATCCAGTCAGTACA
This sequence comes from Linnemannia elongata, assembly GCA_036320915.1. Lineage (NCBI taxonomy): Eukaryota > Fungi > Mortierellomycota > Mortierellomycetes > Mortierellales > Mortierellaceae > Linnemannia > Linnemannia elongata. Next base: position 1,042,117 of record JAXBDG010000011.1, on the reverse strand, counting down.
GCTGCCTGACACACCATACGCCGTAAGTTTATGTGCTCGTGCTGGCAGATTATTACTCAGATATATAGGCTAAACTTTGGACACTGACGCATTTGGACAAATATTGCTGCTATAGATCTGGTTTATGCCCCTTCTGGACAATAGGATTGCATGGGATATCACAAAGGAAGTTAACAGAACGGCTATCCGCCAGGGCGAAGCATCCAAGGTCTACCAATGGCGATCGGAAGACGTCGAAGAGACCCTCAAGACTGTTCGTGGTTTCGACTGCCCATATGGAGGACAAATTGGAGACCTCCTGGATACCACACCGGTCGAGAGTATGCACATGCACATGTCCGAGGAGAGATTCTGCGAAACTTGGTCTGGAGGTCGGACAGTCCTCTTGGGAGATGGCAAGTTTGTTTGCACCTGTTGCTGTGGATGTACTGTTTAAAGTTTGATATCATGCCGATTAACCTAACATGCACTTCCTTTGTTATTTTCTCTAACTAGCCTGCCACAAGGGTTTCTACCATCCCGTCAGTGAAGCCATGGGTGATGCAGTTACATTGGTCAACCTGCTCTCGAATCTACAGTCGAATTCAATGGAAGGTTTAACGGCGGTTTTCAAAGAATACAAAGAGAGACGCGCACCCACGGCTAAAGCTGTGGTGGAGCATAGCACGCTCTTGCGCCAAGTGTTCACAGGAAAGGTAATCTATCGCGGATGTTTACCACGCGTCATGATGCAAATTCAAGGAGTTTAGGCAAAAAAAAAAACACCGAAAAGAACAGGTCTAACAACACATGATTCTCATGACTGCTGTCTTCTCATTCGTAGGGACGCGCTGCGTCACTGAAGAGGAATGTTGTCTTCAACTATATGCCCGAGAAGGTGCGCCACCTATTGGAAGATAAGAGACATGACAACCGGCCCCAGCTATGGTTCTTGCCACAAGCAAAGGACAAAGGAATTGTCAGACCCGCCACCAATTTACCACCCATCCTTCCTGCATCTCCAACTTCACCAACATCACGGACTTCAACGACGCTACCCGAAGGTCCAACAACAGTGGATGGAGCCAATAAACCGTCTTCTGAGCATACCCAAGAGTCGAACGGAGCTACTGAAATAACGACTGCATCGACAACCGTTTCATCCTCGAGGTCATCGCGGAGCTCCTGGACACCGAGCACTCGGTCAGCGTTTACGATGCCTTCGGCGGGCAATGTGCCTTTGTTTTCTTCCACCTCAAGGTCCTCAATGCCATCGTCAATCAAAAGTCCGCGCGGATCAATTGCAAGTCGACCTGTGGAGGAGTCTCACTCAGTCCAAAAAGACGACGATGCGGACGTATCTGTGTCAATTGTGGATCCATCAATGACCATCACGGCAGCAGCGGCCACAGCGGCAGCGACGGCAATATCAGTTGATGCAGAGGTGGCAGCTTGGTCAACCATTGCCACCGCCAAAGAGAAGGAATCTGTTGACATGAAGAAACTGCAAGAGAAGAAGGAAGAAAGTGATGTAGAGAAGAAGGAGGATATGGAAACATTTGACGATTCATCAGATGATGAGGGCGAGTTTGTAAATTGCAGCCAGACGTTGGATGATGACATCCTTGAGCCGGAAGCCCCACGCACCGTCGCTGCTTAGTATGTTTACATTACATACTCTGCCTTTGTTTTCCTTTGCTTGCACAACAATAAAAAGACAACACACGGTATCCATATGTCCATGTGAAAGGAATGCTCTCAATAATAGTTTGACAATCGATGTGTACTTGTACATTTAATATTGGGTCTCTTTTAATTTTTTTTCTTTGACCGGGGCTTGAGCTTTGAGATGCAGGGCCCCCTCGAGGTTCGAGGTTGGATGGACTCTCTCTTACAATTGAGCAGGGCATTGAGCAAGGCAATTGGAGCCCTAACAATGAGAAGAGCCTATTACCTTTACATTTAGGCAGGCAGTGCAGTCTGTTTGTGTCTCGGTTTGTTCTCGTCCTTCCTTTTCTCGCTCGTCCCCTCCCTCTGCCTTCCCTCCTTCCCTCCTTCCCTCTACTCGTCCCTCTCTTGTCCTTGTCCTCGTTCTTCGTCTCCTCATCAGCCCTTTTTCTATTTTATTATTTTTTTTTCCCTTTTCCTCTTCCTTTTCCTTATTCTCCTTCCTCTTCGTCTTTCTCCTTCTTCGCCTTCTTCTACTCTCCTCCTCCTCCTCCTCCTCGGTCATTATTCTTATTATTATTATTATTATTATTTGCCACATAAACATCACACTCCCTCTCATCTCTTTTGCAGCTATTTAGTATTGTGCTCTGACACAGCATAGTCTCTTTGCAAAGAGGCAGTTCTCTCCTTCGCTTCCTCTCATCCATCGACCTGTCCTCCATCCTCACTCACCTGCCCCATGTCCTCACCCGACGCACCGAGGACGCCTTCCTCTTCCCTGCCAAAGGAGAATGCTGACAAGACCCCCATCCAACCACCAGGAACAACTGCCGCCACCACTCCCTCTAAAAACGATTCTCTCGCACCAACAACAAACACTAAACCACCTGTCTCCACGGACCCAACGGCCACAGTGACCACAACTGCCACGGACAAAAACAACGCCCTAGAAACGACCACTACCACCACAAAAACAACAACTCCTGCTGCTGCCACTGCCCCAGCAGATGGGAGTGAGGGTGTTGCCAAAGCAATTCTCAAGCCCTCGACCGGGTCGACAACTCCTCGGGCTGGGGCAGAAGATGGCGAAGCGTTGGAGCCCTCAAAGTCAGGAACAAGCTCTGGAACAGCCCTGCACCCTGTCGGCAAATACCCCCTCCCTCCGCCCGTCCTCTCCACCTCGGAACCCAACAACAAGAACAATACCTCCATCGTCCTCCCAGTCGTAAATGCTGGCAGAGACAACACCGAGGAAGACAATGCCTCTGAAATCGCCTCTGACATCCAGGAACATTCTCAAAACAGCGACAACGGGAGCATTCATCTAGCAGCCCTGGATGATGAAGAGACTGAGGTTGGCCAGACCAATGGTCATACCATCGAGGCTGTGGCAAAGGAGGGCGTGAGCACAGCCCCTGCCGACAACAACAATAACAGCGACAGCAAACCTCCAGCAAACAAGGTCGTCACCTCAGGAACGGAGGCGCCTGTTTCGGTCGTCAATGCCTCTATCGCTTCGTCTGCTGTCAAAGGTCAAGCACCCAGCACCACGGTTGGACCTTCAGAAGAACGGCAACATGAGGAGCCAGAGGAGTCTGTAGCATCTTATACCTCACCTAACTTTGAGTGGGCCAGGATTCTTCAAAAGCGCCTCGGCAAGAACCTTAGCGACGCACAGCTCCTGGCACGGTCCAACAGCATGCTGGCATCTCCCAGTATCCTGGCCCAGTCTCTCACCCAAGTCATCCCTAGTCTGCAGGTCAAGGAGTCTTCGCCACTCTCGCCCGGAACCACCATCAAATACCAAACTGCGGAGGAGCTCTTTGACAGACCAGCTTCAATCGAACCGTCTCTTCCAGCATACAAACCAGATGAACAACTCGCACGAGACGACCCTTTTCCCTCCAGCGCCTTTGCAAGCAGTTCCCAAGGTCCTCTCCTCCTCTTTGCGCCCTTGAATCCAGACCAGCTCTACGGGAAGAACCCTACCACGATTCCACCGACGGCACCACCACCGGCAGCTGAGAACTCATCACAACTGAGAGTGCCGCGATCCCAACCTCAACCTCCGCCAACTACCAGCCCAGCCCAAATGCAACAGCCACACCACCAATCCGCTGCTCAGCAGCCTGGACTTGTTGCCGCTCATGCTATACCCACTCAAAGGAACTCCCCCATCTCTATACCGCATTCGATGGCGACACCAACGCAGCCTCCAAGGAATCATCTTGGCGGAGAACTGCACCAGTCCCCGCTCATGTCCAGGGATGCCGGTCCAGGGGCAAGGAATATGCGCCATAGCATAGGAATGCATATCCAGGATGACCGGCTTGCGGCTAATTCTCACTCGAATGCCAACCACAGGACGCTCAACGCTCAAAATTCATCGTCTTCTCTGGTCGGCACATCCATGCCACCGAAGGATCAACATGGAGCCACCACCTCAAACTATCCCATCGCCCCAATCCAATATACCCCTCTTACGCAGTACAAGCCTATCAAGAAAGCACACAGTCTCCCAGCGCCTGTCAAGGAGGCACCAGCTCCGGTCCTGGCGCCATCTGCCGACCCATCAACAGATACAGCTCACGATAAGGAAGCAGCAGCAACGACACCCACCCCAGCCGGAGCTACACAGGAGGAAACTAAACCGGACCCAACGTCTATATCTGCGGCTGCGGCAGATACAGCGCCTCAGTGGGCTCTGGAGGCAATGTCGGGATTCTCGGACATTAATTTCGATACTACGCTTCCTGCAGGCGCTGCGGTTGCGTCTGCTCTGGCTAGCACCTCTCATGCATCTGAGGCACCCAGCAAAGCTCCCATGGTCATTCCTCCTATCAGTGTGAGATCCCGGTCGAACCTTTCTGTAAACGACGCGTCGCCGGGACAAGCGAAGCAGATTCAGTCGCCATTCGAATCCACCCAACTGAACATCGAGGTATGTTTTCGACTACTGAAAAAAATGTCATGTTGTTTTTCTCCGAGATTCGTCCAGTTGCTAACTGTAGCCTGTAACTTTGCCCGCAAATCCTTTAGCTGAACCACCATGCAACTACAGCAGAACAAAAACCAACGGGACCAACCACTGTAGACCCTGCGAACTTATCAACCAGCGCCCCGTTGGCTTCACCTACTCTGGCGCTCCTCAGTCTGCAGCAACCATCATTATATTCAGCGCCTTTGCAGGATCCAACGGTGCCTTTTGATCAGCGATCAAGTCCTGTGAGGCACGGACATAGTGTGCAAGGCAACCACCAGGCAGGGAGGAGTATTTCGAGTCTACGAGAGGTGCAGATGGGCCACGCAGGTATTGAGCGAGCAAGCCTCGATGTTGGGCACCAAAGACGTGGTGGTAAGCTATTTAAGTCACAACTGCGTCCTCATTGAGAATTGAAAAACCCTTCATCACAATCTGACCACCTCTGATGCATGTTATCACACTCATTCTCGAATAGATACTGCCTCGTTATCGGACATTACCCCTTCGGCGACAACAGGAGTACCGCCCATGTTTGACTTGGGTTCTGGATATCAGATTTCATGGCTTCCACAAAGCAGACCAATTCTTCCACGGAGGGACGACGTCAACTCGATCGACGTACCAGCACTGACAGGGAAGCAACTTCTGCCACTAGAGTCGCGCGAGGTTCAAATCAACAAACAGGATCCATGCCTTCAGTTCAAGCATATTGGTGAAGCGCTTAGACATTGGGGCCTGCTGATGCCAGAAGGGAACGCGTTCGCTAACCTTGACGGCAAGGGCATCGAATGTGGATCCTGGGACTGGTCATTTACTCTCGGAAAAGCCGAGATGGTGGCCAAAGCCATTCACGACAAGACACAGCTTCGTGTTGGATCAAGAGTGGCGCTTGTTTTCCGCATTTCAGAGATCTTGGAGTTTGTTGCTGCGTTCTATGGTGCTATTCTCGCAGGAATGGTTCCTGTTCTTGTCAACCAGATTCAGGAATTCTCCGAGATGGTTTATATCATGACCTCCGCCAGAGTCGAGCTCGCCTTGACAACCCAGTTCAATCACCAGGCTCTCCACAAGGATATGCGGAAGGGATCACTGTGGCCCGCCGGTGTAACCTGGTGGCAGACAGACATTTTGGAGACGTGGGCCCCTAAAAACAACCAGCAGGAGCGATCTCCACTTCCGGACAATGAGCTGGCTTACATTGAGTATACCAAGTCGGCTTCAGGAGAATTGAAGGGCGTTGCCGTGAGTCATCTGAACCTAATGACCCAGTGTCGATCTCTTTACGTCAGTTTCCTGTGGCGACCGGCGCTCTTCCGCGACAAGCATAACCACCTCCAAGCGGATCCTAACCTGACAGCAGACGCATCTGTAGCTCACTCTATGGACGGCAAGGTCAACCCCGATAAGCCTGCCCTTCCTGGCACTGTGATGTCATGGCTTGAGCCTCGACAGCAGTCGGGACTTGTTCTTGGGGCCATCATGGGAGTATTTTGTGGCAACTTCACAGTCTTCATGGAGGCAGGCATTACCGCCGTTTCAGGTCTTTGGGCTCACTCTGTGGCCGCCTATCGAGGTACTTATAGTCGCGATATCACTCTTTGTCTGAATTGCATGCTTTGCAACTCAAAGAGCAGGAACTGACAGCACGTGTACATCTTCATTTTTTATTCCATAATAGCGAACATTGCCTTTACCGACTACAGTGGAATTCAAAGGCTGCTGAAGAATTACAGGATCAACCCTCAGGCGACCACAACACCTTCTCGGCCCGACCTTCGCTTTCTTCACACGGTCTACGTGGACGTTCAGTGCAACAATGTGAGGTTGAATCGGGAGTTCCTGGATGATTTCCTCTATCCACTCGGAATGATCCAGCGATTCTGTATCTCCAAAGATGACCTGCCAGAACTTGAAGCTGCGTCCAAGAAGTGTCGGAGCGACTTGGGACTTATCACATTCCTCAGTCTGCCAGATCATGGCGGAATGATCGTTGCTCTTCGGGATCCGTTGACTCATCCCAAGGGCGTCGAAAAGATTGAGCTTCGGAAAACGCATAGGATGTCAGTTTTACCCAAACCAAGGCGACCCTCTTTGGACCAGGTCGATGACTCGAACGACCAAGGTGGCAAGAATTCAGCTGCGGATGCCAATGGACATGGCTCTTTGATGAACAGCCCGGTGTCATCGCTGACTTCTGGAGAGTATCTGCTGCACAGAGCCGCCCTTCGTGCGAACCGTATTGTCGTCTTGGCCACAGGAAAAGAGGCGTTCGATCGAAGGAACGAAGAAGGTGCCGTCCTCGTCGGTGCTTTTGGATATGCTCTTGCGCAAAGTAAGTTTGATCAGTCCTACAAGACGGCGACTGATTTGTTGTCATTTCGACTTGATAAATGTAGCTTTAGCTAACCCATTCTGTCTATATTGCTGCATTTTAGCCTCCGTTCTTGTGGTGGATCCGGAGACGTTGGCGCTGTCTTTGCCGGATACGGTTGGTGAGATTTGGATCAGTTATCCAGGACAACCAATGACCTTCTGGGGCTTGCCGGAGCACTCTCAGGAGATATTTCAGGCCAAGCCATATATTGTCACGGAGGAGGCCATGATTCCTCAGGTGTACGTCGGAGATGGCTCCGAGAGATTGCTTCGAACGGGACTTTTGGGAGCCGTCATTGAGGGTCGCATAGTTGTGTTCGGATCTTACTGGGATCGGTTGCAGCAGGATCTGGCGGACCCTATGAAGACTATTGGAGTTCAGTATGAGTACCATCACGCGTCTGATTTGTCGCAGACTCTCTTCAACCGGGTTGGTGGGATTAGCGAATTGTAAGTTTTACTGCTTGATGATAATTTTTTTTTTTACTACGCGATTGTATAGCCGCCATTTTGCTAACTAATGCTCAAAATATTTGACAAAATAGGTCTATCTTTGAGTGTCAAGTCAACAAGGATTATCTGCCAGTCATCTGCATTGAAATTACGAAGGAGAGTCGCGCCAATGGACAGCCCATCAACACTGTTGCACAACAGGTCGCAATCAACACCCGCTATATCCTGCAAGAGGTGAACGCACTTCGGAGTTACTGTATTGCTGTCTGGGATATGAATGCATTACCCAGGATCTTCAAGAACGGTCGTCGGGTTGTTGACCATGCCCTCTGCAAGGTTATGTTCACGATGGGCCGCATTTATAAGCTGCTCTACTTTGCGACCTTCACTGACGATGTCCTGTTCAATATTCCTCGGGGCGATGACCTCGGTAATGGCTTCTGGAGTCGAGGTAAGAATCTATGGAGTTAATATTTATAATCTGCAACGGCCTATATGTTATGAAATAGATTCTGAACTAATATGTATCATTTTATATACAGAATGTGCTGTCAAGAGACAACGAAGGCAAGGATCAGCGATGCGCTTTGTTCAGTACACTTCCAACATTGCCAGTTCGGATGCCTATGACGAAAAAGCGAACGTTTTTATGGGCAAGTTCCACAACATCACCGACATTGTCATGTGGCGATCCATGATCCAACCAGACGAAGCTGCATTTGTGGAACTGGATTCGCGTGGAAAGGAGCAACGGACCATTTCCTTTAAGAAGTTCAACCAACGAGTCACTGGATACGCCATGTACCTGGAGAAGAAGTGTGCCCTCAAGGCAGGCGATCATGTCATCCTTTGGTTCTCACAGGATCTCGACTATGTGGTGACACTCCATGCCTGCTGGGTGCTGGGCTTGATTCCCATCCCTCTTCAGCTGCCCGATCAACCTCACACGAACACTCATCAAACTGCGGTTTCACTTGTTGGATTGGGCGCTACCATAAACGGACCAGCTATCACTGGAACCAACGCGACTGCTAACCATGCATCGGCAGCGGCCAACCGAATCGGCGAGGAAAAGAAGAGTGCCATCCTTACGGCGCTTTTCTGCATTCTGGATGAGGTCAAGGTCAAGGCGATTCTCGGCAACATGGCGACAGACGACTTCCTCAAGCAAAAGACCACCGGTACCTCTCTTCGGGCTCGCAGGGCAGCGTTCTCTCCGATATACATGCAAACCCCCGAGGCGTTCTCCACGGCGGATATCTTCCTCCCTGCATTCCACAACGTCACTAAGGCTCCAAAGAACAAGCAAACTCTTGGCGCTCTGTCGGGCTATGCGCCGCGGAAAGAATGGTTTGCGGCCTCTTACCCGGCTGTGTATCTAATCGATCCTGAGGTCCGAGTTGGATCTGTTGCTTTCCGGAAACTTCTCAAGTTGAACCACGAGACCCTGAACAGTCTCTGCAGGAACCAAAAGTTACAGTTCAAGGTCCTTTCAGGCCAAGCCAATATTGCCTGCATGACCATTTTCAATGGTCTTGGGTTCATCCGAGGCTGTCTCAGTGGTATCTACAACGGCGGACCCACTATTCTGCTTCAGCCAGCAGACGTTTATGCCAACCCAGGCGTCTGGATCGAAGCTGTTGCCCGTTACAAAGGTAATCCTCGAGACCCCTCCATGATCGCTAATGGATTTCATAGCAGAAGGAAGATACGAGTTTCCACATACTAATTTTTCCCCATTTTACCTGTTTATCTCTGCCTTAGCACACGATGTGGCGTTGACTTACCCCCTGTTGGAGCAACTGCTTCAGAGACTGGATGCGACTACGTCCCACAGTACGGTGTCTCTGGAGTCCATCAAGAACTTCGTGGTTTGTGGTCATGAAAGGATCCAGAGGAATGCGTTGGGCCTCAACCGTCTGAATGCTCTTAAGCTCGATGCAGCATCGATCAATCTCGTGTACAGTCATCCTCTCAACCTTATGGTGACATCTCAGTCTGACCGAGCCACGGGACCCATCCGGATCCATGTTTCCTCAAAGCAACTTCGCTACGGTATTATCTCACCTACGACGGAAGGCGATGACAAAACAGGGATTTGGTTGGAAGACGTTGGAACTGTAAGTGGTTGAATTGTCATACTGTATCTTGTGTTTTTCAAGTCTACATAATTGGTGGTAAATTGAAGCCGCATGCAACTGACCGAAGGTATTCGCTTTGCCTCTTTTTTTTAGCCGACCGTGTGTACCTCTGTTGCAATTGTCAACCCAGAAACGATGGAAGTGTGTACTTCTAACCAAGTGGGAGAGATCTGGGTTTGCTCAGATTCCAGCACCAATGGTTTCTACTACCCACCAGGATACCAGTCAAACCCATCGCAGCCTCAACCCTTTGGGGCATGCATTGCAGGATACGACAGTCGTGTGCGATATGTGCGCACAGGCGACCTTGGATTCTTGTGGAACAACCAACAGCACCAGCTTGCCAACCAGGGCCAATGGAATCCTGGCCAGTCGGCTGTTGGTCTTTTCCAGCTGTTTGTTCTGGGCAGTTTGGATGAGTCGTTCCACGTTCAGGGACTACTTCACTTTGCGGCCGACATCGAGTCTACTGTGGAGAGCTCACATGCCAATGTTGCCGCACAGGGATGGTAAGTTCAACTCAAACAGCACCTGCATGAATGGATGCAACTCGATTGTGAACGTTATTTATCTAACCGAAAACTGCTTCGCTTTGACAAATTTACAGTGTGGCATTCAGGACGCCAAAAGGCAAGGCCATCTGCGTAGTCAAGGTCCAGAAACAGGATCCCGAGGTGTTGGTGTCAATGTATATACCCCTGATGCACGCAATTCTGGACCAGCATCAGTTCTTACCCGACACTATCGCTCTTGTCGGAGATGGTGTTTCGACTGCACGCCGAGCCTCAGACGGCCTGAAGCCAAGAGACACGATTGCTGGCTTGTATCTTTCTGATCGACTGTAAGTGCATGTTCTTATGTTTCACTATAATGTTCGTATGTCCATGCTCTCGATTAGGCGACATTATCATCCGACTGATCACGAGCGATATGTTCCATCTACGTTTTTTATTTTAGTCCTCTTCTCCATCTGCACTACTGTCATGGAAAGCCCCTGGCGCCCATCGCGGGCAACATGTTGCCCTTGACGGGTGAATCTCCTCCTAACTCTAGGGGATCCAATCGCTCACATGGCCACCAGTCCGGCAACCAACAGCCCACACTAATCTCACAACCCCAACCGACATCGCAGCAACAACAGCTTTCAACGGCAAGCTCAGGAAGCCGACTCGTGACTGGGATCGGTCCAGCACCAATGTCGAATCTTCGAGGCGGATCAGCTCCAGCACATATGTATGGATCAGGGTACAGCGGCAGTAATAGCCATTCACCTGTGGAACCCCACGGCAACAACGGGAACCGCAACAGCATCTTTGGATCGCCGCTGTTGGCCAACATCCCCATGCCCCCTGGAGCCATCAACCCGTTGGTTCAGTCGCCCATGGGGAACAACGCAGCTGGTGGATTAGGTGGAGGTGGATATATCCCTCAGACACAATACCAACAGTCAGGATACGGAGTTGTCCCCATTTCAGCTCCTACTTCTATCCCTATGTCCACATCTACGCCATCTCACCACCAACAGTCAGTGTCTCCTCCTAACACTGGCATGGGATACCCTTCTGTCCTAGCGCATGCAACAGCTGCGCTGGGCACGTTCGATGGTAATGGACGACCAATGTCACAGCAGGGATTCATCAGCAGCCCGCCAAACACTGGAGGATCAAACAACACCCAGTCTTCTAGTACAGTCGCAAGTGGCACGTCGGGCCGTGGGCCCTCCAGTGGCGATCGGCCCAGAGGTCTTCAGCAACAGCACTCACACTTAAGCCAGCAACCGTCAACAGGGGGACAGAGAGCCACACACCCGCGCCAGATTCGGGGCCAGGAGGCTCGGTCGTCTTCGTCGGAGGAGCTGCGGTTAGATGGCAAGCCTGGAAGTGGTGGCGCCGTTAAGAACATCATGAAGGGCGTTAATGCCAAGTGGTCTGAGATGCGCAAAGCCGGCTTGAACTGAATTATCTCGTCTACCCTCTATCCATTGTTTTTTTCTAACCCACTCTTTCTTGCACCATCCATTTATCTGTTACTTCCTGGCATACAAAATCTTAAATTAAACTAAAAAGCATATGAACATACCACAAATGACTTGTCCTTTTTGTGACATACACTTTCGTTTCACTTTGGTTCTCATATGAGCGGGTTTATACGTCCTTTTTATCTGCTGTATTCCTTGATGACACTCTCAAGCGCATGAGCCAATTGACTTGGTGACCATATGTAAAAGAAAGGACGATATAAAGGCGCAATTCTAAGAAAGGCCGAGTATGCCATAGTTGAAAGTAAAGCCCTGAAGGTATCTCATAAGTGTGCATCATTTTAAGTGAGTGCACAGGTTCCTTCTAAGTCATTTTCCCGTGATTTCATTTCTGTCGCGATTTCCATAATATGTCGCGATCTCGTGAGAATACCTGCGGTCCCATACTATAAAAGATGCCTCCATCAGCGCAGTCAGTGCTGGGGAGATCAGGCTCCCCCCAAGGTCAGCGCCATGCCGGTCCACGTTATATCGAGAGGGTGGGTGGCGCATGGTTGGTATGAGGGGGAGGATTATTGATCCCTCTTGCCCTCCTCTCGGCGCCCTCCTGTCACTGAACAGAGATGACTATTTTGTCAGTAAAGGTTTTTTACGCCGCTAAAGCTGCGTGCAGGTGATTCCTGATCACTGATCACTGATCGGCGTGAAAAGATGAAATAAATGGCGATCAGTTTTGATCACAAAGGAAAGGGACGCGTTTATCTTGCAAAGCGTCGCTGAAACAGCGAGTAGGGCCCCCAATGGTAGAGGAGGGCGCGAGAGAGGGCCCGCAGAGAGTGATGAAATAAAAACGGCGCGAGATCCGTTTTTAAATGAACTTTTAGAATCACGTTACCAAATGTGATCGCCTTTCTGCTTTCTTTCACCTTCGCTTCGCCCCTTCGCGCATTTCTGTTCTTTCTACTTCACAAACACCACTCCACCGCTCCCTTTTTCTCGACATGCAGGCATTAGGGCCGACAACGCAAGGACGCGGCTTTGTTTGACAATCTACCGCTGAAGGCTCAAGTAAAAAAATTACACCATCCTCAAGCAACACGACCTGGCTGTCAGTGTCCGAGTCTGCCAATCCTGGAAAACCCTTCTCCGCCGTCAACGCCCGAGTTTCGACCAACATCCATTCAAATAAGAATAATTCTGGCAAGATATGAAAGCACACTTACCTCATATTTATTTGTCAATGAATACCATCCGTGATCTATGTTGACACGACAAATGTGCGCTTTTAGTTTGGGCACTTGAATATAAGGGTTACATTAGACGATGAATGACAAGAGGAAGCAAGGAGGACAGGAGGACATGTTCAAGAAGTCAGATTCAGGAAGGCGGAACTTGATGGAGCTAGAAGAACACAATATACTGTAGGTCTTTTGCTGGAGCCAGATGTGAAGAGCTGTGTCACATGTGATAAAATGAGTGGGAACTGAGAGCAAGTTGGTTTGGAACAGATAGGTGCTCAAGGTATTGAGAGATCTAAATCAGACGAAGCACCGACTGCCAGTGATAGAGGAAAAAAATCAGTTTACCGCCGTGGCATCAAATCTTCTCGATCATTCAACATCGGTCCGATGGAGGTACAATAGGCGGGAGAGGATCACAAGAGTTGAACAAGTCCAGGTCTTGCATCACCTTGGTTAATAGCCATTGTCGATCTTTCTCTGGGCGATCTGTTGCATTTCTCTTGGTAAACCCTTTTTGTGCTTCACATTTTTTTTGCAGGGTCTGCTTGAGCAATTGCCTAGGGAAGCTAAAAAAAATGGCGTTAGTACATCTCGCCATTGAAAGAATCTGTGGTTGTTTGTTAAATGGACGGCTCAACGGCGTTGGTAATTATTCAGCGTCGAGAAAAGTGATGAACTCTGTTATTGCTATTGCTTTGTGACACGCCAAATGAATGTCGTTTTTGCTGTGTGTGGTGAGAAAGAGAGGCAATTCCTACTTTCCCCTTTGCCGCTTTTTCGAGCGACAAGAGAACAATGAGAAGAGAAGCGCCCACACCATAACTGTCGGATCGGCATCGGCGTATTGCTGAGTGAAGTCGTTCGGTATGGATTGAGCCAGCCAATAGGCGAGGAGACGGACCTTGAATCATTTTTCTTAAAGTGGGAGGTGATAACCGTATGTGACACGTTTCCTACCAAATGTATTACTCAGCAGGAGGCCAGAGAACGTGTCACACTTGAACTATATAGCAACGGACACTCGCCTCGGTTTTTTTGTTCTCCATCCTCATCATCCACTTCTTCCTCTTCGTTCTCTCCTACACACTACACACTCCACTCTCCTCTACACTCTACACCCACAACAGCAAAAAAAATAACAAGATCAAGATGCCTTCCTTCCAATCCTCCGACTACATCGCCGCCGCCCCCGTCAACTCGGTCTACGAGCCAATCGCATCTTCCAAGAACCGACCCATCTACCCTCAAGAAAACTACTACATCGAACAGCCCGCCGCTCCAGGAGCCTACCTCGGCCCCATCGATGCCTCCCTCCCCAACTCTGACAAGGTCCCTCTCCTCTTCCAGCCCTTCACCATCAAGGACCTCACTATCCCCAACCGCATCGTTGTCGCTCCCATGTGCATGTACTCCTCCCTGGATGGATTCTTTACCAACTTTCACCTTGCCAGCATTGGATCCTTTGCGATCAATGGGGCAGGTCTGGTTATCCAAGAGGCCACTGCTGTGTTGCCTAATGGACGAATCACCCCTGGATGTGCGGGTCTATGGGATGATGCTCAGGTGTTCAAGTTGAAGGAGATTGTGGACTTTGTGCATGTTCAAGGTGGCAAAGTTGGCATTCAGCTTGCCCACGCCGGTCGCAAGGTAAGCTTTCTGTTTCGTTTGATAAATGATTTGTCTTTCATTGCGTCGTCTTCATCTTGAACAAAGGCAGTGCACTAATACTGATATTTTTTTCAATGATACTTACAATAGGCATCTGCCGGAGCACCATACAAAAAGTACCCCGAATCAGCCTTCTGGCCCGAAGACGTGATCGCCCCCTCGGGCGGTGCTCACCTCCAATGGGACAAGCACCACCGCGTCCCCCGTGAGTTGTCCTTCGCTGAGATCCAGCAGGTTATTGATGCCTTTGGTGCCGCTGCCGCCCGTGCTGCTCGCGCAGGAATGGATACTGTCGAGATCCATGGTGCACACGGGTACCTTATCCATAATTTCTTGTCCCCCCTCACAAACCAGCGTACGGACCATTATGGTGGCTCTCTTGAGAACCGGGCTCGGTTCTTGTTGGAGGTTGTCAAGGCTGTACGAGCCAACTTCCCAGCTGAGAAGCCTATCTTTTTGAGAGTCTCGGCGTCGGATTTGGTGGAGGAGGTTGAGGGGATCGAGGACTCGTGGGAGATTGAGCAAACGATTCAGATTGCCAAGTGGGTTCGTGACGCTGGTGTTGATGTCCTACACGTCTCCTCAGGTGGCAACACTGCCCAGCAAAAGATCCTCACCGCACCCGGATACCAGGTTCCTTTCGCCGAGCAGATCAAGCGTGCCGTTCCTGGGTTGGCTGTTATTGCGGTCGGGATTATCTTGGATGGCCCTCAGGCCGAGGAGGTGCTCGAGAGTGAGAAGGCAGATCTTGTGGCTGCTGGAAGGACGTTCTTGAGGCACCCCAACTTTGCATTGAATGCTGCTAGGGAGTTGAACGTTAAGGCGGCGTTCTCGCAGCAGTACTCTCGTGGCCGCACTATTCATGGTTAAGTCGTGCTACTTTTTTCTCTTCTTTTTACCTTTACTTCTGACTCGTTAGACATACCCACGCTTTGTTTCCTTTGATAGGTAGTTAGCGTTTTCTTTACATATCTTGTTTATCAGCCTTAATATCAGCCGTTTGAAAACTCCATAAAAAAAAAGGGAGGCCCTATTGGGTTTGCTTTTACTTCAACTAACAATCCGGCGATAAAGGAAGCAAAGAAAAGAAAAATACATGTCGCCCACACTATGAGCAGGCAGAACTTGACACCGAAAACACAATCTCGCGCATTTTGAATCAATCATAAAGAGCGACTTTTTCGCCTACTGGGTTCTGTGAAAACACACACAAGCACATGCATCCAGGACCCACTTTGCATGTCGCCTTCTCTTCTTCTCTTATCGTTTCTCTTGCATTCCTTAGTGACTTTTTCTCTTCGCATCTTCCTCCAAACATCACAGAATCAAAATGAAGTTTAAGCGATCGCCTTAGCGTGCATCATAATGTACAGACAAAGCTGAAAGCGTTTTGTTATTAATTTGCTTCTTTCTATTCTCTCCTGTTCCACCTTTATAGATACGCACTCCAACCTATGTACATCTTGCCGAGGTTCTCAGGGCTGGTCGCGTTCTGAATCAGCTCCTCTACTTGGCCCACGACGGACAGCGAAAACATGCCATTCTGGCTCTCCAACCCGTTCAGCTTGCGCCTGATGACGCCAAGGAACTCCTTTGCTTTCTCGGCTTGCTGCTCATCGTACGGTTCGCCATCGGCTGTACCTGCCTCCACAGCCGCCGCCGCCGCCTTCGAATCGGCTCTTGCTCCTCGCAGCAGTCTCGCCCTCGTGTCATCGCCAACCATAGTTCCAGCTGCTTCCCTCTGCTGACTCTTCTTCTTACTGTTCGACCACTCTACAAGCGGGTCGTGAACGAATCCTTCCAGGACAGAAACGAGCGATTCAAAGTTGTCGCGGAACACTCCCAAGGTTTTTTCGCATGCGAGTCGGTACACACCGTCGTACCCTGAGAGTCCCATGCCGTCCACCATATTGTGAGTCAACCGGAACGGCACTCTCTCTGGCTTGGGGAACGTCTTGCCGGCATCGAAAAGACAATTGAAATCGACGTGAACCACATCTCCGTTCAGCTCATCAAGCAACAAATTTTCGCCATGGCGGTCTCCAAGTCTACAATACAACAAGGAGATGATTTAGAGTCAATAAACAATGGGTCAATTTGTCCATAACAAATCAATCAACATGTTTAGTGCAGTTTTCTTTTCTGTAAAATTTCAATGCAAAACACGCAAGTAGAGCAATTACCCAACAATATAGCCAGCCATGGACATCACAGCTGCGGTCCGCGTGAAGCGAAGCCGTGCGGCAAACCAGGCAGTGGGCTCTGGGGCGATCTCCTTGAACCACTGATAAAAGACTGAGGGGAATTTGGGCACAAGCTCCTTGACAAACAACCGGACATGGTCTTCGTGGTCGAGAATCCGCTTAATGTCAGCATTCTACAGGTGCATCTCAAGGTCAGTTTTTGTTTCATTCAAGCCATTTCCATCTCAGATCAAGCAAAGATCGTTTATGGATACGCGGGTACAAGCAGTACAAAACAGTCGCTGGTACCCAGTGTCCGTTTATACTTACAGAGGGCACGGCGATGTTGTTCAACCTGTAGAGTTTGTGAACGAGAAGTCGGTACGGCGCGGTGTTATGGACCCATTCGATAAGACCGTAGTCCTCATTGAGAGGAATGACTGCGTATGTCCGGATGTCTACACCGATTCAATGATCCATGGAAAGAGAATACTCCGTCAATCTACCATTCGTGTTTGTAAAAAAGACACCAACAATACAAGCGCTACACAGACTAAAAAAGAAAGACTTACACAGATCACGGCGGTTGGCTTCGCGATCCTTCTTCAGGAGTGTGTTGACAAGAGAGTTGAATTCCATCACTTTGGCATCCTTGCGCAAGTCGTCCTTGGGTTTGCACAGGAAAGTGTAGTGCACACCGTCACTGCCAACAGCTGTGACTTTGCGAGGTTTCTGTAATGAAGACATCACGTCAACTTCGTCCAAAAATCCTAGAAGTGACAACGAAATAGGAATCGCAAATATCGTTAGCATATGTGGTTGAGCGAACAATTCATCTTTAAAAGGAAACTGAACAAATAGCGGTCTCTAAACTTACGATCAATCTTTGGAAGGTTTGCTTTGAAGGGTCGATGTGAGGCCATGGTTTCACTCGACTTGGGCAAGGATGGCCAAAGGGACCGCTGGCCAGGGATGATCACATTGTAACTGCGTTTGAGCTGGACGGCAAGATGAGGAAGGTCTCTCTCAAGACTGAGTTTGGCGGTTCTGTCCTTGATCTGTACCTTGCAGAGCTCGATAAGACTGTCACAAAGGTCCAACGCCTCGGTGACCTGTTCAATGATCGCTGGACCTAAAACGGGTTGCTGTTGGATGGTGTGCAATATTTTGTTGCACACTCGCTTCCGCTCTTGAACAACTGACCGAGACACAGAAACCATCTGCCAGATCGCCTGGTCGGGGTACGCAAGGACGACATTGGCTATGATGCGCTGCAGAGCAAAGAATGCATCGGGATTCTTGTGACATATCCGGGATATGATCTGAGGGAAAGCAGAGAGGAACTAGAAATAAAAATAACATGAAAGGCGTTAGCACCTGTTTCAAGGAACGAAAAACTAAATATGAAGCCAGTTAGAGAATGGCTAGTAACTTTTTACCATGTACTCGGGCAAATGGTCCGCCAAAGCGTTCATGAGCTCGTTAATCCTTCTGAACTCGCCAAGTTCAGAGCTTGAGATGCCTGGGTTTGCCTGTGAGACATGGACGCGGCGACCAAGGTCAAGCCAGTGTGTCAAGAGTCGTGGCATGATCTGGTAAAGGTACTTGGGACCAAGAGACAGCGCTTTGCTATAAAGACGGCATCCTTGGCTTGCATATCTAAAACGAGTGAAAAAAGATAAAATGAGGTTTGCTGGCACTGTGAGTACCATGGTTCTTTTTTGAAGGTAGGGTGGAATGCCCATGGCGAGTATTCTGCTTACGTCAATTGTGGCCGGTTCTTGCGCTTGGAGTTTTCATAAAGCTTGAAGAAAAATTGGCCAGCAGCGTAGTACAGCTTGTCCCAGACATCACACTCAGCAGCAGCGTCTCGAAAGCCTTCAGAAATCTCTCCTGGGCTGACAAGACTACTCTTGTCCATCCAGCGGGTGCGCAAGAGGATCGCTTTGGCTCGAATAAATCCCCGATCATCCTTATCCAGCACGCGATCCTGAACCAAGGAAAGGTCGGTGTTCAAGAAAACAATTCCAGACCTTGAGATACTTGAACTCGAACCTGTGGTTGAGCCCGAACCCGATTTTGGACGCACCGATGTCGACGAGGATGCACGACTGAGGCTTCCTCTAGTCGCAATGGACGTGACAACATTGCGCTTGAGTGCCGAATCGATCGTCTTAATGGCCTGGCGCTCATTGTTATGAGAAAAGCCCCATTTCACTCGTTCGATAACCGCTGATGTGTTACCAAGGTCCTCTGCATGAAGCATGGCGCTGTATGATAACTGATCATTGTTCGATTTCCGAGCTGCCCGCGCAGACTCCAGCCAGAGTCGCCCACACTCGTCAGTCAAGTACTGTACGTCCTCATGGTCCAGTATTTCCTTGTCCTGAATCCTATTACCAAGAAATGAGAAAAAATATGGTAGTTCCTCACGCAAGTGAGTTTCCAATCGTCTAATGTTAGTTGCGCCGCAGGAACGAGATGCAATGATACAGAGAAACAAGCTTTAACAACATCCTTAAATCCTTACCTGATGTGGTAGAATGCGATTCTTCGCAGCATCGCAACTTGCTCACGCGTCTTGAATGAAGGTGCCAACAATTCCAAGCGCTGAACAAGTTTAGGCTGGTAAAGTCGGACCCGTTCAGTATACGATCCTCCGCTTTGGAGCTTGAGCACAATTTGAGAGCCCAAAGAGCATTGCGACGAAACTGTCCTGTTCCAGCTGTGGAAGGCAACCTCTAGCTCATGGAGCATGTGAAGCTGGGCAATGCGATCGTACGCCCTAGAGTAGCTCTCCATACCTGCCGCTGCAAGAGGAGCGATAAGCATCGATCGAGTCCGGCGCAGATGATCCTCAAAGTCCGCAACACGGTTCTCCCTCAGATCCTTCATCAGCAGACCCAGACCACTATCAAAGCTTGATTGAAGCGATCGAGAAAGCGCCTCCTCCAGCGACCTCCAGCGCTGAGACTTCCAAGACGCAGATATCCGAAAGTCATTCAAAGACTCCTCCCAACTCGGATGTGCATAGATGTCACCCTCCACTCCATTCAGCAAGGTGTCTAATAAAGAACCAAAGGCGCATGAAATATTAGATATCTGCAGGACGGCATCTGAAGTGTTAGATGCAGGGTTAGGTAAGGAGACGCTAAACTTACCATACTGGCCGAGGTTGTCCAGTGCTCTGTAAAGTCCAATATGATGGTCGAGCTTTGAGGGCTCAGTCTGAACGCCCAGCTCGTGATAGGCATGTGCCTCCTCCCAACGACCGGCACTCTCGCACTGCAGCAAGTGCTGAGGGAGTGTTCCGCTCGTGATCAGACTTGAGGTGCCCTCCATCCCGTCGGGCTCGTCCATCCACACGTACAACTGTTGATACTCCTCGTATAACCCTTGAATCCCCATCTCGCTCATTTTGGGCTTTGAGTCGCGGATGTGCTGCTCAGAGTGGAACAGCGCACGTGCATATGCCTTGCCGCGGAAGGCAGTGTTCACAATCAACTCGTGCGAGATCGACATCAAGTGATTCTGCACGGTCTGCAGGATGGGGTCTTGCGGGGTTCGCTGGTTTCCTGGAAGTCTTGTGCGCGAGTTTCTGCGTTGCTGAATCCACTTGGTGATATGGTCCAACAACACAAACGCAGTCTATCAGTTGTCAGAATGGGTTCGAGCAGAAATACTCTCAGTCAAGATACATTCATACATATTTTGGCACATCTTCAGCCAAACATTTTCAACATGTCCATTGCAGTTACCTGAGAGCCAAGCTGGTGTAACTCGCTCATAGACTGATTGGGTAGACCAGATATGAGATGTCCGTTCTCCAGTGCCAAGTCGCGTCCATCTCCCAGAACAGCGGCAATTTCGTTAACAATTTCGCGTTGGTCCCTTTCGGAACCCTCGAGGAGGACATGCAGGACCAAATGAGGCAGGATATAGAGGCTGGTAGCAGTGTCATACGGAATGACATGCTTACAGGCTTGAAAGACCTCCTTGGCGTTTCGGCCAATGACCTTTGCCGTGAGTGAAAGAGTCCAACGAGTGAGCCATTCTTGAAAGGTCTTGACATTTGGATACAGTGGAATATGCTGCTCCGGCGGGGTTGATGTCTCTGTCTTCTTGTACTTGGCATCGATCAGCAGCTCCAAGACCTCCTGGACGTGACGCGGGAAATCTCGCCATCGCTCTTTGGGCATCTTGAAGCTCGTCCCAAGTCTTTTGGGAGGTTGAGCCGCGGGACTAGGCGCATACGACTGTTTAGGCGTACCACTGTGACGCTGAGAGATCCGGCTTGACAAATTAGCCGCAGGCTCGGTTTCCAAGACATCTTTGGTTATACCACAGAACGAGAGCAGCTCCTGGAGAGTGAACGCCCAGTGACTTTCCGATGGGACATCGCCAATCGACCGACTCTTCCCGACCAACTGGACCGCGATCAATTCGCAAACAAAGTTCCGTGATTCCTCGAGATCGTTCAAGTTGGCGTAGACAGTCGTGGTCGTGCTTGTCCGCCGACCAGATATCTTGTCCGGGTCAATAGCGCCGATGATGCCAAGACACTCTGCGCAAGCCATCGGGACTGGGGCATCAAGCCCTCTGAAACGACTGATCTCGGAAAGAAGTGTCAGGACAAGATTACTCAGGAGTTCGTTCGACTCCTGGTCCTCGCTTGTTGCCATGGCAAGTAGTCTCTCCTCTTTCGCCATTAAAAATTCCCTCAGCTCCACTACAGCCTGCCTCGCAAGTTCTGAATCCTCGCTTCCAAGCCGGTCTATTAGCCCCTGAAGTTGTTGTTCAAAGCCATTGGCGGTTTTCGCAGACTGAAGAATATCGTTCATCTGCTCAAAGTCAGGTATCGACGGCAAGGCTCCAACATCAGGGAAAACCAGGCGAAGCTTGTCTTGAGACTGAACAAGGAGATGATCAAGGATGCCGAATATGATTTCCTGCTCTGACTTGTTGGAGCTGAGGTAGAGACCACTGAGAGCCTGGACAAGATGACCGACCAAAGATTCCAACTGCATGGGCTCTAGCAAATCGATAATACTTTTTAGAGCACGAAGCGCATGGATACGAAGTCCTCGGAGATTTAACGCCATGTTCAACGGGGAAATAATCTATTGCAAATAAAGAGACGTGACGAACATCAATAACTTCTCAAGCACTTTCATGGCCATTTGCCGTGATAGGAGATAACGACAATGCAATAACATAATAGTCATACCTGTGAGAGCACTGTGCTCTGAATCGGCTGCAATAGTTCGACCAGCACGGACAGGCTGCGGAGATGCTTGGCCTTGGTCCCAAGGGTGATGCGTTGGCCAGTGTCCATAATAGCCTTGTTGATCTCCGACAAAACGGCGAGGATGTGTTGCTGTAAGAAGGTAGCGAGAGAGCGCCGCTCTGTTACTCGTTTGGGTGGGTTGTTATGGCTATGCTGCCAATCTTTTTCCTCCACGACCTCGATAACCTTCTTGGCCTTGTTGCGGACCTCTGGATTCTCATTACCGAGCTCAAAGCTCACGCGTATCAGCAACCCAACTTTAGAGGCTGTAATGAGGGCTGCGATGCCCAAAACATCCTCCTGAGGCTCCCCATTCAGTTTCGCTTGATAAAGAAGGCTTCGCAGGAGCTCAACAGGAGGTCCTATACCGTCATCATTGTGCATAAGGATCCCCGCCATGATATGGTCCAGGTGCTCAACACAAAGTGTGCCTGGATCTACTGCCATGAGAGCTGCCACCTTCTCGATCAATTCTCGACTAAGAAGGATGACCAGCTTGGGAAGGATCCCAGAAATGTTCCTTTTAAGGAAATTCTTCTGTCCCAACTCTGTCCAACTATAAAGAATCTCCATCCAGTTTTCCTGACCGGCATCCAACTTCTGGATGACTTGCGTGCAAAACAGATCATTCTGAGGTTGGAGAAAGGTCGTGTGCGTCAGATTCTTGTCCTTCGCGATTTTCGACATCTATGAAACCATGCAAAATAAATTAAGTTAGGACGAAGGCATTTCGTAACAACAAATACCTATAGCGTTTAAGTTTCTGTTTGGCTACATAAACAGTACCTCTTCGAGGACCAAAGCCGACCGGAAAGAGCTCGACTCCGCAAAAACTTGATCGATCAATGCAGAGAGCAGGCGGTTATAGACGGAATGATCCTCAGGGAGATGCTGCATCACACGCCGGCACAGCGGGAGAAGATACGCGAGCCGGGTCATCCTCAACGACCCAGCGATTTTCCTTGCAATGGAATCGCCAATTCTAGCCAAGCTGCCATCCAGACTTGTGCTCCCCAGTGGATCGTCAACTAGCATCGCTCTCACTCTCTGAGCAATAAGTTCGACAATATCTCTGGAGCAAAAGGCAAATGGAGAAAAATAGGTGCGTTATGAGAATATGACTGGGTCCAGAATTATACTCTGAAATCACGCAAATATAAACGTGAATCTTACCCGGCGGCTTCTCTGATATCCTTATTCTGGTCATCAAGTTGAGTTAGCATGAACTTGCCGAATTCGACAGACCTCAAGTCTTGACCACGGAGATCCAGGTGACAGAAGACACGGTAGAGTCCCTTGAGGAGGGCCAGTCTCGACGTGTCCGTGGCGCAAGTTCGGATCAACCACTGGAAAGGATGTAAGAAAGCTAAACCCAGGCTACTCTCGACAGGCTCTTCTGCACGGGATTTAGATGCAACAGTCGGATCGGACGTTGAGTGGTAGCAAGAAGAACAAAATCTCCGCATATAAATGGCCTGGTCCATCACATCGTAAGAATGCGCTGGTAGAGCATGACGTCCCATTGTGGAAACTCCGCAAGCAATAACACCCATACTCGAAGCAAGAGTCACCAGTACGTCTTCTTCAATTCCTTCGCTGCAGAAGAAGCTAAAAAGAATGGTAGGTTGATTATGAGAATTTAGGAAAGGACAGATTGTACGGATACCTTGAACATATCCTTTGCCAAGAAGAAGCTTACCCCAAGGCGGTCTCGACGGTAGTCTCCATGTTCGGGCTTGTTGCGCTGAGAACTGACAAGGACTCGATAGTCACAGCAGTCAGTGAGTGATCGCAGCCTCTGGCGCAGACGTGATCAAGGTTGTTGTGAGAGAACTTGAGAGTATCGATGATCACCTTGACCCTCCACCCAGCGAGCTGTGAACAATAAGGGAGTGTGGACATGACTAGCATGGCCTTGCATTTCTGCGGGAGGAAGCTTTCGCAAGCCTGAAGAAGTGTGGGATCATCTCGAAGGTGTGTTAGAATCGCCGTCCTTTCGAGGACCCTGACAAGGACATTGCACAGTTGACGCTCTCCTGATATGCTGTCGATATGTGCGCCAGGGCTCATGGGAATGGAGGACCAAAGTTCCTTGTTAGAAATGTCCGTAAACCATGGCCCTGACGATAGACAGACGAGCAACTCATTGAACGACTCGTTGGTACCTATGTGTCACGAATTATACGTTAATATTAGCTCTCTTCAGCCAAGCTTACAACACAGCATGAAATACACTAGATACCACTTACTCAGCGTTGATGCGGTTGCCACGATATCCAAAACAAGCGGATACGAGGACTCTAGGTACGATCGGTTCAGGGAAGCATTCTAAAAGTTTACATGAGTCGGATATCGGATATGTTAGTCTAAATTCTCATGAAAAACCTTCGGACTATTGTAGGATGGTACTTACATGCATGCCTGGACTTAAAACCCAACGCAGGTATTGCTTGCCAATGAGCTCTACAATCCCAGCAAGCTCTTCGGACTTGCGGGTAGCACCTTGAGTGTCTTGACGGGGAGAATCCTCAGTCCATAAGAGCAAGATGATAATAATTGCTCGGAGATCATTCACAGAGAGGTGAGGCTATAAAGAAAGTCGACAAGGCAGAATAAATGAGCGATGGAGTCAGACACCGGATGCTAACTCGCGCAGACAAGATTCAAAACAATGGCACAATTTGAACATACCTGGACTCCGCGAGGGCCTTGGCTCGCTGCGTGACTGAATGCAGCATGATCGGTGAACTTTTTCAGCATGCCAAGCAGATACTCGGAGGGTGACCAAGGTATAGAGCCGCCGTAGTGCTGCTTTCCCGGCCATTGC
The DNA here is from genome assembly GCA_036320915.1 of Linnemannia elongata. Classification (NCBI taxonomy): domain Eukaryota; kingdom Fungi; phylum Mortierellomycota; class Mortierellomycetes; order Mortierellales; family Mortierellaceae; genus Linnemannia; species Linnemannia elongata. Next base: position 1,017,333 of record JAXBDG010000011.1, on the reverse strand, counting down.
GAAAACTGAGAGGCGCTGACGATACTGGAGCATGCAGCAGACTCTAACGATGCCACGTTCAGCACTTGGCTGTCCAATCTAATTCTCTTTCCAGGCCACTCAGGACTTCTAAAATAGCAAATGTGGACGCGAATTAAGAAGCTGAAGAGCCAGACCGTACGCGCTAAAATTCAAGAATGGGGGTTTTCAGACAATGGTCAAAGTAAATCATGAGGCGAAGGTCACTTACCCAAGCTGCATCTGATCGTACTCGATATCCTCAGGGGCTCTCTTGGAGGATGAAATGACGTAGCTCTGCTCATTTTCAGTCGAGTGAATGGGTTGTTTCGAAGGTCCAATACGATCCGCACCATGTTCTCTCCCGAATTCTTTGATACGAACGTATTCCAGAATACACGCCACGAGATCCACGAGTAAGCCTTGTTCGAGGTGCACGAAATTCTTGAGAATGTAATCAACGCTGGCCAATGGATCTTCGAAAAACCCGGTGGGGGTCAATGCGGTGGCTATTCGAAGAAGAGCTTGCTGTGATAGGATTTAGTAAAGGAGAGAGAAGGCCAGAGAGTGCATTTGTAAATTGGAGGTAATATATAGGGTAATTAATTGATGGCATACCTGAACACTTCTCCCGCTTTCATCGTCGCTCAAAAGTAAGAACTGGTCCGAAAGTAGAAGCGATACACCCAAGAATAGAGGTTCGTGGGACTCGAATATGGCAGGGTTCGTCTCAACAGCGTGTTCATTCACCGAGGTCAAGCACTCCGCCAGCATAGTCTCAAGAGATGCGATCGCTGGTACCTCCTTTCTGTAATCCTTGATGTCCAAAGCGAGGGTGATCGCTTCGCTCGTATCGGAGGACTTCTCTTTTTTCACAATTGCTGTTCTAGATGCGGCCCCGGCGTTCCGCTCTGTGCAGCGGCGATTGAGAGTCATGACGTGGTGGTGAAGGATCTCCAGAATCGATCGGGATATAACAGGATAGTATCGGTAGCCAAAGTTTGACAACGAGACGACCTCCTTGATGCAATGACCACAAGCTTGATAAAGCTGGAAAATCGAAGCCGAGCTTGCCGAAATGTGTCGTTGACCGCTCCGATCGTTTCGTGCAAGTTGTCCATCGGGAAGGAAAAGGTCAATGAGGGAGCAAGCAACCTTGAGCAGCGCGATTCGCTGGTCGTCATCTGTCTTGTACACTGGCCACTCTGCTGAGTCGCTTCGGTGGCAAAATAGGGAGAGCAGAGATGACACCACAGTGAGAGCGTCATCGACATGGGCGAACCGAAAGGTCATCCAGGTGGGGTCATGGTCGTGGAGAGACGTGCTCTTGAAAACACTCATTTTGACGGGACAAGCACTTGGGTATGTTGCATTTTTCATAAAATGTGTGATCTCTATTAAAACTTCCAAGGACATGGTCAGTAGAGGGAACGGACCACCAAACAATTGAACTGGATGCCACCTTTAACGTGTCGAGGTAGCAACATCTACTTACCCTTCAGGATGCCAAGGATAGCATGGAAATAAGCCTTTGTTCGCGTCTGTACTCCGGATTTGACAATGGCAGTGTGTGCATTCTCCGAGATAGCCAGGGCTGCCCCTACAGAGGTGAGGGCAATGATAACGTCGCTGAAAACGGTGGCAAGGGCGGATGTGGCGAGGACAGGAGCCAAAGTGGAGAGAAGAAGCCACTCTAAACGTTGGCTTGCTTTATCGCTAGAAGTCGCTGTCAATCCAAGCTCAAAGGCCTGCCTCAACGATCCAAGTCTTCCCATATTAATGATGAGCTGAAGATTCTCGGTCATTGCAGCCACGGTCTCTGCCGAGGACTTGGATCCTATATGAACAAAACGCGTTTAGTGCCAGTTATCAAACGATCGAACCGAGCATTCAATCGAGCTGAAAATTTCGCGCAGTTTTCATGTACCATTATAAAAGGACGTTAAGAAACCTGCGATCCCGTTGTTATTATCCTCGCAAACATTGACAAGGCCGTCGTAAACTACGTGGTCAGTTGAAAATATGCGCCACCAAAATTATTAGTTCTCGAGCCGAAAAGGGACAGACTTTCCAAGAGGGAGAAGGAATGTAGCATAAGGGACGTCTGTCGAGATGCAATGAACGTACAGAGTTTCGGGTTGTCGCTCGACTGGAGTGCTCCAGAATTCGCTCGCCCCAGCATCGGCATAATGCTTCACTCCAGGGTTCGACCGAACGAACTCGAGATTTCGAGAGAGTGAGAGAGAGAGACTCCAAGGCAATCACGTTTTCGCCAGGAACAGATGTTGTTTTGTGTTGTCGGTGTTGCCCTGTAAAGGTCAGCGTTCTGTCTTGTATCGTTTTGGGCGGAAAGAAACCCGAATGCAGTAGTGCGAAAGCGCGATTTTGAGAAAGTAGAGTGAATGGGCTGCTGGTTGTTGACGATCAGTGTTGGGGGGTAATGAGGGAGAACGAGCAAACTGACTTTGCAGTGCAGACTTGCGCTGGGCATTTATCGCACGGACAAACGGTCACATTTTTATCTTTTATTAACTTTTGGCGAGCCATTCAAGGTTGTCTACCTCTTCGCTTTCGCCCTTCCTCCTTTTCTCCAAGTAGGCCCAGCTAGAGGTCAGCAACCGTTCGATAACAGAATATGTCCTTGAAACTGCATCCATTGAAACGTCGTACGCTAGAGCGAGACGGTCCAGAATTTGATCCCAAAGTGGTTGTGCCACCCTGACCTGACCCCGATGGTCGTTAGAAAACTCTAAGAGATCCTGGCAAAACGCCAGCGTCTCTGTCCCGAATCCATCTTCCAGAAACGTCATATATCCTGGCCGGTCAGCTACATAATCCCTTCCTTTGTAGGTGATTGTTCCTGGTTTCTGCACTTGCCCCTTGTCTAGGATCTTGCTCGCAATGGGTCTATGAAACAACGGAATTCAGCCTCGAATTAATATAAGTCCATAGCACATTTATACCTCATATTACTTTGCATTTCTTTCCAGAGGTTACCTGAACAAAAGTCCCATGACCACGATTTGTACAACGACAAGAAAGACCAGCCAGAGAAACATGCGAAGGACCCACATGATAGGTTTCGTCCAGATGGATTTCCTCCGACTTATTCGCTGGATTGAGGGGGATACTCCGGCTGTGTCTCTTGGGGCAGGTGATGTAGCCATTGTGATGACCCGTTCTTCTGGGCCTCTGTACTCAGAATCAGAGCTTATATCACTGCCCGATCCTTGGCGGTGCTTGCCTTTCATTCCCCTGCGCTGACTATGCCCTCGCCGATAAGCCCAGGATAGCGTACTGGCAGGATACGCAATATCGCTCTGGGAGCTTTCGTTCGCATCGCTCTGCAATCGACGAGCACGTGTCCCGTTCAAGACTCCTCGCTTAACTCCTGATGATTTGTCGCCCTGGATCCGCCCGTTGTCGTTGTTAGCTCTGCACTGATCCAGCTGTCGAGGATCGTGACTATGTGTACGGTCGTGCACAGGGTTTGCTCCCTTTTCTTTTGGTGTTGGAAAACGGGTCATTGTTTCAAAGGCGCGTTTCGGTTTCTTGATAACGTCCCTGTGATTTAAAGCCTAAACAAATACACGAAAAGTCGTTAGAAGCTTGAGCGCCAATATGCTGCTACCATCCCCTCATGTCTGAAGATTCGATTGACCACAAGAGATAAGATAAATACTTTGTTCAAATCTGATACCCCTACGTATCGTCGGCTAGGCATGGTTGGCTCCTCATGAGGTCGCGGAAAATTGCTAAGATCATTGTTGGGTTTTACTCCCGCACTGAATACTCGTTTCCTGTGTAGATCGACTGGGGTCTCCAGAGGCGGTTCGCACATTATAGCTGTTCCCGCTGTACTATCGCATCCTGAATAAGAGTCGGTAGATGCTGAAGTAGGAGAATCCGCAACATTGACATGGGAGTCCACCAGCAAAGGGTCACTCTTGTTTTCGCCATCGTCTTGTTTGCCGCGGTTTGCTGTTGTAGCTGTTTTAGAAATCGAAGGCCGAGTGTCGAATGTTGCCGGATGGGCATCCTTTGTCTGGGATCCTAAGATTATGGCTTGTAGTGCGAGTCGCTGCTTTTCTGTGAAGGATGTCCTCAGCGAGCCAATCCGGTTCTCAAGTGCCGTTTGAGGGAGGTCTGATTCGTGTACGCTGTCTCTTTCTTGTTGTGTTTTCGACTGTGTTGCTAGCTGCGCCGCGGGGAGTGGTTCTTGCTTGGGAGAATTCGATTGGCGAGTTTCCATCCTGGCAAAAGAAGATGTGATGGACTCGCGTCTTGCGGTCCTGACTGTTGAGACCAGCTCGACATCGTCCGATTCTGAGTTGGTTTCGACGTTTGAACGTTGCTTCCAGCTGAGCTGCTTAGGCATATCAGGCTGTGATTCAGTACGATTGTGAGTTGTGGGTGCTGGTCGGGAGAATGTTGAGTGGATGGCGTTGGCTGGTCTTCTCGAATGAGTATCCGGAGGAGCGGTGCGGGCTTCTGCTCTGGACTTTGACTGTAAGATGGTTGATTGTGGACGAGGCTGAAGGCGTTGTGGAGTTGGGAACGACGATGATCGCCTGCTCTGGAGTACAGGAACCTCTGTATGCCTTGGTATTGGATCCTCTTCAAATGCACTCGCACTTGAATCGCTGTTGGTGTCGGAATTGAAGGTTTTCTGGCGATTGACCACTGTTGGGCGATACATCGCAAGGTTGCATCGTTGTCCTGTATGGGGCACATTTTGGTAGGCGCTAGTGTGGTGCCCTGGCTGTATTTCGTCGCCAGAAAAGTCGTCGCTGCTTGTCTTTGTGCTGTGGGTAGTAGTGGAGAGACGGGTGAGGGTCCTTCGAGGCACAGACGGGGTAATGGTGTGCCTAGCTGCGTGCGAATCGTGTTGTTCCTGTCGCTGCCGCTCTTGTCCTTGTCCCCGTTGCTGTTGCTGTTGCTGTTGCTGTTGCTGCTGATTCGGTGGGTGATGGCGCTGTCTCTGTTGATTCCTGTCCATGGTCGTTGTTCTGGTAGGAGTGTAGTGGTGAAGTAGTTAAAAAAAATAAATAAATAAGGTACAGGCGGTGTGAAGGTTAAAAATTGTCACGTTCTTGTTGTTTGGTTCCCTTAATGTGTTCACAATGACCTGCATGCAACGCAGGGCACAGTGATTGGCGGACATAAAACAGGGCGAGCAACAACGAAAACAATTGAAAGAGAGAGTCCGAAATAGCAGACAACCTAGGGGCTTTTTTTATGATCCAATCCAATCCAACCTACCTACTTCCCAATTGACTCTCTCGCCATTTTACTTTCTACTATGACTTACCGCTCCCTTGTTTACTCGCATTTCTCTTTCGTTTATCAACAAGACCTTTACCAGAACACATCTGAGCTGCAAAGAGGTGTGCCCGAGATTATTTTATTCTTTAAAGACGATCGTTTTTGATGTTATATCGAAAAATTCATTTATCAATACCTCAGTGATAGTGCCTGGATGGAGCTCGACCTTCTTCCTGGCCACCTTCAACTTTCTCAGGGCGATAGAGAGGGCACCATTGTCATATGAAGTGTCTCGACGACCACTAACTGTCTTCTTGTTTTTAATACAATCGTTCTCCCTCTTCCACGCCCTTTGGTGCTCTTTCTTTCTCTTTCTCTCTCTCTCTCTTTCTCTCTCTCTCTCTTTCTCTCTCTCTCTCTTTCTCTCTCTCTCTCTTTCTCTCTCTCTCTCTCTCTTTGTCTCTCAGTCTCGTTGGATCAAGGTACAAGTTTCAATCCTGCCTTACTAGTGGCAGCTTTTCCAGTAAAAGAAAATGGATAGGGGAATAGAGTGGGGGTTGCATGCTTACCTTGTCTATTTTTCTTATTCTGCAGTGGCCGCGGATGGAGCTCTTTCTAGGGTATTTGTGATGATGATGATGGTGGTGGCGGTGTTGATAGTACTTTCTTGATTTTTTTCTTGGGAGAACAACGACAATAAACTCTTTTGACGAACGGGTCGAGCGTCAGTCATTGTAATTGTACAAAAGGAGACGACAGACGCTTCTGAGCAATAAGTAGAGCGCTTGGTGGCAGGTGAGAAAAAAAGCAGTAGAAGAAAAAGTGCAAGGACAATCGTATTGAGAGACGATGGAGCGAAAAGGAAAGCAAAAGAAGGGCACTTGAGAGGGGAGAGTTTGATCCATTCGCAGGTCAGATGCGATAATACATACAGGATTCTGGCATCAAGCCCATGGCTGTATTCTTTTAGAGTGATATTGATATTAATATAAAGCGAGGAAGAAGAACCAGCATCAATCATCCTGAACAGAGACCCCTCCTTCTTGCACTCCTCGAACGCGTCGCGATCATCAATTGAAAATATTAAATGTATTAAAATAAACCCCTCACTGTGTGTGTAAGACCCACGAGGCAGCAAGCTCATAAACGAGTGATAAAGTGCCTTTGCCCCTAAGCCCTCAAAATCGCTCTGATGACATCATGTTGGCACCCACAAGCAAAAAGCTACTTCTCCTTCTACTTCTACCACCTCTTCTTCCTCGTCTACTTGTTCTACTTCTTCCTCTCTTTCTTACTCCTCTTCTCTCTCGACCCACTCGCCCCTTCTTTCTCGTCCCTTTTCCTTCTCTTGTTACTCTATTCATCAAATGCTCCTTTCTGATTCCCCTCCTGTTACTCCCTTTCCCTCTTTTCTCTTCATACTTTGCTAATCATCCTTTCGCTCAAAAAAAAAAAAAACCATATAAAAACGACCAACTCTAAATCAACCCGCTCTCTTCTCTCTTCTCTTCTTTTTTCTTATTTCTTTCACTTCCTCCTTCCACTTTCTTTTTTTTCCCTTTCCTTCTTTCCCTTCCCTTACCTCTATTTTTCGTTTCCTTTCCCATTTTGCCACCGTCCTTCCTTCCTCTTCCTCTCTTCCATCCTTCCATCCATCCTGCCCTCCTCTCCTCCTTTTCTACGTCTTCCCCCTCGAGTCGCTCCTCCCCTGCATTTCTTCATTGACGTTACTCTTAACCACTTTGACGCTGACACTTGCCTGTCTACATTCACACACCCTCACATACACTCAATTACAAACGAGAGCTTTTTTTTTTTTTTTTTTTTTTTTTTTTTTTTTTTCAAATGAACAATTCACAACCCTCTTCTCCACCGACCTCATTCCCCTCTCAACCCATGGCCCAACCGCTGCCTGTTCATATCCCCCCACATCCCGCCAGCCCGACCTCCTTTTACTCTGCTTCTCCTTCGTCGCTCCCCTCTGGCCCAATATCACCTCTCTCGTCCTGCTCCCTGCCCGACAATGGCCCGTCCACCCCCAGCCAATCCTCACTCCAGCAACAACAACAACAACAGGAGCAGCAGCAGCACCGACCACCAGTAACAGCCACGGCTGCTGCAGCAGCAAAAAGATCACTATCGTTCTCCTTGGCTGTCGATAGATCTGATAATGCCAGCACATCCAGCAGCGATAACAATACCGTCGCCACCTCCAGTCAGCGTACTACAACGCAAGACCATGTTAGCGTCCCCAATATTGTCAGACAAACAAACCATACGAACAAGGCAAGCCAGGAGTTCGACGATTCCAGGATCGACCGGTCAAACAACAGCAACATCAACAATAGTAATAGTAATGGCCTGGACAACGACGACGATAACAACAACAGCACTTTGATTACTGCTGCCAGTCATGGCTCTACAGCATCGTCGCCTGCCTCCTCCAGCAGACCCATCAACACCGCCATCAAGTTCAGCTCTTCCTTGCCGCCCTCACTAAAACAACGCCCTCACCCTCCAGCGCGTCTCAAGAGTGATCTCTATTATGGACCCTCCACCAGAGCACCAAATAGGAGCCAGACCATGGGCGCCAACTCCCACTACACTTCCAGCGGACAAAACTCGCCTGGGACATCCATCTGTTCTTCCGACGATTCTGTTCCAGATTCGCCCATGTCTGGCCCCGACGAAACTGATCTGCTCGTCGACTCGATCTGCTCACCCCTGTCTGCTCTGAACAAACGCAAGTCCTTAGGAGCCCTCCTCGCCGCCAACACCCTCGCCGCCAGCAGTAACAACAACAAAGTCATTGTCAACAGCACCACCAGCGCCTCTCCCTCGTCCCGCAAGGAGGTCCTTTCGCCGACGTTTCGTGCTAAAAGTGGCTTTCCCAAGCCAGCGTCATTTGCTGCGGCTAATGCCCCAGGCGGTGCGTCCCTTCCCACGCCAGAGACCTCAGCCAAAAAGATTTTGGTCCCAACAAGTCCCCGTGTGCAATCACCTTCAGCCATATCCGCACAGATCCAGCGCACGTTCTGGCCCACCTCGGACATTCTGGACACATCAGATCAAGGACTACCGGACATCGACGTTGACAGCCATCAAGACTCTGGATCAATCGCCGATCACGACGACAAGACCTACGAAGGCGACGCAGACACGGAGGGAGACTTGGATGACGACGAGGGCGACGATTCATGGCATTCGGCGGACGAAGACTTTGGAGGAGAGACCAGCGCCTATCATTCGGACTCACCGGCCTTGCCTCTTGTCCCATTCACCAACCAGGTTGGAGGCCATGCATCCTTCCTCCGCTTTTCCAACAAGGCCATCTGCAAGCCTGTTAGCGAGAACGAGCAGGTCTTTTACGAGTATCTGGAAGCACACCATCCTGAAGTTCTGCCCTTTATTCCCGCCTACCTGGGAGTATTGAACGTCACCTATCGACGGCTACCCGACCCGGAGGGCGGAGACAAGCCAGGAGAAGTCGTCCCCGAGGTTGTGCTAGAGGAGAACCGACATATTGTCACGGATGCGATGCTGGAAAAGATGAAAAAGTCGTGGAAATGGCCCTCGACTCCTGGCAGGTTCCCTGGATCCACCGTCGACATCGTCGAGGAAGGCCGTTCGCTTGCAAGCCGTTCTCTCTTAAGCAATCGGGATCGTTTTCTTGGCCCCTTCCATGGATCGTCATCTGTACCAACCCACTCGAGTCTCCCCATTTCGTCGTCCATGTCAAGTCCGGCCAGTTTCACCAAGATCCGGGGTCTGACAAGGATCAATTTGGCGCTCAAAGAAAAAGTTCTGCGGGAAGTGCTCTCGCCCCATTCTCTGCGAGCTCGTGCAAGAGCATTCCGCCAACATTTTGGCTTCACGACAAAGTCCCGGAATGACCTCTGTTCTCGCTCCCATGACTCGCAGGACGAAGGGTCCCAGGCGTACATCAAGCAGGTCCCTCGACGCCACTCACTCTCGAACCTGAACCTCGCCATGGCCTCACGTGAGGAGCACAAGAAAAAGGAGTTGTCCAATGCAGGGCGTCACCGGGAGCTCGAGTCGCCAGGAAGATATCATTCCGGGCCGGAAGGTAGTCCAGGCACCAGCAGCGGTATCAGCCCTGGCAGGGAGCTTAAGTTGAGTCGATCTCAGGAAGCCCCGGATGCGCAGCGGCACAGGACAGATGATACCGCCATTGACAAGGATCTCGATTCGACTGGCGTGAACAACGACATGTTTCACATGGACGACCTTGAATTGCCTGAAACTATGCTTCACGCCCAGTCTTTGTCAAGCCGCAGTAGGCCAGCCATCCAGAACAACGAACGAGGGCCCACACAAGCCGAGGATCTGGATGGAGGCGCCATTCCGATCGGGCGTAACGAGTGGATTATCGATGGTTCAAGGCGGGGTCTCTGCGACCTTCGATCAGAGTCAACGTCACACACGTCCAGGGGTCAGTCCGATTCACAGCAGGAAGGATCAGCACAAAATGGTGGCGAGCAGGACGCACCAAAGCGAGGAATGCTCCCATCCGACCCTGTTCCCGGCAAGTACATTCTCCTCGAGGATCTGACGGACGGTCTCAAGGCACCCTGTATTCTTGATATCAAGATGGGAACGCGGCAGTACGGTATCTGGGCCTCGGAAAAGAAGATGAAGAGCCAAATGCGCAAGTGCCAAAAGACTACAAGCTACGAGACAGGCATTCGTATCTGCGGCATGCAGGTAATTGACCCTTGCATTTTATAGTTTCGTCAATTTTTTGTTTCTCTTTTGGAATTTCATTTTTATTCTTATCAATTAATATCATTTGCCACTTCTTGCATTGACTACAACACAGGCATACAACACCACTACAGGACGGTTCTTGTTCCAGAACAAGTACTATGGCCGGAAGCTGACCAAGGAGACCCTACCACTTACCCTCCGAGAGTTTTTCTTTAACGGATCTGAGGTGGTCTTGGCCCATATACCAATTTTGCTGACGAAACTCAGGGAACTCGCCAAGATTATCAAGACCCTGAACGGCTATCGCTTCTACGCCAGCAGTCTTTTGATTTACTACGACGGCGACAACGCTCCCCAACTCCCCAGTGTGCAGAGTCTTATTTCTCAAGGAACGACGACAACAACACGGTCAGCCCCACCACCTATTAATACATCATCATCCGTCTCAGGTCGGTCCTCCTCGATGGCACCAGAGTCGGCAAACAGAACCATGGCAGGACCTCGATCTCCAACAACAGCAGCAACAATAACGGCGACGGCGACGGCGGTACCGGAAAACGTAAGAATGATCCGACAAGGCGGAGACGGTAATAAGAGCCTCTCAGACCCATGCAGGACGGATCTTAAGGTCATCGATTTTGCTCACTGTACACCAGGCATCTACGACGAGGATGCGATGCCTCCCTACCCACCCATGCACCCCGACGAACCGGACAAAGGATATTTACTCGGCCTCAAGAATCTGATGATGATCTTTCGCAACATTTGGGACGAGAATGGTGGTGACGAGAGCGTTTCGCTTGTATGGCTCAAGCAGGAGGAGGAGCTCTGGTATGGTGTCTGGGAGTAGTCGACGCCCCTTCAACAAAATACGAATGCAATCCATTGTACAGTTTTTTCTTTTTGTAAACTAAAATTTAAATCGTTATTATGTGAGAAAAGAAATCTATGTAATCGGTAATCGTTGTTTTGGTAATTTGTGTTTAAAAGGAAAAGGGGGGGGGGGGGGGGGGGGGGAGTAACACTACGCTTTGTTCGAAAGATGTTGAGGGGTACGAACTTTGCGGACGACAGGGATAACCAGTTCATGCTGCATGTCGCCAAAGATGACATCAATAGTGACCTGATCAGCACCAGTCCAGGCAGAAGGAGGAGGGATATAACGCAACCGTGACAGTGCCTGGTTCAATTGTGCCATGGTGACAGACTCGCCCAGATCCAACTCGACCTTACGGTTACCGGCGCCCAGGGCGTCCATAGCCACTGAACCCTCGCGGACTGTGATCTCAATCGAGGCTTTCTTAGTCGTCTGCAACTTGGGCGAGGCGTTGGGTGCAGGGCGATGGACACCACGGACAAAGATGGCATCGACTCCTTGGAAGGCACCGGGGGCCTTTTCGATGACGGTGCCCTTGATGGTTGAAGGTCCTGAACTCGATGGTGGCAAGACGTGGTAATAAAGAGTTGTGGGACCTTGCAAGATGGGCAGCGAGGTGGAAGTGAACCCTGCGGCGACATTGTTGTGGCTGGTTGTAAAGATATCCAAGCTCCAGATCTTGAGAGCCGCAGCAACAACACTGCCCTCCTCAATCGCCTTCCTACTCGTGACCTTGCCGTAGAGGTGAAGACCGATTCCACGCTCCTCAATCTTCTGTAACTGCTCCTCGGCATCTTTGGACGACTTGAGGGCACTCTCAACCTCCTTCCAGTTGAAGGGGTAAAGAGCTTGGCGGGGCAGGATACGGAGACCGTTGTTCTCAAGTGTACTCCGGTGGGTCTTGACGTAAGTTGTGAAGGCCTTGGGACCGCCACAGTTGAAGCATTTGGGGTCGTAGTTGGTGACGGTGAAGTAGCCCTCAGCAATGTGTCGGAACATGGAGCGTCCACGTTGGAATCGCATCACTCCGTTGGCGAGATAAGTGTTTGTCTCGTCCAAAGTCCAGGAACGATCGTTATCATTGTCAGACAGATCGGCACCAATGAACTCTGTTACTCCATCACCAGGGGCGCGGACCCAGAGTGCATCCATGTCCATGTAGAGACCACCATACTTGTAAAGAGCGACCAATCTCAGATAATCGGCCAAGTGGACGGGGAAGAACTCACCGCCCTCGGACCACTCGTCCCACCGCTTCAGCCACTCCTCGGTGTTGGGGCTGAAGAACCACTTACGCTTGATGAGCAACTCCTTGGAAAAGGAGAGGATGTGGATCTGGTAACCCTGGCGGGTGTAATCCTGGAAGTAGTCAGCGGGCAAAGTGTTCGACAGAATCAAGAGAATGGCATCGGGGTTGTGAACAAAGACGGTCTCGATCGCCTGGTAGTGGCGAGCCTGCCATGTGGTCGTGGGGTCAGTGGTCCAAATGGCCCAGTGTAGCCTAGCCCAATCGTCCGAGTCCGAGTAGATGCTGCTGGCGTCACTCAAGAGGCCGGGCAAGATCCATTCATCCTTGGTGCTGTAGGCGGGCATGGGGTCCTTGATATCGACGGAGTACTGGCCGGCATACAGAGGGGCGTTCTTGCTCAAGCTGGTGATACCCTTCAGGGTATCGCAGGCAACACCCCAATCTCTCCAGTGGTTGACACGACCGACACACGAGTAGCAGGCTGTGCAGTAGACTTGACGGAATCCTTGACAAAGAGGACGGTTCTCGACCACGTTCTTGTACATTGAATGCATAGACTCGGCAGGCACAAAGTCGTCACTAAAATGCTTGGCGAGCATGTCGTTCTCGCAGACATCCCATTGCTGGATGCGCCTGTCGTGGATGGGTTTGACGTTGAAAGGATGAAGCCAGATACCGATGTTTTGATCCTCGTTCTTGGTGAAAAAGCGGGGGCCGGGATAGGTAAGCAAGGTGACGACGTCTCTAGAGAAGATGTAGAGCGATCCTGCGACGTATGGGGGGAAGACTCCGAGCTTGTACTGACTGTCACTGTTCTTGTTCTCTGGATTGTGAATAGGCACCATATCCCTAATTATAGGCAACGATCGAAACAACGATATTAATACTGTTGGCCCCCCTTTTTTTTTCTTTTTTCTGTGCTGGCTGACTGAGGGAGAGACAAAAGGGCGAAATGCAACAAAGGATGATTAGATTGAAACTAGACCGAAATAGACAATCAAAAGGGCTGACCTACCAGAAAGCAAGGCCACGCCAGTAGTAGTGAGTAGGTCCAATGTCCATAAGCTCTTGGGCGACAGTGTCCCATCTAACAAAGATATCGTCGTCGGTCTTGCACAAGAAATCGAATTTGAAGTTGTTGCCCCACTCTAGACCCTTGAACACCTTGTGGCTCAGGTCCTCATATGTGTCCGAGACAGGTAAAAACAACAGATCGCCGTACTTGTCCTGCTCTGCCTTCAACTTGCTACCCATGGCATCCCTAACGCGAGCGGTAGGGGCCTCGCCCAAAATGAACTTGTACGTGTATGAAAACTGCGCTGAGGGTGGTGGCAAAAGTCTCAAGGTGGTCTCACGGCCATCCTGACGTTTCCGTGCTGCCTTGGGTGTCCAGGAGGTTACAATCAAGATCAAGATCTGGAGTTGAGCGTTGCCCATAACCTTCTTGGCAGCGTTGGCTGAGGCAATGGCAGCAGCACCTGCAGTGGCCAAAGCTTCGGCAGAAGAAGGGCGAGCGTTGTTCTGGTACAGGAGCATCATCATTGTGATAAAGGAGACAATGCCTCCGGGGACGACCACAGTACGCAAGATGACCATCCAGTGATCCAAGTCTGATCCTGCTCCAGTGCCGCCCAAGCTTCCTCTGGAGGACTTTGGGGACCCCACCCGGTAGTTGCCCTGGAATCTAAAGTGGATGATTTGGATGATTTGAGCGACGGCGAGGAGTGCGCTGATGGCCATCCAGGGCCAGATGGGTTTGTCGTCGCCAAAGTAGCTGACAAAGGTGACGACGGAGAACCAGTAGATGGTGGCAAGGGTGAAGAGTCGGATGAGGGCGGGGCGAGGCTCGTAGTGGATGAACCAGCGACGGATCAAGCTGTTTGTCAACCATGAGCTCCAGAGACCGACAAGCATACACTAATAGTATATGAACAAAAAAAAAATAGAGGGATGGTTCAGTGTCCGTTGATTTGCTGGTTGGTGCATATTTGATAGTTGTGTGTGTGTTTTCAGGTCCCAAACAAACAAACAAGCAAACAAACAAAAAGTGTTCTTTGCTCGTATCAACAATCATCATCACTGCTGCTGCTGTTGCTCGTTCTCGTTTCAGAGTAAGCAGAGCACACAACGTGTCTGAACGAAAAGAAGAAAAAAGAAAAATTTGCACCAATCAAAAATCGCCAATTGCCTGTCTCATCACACCATGGACGGGAATGGGAGCAGGGATGGAAGGGCGAATTGTACATGGACATATAGATATGTGCACTCAATAAGGGAGCAGGGGTAGGGCTGGGCAAGGTCAACTGGACGATAGAAAAAAAAAACCTCAACTCAGCACATGAGAACGAACAAGTACAAGGAAAAAAAAAAAAAATGAAAAAAATACAAATCAAAGTTTGGCTGGTCCAATAAGATACTTTGATAAATGGATAAAGCGGTCAGGGTATTGCGGAAAAGGGTGCTGGTACGACAAGGGAAAGAACAAACAGGGAAAGTAACCAAACGGATAAAATCATCCGCACAGAGACAATCAAAGTGGGAAGAAAGTAAAAGTAGAGAAAAGTAGAGAGAGAGGTAAGAGGGAAGAGAGGGAGAAAAAAAAAAAAAAAAAAAAAGAGATCAAGTACTCTGTAGAACGAAAAGAAAAGTGAACTCACCCACAAGATGCCAACATAAATATCGAGGGTTGTGCTCTTCATAATCATCAATGCTCGTGCGTCGCGATCGTGAATGCTCTTTGCTTGCTGGAGATGGATATAGATACCCCAGACCGCAGGGCAGAGACACAGAACGCGGAGAATACGGCTGAGCGGCACATACTGACTCGGCACGTCCCGCCCCGAGTAAAGTGGTGGCCGTGGCTAAAGCAATTGAAAATTTAAAAAAGCGTTCGTCGTTAGGTGAAGGAACATGGTTGACAGTGCCTTTTTTACTTATTTTCGCACCTCCAGGCATCAAAACTGACACCTATATGCGTATCCAGAAGTGTCCTGATGTGGGGTGTATCTTACCGGCTGCATTGATCCTGTTTAGAGTCGGTTTGGCGGAGTAGGAGTGGGAGTAGTGGAGGTATGAGTTGCTGTCGTTGGTGCAAGAACAAGCAGGGAGGTGATCAGGGTCGAGATGATGATGATGAGAGTGCGGCGGCCACTCTTGACAGATCCCGCTAAAGATTTAAGGGTGTTGCTGTGGCCAGGAAGTCCAGTCGAGAGCCAAGGATGAGCGAGAGGTGTCCGAGGAGATGATGATGCAGGAGTGTCAGGCACAAAAAAGAAAAAGAAGAGAAGAAAAAAGTAGGAGTAGTTTGTGCGAGAGAGAGCAAGTAAAGGCGGGGGCACAGACAAATCTGTCGACGGAAGAGAGACAAAGGGCCAGGCGTCGAGTAAGAATACTGGTTAAGGGGATCGATGGACTGGCTTTTTTCAATGTCCATTTCATTAAAGCTCCACGCGCGATTTGTGCGTTGTTTGTTTATGTCGGTTTTTTTGTTCCTGAGCGCGTCTTGCACTTCCATCACCAGCTGAACGGCTACTCCTTCTTTCCTTGCTACTTTCATCATCTCATTCACATTCACACTCGCACACATACATAACCAGATATGAGCAGCAGGATAAAGCGCAGGGCAGCAGACAAGTCTGCCAGCTCACCTCTCGCCCAGCTCAGAGCTGCAAGGGCTGCAAGAGAATCCGGAATCTCTCGCATTCATCAATACGAGGTACAGAGACTTACATTCCACTTTTCATTCATAAGGGTTGTTTATGTTTTCCTTTGCGTTGTTCAGTGCACAGTTCAGCTTACAATTTAGCGTAATGCCTTTAATACCAGGTTGAAGATCCCGAAGTACTCTATGACGAGGTGGACGACGACGACCGAGTGAGCAAAAGACTGCGACAGGACCATGCAAACTTTGTGGACGATGACGACGGCAGTGGATACGCATATGACGAAGAAGAAGACGAGAGAGCATACTACTCGGACGAGTATCCAGAAGAACGAGCCGGCAAAGGTACACCTTGATCCTGCCAATTATATTCTTCTTTGAAATTGACCGGAAGTAGCCCTGTGGACTTGATTTTGCTAACTCCGTCTATCGTTGGATACAATAGGGTCGAAAAAGAACGGAAAGGGGTCTGCACCGGCAAAGGACGACCCAAAACCGAAAGCCAAGGAGAACATCAGAGATGCATTCATGAAAGCAGGAGCCCAGCCCAGAGTCAACAAACCAGTGGCGGTATGACCTCGTTTCAACAACTCAACTAAATGTATTCGAATACTTGCATGGCCCACCTCCCAATCCATTCTCTAACGCAGTTACGTTGTTATTCCATTTAATGTTCTAGTCGAATAAGCCTACAGATCACGATGACTTCATGGCAGACATTTTACAGGGCATGGGCGACGGCACTTCAACCACTCCTACAAAGAAGGTGGTAAAGCCCAATAACAAAGTTGCTGTCCAGACACCCACGGTAAGGAGACTATTTCCGGATTAAATAATATCGGCTTACTTACCTTTGCAGCAGTCCCTTAACGCCTTTCATCCTACAATTGATCTCGCACCTCTAGCGCGCTTTGATCTCCAAGCTTGGACCCCTGAAAATCAAGGATGAGGATGTGGATGAGCACCCACGGAACCTGGCTTCGAAGGTTCAGGAGACAGACTACGATGACTTTGACGACGGTTATGATCTGGATGATTCTTCTTGGGCGGAAACAGAGGTCAAGAAGGAGGTCCAAAAGGACGTCAACCCAATCATCAAAACTGAGCCCGAGGACAATAACCCCTTCCAGGTCGACGAGGACGATTACTCACCGCCGGCTATGAAAGAGAGCAACATCAAAAGTTTCAAGGTTCCTATGACACTAGTGAACGACTCTAGCAAGAAGGAGAAGGCGACCGTTGTGAAGCAACCAGACAGTGACAGTCGACAGAACTGGATGACCGTTGACAACAACCTCAACCAATCTACCTCCGAGGTCAAGGTAGAAACTGACATGGCCGTAGATGTTCATGATTCCAACATCAAGGAGGACGACGGCACACTGCGGATGTACTGGATAGATGCGTGCGAAATTCGAGGAGTCGTTTACTTGTTTGGCAAGGTAGGAAATTGGAGACTATGAGGATCGTCTATGACCACTGCTCTCTAGTTAAAATGCGATCAAAATGCCAACATCTCTCATTCTTCGATGTCGACTATCTAGGTCCTTCAAAAATCAACCAACACATATGTCAGCTGTTGTGTGGCGGTTCACAACATGGAACGCAACCTTTTTGTTCTTCCACGTCCTCACCGTGTCGACTCAGAAGGCAAGGAGACGAACGTTGAGGTTGATATGGCTGATGTTTACACAGAGTTCGACAGCATCCGCCAGGCACACAAGATCACGTCTTGGCTCTCAAAGCCAGTCGAGAGAAAGTATGCCTTTGAACTCCCTGGAATTCCATCAACAGCCGAGTACATGAAAGTGGTTTACAAATACTCTCGTAAGTTTTCGTACTCTTTTGCTCTTGATGTGTCATCTTGACCCTTCACCTCCGCAAGATATACAGTATCTGACAAAGAAAAAACCTCTTCCCAATAGTGCCAAGTTTGCCTACCGATCTTAAGGGCGAAACTTTCAGTCATGTCTTTGGAGCCAACACCAGTGCTTTGGAGCATTTTATTATCAAGCGCAACCTGATGGGGCCATGTTGGCTTGAGATAAGTCGGACAAGGACGAACAACACAAAGGTAACCGCAATAGTTACTTTATCACTTTTTGGGCCATTTTTTATTTCTTCAAGCAGCTGCTACGCTCATGATGCAAATCTGTTCTAACGCAACATTTCATTGCAACACGCTATTAGGTTTCGTGGTGCAAGGCTGAGTTCATCGTGGACAACGAAAAGGATATCAAACCCATGAATGAATCATCCGACTTGCCACCACCGCCACTTGTTGTGATGTCGCTGAGCATGAGAACCGTTATCAACCCCAAGGACAAAACAAACGAGATCGTCTCTGTCAGCACATCCGTTTACCATGAAGGTATGAACATAAAGTCCCGAAAGCGTTGTCTTTGTAACTGCGTTAACAATCAACTAAGCGAACAAGTATTGTATATATGTGTAACATGAATAGTTCGCTTGGATGACCCGGTTGAGAGCAACAGGAAGAATGTTTCCAAGCAGACATACATTCGGCCCCTCACGACCAGCCCCTTCCCTGTAGGCTTTGATCGGGTTGTGGAGGGTAGCAAGGTCAAGATCCTCAAGCAGCCCTCGGAGCGTACGCTACTCAATCTGTTGCTGGCCAACATTTTCAGGACTGATCCGGACGTAATTGTTGGACACAATTTTGTTGGCTTCGATCTGGATGTGTTGCTTCATCGTATGAAACACACCAAAGCTGACCACTGGTCTCGTGTTGGACGACTTCGTCGTACAGTGTGAGTTACCCCTCATGTACCACTACAAGCTAACTATCGATTGTGATCATATTTCGGAGCTATGCTGACCTTTTTGTTTCGCGATTGTTAGCTGGCCAAAACTTCAAACAGGAGCAGGAGGCATGGGCGATACTACAGCACAGGAAAAGAACATTGTCTCAGGGAGACTCATGTGCGACACATACCTTGGGGCCAAAGAGCACGTTCGCGCCAAGAGTTACTCACTCACCAACCTTGTGGCAATGCAACTGGGCGTCAACCGCGAGGATGTCGAATACGAACGAGTGCCTCAGTACTTTAACAGTGCCGACGATCTCGAACGTATGCTGCGTCATTCCGACTTTGACACCTATCTATGTGCCGAACTCATGTTCAACCTCCAGCTCTTGCCTCTCTCCAGGCAGCTCACAACCCTCTCCGGCAATCTGTGGTCCATGACACTGACTGCTGGTCGTTCGGTCCGAAACGAGTACCTATTGTTGCACGAATTCCACCGGAATAAGTATATTTGCCCCGACAAGTCCTTCTACAAGGACAAGGAGATGCCCATCATCAACATTGACGCCGATGATGCAGACGAGGCGGCAGCGCCCAAGAAAGGATCGAAGCGCAAGCCTCAGTACTCGGGAGGTCTGGTCTTGGAACCCAAAAAGGGTTTCTACGATCAGTATGTTCTCCTTCTGGACTTCAACAGTTTGTATCCGTCAATCATTCAGGAGTACAACATTTGCTTCACGACGGTCAAGCACGACAGGGAAAAGGTAACCACGATAACCAGGAGTTTCAAACTCGTGGCAAAATTAATACTGCAGTCTCTCACATGAAGAAGCCTTTTCGTGAACACTTTGTAGGATGATGACACACTCCCGGAGTATCCTGAGGAAGGACTCCCACAGGGAATTCTTCCGAGGCTGCTGGCCAATCTCGTCGACCGCAGACGGGAGGTCAAGAAGCTGATGAAGTCCGCCTCTGGCGCCAAGTATGAGGAGGTACGTAAAATGACCAATACTTCGTCTTGCTCGCCCAATGCCCGACTGTCACAACATGAAGCAGCTGCTAACTTGGACATCATAACACTTCAATTCTTCATAGTACGATATTCGTCAAAAGGGTCTCAAGCTGACTGCCAACTCTATGTACGGTTGTTTGGGTGCTGCCTATTCACGATTCTACGCCAAGCAGCTGGCTATGCTTATTACTTCAAGAGGACGAGAGATTTTGCAGAACACGGTCGACCTGGCCACAGAGAGTGGACTTGATGTAAGTATCATAGGTGATTTTAATTATGATTACATTCTCTCGCGATGAGCATCGGCGTGGATCTGATACTTTCTCTTTTTTCACTATAGGTCATTTACGGAGACACGGATTCGATTATGATTAACACCAACACGACCAAGATCGAGGAGGTCAAGCCTGTTGCCGAGAATCTGAAGAAGATTGTCAACGCGCGATACAAGCTGTTGGAGATTGAAATGGACGGCATGTACCAACGGATGCTGCTTCTGAAGAAGAAGAAGTATGCTGCGCTGATGGTGGTTGAGAAGAATGGGAAGTACGAGACTGTTGTTGAGACAAAGGGTCTTGATATGGTTCGTCGCGACTGGTGTGGTCTGAGTCAGGACGTTTCGAAGTAAGTTTGGCTTTTGAGGTGCCTCTTTGCGGGTGACGATCGTCCCGTTTTTAACCTTGTCTAATATCAAAATTTTGTTTGTCCATCTCAGCTATGTCTTGACGCAGATTCTGTCCAGCGATAATCAAGATCGTGAGCACGTCGTTGAAAATATTCATAATTATCTCCGTACGGTTGGTGAGGAGACTCGCAAAGGACTCATTCCCATGGACAAGTTCGTGGTCAACAAGGTAACTAACCACCTATCTCTGCTGGATAATTCAGTAAGCTCAATCTTCATTTGTCTAACGCGTTTTTTTACCCATCACCTGAACGTCAATAGGGATTGACGAAGGCACCTGAAGACTATGCCGATGCCAAATCCCAGCCTCATGTACAGGTCGCCCTTCGTCAAAAGCGCAAAGGAATCAGCATCAGAGCCGGGGACACCGTCCCATATGTGATTTGTGTTCATGACGATGCGCCCGTGTCAAAAGGAGGCTACGCCGACCGCGCTTACCACCCCGACGAGGTGATGGCTCCCGGCTCTGGTCTTACCATTGGTAAGTCAATCAACCCCTTTTCCTATTCAGCTTTAAGGATGCTCTTTCCAATTTAAATTTGACGACTCACCAGTACGCAATTGTTTTGGCTCTAGACTACGAATACTATCTGAACCAGCAGGTACACCCTCCCTTGGACAGATTGTGTGGTCCCATCGAGGGCACGGATGCTTCCAGATTGGCCGACTGTCTTGGCTTGGATACTTCCAAGTTCAGGTCAGTGGTTCGCTCGGACACACAGGATCAAGAAATGCAGACCCTTGGTTCTCAACTTTCGGATGCAGAGCGATACAAGGATGCAGAATCACTTGAGCTGTGTTGCAGGGCTTGTCGCTCGACTTTTTCGTGCTCGTCCCTTATGATGGAGAAGGTAATAATACTGGATATCTGAATAGTGTAATGAGGCCGTGTTCCGCGTATTGTGGATACTTACGGTCTGTTGTCGCGTCTGCGTGTTTGTTTTATTTTCTCTATTATGGTAAATAGGATGGTGCAAACTACTTTGGCCTCGAGTGTCCTTCCTGCAAAGCCATTGCTCAACCTGCTTCTGCCAGCATACAGTTGACCAATGCGATCCGCAAGTACATTCGAGCATACTACCAAGGGTGGGTCGTTTGCGATGACCAAGGATGCCGCAACAGGACAAGAATGATCAGCGTTGTGGGTCGGAGGTGTCTTGTTGAAGGATGCAGAGGCAGTATGCACCGAGAGGTAAGGGCATTTTCTTCTTGACATTGTTGTTTTCGTTAGTATATCTTATGTGGTTATTGGAAATGTGTCGTGTTACTGACTTTTTCTCTCCTTTTCATTGGTAATTGAAAACATTGATAGTATTCGGATGGTAGTCTGTACACGCAGCTGTCGTTCTTTAGCCACATCTTTGACATCAACAAGACGTTGGAGAAGGTGGACTTTGAACGGAACGGAGCTCTGAGGGTGCAGATTGAGCAGAACAGAGAACTTGTACGGGTCCTCAAGGTGACCGCGGACAAGTACATCGACAAGAACGCGCGTCGCTATGTTGACCTCTCGCGGCTCTTTAGCTTTGTCAAGATTGCCACCTAGACTTCTGTTTCACTCACGCCATGTAATTTTCCAGTAATAAAGAAAAAAAACGCATTAGAATCTCGGTAAACAATCACTGAATGTGGCCGCCGCGAAACGTCCAAAACCCAGCAGTCAAAGTGAACGAAGCGAAAAGCATATAAAAGCTCGCGTTTGAGTGTACTCGCCTCTTGTATCTCACACACACACACACACACACATGCCCTCTATGCCAACTTCTCCCTCCTTCCTCTCGACCCCAAGGGCACTGTCTCTCATCGTCTTAAATGTCGCTCTCGTCTCCCTCCCATTCGCATTCCCTCCCGCCCCCCTTCGTCATCCCTCCACAGTCTAGGTAGCTATCCGGCCTAAACCTACGACCATTCAGCCGTTCAAGTTCCAGCAACTTTTCATTTCAGACTCCCTTATGACGTTCATCCGATTCTAGTCGACAGCCGCTACTCAGTATAGCGAACGTATCCTGAAAAGCAACTTTGTCAGTCCCGCGCCCGTGAACCCAGACCAAGTTACCGTTGAGGGCTGGTCCCAAGTCGATAAGCTGCGGCCGGTATCGACGGTTGAGATTGAGGACCAGCTTGCTCTCTCCTCATCGGTAATAACATTTTCACTCTCCCCTCTCTCCTGTTTGGTTCACTTCGATCCTCTGTGGCAATTTGGTGCATTACGCGGATTGGAAACATTTGCACAGCTGGTGACCAAGCATCGACAGGATAGGCCCAAGGAGGTAGCTCAGGCACGCATTATTATTCACGACTGACCGTTGATCCCTTTTCGTGGAGTGCTTCTGTGGACACGGGCAGCAACTACCTCCCTTGAGAGACCCTCTACAGGACCATCGACGTTATGGCAATGAACAAGTTGAACGCGTTCCATTGGCACATCACTGATGCACCTTCCTTTCTAATGTTGCTGGCTGACGAGACTGTGGACGGAGACGACTCTGATGCAGAAGTTGATTGTGATCTTGAAATCACCGAGGATGGGAACCACCGATTCAAAAGTAGGAGTAAACGGACAGTGTTGCCGTTCAGTCAATTGGCCAAGTAAGGTGCCTACTCGGAGAAAATGATATACACCAAGGAGGATATTTTCAAGTTTATCAATTATGCCATGAGTCGTGGTGTTCATTTAATTCCAGAGATTAATATGCTGGATTCATGCTTAGTCCTGGTCTGTCGCCTTCCCATAGATTATGACTTGTATTGGTTGGCTCCCTTATGGCGCCGCCTTCTCTGCTGACCTGCTGTCCGGACGCTTGAACCCAATTCGCCCAAAGACGTACAAGGTTATCCAGGGGATCTATAACCAAGTCTTGCCTCTTTTCAAGGACAAGTATGTTCATGGTGAAGAGGATGAACCTCAGTCTACATTGCTGGGACAGGACCGAAATATATCGCCGCATACATGAATAAACGCGATATCACCAGATCACATTAGGGCGAATTCAATAATCTTATGGATGTTCTCGCGTACAATCAATATACCATCCTCCGTCTCCCAACACGAGGACACTATCATCCGACTCAGGACTTTAGCAACCAATATCAAGGCCGCGACCTCATAGAGGCTCTGTGCCATCATTGGCCCTGAGAGTTATTGGTATCTGGATTGTGGTTTGATGAGTGGATTGGGAACCAGACACAGGACAACTCTTGGTGTACTTATGCGCATTGGCATAGGATTTATTCGTTCAATCCTATAAAAGGCCTCACGTCAGAGGAGGCCAAGTTGGTCTTGGGTGGGGAAGTGCTCTTGAGGGGCGAGCAGGCTGATGAGACGAACATAGATGCAATACTCTGGCCACACGCCTGTGCTGCCGCTGAGGTTAAAAATACTTTTGGCACATTGTCGAGTACTAGGTTGATATTATGACCCATATATTATTCAACAAAAACCGGGTTTTCCCCTTGTCTTTCGCGTTTTTCTAACATGTGCTGTGGAGCGGCAACCCAGAGGACAGTACGGCAAAGCTTTGGGATGGACCAGAGCAACGGATCAACTCTGTCTAGAATATTGCAGCATTGAACAGGATCCATGAATACGGGTTCAGGGTGAAGTCTGAAAGGATCGTCGCGGAGTCATTGTAAGCGATGTAGTGTGTCAAGAACCCTGGATACTGTAACAGGACCATCTACTCGTAATACCATACACACTTGCTTTTCTTTATTCACATAAGAAGGAGAGTTTTCTTACATAAAAGAAAGAAAAAAAAATGAAGTTCTTAGAGGCTGTAGCATCAAAAGACTTTAACATGATGACTGGTTCCTGGGCTAAGGGAGTTGAAATCGCACCATTTGCATCCCCTTTTTCATCCACAGTCTAGGGCAGAAGGGGAAAAAAAGAAAAATAAAGTTGATCGTTTGGATGTTTTTTGAGCACAGACGGCGCTTAAAAACACTCTCCAGTTAAGGCCTAAAGGCCATTCATCTCTGTTGTCAAACATCCAAGCAATAATGAAACGTTTGGTGGGCGACGCTTGATGGCAGCAACTGGCTCTCAAAGTAGGCTGCCCTGAAGTTCTCGATGATATAAGGCTAAGCAGCAAGGGCAATGTCGGCACTGGAAAAGCCGAAATAATTGGCGAGGACAACATTCTCAAAATTTTCCTTGGTTGGCGTTTTACTGGTACCGGCAGTGTTACCCAGCATTGGAGTCCACAAGTGTCTTCCATAACAAGCACGGCGTAGACCCTGTGGGCTAGTTGAGGCTGGCGTCCTTTGCTTGTACGATCTTGAAGTGATCAAAGAAGGGCTGAAGCTCCATGGGATCAGAGACAAAGCCATTGTCTCCTTCTCCAATTTGGGAGTCGTAAATGTTTCCCCATGAGATTTGATAACAGGAAACGATCTCCAACGGTCAACGGTGCATCAGTCTTCCGATGATGCACAATGCAAAGTAGGTGATAACCCGCTGGTAGGAGGAACTCCTTTTATCGAGCATTGCGGTTTGGTTTGACTTGTGAGAGTGTGTAGGTATTAGGGTGTGAGAGAAGGATGAAGGGGAAAAAGGAAAAGAAAGGAGGATAACAAAGGACTGGACAAGGGAAAGAGGAGCTATTTCTCTAATTGACAATTGACAATTGACGATGGACGATGGCCGATGGCCGATGTATGGAATTGACTCTTGTTCCTCCGGCCGACGCTTTCCACTTCCACTTTCATCTTGTGTGTGTGCGTTGTGTTCAAAGCAAGTTGCAAGCGGAGTTGGTATACATGGGCAAAGATTTTTTTTTTTTTTTTTTTTCTTAAAGGGAAATGACAACTGCTGATTCGTCTTCTTGCATGAACAGACTCCACGTTCCAGGCGGGTTCGGCCGTTGAACACCCGTCTTGAGCCAATCAGCGACCGCTAAGCCTGTCCTTTTATCCTTTTTATCAGCTTTCTTCCTTCTATCTCCCTCTGTCCCTGAAAATGATTCCTGTCAACTTTTTATTATTTATTATATTTGTTGTTGTCTTTATATTTTTTTTTTGTTCCTTCTTCTCTCACTCTCTCTCTCTCTTCACTTTTCTCTTCACCCCTTCCTTCACCGCTCTCTCTCTCTCTCTCTCTCTCTACCTCTCTCTCACTTCACTACAAACACACAAACACAACCCCCGACTAAGTAAACCAAAGCCTCCTATCCACAGACACACACATTAATGGGCCTCACCATCTCACGGCTCCGCGTCCCACGAGGAGTAATCATCCCAAGAGGATTCGTCGTCAGAGCCATCATCCTCCTCATCATCCTACTCGTCATCACCCAAACCTACCTCACCAACCTCAAGCCAGTGCCAATACGACCCACCGCACGATATATCGGCACCAACTACGACGAACTCACCCAGTTTGAACCCCGGCACGACATCAATTCCTTTTGCAACAAACTCCCCGCACCAAGGAACAAGCGCGGCCTCGTTATCTCTGACAAGTCCAAGGCCGACGGTCCCCTCAAGATCTTTTACTGGAAGCACAGCGGAGGATACGCTTGGACCGACTGGGATTGGGAGTCCCAGACAATGTGCCCGATCCCTATGGAGCTTCAGGAGTTCTTTGACACCTTCAGGACTAAAGTCATCAACAAACCCGAACTCGAGTGGGCCACCGGATATGCCCCCTGTTATTTCTGGAAGACTTTTGACGGGCAGGTCGAGGATCGTTATGGGTCCTGCAACAGCAAACACAGCGGCTACCTCGACTATACCTTCTCAACCAACTATACCGATTTCCCCAACGCCGACATCATCTACATGGACCATCCTCTGACTCTTGGTACAGAACAGGCTCCTTTTTACAACAGTCAACTCTTGCCTCCCAAACTGGCTCATCAAAAGTGGGTCCTGCGTTTTGACAAATCTATTGCAGGATATCCCTATTTCGCCATTCCAGCATTCCTCCACCGTTTCGACCTCACAATGGGAAGTCCACCTTCAATGATGGATATCCCAGATCCAACCCACCCCATCACCCAGGATAGAGCGATCGAACTCGCCAACACAAAGCCGTCGTTCGCCTTCAATAAGAAGATCGACCATCTCCTCTCTATCGTGACCTCCGAGTGCTGGCCCTGGAACAAGCGCAACGACCTTATCGAATATCTCGTCAAGAATGCAGGAGCACACTCATACGGAAACTGCTACAAGAACAAGGAGGTGCCCAAGGAACTCCAGAAGGACGACCTCGACCGACCCTACGTCAAGCAGATGTTGATGAGCAAGTATCCCTTCGGCCTTGCAGCTGAGCACTCCAACTGCATCGGCTACGTTACGGAAAAGATCTACGACGTTCTTGCATCCGGCGCCATCCCTGTCTACTTTGGAGCCTCTGATATTGCCGACTTTGTCCCCGAGGGCAGTTACATCGATATCAAGGATTTCAGGGACAACGACGAGCTGATCGCATACTTGAAGACGGTCGATCGGGCGCCCTTTTACAAGTGGAAGGAGATTGTCAAGAAAGATCCAAGCAAGTTTTGCAAACGCTGCTTCCCTGCCCCTGCTGAGTCGGCCTGGTGCGCCATCGTGGACAATGTCCAATATGTATAGATTTTCCCTCAAAACACACACACACAACCAACCCTTTCACACTCATTAATATTAAATTCATCGCACTAAAAGAACGAAACTGCTGAATGGCCCATATTATTTTTCTTGGTCGAACTCTAATGCTTTTGGCACATGCACTAAACACCTATGTTTAGCTTAGTGAAAGTCCTGAAAGATCTGTCATTGTGGTCCATTGATTCTGATACTGTTGTAAAAGTGGACGGCAAGGCCGCAAGTCGTTCTTTGAAAACGGAAGGTGTCAGAAAAAAATATGGATGATTGAGGGAGGGGGAGGAGGGCATGCATGTCGCAATCGGTTCGGCAAGGGGGAGGTCAGTCTCTTTGTTCAGCTGTCTGAAATTAATAAATGGTAGGGGGGAGGACAAAGAGAACAAGGGGAGAGGATATAGCATCCAGGTACCTTTAGTCATAATCTTTCATGGGTTGCTTAGCGTAACCATCTCATTTTGATTAGCATCTAACTCTTGATTGCGCTATTTTTTGTTCTTTGTACCTTCGCTTTGTGTTCTTCTGTTCTCTTTGTGCTTTTGTTTGAGTTTCCTTCGTTTTGAAGGTTATCCAAGAATAAGAGACGATAGCAAGAGTGGGCAGATTAAAGAGCGGAAGAGAGGGAAACGAGTTACTCTTTTTTTTTTTCTTTTTTTCAGTCTCGACCTTCCTTTTATCCCAGGTCAATAACCGATCATGGCCTGTGCGAGCTCTTGATTAGTGACTCTACTCCAAAGTCATTTACAACGTTTTTTTTTTTTTTTTTTTGTCTTGGATGAGGATCTGTAGAACATTTTCTCTAATGATGATGAGCCTTTCTTTCTCACCAGAGTCAACCATCACGCAACACCTTTTTTCTTACTTAATGCTCTACCACGCAGAGTCTAGTATCGCCACAGAACAACCACGCTAAGGATATATATATATTTTTTTGAAAGGAGTCTATTCAATATCAAAGAACAATCGATCTGAACGAAGTTTGGATTCAAGGGTTAGGAGAAGAACAATCTATCTACACCCGAAGAATTCCCCTTCTTTCTAGTAGCTACTCAGCTGGGTAATGCCTTGTCTTGATGTTGTAGTTACCTTACTTCTGCTATGGGCCAGTAAATGCTGTTTACCCTGCCTGGCTCCTTCAAAAGCCAAGGATCATAGGGAAAAAGTACGTGGATGGCCCATGTTCCATTTGATAAAAAACTAAAGTAGCCAATCAGCGATCGGTCTCAGTCGGGCTCCGTCCTTTTGACCGTTTGACCCCACGGTCACTTCCACCTTGCGCGGCACAACAACACAGAAAACCAAAACAACAACACCTACATTTCCCATTCATCATCCACCCCGACACAGGATTTCAACTCTCAAGCTGGTCTCGCTTCCTCATCTACCGCCATGGGAATGACAATCTCCAGGAACCGCTTCCCGCGAGGATTCATCATCCGCTCCATAACCCTCGTCATCCTCCTCCTCGTCATCTTCCAGAGCTACCTCTCCTACATCCAGTCTCAATCCTCTCTCAGGTTTTGGTCCTCACCAGCAACCTCCAACCCCAACGCAAAATACCTCGGCACCAACAATGACGAGTTGACCCTGTTCCCGCCTACACGCGACCTTGAACGATTCTGTAGCAGCTACCCCAAACGGCCCACCAAGAAACATCATATCTTGATCTCTAACAAGGCCAAGGAGGATGGGCCGCTCAAGATCTTTTACTGGAAACAAAGAGCGCTCACTCAACGGGTTGATTGGCACAAGGAATCCGAGACTATGTGCCCCATACCGATGGAGCTGCAGGCCTTCTTTGATCACTATCGAAAGACCAAGATCAACGACCCCTCGGTGTTCTGGAAGACTGGATATGCACCCTGTTTCTTTTGGAAGACATGGGACAATCAGATGGAGGACCGGCCTGGATCATGTACCTCAAGGGAGTACGGGACGCTCGACTATATCTTTTCAACAAACTATACCGACTTTGTCAATGCCGACATTATCTTAGTGGGCTATGTCTTCACCATGGATATCAACGAAGCGCCATATTTCGACCAGATGCTCCTCCCACCAAGGCTGGCCCACCAAAGTTGGGCGCTGGTATTTTATGACGAGTCGATCGGTTTCTACCCCTACGTCGCCATGCCCGCCTTCCTCAACCAATTCGACATCACCATAGGATCTCCACCGCAGCTGATGGACATCCCCAACCCGTCCTACCCGATCACGGAAAAGAAGGCCCTCGAGCTGGCCAACATCGAACCTACCCACCCGTTCGACAAAACGCCCGAGCATTACATAGCCTTCATGGTCTCCAACTGCTACGCCAGGAACGACCGCATGACCCTGATCAACAAGCTGGTCAAGACTGCAGGAGCCCACTCATATGGTGAATGTAGTCACAACAAGGAGATGCCTGAGGAACTTAAGGGACGCGAGACCGGAAACTGGCAGTACAAGAAACAAAAAGTCCTTGCCTCTTACCCCTTTGGTCTTGCCGCCGAGAACTCCAACTGTCTGGGATATATCACTGAGAAGATCTACGACGTCTATGCCGCGGGCTCGATTCCTATCTACATGGGCGCTCCTGACATTGCCGACTTTGTCCCCGAGGGTAGTTTTATCGATGCCCGGAGCTTCAAGAATTATGATGACTTGATCCATTACATGAAGACGGTGGATCGGGAGCCATTTTATCGGTGGAAGGATATCGTCAAGAAAGATCCGACAAAGTTCTGCAAGAAGTGTCTTTACGCTGGCCCTACTCCATGGTGCAGCATTATGGACAACGTTCACTTTGTGTAGATATCCTTCTCCCCTTACATCCTTTACATACAATAACAATAATACCAAAATTGCATTATTTTTTCGTTCTAAAAGGTGGATCTTTTCCATTGAATTGAAAATATAAGGAGTGTTATTGAGTCTAAGTTGTCTATGCTCGGATCCAATTTTTGAAAGAAAGAAAGAAAAAAAAAAAAAAAAAAAGGCAATGACAGCCAATGCAACGTCCGACATAATAACATGGATTTCCGCCTGGACATGGCGCGCTCCTGAGAGAAACGTTGTAACAGGAAAATGCTGATGGAATAGTCATGCCGGACTTAAGTGTAAATTGAGCGCGAGATTTTGCCATAGACCTGTCGAACCCTCGACGTGCTCGTAGTGGGGGGGGTGTGTGTGTGTGTGTGTGTTTGAAAGCAAGACCAATACAACCTTTGTTCTTTGAATCTGGAACGCCTTTTCCAGACCCATGGTCCCCTGTATAATTTTACCATAAAGAAATCTACTATTTGTTACCGAGTCGATCCTACAAACACTTTTGTTCTTAATACACGTCTAGTGAAGCCAGGTGAGCGATGAGTTAAAGAAACAAAAATAGAACGGTATATTGAACTAGTCCATTATAGCGTTCAGGTCTGCAAACTCATTCACCTCAATATCGACCTTGAGCACGTCGATCCATTCGTGCTTATCCTCCTTCATGTTAATTTTGAGGGTCTTTCATGTGTTGCCTTCGCCTTCAACTCTGTCCCGATCGCCGATAAAGTCCTTGAAGAAATGTATGCTGGGGTTACCAGCCGCGTCTCTTAAGTACATGTAATGATAGGTTTGTTAGAAGCATAGGAGGCATTTGAAAATAATGGTAATAGCCTGTTGTCAGGTCAGATCGAGACATAGAGCATACAACAACTTACCACAAGGCGATTCCCTTGGCTAAGGCGTCAAGAGCACCGACCTGGCAATTGGTGCGGTCAATCATCTTCATTCTCCCAGAACAAGTCGTCAAAGAAGACACTGAGGGAGTAGATAGCGCTCTTTTTCCCTCCTTGCTCATGCTTTCGATAACGCTCTTTCCGTGCATCCACTAAATGTTCAAGCGGCACAAAATCCAATGGCGCATTGGTGCCTGTATCCTCGTTGGATTGACTCCTCTTGAAGCGAGAACATCATTCCCATATTCTACCTTCCTTCGACTCTTGAGATAGAATGGGTGCCAGCAAAACTTGGTGGCGCGACGGAGACTGGATCGTGTGTATATAACCCCCCCCCCCCGCACTTTTCCTCCATCCAACATAAGAACTCGGGCGGAGACATATCTAGGGGAGCGGAATGGCGTGCTTAAGTTCAGAGTCTATCCTCAAATTCATCAGCATACAGAACATAGACAGAGAGACATCACCCATTGACAATTGTCGGCCATTGAAGTACTTCCCTTTTGGCAAGCAAAAAAAAAAAAAAAAAAAAAAAAAAAAGGCAAGTGTTTAGAACGTGTGGAACCCCGTGAGAAAAATAAAGTGTAGACACCAGAGGTGACACCAACTGTCGCCATCCTGCGTATTGAAAACAAGGTACCTCCCCAAAAAAAAAAAAAAAAAAAAAATAGTTGGATTACTAATGTTTACTAAAAGTCTATATAATGAAGTAGTGTTGTTTTTTCCCCTTTACGAGAAACTAAAAGCCAAGAACCGTTGTTCAATGAGGCCGAGAGCACGATCGAAAAAATTACAGGTTCTGAAGGAATTTGTGCTTGCCGGCAATGTTGATGAAGCTGTACTCTGAGAGACCAAGACCTTTATCGATGCGAGAGTAGACAATGTTCAACTCGGACC
This sequence comes from Linnemannia elongata, assembly GCA_036320915.1. NCBI lineage: Eukaryota > Fungi > Mortierellomycota > Mortierellomycetes > Mortierellales > Mortierellaceae > Linnemannia > Linnemannia elongata. Next base: position 985,908 of record JAXBDG010000011.1, on the reverse strand, counting down.
AGAAGGGGCGGAGGTAGTGGCTCTCGAGACGCTCCCAGAACTTCACAAAGTTCATGAAGTGCTCCCTGTTCTCTGTGTCCTCGAAGACATGGACTTCGAGCTGGAGTTGGGAGAAGGGCAAGATGTCGAATTGGTCCATCATGGCGTTGAGGACTGCAAACTCGCTACCCTCAATATCAATCTTGAGCACGTCGATCCACTCGTGGCCGTTCTCCTTCATGACAGTCTTGAGGGTCCTCCAGATGTTGCCGTCATTGTCAACTCTGTCCTTGTCACCAATGAAGTACTTGAAGAAGTGCATGTTGGGGTTACCAGCGGCATCTAGTATTGAGCGAAGGTTGATTGCTTTGTTAGGCACACGGTCGGACGCACATAAATTGGCAGTCGGAAGTAACACTCAACTGAATTGTTGTCAATTAAGATCGAGACACATAGAAAACATTAAATAACTCACCACCAGAGATTCCTTTGACTGATGCATCAAAGGCATAGACCTGGCAGTTGGTGCGGTCAATCATCTCCTTCTCCCAGGACGAGTCGTCAAAGACACCAAGTGAGTAGATAACACACTTGTCTTCCTTGGTCATGCTCTCGAGGACAGTCATTCCACACATCCACTATTCGTCCAACAGGCAAAAATAACACACCCATTCAATATTAGTGTTTGTATCCCACATTTCTTGTGATCCAATGGTGGATGAGAGCCCTCATTTGATGAATTATTCATCTGTCTTCGTTCCCGTAGGGTGAGAAAAATAGTAACAAAAGGGCTAGAACAAAAGGGGAAGAAAGGCATACCTTGCCACCATCGTTGAAGCGACCGACTCGCTCGACCTCGTAGGGGCAGTTGAAGGAAGGCTGGAAGTACCACCAGAAAGGCATCATCTCCTTGGCCCTGGGGAACCAAGCACCAACATTGCTATTTGAAGGAAGGAAGGAAACAGCAGAGAAGAAAGATCACAAAGGGATCGACAAAACACATGTTTAGTCGTCGAAGCACGTTTACATGTTAACGCACATTTCCTATTCGAATAAAGATAACATAAAAAAGAAGATATACTTACGCATTGTTCTCACGGATGTAATTGTTGCGCTTCTGGACCTGCTTCTGGTAGAGACGCTCGGCGTTCTTGATCTTTGTGGAGACCTCGGAGGCATCGCCAAATTGGCCGTTGGCCATGCCGTTCATCTCAAAGACTTGACGCAAGACGTCAACCTTATCGTTCAGATTACGCTGACGGTGCATACCCATGGTAACCAAAGCGGTGACGATGAATGCGGCGATGAGGAAGCGAGGGCGGAGGAGGCCACGGCCAAGATCACGGACGGTTGTAGTAGACATGTTGAGATGAATATAATAAAAGGAGTAAAGGGGAAGTGGTATATGGGTGGGGGGGAGATGTCTGGGTTGAACCAAACTTAAAGAGGGGGGAGGGAGGAGGCGAGGGGAAGAAGAGGGGCGGGAGGAAGGGGAGGATTAGGATAAGAAGGATGGAGAAGAGAAAGTTGATGAAGAAAACAAAAAGAAAAAGAAAAAAAGAGATGGGTGTGCCTGTATGTGAAATAGAAATAAACGAAAGGCGAAGGTGGGGTGACGGTAACGGCAATAGGCATCATTTTTAGAATGGCAACGGGGAGAATGGAGAGGAACAAAGTTGCTGAGAGCTGAGGTCGGTTGAGGTCGTGGGGTGGATGGGTTGATGGGCCTTGATTGGTCAAGACGGACGACAGAGACAATGTTCAAATGGGACTAATACATTCTTTGTTTTCTTTTCTTATCCTTCTGCTCATACCTTACCGGGCTACTGTCCCCGTCCTTCGACAAACTAAACAAGCATTTATCTCCTTTTTCTTATTCTTTCTATATTTGTCCTGACTTATATCGACGCCTCCTGCCTTCCATTCATTCTCTAGCACAACGTTCATTTTGAGATAGGGGTTTATTTTGGAGGATCCGCTCAATAGCATGCATTTAGGCGAACCCTCGAACTTGACTAGATGTCGTTTCTCCATTGCCGGGTATAACATTTTCTAGGGGGGATGGTGTCCATTTCATTTATTTTTGTCGGTTTGTCCCCTGTGCCTTCCTGTTAACCAGAGAGAGAGAGAGAGAGAGAGAGAAAGAGAGAGAAAGAGAGAGAGAGAGGTGCGCTCCTACCTTTATAGGCCCACGTAAAAGTCAATCGAATGAACACCCCCTTCCATTTTCACAATGCAAAATTCCAAAAGATTGTCCACTCTCTCTTTCTTGGTGACCGAGTATCAAGGTTGGGCTTGGGCAGGTATTTTATTTGACACTCCGTTTGCTTTGCTGCAGATGTTTTTTTCAGCTGCAGGTACTCATATCCGGGATATTCTCCGAAAATTATTTTGCAAGTGGGCCCTGTTGATGTAACGGCAGCAAGACAAAAAAAAAAAAATCAAAAACGCGTAAAAACATAAAAAACAGGAAGCGGGAATATTTTTTTTCCATGACAGACCATTTCTATCAGTCGAATGAATGTACCACCGACCCGTGTCTATTTTCTCGCACTGACAGTGTTCTAACCTGAACGTGTCTTGATGAAGGGCGACGGATCGATGACACCGGCACATATGATACTGTACTCAAAAGGTCAGGCTCATATAAAACAATGGCAGTGCTTCTGCAGATGGTGTTTGTTGCATGTTCCTTTTTATTTTCAGAGTATATGCGATAGCAAGCATCGCATTTATTCCCTCCAGGCGACAAAGACCTCGTCTGTCCTGAACCGTTGCGTGCACCAAGTCTTCTCCAGAGGGGTCGTGTACCCAGTCTGGTAGGCCAAAATTCCAGCCTGCGCAATCATGATCCCGTTATCAATACAGAATCGCTCATCTGTCGCAAAGACCTTTCCGTCACGTTGGCTCGCCATCTGGTCCATCATCTCCTGTAACCTCTTATTACAGCCCACACCTCCGACAATTAACACCTCCTTGGATCCAATATGTGCCATGGCCCTCTCGGTTGTCTCGACCAACATTGCAAACACGGTTTCTTGGAGTGAGAAACACAGATCGGCGGCGGTATATTCTCCAGAGGCGAGGAGTGCAGGCGCGTTGGTTTCGATGTATGTCAACACTCCACTGAATGATACGTCCATACCCTTGACTGTATACGGAAGATCCAGCAATTTTGTTCCCCTATTATTGTTTAACAAAAATATATAGCAGGTCAGTATCACGAAATTGTACACGCGTTTCTTTTCCTGCACCTATCATAGGTCTCCAGGAAGTGTAAAAAAGTGGCGGCAAGGAAAAAGCTCGTACTTCTTGGCTAACTGCTCAATGTTATAACCGGGGGCAGGATCATTAGGCAGGTTAAGGACTCTTGCAAAGCGATCCAGACAGTTTCCAACAGCAATATCCAATGCCTCTCCAAAGATCCTGTACCGCTTCTCAGCGTATGCAATGACCTGCGTGTTTCCTCCCGACACATACAGCACAACAGGGTTCTCTGCTCCTGTGATCTGTCTTCCCATCTCAATATCTAATATTCAACAAAAAAAAAATGTGAATTTTTCAATCCGCAGTTCTCATTTTCTATGCGAACCAGGAACCAAAGAAGATATAAAACAAGAACTTACGTCCAACACAGTGATTGACGCCAACGAGCTCCTTGTTCCACATCAAGGCCAGGGTCCTGGCAACGGTCGCAACGCTGGTCAGGGGTCCACCCATACCAGGCCCCTTGGTGAAGCAAATGACGCTAATGTCCTTGGGCGTGATGTTGCCTTCGGCCATGGCATCTTTGACCAGTTGGAGAATATGACTGCGGTGATGCTGAGCAGTGTCCTTGGGTAAGAACCCCTCTCCAGGTGGGGGGTGGTAGGTGTGTCTGAGATTGGCGAGGATGGTGACGGTGGGAGGCGTTGTTGTCATGTCGTGGCGAATCAGGCCGACGCCCAACTTGTTTGCACTTCCTTCGAGTCCAAGTGCGATCATTGTTGCAGGTCTTTGTTGATGCTGGTTCTTTTTAGTTTTAGTTTAAGAGTTGCGCAAAAAAAAGAGAGAGTGTGAACAAGTCTACAAAGATCACTCTCTGTCTCTCTCGCCCTCTCCTCACTTTGGGTCGTTCAAATGGTCTCGTGCTAAGCCACCATCCCTTCTTGAACATGACAAGGCGCCCTTGTCAGTCATTATTTTTTCTCGAGACAGGGTTCCTATTTCATGTCGCACAAACTTCTAGTTGCGGTTATTTGCTTCTTTGTTCGCTTCTTCTCTTCCCTCATCATTCTAACCTATCTCTCCCTCTTATTTCACATCTCATCCATGAACGCTCAAAATGCATCCTTGATACCTCACACCTCAATAACGTCAAAATCTTCCTCGCCATGAATCGCAGCCGTGGCCTCTTCCTCACTGCTCCATTTTTCTCGGTCTCTTCCTTATATTTCCCCGTCGAACCCTCGAGATCTTCAGCTTGCGCCAGTTGCACCAATAAAACAACAACAACAACCAAACCATAACATCGACATTGAAAGAGAGCCGTTCTTTGAGCGCAACGACCGTTAGAGATCAATCACACTAGCTCGATCCATTCGAATTTCAGACGTTACTTGGACCTGCGCCGACAATGACCTGCCCGTCAGCGAAAAAAAAGTCTAACAAAGAACAAGCGATGCCGTCGGTGTGTCACTCAGAGCTTGAGTGTTGATCGCAGATGTAAAAAGGAAGCATACGAGTTCAACTGCACACTCATCCCGACTAAAAAGTTGAAAATAGGAACGGAAAATAATATCAATATCAACCGCCACTAATTCAAATGATCTGATGCGAATATGATAAAATATGACAAAGTAAAGGGAGAAAGGACTCTTGAACACCAAAGGCAGTGGGAGATGCGCACTGATGATCGATTGAAACGAACTCACGACCAAGTATTTTTCAAGCCCTTCCTCCTCAGCAGCTTACCTTCTGCACGAAGCTCTGCCGTCAGAGAAATCGATAGGATCTTCCATCTTTTAGGCCTCCCACAAGCCAATGCCTGCTATTGTCGGTCTCGATCCTTCCCGTAAATTATAGACAATGATTTCATGTCACGTTTTTATTTTCTCACGGGTGTAACAGTGGTGCTCACCTCCCCTCGTTTCCTTTCTCTCTCTGGAGTCGAATTGTTGCTCGATTGTTCTTGGGAAAGGAGAAGCCTTCTTGATTTGGCAGGCAACCCAAGCAGCTCTGCACTTTCAACATCCGACGACCACGACGACGACGTGGGTGTGGTCAATTGTCTTCAATTGAAGGAACTGAAGGGAAAGAAATTGCAAAAGGACTGGACTCGACTCGACCAAAAAGTCCACAATCGGATCGATTCCCCAAGCACGCCTTTGATTCCGTGCAGAGAAACGAGAAAGAAGGAAATACATATTTGTTCTTGCTTTTCTCTCCTTCTTCGTCTCTCTTTTTTTTTCTTTCCTTCTTCTCTAGCAACACCTTCCCACGCCCACACAACTCTCCTTTTTACACAATGGCATACGACCCCAACTCTCAGTCGAACCTCGACGAGGTCAAGACTTCCCATATCCACCTCAACCTCGCTGTCGACTTTGTCGCAAAGACCCTCGCCGGATCAGCTGAGCTCGACATCGAGGCCATCGCCGACAGCGTCTCCAAGCTCATCCTCGACACCAGCTTCATCACCATCCACTCCGTCACCCTCAACGGCGCTCCTCTCAAGGTAAAAAAAAAAAAAAAAAAACGAATGACAACAAACGCCACACCAGCTAAAGAGTATTAACCATTCGCAGCGGAATGGCCGGTTCTGACCTCATTTACATCGTTACTCCTAATATAATAGTACACTTTGGCTGACCGTCATGAAAAGTACGGCTCTGCCTTGACCATCGAGTTGGGAAAGACTCTTGCCAAGGGAGACAAGGCCAAGGTCATTATCAGTTACGCCACCACTGAGGAGTGCACTGCCTGCCAATGGCTCGAACCCAGCCAAACTGTTGGCAAGAAGCACCCTTACCTCTTTACCCAGTGCCAGGCCATCCACGCCCGCTCCATGGTCCCCTGCCAGGACAGCCCCTCGATCAAGTTGACCTACAGCGCCAACATCAACGCACCCCTCCGCGCAGTCATGTCCGCCGTCCCCACTGGAGAGGAGAAGCAGGCCAATGGTACCACCACCTACAAGTTCCACCAAAAGACCCGTATGCCCTCGTACTTGATCGCCCTCGCTGTCGGAAACCTCGAGGGTCGCGAGATTGGACCCCGCTCGACTGTCTGGACTGAACCCGAGGTCATTGAGGCTGCCGCATGGGAGTTTGTTGACACTGAGTCGTTCATCCGCACTGGTGAGGAACTCTTGACCCCCTACGATTGGGGTCGCTATGATCTCTTGGTCCTCCCTGCCTCTTTCCCCTACGGTGGTATGGAGAACCCTTGCTTGACCTTTGTCACCCCTTCGCTCTTGGCTGGAGACCGTTCCTTGGTCGATGTCGTTGCCCACGAGATTGCTCACAGCTGGATGGGCAACTTGGTCACAACTGAGAACTGGGAGCACTTCTGGTAAGTCATGGGAAAATAACAAAAGAACCTTGTGGAAAAATGAAATATGCGGCTGTTTTTGGGTTTTTTTGTTGTTATGTGAGCTGGAACTTTGTCTTTTGTGCTTTGTTCCCTTACGAAGAATACTAACAACTTATTGCATCATACACCAGGTTGAACGAGGGATTCACTGTCTTTGTCGAGCGCAAGATCTTGGGCCGCATGCAGGGCAAGGAGCACGCCGAGTTCAGCGCCATCATTGGACACAAGGCCATGGTCGAGAGTGTTGAGATCTACGGCAAGGACCACCCCTTCACCGCTCTCCGTCCCTGCCTCCGTGGCGAGGATCCCGATGATGCCTTCTCCTCGATCCCCTATGGTAAGCGGCACCTAAGCATTCGGAAGTTGTTTTTACTGTCTTGGTTGCAGTTTTACTCATTACATAGCTTTCCTCCGCACTTCATGCAAATAGAGAAGGGATTCAACTTGCTTTACTACCTCGAGAAGCACTTGGGCGGCCCCGAAGTCTTTGAGCCCTATGTTAGAGCTCACGTTCAGGAGTTTGCTGGCCGTTCGATTAACACCGACGACTGGAAGGCTTTCTTGTACTCGTTCATGGAGAAGAACTTTGGACAGGAGAAGGTTGACCTGTTGAACAAGGTTGACTGGGAGGCATGGCTCGCCGGCACCGGCATGGTACGTGTACCCGTCATTGGAGACTTTGGAGTCTATGGGAGTGTTTGGAGTAAAGGAAGGGTTGTCCGTTGTTATGATATCTATCTCGTCATATTTGGCCTGTACTACACGTACATTTCACAACTTAAATTTTCGTCTTATTAACCTCCGCCAAAACACTTTTTTTCTTAGCCCCCCGTCGACAACAAGTTTGATGATACCCTCGCCAAGGCCTGCAACTGCCTCTGCAAGAAGTGGGACCACTCCCGCACTGTCGAGAAGCCCACCGAGTTCTCGCCCAAGGACATTGAGGAGTTCTCGCCTACTCAGAAGGTTGTCTTCTTGGAGCGCGTCTCCGAGCTCGATAGCCTGCCCCACTCGCACTTGGAGTTGATGGACCAGATCTATGGACTGACTCAGGTCCGGAATGCAGAGATCAAGTTCCGCTGGCACATGATCTGCCTCAAGGCCAACTACGAGAAGATGTACCCTGAGGTGGCCGAGTTTGCCTCGACCATGGGACGCATGAAGTGAGTTCCGCCCTTATTTATTTGTTCATGGGAAGTCTTGCTTGTGTTTCGAACTATGGCTAACACAATCTCTTTTTTTCCTTCTCTTGTATCTTCCTTGCTTCTATTAGGTTCTGTCGATCACTTTTGAGGTAACTTGAACTCCCGGACAAATGGACATGCATATTATTTCCTATTCTTCGAACTAACGATGTTTTGTCATGTTCCCCTTTCCCACTATTTCAATAGGGCGCTTTATCTGGCCAAGAATGGAGCGGAACTGGCAAGGGCCACGTTCAAGAAGCACAGAGCGTTCTACCACCCCATCGCCGCCACTATGATCGCCAAGGACCTTGGTCTCGCCAAGTAGAACACTATGTCCCTTGCTTTGTAGAATAAATAAATCATGCAGTCACTTTCATATTCAAATTGGTGGCAAAATCGTGTAAATGAACGGAATTTTCAAACATTCACACTTCTCCCTCTTCATTCATTGCAGGCATACACACATCCATTTTCAATCAACTCATTTGCACAACACCATGAACGACCAGACCGGGAGCGTAGGTAAACGACAACATTCCGAAAGCCTTGATATAACGGCCGTTGTTGAAAGACGAGAGTGCCTTCAATAGCAGAATGGGGAGAACTAACCATAGCCCCTCCCTTTTTCTTGTTTCCAGTCCTGGCAGATGTTATTGCAGAATTCCGTAAGACAGCTTCTTCGCAACCTGGCCTTGAAGAGGCACAAAAACAGAGGCGCGCATAACGTATTGAATATAGTACCTTGTCTCCTACGTTTTTAACACCTTCCGGTGCTTTTTTTCTATCACTTTTTCTCAGTGGAGGTCGCGTTTCACATGATCATTTTTGTGCGAGGCATCTATCCACCAGGTAAAAAAAAACCTCCATGCAATGCAACGTAAGCAAGCGAAGATATATTGTAGCAGCTCCAGATCTAAGCATATCATTGTGGTGTGAGGAGAAATAGAATTGTTCGAGTCGACACAAAAGTATAGCTGTCCTATCAAAACCGCGCGGCACCCAGGTCTCAAGGCTTACATCCAACAGATTGTCCATTCCCTTCGCACTGAGCTCCTCAAGGTAACAGCAACCAAAAATAAACTACATTCTCCTCTTGTAGCCATCGTTGGTTTGAACCTTCTTTTTCATAAATTCACAATCGTACTTTAATATCGGTAGGACACAATACATAGGATATGTGTGGTGACATTGGACTCGTCGACAAGGCCGGTGGACCGGTTTGTGTTTGAGATGAGTGGACTGAAGTCCTTTGAGGATCGTCTTCGGATCGTTCAACAACAACAACCACAGAAATCGCCGGCTGCCACCCATGCAATGGAGAACTATCAGTCAGAGCACGCTGACGAAGATCTTGATCTCCGCCAGCAAGATCAGGATCAACAGTCAGAAGCGACTGCACCGAGGTTAGACAAAGGCAAGGGAAAAGCTGCGGCATACCAACGCCATGAGATGGAAAAAGATGTCGAAGGTGAGGATGTGGAAGGTGATGGTGGGTTAGAGACGAATCGGTACGACAGCCATGGCGGCGATTATGAACAGGAGGCTGATGAGGAACAGGACGAGCAGGGACACCCTGCTACTGAAGGCGAAGAAGGGGAGGGATACAATGAGGAGGAGCATGAGGAAGAAGGCGATGATGAGTATGAAGTAGCACTTGTGAAGAGAATTCGGGTGGCTCAGGATAAGCGATCTGCCACGTCAAACGCGGTATCGTTGGTAGCGGCTCAAACTACGGGCGAGAACAGAGGCTATGAAAATCGTACTGCACGGGATGGAGCAAGACATCGACGGGAAAGCCCTCACTTTGGCGCTCGAGTAGACCTGACGGCAGATTTGGAGACTATGCTGAGAGCCATGCTTCTAAAGATCAGCATCTGCGACGCCTACCTTGCCCCCTTAACATCAGGTATGGCCTAAAAAAGTTTATAACGTAAGAAAGGATAAATGGTTGAAATGAAAACCTAAATATTATGGCAGCATCTGACCACTACTTTTACTATTACGCACTCATGGATTTCTAGAAAGCTCATTCACGGTTGTGGTTGAGATGAAAAACAAGGGTCCGGGACCGGAAGCAAAGGTAAATGCGCCTTCTACCTTTCATGAAGGAAATAGAACTCGCACAGTGTATTGACCAATTTTCTGTCTTTCACGTTGTAGGCCGATTTTCCATGGTCGCCAATCAGCCCAGCATCTCATGAGGAGCAGCTCAAGGTATCCACCCTACCAGCTCAGTCAATTCTTCAGCAAAGGAAGATCATACCCGTCAAAACTATTGATGTCGCCGACATCCAGGTAAGAACATAAGCACCGTGACAGTCCAATACTTCTTGTTATATTACACATGCTCACCTTTTTTTCTCAAACCATTGCAATCTCTCTCACTCTCTCGTTCATAGCTGGAGCTGTATCTCGAGAAGCTAAGCGGTTGAAAATCGAACATTGACTGTGTCGCTCTTTACTCGCATCATAAAAAAATTTGAAAGAAAAAAAAGCGCGCCAATGTATATACACACCATGTCTTGGTTATTTGTACTGTTGTTGATGTCGGTGATGGAGGTTGATGTGTTTCTATTCTACAAAGAGGGGGTGAGGGAGCTCCTTTACGGGCTCCTTGGGTTGTTCAGGTACGGGGCTGGCTGGCCTCTCGATCGTTGTTACTCCACAAGGCTCAACCGCACCACTGGAAGGCAGTGTCATGCTGAGGTCGGGCGAAGCGACACGAGGCGTCAATCGTCCAACAGATTCCTTAGGGGACGTGTTGGCAGCGGCTTGCTGTTGGCGAGAATTCGTAGCAGGTCTTGATGAAGAGTTAGATCCATTAGGCGACCCCCTGAAGGCTGCTCCTCCTCCGCTGCTTCTCAAAGGATCAATCTCATGCTCCAGTGTCAAGTCGGCCAAACTGTGCTTCGGGCTGGGAGTGTTGCTCTGGCTCTGTGTGCTAGCTGGCGCCGGAGCCCCCGATATCGACCTCATCTCACGATCCACCGTTCCTCGATGTCGGTTACTGCTGCTCCGCCCAAGAGTCGCCGCACGGTTTTGTGATACTGCTCCAGATGTTCGCATGTCTGCAAAAGCCGAGTCTTCTCCGTACTGACTGTTGGGTCCTGAAGGTGTGCTGGACGCATACCAGGTATCCCGAACGTTCATCGTGAGGCGGTTGAAGGAATCCACAAATCCACCTCCAAAGGCTCCTGAGAGTGCTGCTGGGAACTTGGACGCAAGATTATCGGCGCTCTTCTGCCAAGAATCTTCTCCCTCGGACACTTGTGTGCCACCCGTTGGAGTTCCGGCCCGAACCAGGTTGTTAACCCTGGCACTCGAACGTGGCGGAGCTGTCGACGTGCTCGATCCAATGCCCAAGGGGTCCGATTCCACACGCTCGTCACCGGAATGATCGACCTCCCCCGAGGCCACGGACTCGGCATAGTTATTTCCGAATCCGAGCAGCTCTGGCGTCATCCGATCGTTCAAAGGGTTGCTGAGGTTCGTGTTGTCGTCAGGACTGTTGAGCTCCTCGTCCGTTCTCCCGAACAACTTGGACCAGTACTTGATGGCTTTGGTGTCGGGAAACAAAACGCCCTCATCGCCTCCACGAGCCTTGTCGATACTCTGGTCGTAATCCTTGTTCAGATACTCCTCCTTGCTCGAGTTGATAAAGTCCCATATCGAGGCGCACTTAGTGGTAGCGTTGTACTCTCGGCGGTCCTTCTGGCAGTTGAACAAAAAGTTGCCAAACTGGCAAGAGTAGACGTGGTAATGGAGTTGCATCAAAAAGTACTCGTTGAACTCGAACCGCTTGGGATTTTGGTGCATGGTTTGGAAGACACAATCCAAAAACTGGTGGAATATAGGACTTGTCTCGCGGATATGCTTGTTGTTGATAAACTTGTTCTGGACATTGGCGAAAGTGTTGGCGGCTGAATTGGTTGCCGAAAGTGCCACAAAGTTCTTGTCATTCGAAAGGTGACCGCATCGATCCATGAACTTGTATCCAAACGAGCACCATTCCTTCTCGACTAAGACTTGGAAACCTCGCAGCGTTCTGTAGTAAGGGTCGAGGCAAATTTGGGCAACAGAAGTCAACTGAGCGGTCCGGTCCCATCCGTCAGAGCAGTGAACCAAGACGTGTGAGCTAGATATATGGATATTGCGCACAATCATGACGGCTCCATCCATGACAGCTCCGATGTGTCTCAACCATCCTGACTTTTGCAACAGAGGCTTGTTGACTGATCCCTTGGTGTCAATCTCTTGGAGCGCTATTGGTATTGAATTGAAAAAAAGTGTTTTAGCAGGACGTCTGCGACAATGCCATTGGGTATTAGTTCAGCGATTAAACATTCAGTGAAACCCGTTACCTTCCACTAGCTTGTTCAAACTATCGCGCATAACGTGGATGTTGTCGATTCCAGAGTAGACTTTCTTGCAGTTCCTGTAATTCTCCATGTTCTCTGTACCTGCTCCAACGGCCGTGTTCGCCATTGCGTTCGCCGTGGGTCGCGCGTCGATGATAAGATTAGTTGCCGTGCTTCCGTACACTGGGTTCCCTGAGGACGACTGAGGAACATTAGTCATAAAAATGGCCTCAATCAACTTTTCGTCCTGAATCGATCGGTTTTGCTTAAGACCGACCATGGGCTGACTGGATCTTGTAATTGACGCCTAGTGAAGATGGGTGTGATATTGTGTGAGAATAAAATAGAACAATATATTAAAAAAAAGTGTTCTCCTGGGGAGAAAATAGGTGCTAACCAGGTGTTTACGGTCTACTTACCATGTTGTTCCAGTGCAGATAACTCAATGCTGGGATTCTTGCTTTGCTCCTGTGCTTGGCGGCATATTGCAGCACAGTGTCACTGATTTTAGAAGGCACCACAATCAATTGAGGATACGTCGGCGAGAACTAGCATGAAAATCATGTAGGAAGATGCAAGAGTCAGCATGTTGGTTCCTGCGTTCTCTCATTTGTTGTGCCGTCAAAGAAATTTGAACAAATGACCCCTATCGTCCACACCAAACACTTACAGTATAGGTCCTGTTCAGCTCAGAAACTCGCCATTGGTCACTCTTGGACATAACACCCATGCGCTCGTACTCAAGCAGAGGATCATATATCTGCCAACCATCCGTCGTTTTGAATGCCGGCGATGGTGTATAAAAGAAGGCGTAGAGTTGTTCGACCGAACCTGTTGTTTGAATAATCCAGATATAGCGTGAGTAAATCTGTTGTAGTGGGGTGTTTTCGTAAACCGATATGTATGTCGTGCCTATTCGCTGACTTACTAATGCATGTTAGCTTTTGGATACTCTCGTAGACATCGGTGACATCCTTCTCGGACTGGAAATTGAGGGCGACAAAGACAAAGTTATGGCACCGGATATGAAGCGGCCATGCGTTGTGGACTGTGGGCAGACCCTTTTCAACGGTGTGGATAGTTGGGTATGAAATCTAAACAAGTCGAGGAAGAAGGATGCAGTAGTTAGTGAGTGTGAAGGGCAAATTGAGAAATATAAAGAAGGCGTTGGGTCGACGGAACAAAGAAAGTGAGAGAAAGAGAGAGAGAGACCATGAGTTATTTCTTTCTTCTCCCCCTGGACAATTATCGTCATGGGCAAGACAAGACATGGACAAGCTCCAAGTCCGCCTATTATTGCAGTAACAATCGCTGGTCTTGGTAATATGCCCCACCCGTTTTAGCCACAGGGGAACGAAGGAAAAAAACAGCTTATCTAGTTCAAAGCCAAGCTTACCCAAATCTCTTGGTCTGGATGGAAAAAGATCAGGTGGTGGGCTGTCAGATGCAACGTCCCGATGTAGGTCGACTGTCCCTTCTCGAGCTGGACCGCATTCACCTAAAAGAGCAAGCGAAAGGTCATAAGGTGAGAAATGTGTTTGTGCAAAGGGGAGACACCGTCCAAAGTAACAGAAACCATTCAGTGGTCAGTCGTGTCTGCGCGAGTGAGTAGGAGTAAAGAGCGCCTTCCTCCTTTGCTTCGTTTAGCTGTTGTTGATGTTGTTACCTTGGCAATCTTGATGTAGTCCATGAGCTGACTGGAGGTAATCGCGGGGTCAGTGTGTTGGTGGGCAGTAAGGGAATGGAGTTCGCTGTCGCTGGTGCTGGTGTTGGTGCGGGGTCTTTGCCGCAGGCAGGTAAGGCAACACACGAAGGCGGAAAGAGCGAGATTGGCTTGAGTTTTGGGTGGTGGCTGTTGAGAGGCGAGAAGGTGTTTTGGTGAAGGACGGGAGTGTAGAAGGAAGGATGTGAGAAGGAGGAAGAGAAAGAGTGATGAAAGAAGAGGAAGAAGAAAGAGAACGGCTGCTGACTGTTGCATGCTTTCGCTTCTCTTCTTCTCTCCCTTCACAGAGAACGTGAAGAAACCAGCAATGTGACTCGCTTCCGCACCCCATTAGAATAAGTATGGCCTTCGTTTTTATGGGACAAAAAAAGCTACAGCAGGGTCACAGACCAGTCTTGACCAATTGGCAAGTTGGCCTTACTGACAACGACAACATATTGCCCTCCTGCGACGTCGTGCCGGCTCTCAACAGCAGTGGGACGGTCGCCAATGACTACACGCGAGACAGGTCCGCTCAACCCCTGGAACACAATCCGCTCGACCTTGAGCGACGAGAACCGCCGGATAAAACCCCACTCGGTCTCAGACTCTTGGCGATTCAGGGACCGTGAAGTTAGCACCCTTCCCTGAACCTTGAACTCTCGCAGGATATAATCGCCTCGGGTGTACTCAAAAGACTCGCCATCATCCAGATACAGCCGCCCAGATGCCTCGCCATTGCTATCCACCGCAATCACCAGCGTGAACGGATCGTTCTCCATCTCCTTGGACGACCGGCGTGGTTTCTCGCGTTTCGGAATAATTGTTCCTGCACGTTGGTAGACTGGTATCTTGTAGGCTGGAGACGGCACCGACTGCACACCGGGACCGCGCTTCACTTGGCCATCATAAAAGTCGAACCATTTCTCGTTGCCGGCAAAGTAAACCTCAGAATGGGTGGCACCGGCCGTGGTGACAGGCTTGACGAGCAGGGCATCGCCCACCATGAACTGATCGTCCATACGATACGTTGACTCGTCGCTTGGGAACTCGAAGAACATTGGCCTAGTTAAACGTTACACAGCATTAGCTTCCAACTTAAAGGGGATGCAATCAAAATCAATAATGGTTCGCATCTGACTATCAAGACTTGCCTGATGATGGGCACTCCTTCAGTGCTTGCCTCTTGGAACAATGTATACCACAATGGAAGCAGAGAGTATCGTGTCCTAATAGCCGCTCTGATCTGGGACGTGTAGGGCTCTCCAAAGAGCCATGGCTCACGTCGCTTGCTGTCCAAATGAGCATGGGCTCTAAAGAATGGATAGAAGGCACCGGCCTGGTACCAACGCGCCAGGAGTTCCGGCTCTGGGTCGCCAAAGAACCCGCCAACATCTGCACCAGAGAATGGAAGGCCGGCAAGCCCAATCGTAAGAAGCATGGGTGTGGCCACCGCAAAGTGCTCCCAGGAGGCCTTGTTATCTCCGGTCCAAATGGCGCCGTACCTCTGGCTGCCAGCAAAAAATGCCCTGGACAGGACGAACGGCCTCTGCAGGGTTTCGTTACGAGTGGTAAGACCTTGAGCAGTGGCAGCATGCTAGGAAAGCATCAGTGGATTTTCAGTCAGTGGTATTTCCTCAGATGAGCTTCGACACGATCTTGTTTGAGTCATGTATGCACTCAGTTTGCAAAAGGACCTACAAACATGGCTCCATAGATATTATGGATACTCCTGTGCTCAACGCGGTTGTGGTGCATGGCGTCCTTGGGGAGTGTGATCTCTGGTCCTGTGAAGACGGAAGGCTCGTTCATGTCGTTCCAAGTGAACAAGGTGTTAGTCGATCCTAAGTACCGGTCGTAAGAGAATTGAGACGCCCACCAGTCCTTTGCCCGAGGATTCTCAAAGTCCACCCACTGGGAACTGCCTGGCCAGCACCAGCCATCAAACGGGGAGAGGTGGCTGTTCATGACGAACAAACTCTTGTCCGTGGCCTCTATAGATACATGGTATTCTTTGTCCATCTTGATATGTGGATCGATGATAGTGACCATCTACGTAGGTATAAAATGCAAAGACTTCTTACAGCGCTACTTTCGAAACGTACAAAAAAAAAAAGGGGGGGGGGGGGGGGGGGGGAGGGAGCGATACAAAAGAAAAAAGAAGGGCTTACCTTACGTCCTTTGCTGGCAAGGTGCAGCTGCATGTCGATTGGATCAGGGAACTGCTCGGGATGCCATGTAAAATACCTCTTCCCGTCAGTATGTTCGATGTCGAGCCAGAGAACATCATACGGGATCTCGTGCTTCTCAAACCCTGCATCCACTTCGGTCACATCTTTCTGGGAGATGTAGTTCCACCGACATTGATGGTATCCAATGGCAAACGACTGTGGCAGGGCGGTCGCCCCGACAAGAGAGGAGTACTGCTTTAAAATGTCTCGATGAGTTGGGCCAAGGAAGACAAAAAGGTCAAGAACGCCAGCCTCACTGTACCAATGCGTACGAGTTGTCTTGCGGTTTGACCCAGATGTACTTTTAATCTTTTCAATGTCGATCCATGTCTCTGCGGCATTCATCCAGAAGACACCGACCGTCTTGTCCTTGCTGTGTCCGAGCATGAATGGGATTGATCCGTAGAGGGCCATTGGGCTGTCGATCTCGTACTCAAAGACGTCAAGATTGTAAAGCCGATAGGGCTCGGTATATTGCGCTCCGGGACCTCTGGTGGTCTTTAGAGAGAGACTTGAAGCATGCTCTGGGATTCCATAAACGTCTTCGATCTCAGGAAAAGTGATATCCAGACCAAACGACTCGGGTCCTAAGGTACGATTACAGGTTTTGGATGAGAAACAGAACTGCATGAACTGAACCTGCCTGCGTCAAAGACACTATACTCTGCCTCATACCTCTTGGTTTCGTGTCAACAATATCCTTGAAGCGCTCTGACCACATTCCTTGCTCCAAGCGGCGCTCGAGTAGGGTCCTTGTCCGAGTGTCAGCCACATCATTCCGAGCTTGGGCGGCCTCAATCTTCAATAGCCCGCCTTCGTTTAGCACCAAAGTTGAGACGCCATCGACTAGGAACTCGATCTGGAATGGTGCGAAACGGATACGGGCCGAATTCTGTCGCTGAGATCCATAATTGATGGTGAAGAGCCCATTCTCGTCCCGGGCTAAATGATCGTACTGAGTGCTGGAGATCAATGGCTTGACAAGGACAGTCTTATGCAGACCATCATAACGACGTCGCTTCGGGTCTCGCTCACTCATTCGCACTCGAACTGCGTCATTGTCAAGGAGGTGGATCTCGAGGGTATATCCATCATTGAGCGCACCACTTGATTCTGCCGAACTTGAGGACGTCGTGGGGGTGTGCATCAGATCTCCGGTCAAGATGCCATCCTCCAGCTGGAGAGAAGCAGGATCGAGGCGAAATGGAGACTCCCAGTCTGGGGTCTCGCTGGCAAGATCCGCGTATGCTCGGTTCCTAGTACAGAAGCCGCTTTGGGCGCAAGACTTGAAGTCCTCTCTTTTGACGGCGCTGACTACAAGGGCCATTGTGAGGGAGATAACAATGGGCCAAAGCACGATTCTCCTGGACACGGTGCCTCTGAGAGGCGAACTTTTCTGATGCATACGAGGCGGATTGAACATATGTCCTGCTGGTTGTGTTTGGACTTGGAAGTGATGTTCGAATGTGAGAAGAATTGAATGACCATGTGCCTGAAAAAAGGGGTGGTATGTTCTTGTGTCAGGTGACCGCTTGACTTCGTTCAAGCATCGCCGTTTCTGATGTTCATGCTTCACATTGTTCTCAACTTTACTCCCTCATCCTCTTCACACATCCCATGGCGACCAATGCCGCCACCACTCAACAGAACCAAAGGACCCTTGCTGTACCCACATCCTTGCAGCAACAACAACAACAGCAACAGCAACATCACCAGCAACAGCTCCCAACTCGCTCAGTCACCATCTCCAAACGCCGCCAATTTGGACCTCCTCCTAGTGCTCAGCTCCAGTCAGCCCTAGTTGCCTCTTCACCTACCTCCAGCGATGGACGTCCTACACCCCCACCAAAATCGCCACAGTCTGGACCTGTCTCGACTGTGAACGGCGCCAGTAACGGGAACGGAACCCCTCCCCAGAGCGTAGCCTGTCCTATCTGCAACATTACCCTACGCAACCTCGCCCAACTCAACCATCACCTCGACACCATCCACCCAGAAGAACCAGAAGATGTCAAATCTGCTGTTACCAACTTCTTCAGGAGTGCCCAAAAGGTTCTCAACCCCATTACCAAGCAAGCCACGACGACCTTCAAGAATATACCCGCTAACTCTTCTGAACTCTTGAGAAAGATCCAGGATCTTGATATCGACTCTGCTGCTGGTCCAGGAAACAGTATGGCTGGCCCACCGCCATCAGGAGGATTTCAGGGTTGGACTGATCCTCGAGCAGATGCAGTTGTGACGAAAAGGCACTGGGTTAGAGAATCAGAGCGCGATATCTGCTTTCAGCCTAATTGTGACAAAAATCTCGGTATTCGATTTGGTCGTCAGCACTGTCGGAGGTAACTATAGGTTGTGCTGTGCTTCAGGAATATCTCTACTCAATTGTTGTTGAAGCGACTAACAAGATGTTCCTGACTTTGCATGAACATAGCTGCGGAAACATGTTTTGCGAGACCCATTCTTCGTTCCAAATCAAGCTTGATGCACAAGCCCGACATGATACAAATGGTCTTTGGTGCCGCGTGTGTGAGGCATGTTTTGTCAAGGCTAAGAAAGAAGACGATGGGTTGCATGCTGGAGGTAGGGTTCTATTTTGACCTTGGGCTATTCAATCGCTCTCGTGTGTCGCGGGATCTTTCTTGACACTGAAAATTAATTTGATCTGCATTTTTGCACATAATAGGTGTTAATCGCAGCTTGACCACGGACTTCATGAGCATTAGGATAAAGAGCGCCGAGAAAAAACATCTGGAAGTCAATCGACTGGAAAAGAGAATTGAAAAGCTGGCGCAGATCCATCAACAATACGACACTGGAGTGTCATCCTCGCCAGTTGTCTCCTCACCCACAGCCAGCTACTCGTCCCTTTCCTCGGCAACAGGGTCTGTCCGGGCTAAAGGCCTTTTCCGATCGGTAACCTCACGAGGCCAACAACTGAAAGGTATTTTACTATTCACGGCGAAGAATGATAAATAGATATGTTGCAAAACCCCTGTCATTAACATGCTTTCATTTTTCTGCATCTATAGTTGCCGAACAAGCAATTGTCAAATGGGAAGACGACTCGACAGTGCCTGCCTGCTACATATGTCTGTAAGTCGAAAACCAGTCTCCACCCACAAGATATGCTTTGCTGAGAATGTGGATCAATCCTTCTCATGAATATTCTTCTTTATGGCAATAGATCCATCTTCAACCGCTACGGCAACCGCAAGCATCATTGCCGTCTTTGTGGTCGCGTTATTTGCGACAACTGTTCTACCAAGACCCCTTTATACTTGAGCATGTCTAGTTGTAAGTAGCAACTAACCAAGAACTGGTGTGCCATTGGATTTGGACGCAGTTGAGGCTTGAAGTATACTAATACATGTTTTTACAACCTGTAGACCCAGATGGATCGGAATCAGTTGGACACACAAGGGCGTGTAAGGAATGCATTCACACAGCATTCAAGCGGAGGGAGCATGCAGCGGACCAAAAGCGGCCGAATGCCGTAGTAAAATACTATGGATCATTGATGCGACTGAAAGCCAGGATTGATCTCGCATTGCCTCGCTTTCAGGAGATGCTTACGACATTGGGGTAAACATACCTTTTTGCCTCTCAATACGATGCACAATTACGGATTAGTCATTGGGCCTGACCACAGTACTGACTTTGTTCCCTTATGTGAAATGGCGCTGACAATAGGCAGAAGAGCGATATGAATCAGGCTCATCCAGACTATCAGCTTGCTGCCCGGACAAGGAAGGAACTTTTGGACGACTTTGCGTTGTTTGACGCGATTAGTAAAAAGATTGCAAAGCTGCCGACTCACTCCCAGCACCAAAAACAACTCAACACGAACCTCTATTGGTGGGCTACACAGTACCTGCAGACCAATATGTTTCCGCTTTCCGTCATCCCCAAGGTGTTTGGAAAGAGCAAGCCTCCAGGGAATTCATCGCCATCTTCTTCCTCTCCGGCACCATCGATATCGTCGCCTCAGCCAGATTCGATGGACAACGAGGCAGAGATTGAGAGTTTGGCACAGCTGGCAGTTATGGAGGACCAGAAACGATTGGTAGAGTCGTACATTGAGGAGGCCAGTCGCAAGCGCAAGTTTGACGATGTCAAGTCGCTCAAGATGAGCCTGGAGGAGCTGGAGAACGAGATAGCAGCCATCCGTTCAGGGCAACGACGGTCATCGTGAAAATGGTGGCGATTTGAAATAAAGCTAATATCTGCAGTCACACATGGCTTTTGGATTGGCACTGTTCACATATACACAACGACACCGTTTCCTCTCCCCCCTTTCCTTCGCCTCTACCACACCCACGTACAGTAACATACAGTCGACACCATGACCACGACCGGCGGCGGTCGAAACAATGCCCGCATAGAGGATTCAGTTCATTGTAGGTCTTAGCTCAAGACCGATTCCCTTTGCATGGCAATTCATCAAATCGACGCGACAATCATGACTATAATAATCTGATTCTCATACTCGTGGAACTTCACATACATATTAACAATAGTCCCGGTCGAGCTACAGACCTGGTTCCTCGAGGTAAAATAACATCCTCATCCTCGGTCATAACAACTATTGTTTTTAGCGTGGTCAATGTAATGAATACATTTTGTCTCCTTTAGTTACGAGGCTAATACTAACCGAGTTCTCTCCTTGTTCTTAGATGCCCAAAGAGGAGCAGCCGAGATATCTTTACAAGTGGTACACTCAGGAGAAAGAACTGACCGACCTGAAGAAGGTAATATAACAAAATGAAATGAGAATGGCTCGACTTTACCGTGGTGAATTTTCATTCCAGGCAGCTCCTTTAATCTTGCCAATTTTTTTTTTTTTTGAGGTTAGCAAAACGAGACCCTTGGAAAAGTTCTATTCAGCAAGGACAGGGAAATCGAGCACACCAAGCACATCCTGGATAGCAAGAAAGCCTATGACCGTGGTATGAAGCTTGTTTATGATGCCTTGAAATGTGTGCCAGTTTGATACGATGGTGCAGATAGCGTTTTCTAATTGCCATCAAATTTCATAAACGATGGGGATTCAATCGCTTAGAAATTAGGAAGGCTGAATATCAAGAGTTCGTAGGGATCATTGGTCACTTGGAAGAATCGCTCGCTTTTATCCATACTTCCTCAGAAGGCAGGCCTATTGAAGATCGACTCCAGGCCCTTATCAACGGCCTTATAAAGAATGAAGCAGACGCAGAAAAGAAGGATGCCGAGATCAAAAATGTAAGGCTTTGTCGTTTCACTTGGTTATATAATACGTCTTATCTGTAAACATGATTTCAAGTGCCCTTTCTTTAACTTCGCATGTCCTTTATATCATACGCAAATAGCTCCAAGCGGAGGTAGATCGGTATAAACATGGCGGGGGGAGTCAACACTCGTTGCTACTACCGTCATCGAGCTTGGATGTAGGTGACAACAAAGACATCGTCAAGCTTCAAGCCGAACTCGAGATCACCAAGAATGACCTTGCTGAAATGGAGAAGGCGTTGCAAGCCCGCGATCAAGAGGCTATTCGGCTCACAGAGGAACGGGACACCGCCAGGACAAACATGGAAGAGGCACAGTCGAAGGCGGAGGGTCTGGACAGAGATGTGACACGCGCGCATAAGGCAAAGATTTCAGCACAGGACTCCAAGTATAAATTGGAAACGGAAATCAAGCTCCTCGAGACGAAGCTGAAGAAGAGAGAGTCCGAGATCAAGGACATGGAAGTTCGCCTCAGCAGTCGCGACAATGACTACAAGCTCGATGGTAAGGAACTGAATCGCCTCAAGAAAGAGCTCGAGTCCCAGAAGAAGTTGTATGAGAAGACAAAAACCCTTTCGACGCTGGACGATGTCAAGAAGATCAAAACTCTGAACCAGAAACTGGAGGCGGCGACAGTACGTATTGAGGCTTTAGAGAAGGCTGTCAAGGAGAAGGAGGCACTCCTGGAGTCCAGCAAGTCCAAGGTTCAGAAGGTCGATGACGAGAAGAACGAGGTGTTGCAGCGGCTCGGACACTTGCAGGAGGAACTTGGAAAGAAGGACTTGGAGCTGTCGGGTATGCGCTTGAAGGTCGGAGGACTCGAGTCTGCAGCCAGGCTGGTTGAGAAGGAACGAGATGCCGAGTCCCGAAAGTCGAAGCAGGATCTAGAGATGGTGCAGCATGAGCTGGCAATCGCTCGCAAAAGGATCTTGGAGCGCGAGAGGGATATCGAGTTTTGGAGGGCGAGCATTTCCAACCAGGAGAAGAAGGCAGAAGAGCAGGCGGCACAGATTCAGAACGACACTAAAACGATCAAGGAAATCAACGCTCAAATGGATACCATGAGGACGAGTCAGGCGAAAGTGGAGGGAGAGGTGGTGATCTTGCAAAGCAGCCTACAGTCATACGAAACAAGTATTCAGGATCAGGAGCGGACGATCAAGCTGCAGAAGAATGAGCTGGATGACTTGAGGAGGAAAGTCAGCGAATCCGAGGCTACAGTCGTCGATTCGGCGCAGTTGCAACACGCGATGGACACTCTGCGCGTCAAGGTTGAGGCATTGAACGTGGATCTGGCAGAGGCTCAAGACCACGCCATTCACCAAGCTGTGTATCCTGAACCGATGGTTGTAGTCTCCGAGAAGGCTCAGTCTCCTTATCGAAACAGCATCAGCAGCGGTAACGTCTGGAGCGAGCTTGTGCGAGTGGCGAAGGAGTTGGTTGCTGCAACGGCTACGATCCAAGAAGTCCGTTCGAGTGTTCTGCGAGGTCCGAACAAGCCTGGTGAACAAGACGGGACCAAGGCATCAGAGTTGGAGAGCAAGTTGCAAGAGCAAGCAGCGAAATACCAGAGAGCTAAACAGGGGCTCGAAGGGTTGCAGGACGAGACTCGCAAGGAGGTTGAGAGACTAGAGAAGCGTATTTCCGATCAGGACGAGCAGTTGCGAGAACTTGCCGAGATCAAGGCGATGTTTGGCCCAGGAGACGAAGGAATGGAGCGGCAAGTAGAATATATGCGCGCCTGCGCAAGAATTGAGACCGTGGAGGAATTGGTCGTCGAGTGGGAGGTAGCCATTGAAACAGCCAACAAGAACTACGATTACATGTCGAAGATTTGCGAGGAACAGGCGCAACACATCCTGCAACTCCAGAGCAAGAAGACGGATGGCGAGGAGAAATATGCACGAGTCGAGCGAGATCTGGAGCGGTGCAGAAGCGACTTGGAGAGCACAATGGCCGAGCTGGTGAAGTGTAAAGGAGACGTGAAGGAGCAGGAGAGCAAGGCGAACGAGCTGGATATAGAGCTGCAGAGTTGCAAGCATAGGGTCAACCAGCTGGAGCAAGAGTTTGCATACCAAGCTCAGCAACTGGACGGACAGACACGAGCTAACGACTCTCTAGCAACCGCGAAGAGAATCTACGATAAGGTCTATGAGTCGAAGATCAAGCGGCTAGAAGAGGACAAGGCCACCCTAGAGATCATTTTCAACACCGAGTTGCTCAAGCGAAACGATGCCCACCACAGGGAGCTTGTTAAGGCCAAGGGAGATCGGGAAGTGGGACTTGGGTTGTCGCAAGCGGAAGTCATTTCCATCAAGGCCGAGTGTGAAGGACTCAAAACCAAGTTGGAGATAGAGGAAGAGGAAAAGTTGAAGTTGAACGGGATGATCGCATCATATGCAGAGCTGGTTAAGATCTTGCAAGGTAAACTGGTCACTCGCTTGTAGTTGAGCTTGGGTTGGCTTTTTTGATGCAAACAGCTGGTGATGGTAGCTAACGTGAATTGTATGTTTTGACCCATACTACGTTCACTTAAATAGATGATGGCAAAGTCACGGAGGAGACGCCTGCACTCGTGGAAGTCCTCAGCCAGATGCAGGAGTACTTGAGTACGATCGAAAGTCTCAGAAGTGATGTCAATGTTCTCATGGAGAACAACGAGGGACTGAACCAGCTTGTTACAGTGTACCAGGAGGACACAACCACCCTCACCAACCGCACGGAATCCTATCTTGACAACATCAAGGCATTGGAAACCACGGTAGGGTTCTTGCACTCTCGGATACAGCAGCTGGAACGCGACCTCAAGGATCAGATGGAGTCGACACAGAGGCCTAGTGGGATGGCTGTGAGTTCGACCTGAAAGGGTGAAAGACACCTCTTTTCTTGCTTCTCTTTCCTTGCTTTTTTTTTTCTTTCTTCCTTGTATTTTTATGTGTACATCAAGTCATCCTATTTGTTTTCCTTCTGCTATGAGAATTAAAAATCCTTTAGTGACCCTAATATTGATACTATTCGTGTAAAAGCGGGATGTGCTGTCGGTCCTCTCTTAAGGAGGTCAACAAGTCTTGAGCCTTGACGGCGACATTGGCAGGGGTGTGATCGACCCGGTTCTTGCGTCGGCGGTCCCGTCTCGACGCATCGTTGTCGCCTCCGTTTCGTAGAGTCTCCAGTAAATTGTCCATCATGCCCTTGTCGTCTCCTCCGCCTTCTGCATCATTTGAGCCTAGATATCACGTATGAACAGGAGTCGGTTGGTGAGTAACTTTACATGAATTCCCTTCGTTTTGTAAGGACATTCCTGACATAGAACTAAATAGCGTTTTGTGTGCTTACCTCCACCTTGGACATTGATCCGGTTCTTCTTTGCAGCCATTTGCTCCTGACGAGCCTTGGCCGCAGTCTTTGCCTTCTCCCTTTGCGCCTCCTTCTCTTTCTGCTTTTGATTGTCCTCCCTCGCCTTCTCAAACGATGCCGAGAAGGTCTTGAAGATTCCAAAGAACTCTTCGGGTTTCATGGCCACCGAATCCTCACCATAGAACTTAACCACCTCCTTGTAGAGGGTATCCATTTCGAGCATGGCGGTTTCGGCTTTTGCGAAAGCTCGTTCGGCAGTGACCATGAAGGGTTGCATGACTTCGTAGAAGCGGTCTTCCGGGCAGGATTTGAAGCCGTTGAAGTAGTGTGTATGGAGTTCAGTCTTGATCTCTTTGATTTTTGTCTTGAGGTAGTTGAAATCTGTCTGCAAGTCGGGTAGTGACACTGTTTGTGAAAGGTATGGAAGCGGAAAGGAAGTATAAGTCTCTGTATCTAACCTGTAGCTTTTCTTCCATGTCAATTTTTGCTTGTGGTGAATGGTACACGATGAGTTTCTTTACCTCGGCAGGCAGATCCACACGCTGAGATCTCTTCCTGATAACTGAGAACGTGTGGCAGAGTAGACTCTGTAATGTTGGTCAAGAAGTGCAAGAGCGTCATGTTTGGTGCATTTGAGGCTTTGGTATCCACCAGCTAATGTATATATATAAAAAAAGCAAAAAACATAATGAGTTACAGTTCCTTCGTTGCCTTTGACAGAGAGACGCTGGCAGTTCGTAGAACGGATGTGAACGAAGGAGGGTACCTTGTTGATACTGGCAATCTTGAATCCAAAAGCTCCTCCATTATGACTGGCACCGTTCATATAGTTTCCAAGCATCAAAATCAGGTTCAGCAACTCCTTGAAGTGCTTAGCGTTCTTCAGACCCTTGGATGCCTCCATAATCGATGAAATACCCTATTTGGCGTATCAAAAGTTAGGACGACAAAAACGTCGCGTAAGTATGGATGTAAACAGCTGTTTTTCTCGCCACAAGGAACAACAAACACAATAAACGCGTATTTTCCTGTGCTTGGTTACCTCGTTGACTCCTTCGAGCAGGCCTTGGAAGGTGACCTTAAACTTGAGTCCCTCCAGCCTTTGTTGATACCGTTCAACCTTAAGCATCTCAACAAAGAAGGCTTCTGGTCGACCCAAGGTCAATTTGACATCCTCTGACGCATCCTTGTACTCCAACAGCTTTCCAGTCTCTTCGGCGTCAGGAACAAATTTCAACAGGTTGCTGAGCTGCACCAAGGTCATGAACTCTTCGTCCATACGGAGAATCGCCTGTCGGATCTCAGGGTAGGTGTGTTTCATGCCCCCCAACATAATGTTGATCTGGTAGGCGCGACGTTGATCTAGGATCAAGATCTCCTGCGCCTTCTTGGACGCGCGAGGTTCTACAAAGGTCATAATGTGGTTACTATATCAGTAGGGGACTGAAGAAAGATGCTCTCAAGCGAATAGTGAGGGCCACATAAAAAACGATTAACGATATCAACATACCTTTGTACTCGGTCACCTTAGCTACGAAGAGCTGCTCCATGGTACCAAAGACTCCACTGTCGCCAAGAGCCTTCTGAAGCGCGTTTTCATCCACTCCACCAGAACCCCAGACCGTGTTGCCGACAGCCATATAGTTGATCTTGTCCCACTGCAATGCCTTCAGCTTGATCGCAGCCACCGCGCCCTCCTTCTTCATGTTCATGTTCATGCCCATGCCTGGGGGCATAGGGGCTCCTGGGGGTGGAGGTGGTCCTCCCTTGCCTGGTGGAGGAGGAGGAGGTGGAGGACCGCCCATACCTGGTGGTGGTGGCGGAGGAGGAGGAGGTCCGCCCGTCTTGGGTGGCGGTGGACCCCCACTGCCCGCAGCCTTGGGCGATGACGGTTCTCCAGACCCAAGTAGTTTCTTCTTGGCTGCCAACATAGCGGCCATGCTTCCCGCTGGCAAATCCTCTGAGTCGGAATCGTCGCCTCCGCCGGGGGGTTTGAGACCTCCCTTCTTCATGCTGTTGAGCAGACCACTCAATCCTCCAGGTCCTGGACCAGCCATTACCGGGGGTGGTGGTGGAGCCGGAATGCCTGGCAGCATAGGTGGAGGAGGAGGCGGAGGTGGGCCGCCAGATGATGTTACCATACCTCCAGGACCAGCGCCACCTTCACCGCCACTACCTCCATTACTACCAGATCCTTTGCCTATTTGTATTTAGAATGGGATGACATGGACGTTTAGTTATCAAACTGAATTAACACCGTTCATAAAGTAAGAGAGCATGAGACGACAAAGTTACCATTCTTGGAGAAAAATCCTCCTTTGCCATTGCCGTTGGTTTGCCCTCCTGCTGCAGCGATACTGGCCAATAGCTCTGGCGGCAACGTCGCAGGTCCAGTGTACTGGTATCCATTGACCTTTTCAAGGTCCTTAGTAAAGTTCGGATCGGGAGGGGCAATCGAATGTGGCAAGTGGTTTCCGTAGCGATCCTGCAAGATAGCGCCCTCTAGCTTGGTCTGTTCGATCAGCTGACGCAGTTTCATCTTGTCGATCATAGGGTAGCCATCGGGACCGACGATTTGGTGTTGACTGCCCTTGCCATACCCAGGACCACTGGTAGGCATTCCGGCATCGGCCATAAGTCCATTGGCGTCCTGAAGTGACTTGAGCAAATGTTTGAGCTGTGCGTCCTGTATCGCTAGCTTGTTCTGCATCTGTGCTTCGACGTCGTATAGCTTGGCCTGCAATGTCTGGATTGTGTGACGTGATAGACGGAGGAGATCCTCGAGCGAGTAGATGTTTGCCTTCAGTTGCGAGACCATACCATCTAATAGAAAAATAAGAATAGCGTCCATTAGCTGCCATGTTCAGCACCTATACGTAGGCCGTTCATTCGGTATGTTTAAAAAATGAACGCACCATCTTTTTGGCCGACCTCGAGCTCAAGCTCATTCTTCTGTCGAATAACAAGCTCAAGCTCTTGTCTCGCCTGCTTGGAATCCTCAATTGCTTGCGTGAGTCGGTCTTGATCCACCAGTTTACCAACCAGCTGGTTGACCGAGATACCGAGCTTTTGGTCGAAGTTATCGGTGATACCTCGTCTGTCGAGGACCACTTGCGTCACAATGGCGTCCATCAACTGAAAGTATCGAATCCTACCAACATTGATTTTTTCACCAAATGAAAGGGGTTAGACAAAAGCCTTGAGAATAATACTACCAAACATCGTCATGCAACTATTTGCGTCTGAATAGGTGGTACCTGAGATCTCCCTCCTCGCGAATCAGAAGCATGTGTTGTAGTAACGACAAGAAAAAGTCGTACGCCCTGCTGCTTTCGACAGAACGAAGCAAGGCATGGAAGACATCGTATGGATCCGACATGTCGTGCAGGATCTGGTGGTTGTAAAACTCGATCATGTCTTCATAGTCGTTCTCGGCCTCGTCCTCATAGATGTTGAGTTGTCTGTCAATCAGGTCATACTTCAGATCCCTCATTTTCTATTATGCACGCATAAAAAAGGTTGATTAATAACTTGTGCAAGGGTTGCATCCTCATAGTAAACAAATGCAGGATAGTTAGCATAAGAACTTACTGAGATGATGCGGGTCAGTCCGCTAGTCGTGAGTTGACTTCGAAGATGTACTCGAAGCTCGATCTCGTCAACAACTTGGAGAAGCGCATTGATAAACACAACGTTTGACAGCTAAAGAAAGGAGCCGTTCCAAATGTCAAACAGAGAGACATATGAGTGCTGTTAGTGGATAGAAGTAAAATGAAACGCAACCCAAGCAAGGATATGAAAAGGTCAGGCACATACCACGTATTCAATGAGCTGTCCATCCTGAGTACCAGCCTTCTTCAGATCCTCGCTCATTCCGACCATGGTACCAAACCGACCACGCCCATCGATGGTGTTCTCGAGAATACGCATCCAGGCATCAAACCGGGCGCTTTCCTTCCAATACTCCATCACTTGGTCTAGTCCTTCCAGAACCAGCTTGTGACCCATGGGCACCTCGCAGTACGACAGGAACGTCAATACCTCAACGACCAGCTTTCTTGTTTGGAGATGTGGAGATGTTATTGAGAAGCAGAGTGATGTGATGCAAGTCGAATGCTTGATAGCCTCCTGAGCACCCCATCGGTTGTTGAGTAGAGTCTTCAAGCATTTGACAATCTCTAGTTCCATCGCAAGATCCGCGTCGCGTCTATAAAAAGGGGCATGTGTGACGACCTCAAGTCATGATTAGAAATCTGTATGATTACGATGTATAGTTTGGAGCCATTAAGAACGCCTTCAAAAGCATACCTTGATGGGCGATGGTTGAGTGTCGAAAGAGCGTTGGAGAGAACCAGCATTCCGCGACTCTGAATAAATGAGCGCACCCATCTAGCGAGAAGAAACAGGTGTAATTGACAACGTCAGTCAGTGCGACTCGAATGGAACAGAAGAGATAGCGAATTGAATGTCTTCTCCGTCCATGCGCGGGTGTATACGTACGAGATAGGCTGTGATTTCAACGAGACAAAGAGCGCCAGAAGGAACTTGGAGTCGGTGACCTTGAGATCTCCATCCAGCTGCAGTTTGCGAACAAAGTACTCGGGTGAGGACTTATCGACATACCCCCCCTCTCGCTTCTTGGCCTAGACATATATTTTATCATAGAGAATGAATAAGGGTTTAGTCGATAGATTCCAAAAATGCATCCATCGATTTCACTACTAAAGAATACCTTTTTTTTTTTTTTTTTTTTTTCGTTCAACTGAAAAATTCTCCTTTCATAATGTTCTGTCTCCACGAACCCCAACCAACTTGTAAAATATGAATAAATGCGGTCAAGACTCAGAACTCCTGACGACAGGATGGGATGCGATCGGGATGAATCTAATTCAAACATATGGTACATACCTTTGTTTGTTCCTGGGATTCGTGCTGGAAGATCAACTTCCACTTGTTGTCGACCGTCAATCCAGCCATGGCCTTCCTATGCTCAGGCTCATGCATACCCATGTTGTTCTAATGCAATTTAGAGAAGAGACAAGGTATTACAATGGTCAGTTACATATAAAATGATCCTCGCATATATATATCTCTCTCTCTTTAACTCCTGTTTCTATAGTTCAGGGAAGAAGAGGGAGATGGTGGGTAAGCACTCACCATAAAGTCAACAAATCGATCTTCAATCTCCTGATCTGTCCGTGGCCGGGCTAGCGACATGGCCTCCGTGCGGCCAGCCTCGCTAACAGATCCAGAGGTTGATGATCTGAATGAACGAATAGACTGGGTATCATTATCGTTCTTGTAAGAGTTGGTGCGATCCATATGAGAGTGTCGTGGAGGATAAGGAGGTGCGGGAAAGGATGAAGAAAATGTGCGATGTGGAGTCAATGGTCACGATCGAAGTTGACTGTCCAGTTGCAACCTTTCTGGTGAGTGGTTTCGATGAAGGGACAAAATTTGGGCGACAAGGATTGACGTCTCAGGAGGAAGGGATCTGAGATGCTAGAAGAAAAGGTGGAGGTTGAAGTGTGTCCAAGCGACGGGATTAGGCGGAGTTCTAGCGGCGATCCTCACTCTGAAGCTGACTACGATGGGTATAAGGTGTGGCGGAGGGGGTATGATCGTAGTCTGCTAGCCTGTGATTCGCAGCTGTAACCCTAGGCGGAGAGAAAATATAGAAAAGGTTTGTAGGAGTTGAAAGAGGTGGGGAAGAGGCCAAATGGTGGCGCAAGGCTGTATGGAGAGGAGCCTCCTTTTGTAGGAGTAGGGTTTCAACGAAAGTGCAGTTGGGCGAAAAGGAGCAAAATAAGAAAGAAGCGGGAGAGGAATATAAAAAACGAAAAGAAAGAAAAGTGAAAACGCCTTCATGCTCCACTTGCAGAATCCCATGGCAGAATGAAGGAGGCTCCTGTGTCCGCGGCGGGGTAATAAAAGGCGGGCCTGGCCAACAGCAGTCAGAAGACAGCAAATGCAGAAAGGCAAGTGTTTTTCAAAGTGGTGTTGGAACGGAATAGAATGTAGACACACACAAAGGGATCACTCAGGGCAAGGTGGAAGCAGCATTCCGGAATCGGATCAGGTTGGACGGACCATGGGTTGGGTGATGGAGCCTGGTCAGTGCAACTAGATAAGAAGGGCCAACTTCCCCTTCCAGGATGGTGGCCAACAAAAAAGGTCGTCATGGAAGGTGAATGTGTCGGTGTAAAAGAAAAGTGATGAATAAGAGATTGGTGTGCGGCAACAAGGGCAAGCCGAGAGGAAAGGGATTTCGTTGGCGCAATGACCTTTTCTTTCCTCCTCCTCTTTCTCCTCTTTGTCCTTGTATAAAGAGGTGTAGTTTTCGCCACCATCAGAGGCTCCAATCCACCTGTCTCTGCTGAGAACCAGGACGCGTCGCGAATGAGGATTGACATCCAGGTTGGCGTTAAAGGAGACACGCGACGCGACGCTCAGCCACAGCCAGACATTGATCAGTGGCCAATCGGGAGGCAGAACCAACTACCAAAAGCTTCATTGTAGCGCATTGCGAGGACGATTTATTCCCACAACACAGGCCATGCGATACTGTTTTCTCCCTTGGCTCATGCATGAATGAGCGTTGTGTCTACAAATAATTGATAATCATTATTGTTCCTTCTTTCCTCTCCTTCCTCCTCTCTTTCCTTTCCTTTTTTCCTTCTCTTTCATTATCTCCTCTCTTCTACCCTCTTTGCGCCATTTTCCTTCATTCGCTTTCTCGCCTTCGCCACGTCCTTCTTGAACGAACACTGACAACGCACCAATAAAAGCTCTTTGTTACTAAGAAGACCTTACAACAACCAAGTCACCACCCTCCTTCCTGGAACCATCCTCAAACATGTCTGGAAGACAAAAGACTCTCTATATCTCGGGATTCAGCCAGCGTTCCCGTGCCAGAGACCTTGCTTATGAATTCGAAAGGTATACTTACCAATTTGTTTCCCACAAAGCACCTCCACGAGAGGCTGTGCCTCCATCAACAATTATCACATTCTGTCAGTTTTGTATGTATGTGTCAACTTCCTCTCTCTCTTTCTTTCTCCTTTTCCCGCTTCTCAGCGCCCAACTTCCCTCATTTTCTTTGTTGTTTTTGCTTATCACTTCTTCCTTGTTATTGTTTTGACATTTTTATCTCCTGAAATGATGCACCCTGAATTGCGCCATGGGCTCTACTTTCACCTTCTGTTTGTCTTGTTCATAGTTATGCCATCAACCATTATTTTCTCTCTCTTCCCCTTTTTTTCTTATTAACATGAGCACCTGTCTCGTTTTCATATAGATTCGGCCCTCTAGTTCGTTGCGATATCCCTGCCCTCCGCTCAAGCTCGTCAAGACCGTAAGTTTCTCTCTCGTTCGTCTTCTCGTCTTCGGCCGCGGCAGTTCCTTCGTTCGGTTTCGTCGTCTTCCTTCCCCTCCTTCCTCTCGCCTTCTTTTTTCGATACGGTTGTCGCAGGACCTCGTCGACATCCTTTTCAAGTGGGATACAATACCAGCACTGCCAACGAGAAGCATTTCTCTCTTTGGACCCTCCTTGTTTATCTTTCTCGGCCTGCCTTTCACTGCACTCATTTCGACAAAAAGGCTCCCCGTGTATCCACGGTACAAGTCGCGAACAAAGAATGGGTTTCTTCCACAACAGCGGACGTAAGGAACGCTCTCATGGCCTTTAACGTTCATAGCGCCATACTACGACGTTTTTGCAACAAAATAGCGCTCACAGGAACAATTGGAAGATGAATGCGCCATTTTCAAAGGACACAAGCAATATCGACATTATCTCACCGATAAACGACAGGGCTTTTCTTTTTCGCCCGCCTTGACAGTGCCTTGCTCTGGATCCCAACTACCTTAACCACATCATAAGGCTCATCATTGAGGCTTCGTCAGGACAGGATCGGTGTCTCGGCAGGACGGTGAATCGGCCATTTTCCCCTCCTCCCCCTTCCAATCGGTTATTGTCTCAATAACGAGGCCCCCCCATCCTCCCCTTTGAGCTTCGATACCAAATTCGAACGCGGACGGTGTCTTTGCGGAGTGTTCTAGTCGGCCCGATATCGAACGTCCCTACCCTGCCCCTCCTCCCTTTAAGCGACAAGAGGATACGAAGACAACAACTTCAACGAAAAAGAGTGGGAGCCTTTTTTTTTACCAGTCTTTATTTGCGAGCCCGTTTCCTACTGCCATGCGAGCAAAAGAACGAGGACACGATCCCACGCGGCACGGCATCGAAGATTATACACTCGAGCGAACGAATTCCCACTATTGTCTTAACCAAGAATCCCCCTTCCCCCTTCAACTCCATATGCCTTCCGTCTTTTTATTTTTTGGTTCTCTTCTTCTTCTCGGGAACATGGACGGCTCATGTACAACTTTTGGACCTGGATAACAAAATCATCTCAACTTTAACGGGGATACTCTCATTCGCCACCCCCAGTTATGCTTTTGTCGAATACAAGGACGATAGAGACGCCAGAGATGCGTACAACGAGATGAGGGATGCTCGATTCGAGGGATCCCGCCTCAGTGTTCAGGTAATACCAAGAGCAGCTCTTTTCAACCTGTGCCCTCGATCTTTTGTGAGAATCGAAATTGAACTCAAAGCAATACTAACAGCCCATTCTGTTCCCTTAATCTTGAATAGTTCGCAAAGAACACACCCAATGCCTCATGGAGATATGAACGTGGAGGCGGACGAGAACGGTCTCGCTCCCCCTCCTCGCGGCGTGGCCGCTCCCCTCCCCGCCGCAGATCCTCACCTCGTCGTCGGTCGTCCCGCAGCCCTCGCGATCGCGAACGTGGTGACCGTGGTGGTGACCGTGACCGTGGTGGTGACCGTGTCCGTGATCGCAGCGGCGACCGCAAGGCACGATCACCAGCTGCTGGCCGAGACGGTACTGCTGACAATGACCGCAGACGTAGGTCAGGATCGCGCTCTCCTGCTCGCGCAGAACGCAGCAGCAGCAACAACAACGGAGAGGACAGCAATGGAGGAGACAGTGGTAGAGGTGGTTCAGGAAAGCGGGATGACAATTCGCCTGAGGGGGGCGACGCTAGTAGACGACGGGACTTGGGGTCTCATTCTGCGACCCCTGAACGACGTGCTCCGCAGGATGAAGACATCCGTTCTCGATCAGCTTCACCTCGTAGGTCAATCTCTCCCAGAGCGCGCTCTGTCACTCCTTAGAATTATACTCATTTTGTTGCACAGGGGATCATTGCGAACTGATGTTATTTATTTTGATGAAAATAATAAATAATAAAAAAAAGTTCGTCTGTACACACTGTCTAGCTTTGAAAAGAAGAGTTTTTTGCTGTTGTTGATGCTGCTGCTCTTAAACAGAGGTCTTCTTGACCAAGAAGGAGACAAGATCGACCTTGGTGATGACAGCCTTGACCTTCTGACCTCCATGCTCGGTCACAATACCCGCCGAGTTCGTCTCAAAGAACCTTGTCAACTCCTCCAGGGGAGTATCGTCCGTGATCTCCGTAAAGTGAGCTCCAACCTTCTGGAACTTGAACATCACCTCCTTGACAAGTCCATCGACCCCGACACGACCCGACGCGATCCTCGACAGCAAGTTTCCGAGCGTCACCAGTCCAACCAGACGACCATTCTTGGCTGAAACAACAGGGAGTTGGTCAAACCCATTGTGTTCCATTAGATGAATCGCCTCGCGTGCGGGGGACATATCCGTAATCGTGACCGCAGCCTTCAAATGCAAATCCGCAACCTTGGCCCCACCCCACTGAAGCTTCTTGGACTCTTCTTCCTTGACGAATGCCTGGTCCGTGAATCCCTTGGCCTTCATCCAATCGTCATTCAAGAACTTGGTCATGTAATTGCGCACAGAGTCCGGGAGGATGACAACACAACGCTTACCAGGTCCCAATTCCTTGGCAACCTTGACTGCAGCAGCGACCGCAGTTCCAGAGGACCCGCCGCAGAGGATACCTTCCTCACGGATGAGACGGCGGGCCATGACGAATGACTCCTTGTCGGCACTCTTGACCCAGCGGTCAATCACCTTGCGCTCAAGGGCCTCGGGGATGAAATCGTAACCGATACCCTCGACCTGGTATCCTTCGGTTGAGGTGTTGAGTGATTCGGGCTCTGCCAAAATAGAACCATGAGGGTCGACTCCCACGATCTAGAGTGTCGAAGAAGTAGAAGGAAATCATCCAGAATTTAAGAAACACAAACAAATAAACAAGCAAAAAACAAACAAGAACTTGATATACGTGTAGGGCGTGGGAAACTACACCAAAAAGTGCACAGGGAACATGCTCAATGCCTAGGCCCGCCCTTTTTTGCATTTTCTTGTTTTTTTCATGGTCCCTCGCGGTGTCCATGATTTCCCCTTCCCCTCTAGAACTTACGATAATGTTGGGGCAATGCGCCTTGAGCTTACGGGCAATTCCAGTAATAGTTCCTCCAGTACCAGCTCCTGCAACCAACATATCCACGCGCCCATCGCAAGCACGCAAGATCTCCTCGGCAGTGTGGTCAAAATGCGTCACAGGGTTGTAAGGGTTGGCATATTGGTCCAAAATGACAGAGTCAGGGATCTCGGCATTCAAACGCTTGGCAACTCCAATATGGGACTCGGGGGCATCCCAGGCGGCCTCAGTAGGGGTGCGAACAATCTCAGCGCCCAGAGCCTTCAACACATCGACCTTCTCCTGTGACATCTTCTCAGGCAGAGTGATGATGGTACGGTAGCCCTTGACGGCAGCAGCCAAGGCAAGACCGATTCCTGTTTATGGGTTGGATCGGGTTGAGTTGAGTTGAGTTGGGATATTTTAGAAAGAAAAAAACGTACAAAAGAGTGGGTATGTGTTTTAGTACCGGGATTTCGTCATGTCTGCGCAGATAAACGTACTCTCTCCCATGTTTTTCGCCGTCTTGCTTATTTGTTTGTTTTTCTCTTTGTCAGTTCATGTTCTTACCAGTGTTTCCAGAGGTGGGTTCAATGATGGTGCATCCAGGCTTCAAACGGCCATCACGCTCGG
This sequence comes from Linnemannia elongata, assembly GCA_036320915.1. Lineage (NCBI taxonomy): Eukaryota > Fungi > Mortierellomycota > Mortierellomycetes > Mortierellales > Mortierellaceae > Linnemannia > Linnemannia elongata. The sequence continues at coordinate 950,225 of JAXBDG010000011.1, read as the reverse complement.
CCTCCTCGACCATGCGGAGACCGATACGGTCTTTGACAGATCCACCAGCGTTAAAGAACTCGCACTTTGCCACTATTTCATATCGTGGGTGAAAAGTAACAAGCGTTAGATACCTTCTCACTTTCAGCATATTCTTCAATGACAAGTTGATATCAGATTTGCGCAAGAGTACGTACAAAGTTCACACTGGAGACCCTCAGACTTGGCAATCTTGTCGATGCGGACCAAGGGTGTGTTGCCGATGTGATCCAAGATTGTGCTCAAGATAGCCGGCTCTGCCTGACTGTAACAATAGAACAATGGAACAAGAGTTTGCTGTCAATGAAATGTACAGTGTCGTTACAAAGGTGAACAAAGCCCATCGATGCACTTGTCAATGCGATGTGACAGCAGAAGAGGGTTGGCGTCGTTGTCGATGGCCTTACTGCTCCTCGTGTCTATGGCTTCCGATCTGGGAACATCCTTTCTGGTTGCAGGTGCTTTGGGACATGTTTGGTTTCCTTTGTTGTCAGTTGTGTGAAGGAGTGTTGAGAGGGTGAAGGATGCTGTCGTGGGAAGAAGAAAAAAAGAAAAGGAAAAAACCCTTGTCCTTCGCTTTTTGTGCGCACGGGAATGAAAATGTGGATCGAATAACGAGTCACAGTCAGCCTTGATGTAATGGATAGTGTTTATTTGAATCAATCGCGCTTCTCTTTCTTGACCCAGTCCATCATAAAGTTGCTGGTGGTAAGAACGAGCTCGTCCATAACACGTCCAGTATGCACCTTGAATGCCTCAAATTGAGGCCCGAGGCTCTGTATGTACACGCCAAGCCCTCCAGAGAGCTCGACAACCTTAGCTCCGGCTTGAGCCATTGCTGCTTGGAGCGCTAGAGCCACCTGGGCCAAAGCGTTCCAGATAGGGACAACCACCGCTGCGAAAGCTGGGGCAGCCTTGAGGATCATGTTCGAAATCTTTGTCGTGTTGGCGATCACCGCATTAGCTAAGGTGGCCAGCACTGGAAGGATCAAAGATACCCAGAGAGCGTGGGCAGGCAGGGCAATGTTCTTGTGAAGCCAGGCGAGTGCAGGTCCGGTATGAGTGTACACAGTCCAAGAGACCCAGGAGACAACTTGCCAGAGCGGATGCGCGACTTGCAAAAACTTCTCGATCACCCATACGACGACCGGCCGAGCCACCTCCAGCGCACTCATTAAGTCCTGGTACGCATTTGGAACTATCTCGACTGCAAAGTACCGGAGACCGTTGCCGACGACCGTCAGAGTGAGGACTGCGTAGTGATGCACGAATGTGAATGACTTTGTCAGTACAGTCTCCAGCAGGATCAGCCAATTAACGCTCTCGAGTCGCAGAAGTGCCAGACTGCACTTTTCCTGAATCTTGGAGGACAACGCTTGAAGGCCAGCCAGCAGAGTGGGGTGGGATCGGAGTATCCGGAAGCCAGCTATCGCAGCTTGCCCAAAAGGTGCAAGGACTCGCGTGTAAAGGGTGTATCCAAGCCATGGCAAAAACTGTTTTAGCCCAGTGGCGATGACGTTCCCGAGTACACAAAGCTTGGTCCAGAGGGGAGTGAGCGTCCGTGTCCAGATCCAAACTCCTACCCGTCCGACAACCTTGCCCAGATCGATAGCGTCCTTGGCCAACTCTCCAAAATAAATCTTGGCTGTCTGGAGAAAAGTATGGCTGAGTGTGGCAAGTCGTGATCCAATTGCATGGGCTGGGTTGTAAAGACACTCGACTGCGAACCAGACAGCGGCAGACTTGACGGGATCAGCCACAGTATGAATCCAGGCTAAAACCTTAACCAAGAGTGCCTTGAGGGACGTGTGGGTGGATATGGAGAGACGCACAATCGCAGGGATGACGGTCTCCTCGATACTTGTCTTGACTTTAGCCATGGCCGGAGATTTCCAGACAGCCACAGCTGCTGAGCAGATGGGTGCCACAACTTTGGCCCTGACGAATTCGGGGCCTTCCTGAACAGACCATTGTGCAGCCTTTTCAGTTGCGACCATCAAGTGAACGCCTGCGTGCTCGGCAAAGAGGATTGAGTGAAGCACAAGAAGACGAAGACCGGTCCAGAGTGCCTTGAGAACAAGGTAGACGACGGCGAAGGGGATATAGGGGATCCAACGTAGAGAGAAGTTGGAGGGCCATGGTGAGGTGGATGTTGAGTCACCTCCTGGAGTAGTGATCTCTGCTGTGGGCGGTGTGTCTTCTTGTTTTGTAGAGTCCTTGCCCTTTTCAGAGCTTTTTTGCCTTTGTGCTTTCCACTCGGGGTATTCGCGTGCGATGGAGAAGAAAAGGAGGAGTAGGGCAGCAGGGATGAGCCAGCGGTAGTAGGGCTCTCGCCGTGAGGAGGAAGAGTCCATTGTGTGAATGAGGCTATTGTTGTTGTGAGTGTGCTGTGTTGCTGCTATTGTTGACGTTGGTGGTGTTAACAAAGGTGAGTTGAGTTGAGTCGTCAAGGGCTATGTTGTAATGAAAGAGGAATGAGGAATGTGAAGAAGGTGTAGAGGTGGAGGAGTGAAGAATAAAAATAAAAAAAAGTACGAAGGAAAGGACAGAGAAGGTGAAGGACACAGCAATTGTGTTAATATTTCTGAACTGCCAAGAACACTGGCCCACTGCCCACTCGCCACCAAAGAAAGGAAATAATTATGCAAACAAACAAAACGACGCCAAGACTCCACTGAAGGAGAGCACCGACCCGACAAAAGAATTCAATTCCTCCACGTATTCTTATCCTTTGTATCCTTCTCACACACACACTCTGTGTAACTTTATACCCCTCCCCCTTGGCTCCCACATGTCAGTCTTGGCCTCCTCTCTTCAATCCATTAAGCTCTTTTCCTACAGAGTTACCACTTTACAAGCACACATCCATATCAAGACGCCACCACTCAAGAGATAGCCTATATACCAGCTGAGTAGTCACCAAGCAAGTTTACGTGCCCCATCGGACAAGCTGACTCAATTGAACAAGCACCCTTAATACTAACTACAACAGTGCTTAATCCGCCAGTAGCCTTCGTCAAGTGGCTTTGACGAGAGAGCACCGGCAGGAACAAAAAGAGAATCTGCAAGATGACAAGGAGGAGCTAGATCCTCAAGGAAAAAGCCAGCCAGAGGTCCCCCGCTTTTTGCCCTTTGCGGACATGAATGCCGAAATGGGAAGGAAAGCGGCCAATCTTTGAGACAGGTTGTTAGTGAGAGGACACCCCCGCATAGGAGCGCTTTCCGATTTCAGCACAAGGTTCCTTCTTCTCCCTGCAGATTCGAGCACCGACACTGTTTTTCTGACTTTTCTCCTTTCTTTTTGATAACCAACCAACTAACAAGACATCATCCTCCTGAGTCAGGCAGACAGGCAGGCCCTTTTTTTTTTTTTTTTTTTTTTTTTTTCCTTGCTCGTGTGAGCTTGCTCGCATGGCAGCCATGTTTGTTTATTTTTTTCGTGGTTGCTTTTTTTGTTTTAATTTTTTGCAAATCGAGGGCTGATATATTTTTTCAATGGTGAACAATCACTACGTGAGGTGAGACAAGAGTGAAGTCAGGGGCCAGGCTGGTGATCCTCAAGTGAGAGAATAGAAGAGGAAGCCACAAGTACTAGTTACACAGCCACCGTTCAGACAGCCTATTGTATCCCTGCTCATTGAATTGACCCGACTGAGTTAAATTGAACGGAAAAAAAGTTTTTCTGTTGTCAACAATGGACAACAGACAACCAGACCGCCCTGATCTGCCTTCCCCTGGATCCCCGCCTTTTTGTCTCTTTCGTTTCTTGTTCTTTTTCTCCTCTTTCCTCTTTCCTCTCTTTCCTTTTCTTTCTTGTCTTCACATCCAACCCATCCTTCCACTCCCATCCTCTCCCGCCTCTTCCTCCTCTCTTCATTCTCCCTTCCCTTCTCTCTCTCTCTCCTTTCTCTCGTCTTCACTCGCACACATACACCTTCATATTACATATCCAACATACACAAATGACAAGTGAGATCACATCAGAACCAACGGCGGCAGCCCCTCCCGTCTACGAGATCACGTCCGACCCAAAGCACGACGAACTCGAGGACACCGCAGCCAAGATCCCTTCCCTCAACACCCTCTACAACAAGTTCCTCACAAAGGATGGCTGGCTCGGCGACTACGACTATGCCTTCCTCTGCATGCCCACCATCCCCTGCCTCGGCAAAAAGTCCACTCGCCAGCCTCCCTTCTTTGGCCTCAAAACAAAGCTTCCCGTCTTGCTCTCCATCGTCATGGGTAAGCGCCAACATGCCTCTCTTCATCTTTTCATAAGAGGACTTTTGCCCTTTTTCCTCCCGTTTCACTTTGCTAACCGTGCCCTTATCCCGCCCTTCCTTTCAATAGGCTTCCAGCACGCTTTGGCCATGATCGCTGGTGTGGTCACCCCCGTGTTGATCATGTCAGGCCCTGGTACAGGAAACATGAACCTCGACATGCCCACTCGCTCTTACATGCTCTCTGCTTCGCTGATCTCCTCCGGAATTCTTTCCTTGATCCAAATCACCCGCTTCAGACTCTTCAACACAAAGTACTACCTCGGCACCGGTCTTCTTTCCGTCGTCGGCACCAGCTTCAATTTTGTCCCTACATTTGGCGTAAGTCACTCTCGCCATTTTAGATCAACAACAACAAAGGGAAAATCAGGGGGATCGAATGTCTATCAGGGATCGGCAAATCGGGTGACAATCTTATTTTCTGACGAATACTCTCCTTTTTTTTTATTTAGGCCATGACAACTCGTATGTACTTGAGCGGTCAATGCCCCATGGGTTTGGCTCCCGATGGTATTACACCTGTGCAGCTCCCCTGTCCTGAGGCTTGGGGCGCCTTTCTTGGAACCTGCATGCTTTGCTCGATCATCGAGATCCTCTTGGCCTTCCTCCCTCCCAAGATCATGAAGAACCTGTTCCCCCCTGTCGTCACCGGTGTCACTGTCTTCTTGATTGGAGCCAAACTCATTGGAACTGGATTAACTCAATGGGCCGGTGGTTCGGGACCTTGCAGCGCCATGCCCACCGAGGGTTTCTTCTCTGTCTGCCCTAACCTTGGAGCCCCCAATGCTGCTCCCTGGGCTTCGCCTCAATGGATCGGTCTTGGTTTCTTGGTCTTCATGACCATTATGTTTGTCGAGTTTTTTGGCTCTCCCTTTATGCGCAATGCCCAGGTTGTCATTGGTCTTGTTGTTGGACTTGTTGTCGCTGCTGCTACTGGTTACACCGATATTTCGACTCTGGATGACGCCCCCACTATCACCTTCTTGTGGGTCAAGAACTTTACCACCTTCCCTCTGTCAATCTATGCCCCAGCCATCATTCCCCTGCTGGTCACTTACGTCTTGACGATGGTCGAGGCTATTGGAGATGTTACCGCTTCGTGTGAGGTCTCGAGATTGGCTGTTGAGGGACGTGAGTTTGAGTCTCGCATTCAGGGTGGTGTTTTGGCCGATGGTTTAGGTGGTTTCCTCTCTGCCGTCATGACCAACTCGCCCATGTCTGTCTTTGCCCAGAACAACGGTATCATCGCTCTTACCAGGTAACGTCTACACTTTGTGCATTTATTTACAGTTTCAATTTTTCTCACACAAATGACACCGACATCTCATTCCTCCTTTTTCTTCCCATCTGCTAATTAGATGCGCCAACACCTCAGCAGGATACATGTGCTGCTTCTTCTTGATCTTGATGGGCGTCTTTTCCAAGTTTGGAACCCTCTTCCTCATGATCCCCGACTCTGTTCTCGGAGGCATGACTACCTTCCTCTTTGCCAACGTCGCTTCGTCCGGCATGCGTATCCTCGCCTTCTTGAAGTGGACTCGTCGTGATCGTTTCATCGTCTCGGCTGCCATCTCACTCGGTTTGGGCGTCTCTCTTATCCCCAACGCCTTGACCCACTTCTTGTCCTATAACGGCTCTTCTACCGTCTTGATCGGTCTCGTCGACTCGATCAACATTATTCTCTCAACCGGATTCTGTGTTGGCGCCATTATCGCCATTGTCCTCAATCAGCTCCTGCCCGAGGAGAAGCCTGAGGAGATGGAGAGGGAGTTGGCCGAAGGTGTTCGTCAGGCCGACAGCAAGCAGGCTGCCAAGATTGCCGCCGAGATGGAGGAGGCTGCCAACGGCGACAAATCTGGCATGAAGCACTTGTAAACAAAAAATAAGTGCCTGCATGTATCTCCTTTTTTTTGTGCAGGATCGAAAACCACAACTTTCCTCACCTACCCGCAACCATCTACTATACTATTTTACATATCATCCTCATCACACCCCAACTTTTCATATTCACTCCAGCATTGTACAACTCTTCCCCCCCTCCACCGTATCGTCTTCATTCGTAATACATTCACCTTTTCATCATAGCAATACTTTCGTCGACCTATTTTTTTATTTTATTTTTTTTTGTTCTTGGTAAGATGCAATGATTCAAAAAAAAAAATGAAGGAACCATTGATGCTTTTTTCCTGAAAGGAAATAACTTGCAAAAGTACCTTGCGACTCGCTATCATCGGGGTATGTTTGTGTGTGTGTGTTTCTTTCTTTCATGTTTGAGGACAAAGTTACAATGGTTCCACGAGAAATGATCATTACACAAAGAAATAAATAAGTTTTTTTTAATGTTCATAACAAAATCCTCGAAGACGAGGGCTTTTCATAAGAATAAAGTAGGGTCATTAGCAGGGCACGAAAGTGACAAAAAACGCCACACGCCTTAATTTCCCGCCGGCCTTAGTAAGGGATACCGTTAGTCGCCTTCTGGAAGGAGTCGTAGAGGACGGTACGTTTGTTGAGGTAAGATTCATCAACCCTCTCCAGAATAAACTCTGCAGCCGAACGTTCAGACCGATCCAACTGGAAACGCGACCGCATCCTCTTAATCGTCTCGCCACGGAAACAAGGCAGACCAGACTCGAGCATCAACGAGACCAACTGCATGATCTGCTCCGCATAAGGACGCGAAGCCAAGAAGGCCTTAACACAAAGCTCACAGAACCACCTGTAACCCTGATCCTCGACACTCGAACCCATGATCTGGATCATCTCCGAGGTCAACTTGAAAGGAGACGATTCAAAGTTGATGTTTCCTCCGGGGGAGATGTCGAGGATGAATCCGAAATCGATGTGGATCACATGGCCCTCGTCGTCGATCATAATGTTACCGTTATGGCGATCCTTGAACTGGAGGAGGTATGAGATCACACTGTAGGAGGCGACGGATTGGATAAAGTTGTTGCGAGCCTTTTGGTACTCGATCGAGTCGACGCCGCCGTATTTGGTGACAAAGTAGTCCTGGAGATTGTTGACTTTTTCGCGTCCGAGTTGGTCACGCGAGATCGAGTTGGGGATAACATCGATCATACCGCAACCGGGAGCGGTGGCGACAATGCGGTAGGGGAAGAGGTACAAGTCCAGACCGACATTGGTGAAGATGTTCTTGAAGACCGCGATCAATTGAATAGCCAACACGTCCTGGCGACAGTCATCTCCGACCTTGAAAATCGCAGACTGCCAGACATCATAGGTCTTGGGGACGTTGTCCTCCTCGTCCTGGCCAGAGGCATCACCGCTTCGCTTCATGATAGCCTTGGTCAAGCTTGACTCCTCACGGGTCTTGCGGACCTTGAAGGTTGCCATGAAGGGAGTCTTGGCGTGGGACTGGAGAGGGCGGCCAGACTTCTTGTCAATGTCGATGACAACACCCTCGGGGTTACTGGGCAGATAGACTCCCACATCAACCACAATCTTGGCCATCTCCTCATCAATCTTCTTCTTCTTCTCGGGCTTGGTCTTCTTGACTAGGGGCATGAGCGTACCAGAGATCGACGTGACCTGGTTGAAGAAGGTAAACTCGCGCTCGTAAAAGCTCTTGGCCTCACCCGAGAGTCCGTTGACAATGTTGTCGATGATGCGGTCCAGAGCAGGTTTGAGGGCGTCGGGGACCTCACACTTGTTATCACGGAACATGTTGGCTTTCATGTTCCAGATAATCTGATGGGCAAACAGCTGCGACACACGGGCGGCGCGCATGATATACTTCTCGACATAGCCCAAATCGTCGTGGCGAAGGGCCTGGACAATCTGAGGGACATAGAAGAAGACTACCTCAACGGGAGAGTGTTCCAATGAACGCATGGCGTACTGAAGGACCATGGGGTTGTTATGGAAGGCGGGCTGGAAGTACGAGATCGCGGTGATCGAAGGAACGGGCTGCCAGAAGAGCAGGTACTTGAGCTGAGCAGCCGAATAACGGAAGGTGCCCTCGCCCAAGAGGATCTGGATCGCATCCGAGTCATTGACGGCGGCAAAGGGGTCGCTAGCCAAGAGTTGACCCAACTCGCTGGGGATGATGTTGTTCTTGAAACGAGACATCAACTGGAAGGCCAGGCTGGGTGAAACCGACCAGGCAAAGCGGACCATGTTGCGCCAGCCCTCCTCAGAATAGCTCTTCTCCTGGGTGTTATCGGAACCGTTTCCACTGCTGGCGTTGGCACCGCCGACGGCAATGGGGGTGGTCCAGACACCAAGACGGTTGAGCTCATTCTCGGTCAATAGGGAGAGAAGACGACGAGACTGTGTGTGCTTGCGGATGATGGCATCGCGAGTCAGCTTCTCGGTAAAGACATAGTTGGCAGCTTGATTGCCAGCCTGGTCTTTGGCGCTCGAGAGAATAGTGTCCAACAAGATCTTGTCCTGCTCCAAGGCTGCCGCAAACTCCTTCATGACGCGGGTCTCAGTCCTGCTCAACAGCCGGTTACCACCAAAGGACCAGCGGGGGGAGAGCTCGAACCAGGAAAGTGCCGAAAGGTACAAGGCCGAGCGGATCTGGTACTCGATCAAAGCCTCCATGCGATCGCTGCGGAGGAGACGAAGACCGAGAAGAAGCAGCTGGAAGCGACCCTCTCTGGCCAAGGGATGAGTGCTCATCTTGTGCTCTTTGGCAAACGTCAACTGGACCAAACGAGTAAATGTGTCGATCATGTCGCGGTTACGGTAGCGGGTGGCTTGGAATCTGGAAGATAAGAACTCGATCCAGATGAGGTGAGGAGAGAACAAGTAAGAAGCAATCTTGTAGCTTCTCTGACGAGCCTTCTTGTCCGTGGGGGCGTACTCCATGCGCACACGGAAAGGATCCTCAGAGTCCAAGAGGGAGGAGAAAAGACCCTTCTGGTGACGGCAGGCCCAGTCCCACCCAGCAGCGACCTCGGCCATAAGACGCTTCTCGACTGCGGGCTTCTCAGTGATGAGCCAGTTCCAAACAGAGGTACCGATCTTCAAACTGTCAGGGGTGAAGAGGTAGATGGGAATCCAAGCAACCATCTTGACCAACTCCTCGTCGACCTTGTCAAGGGTCACAACAGCGCTGACAGCACGATGAAGAGCATTGGCCAAATCCTTGTTCGAGACAAACTGGTCAGCCTTGACCTGCTGTGCCATCTTTTGCAAGTTTTCGCGGAGGGCAGGCAGTTGGCTAGGGAGAACAGTTCCAGTCTGCTGGCTAAAGACGCTCGAAAAGTTCTCCATACCTCCAACTTCGCCCTGGTAACGACGGCGGGCCGAAAACTCTTGGAAAAAGACCGAGGAGCTGTCGAGGAGAACACCGGGGATGCTGCCGAGGTGTCCGTCGAAGCAGTTGTGGGACTTTGTCAAGTCCTTGCCAGAACGAGCAGCAAGAGTGCGACCCATGTGGACACGGCTGATACCAGTGTGGATCTTCTCCGAATCGGCGAGGTAATCCTGCAAGAGAGCATCGACCTCCTGGGGAGAGTTCTCCATGGCGACAGCAATCCATCTGCGAGTCAGCTCCACAAACTTGGAGAGCAACTCGCGGCGGTAAGGGTACGAGTCGGGCAGGTTGATGGTGACGTTGACTTTGGTTGAGGTGAAGCTGTAGACGGGGCAGTACTCATCCGTCATCTCGTTCTCGCAGCCCAGCCAGAGGAGCTCGCTCAACTCGAGCACAAGGGCCAACAAATCCTTGTCGCACATCAGCTGAGGAAAGTTGCCGATCAGACGATGAATCCACTTGACAGCCAAGGCACTGACACGCTTCAGACGATGAGCACATCCAATGATTAAATTGCGGACCTGGAGACGGGTCTTGTCGTCCAAGGAGTGGGCCAAGACCTTAGCCTGGGACTCTGAGGTGAAGACGTTAATGACTTGATCGGCAATGGCCTCCAAACAAGTCGAAAGACCGCTGTCGTTGACGCCAGAGTTCATAAAATACTTCAAAACAATAGAGCAGTCGCCACCATAGCGGCTGCGAAGGGTCTCGACATGATAAACGGACAACAAGAAGACAACCTTAGCCGAGCTGAGAGCCTTGATCGCAACAGCTTGACCAGGTAAGTAACTGGTCAAAGTAGCGCGCATGGCCGCCTTCTGGTCATCGGCAATACCACGAGGAAGAACAGAATTGTGTTCCAATTCGCCCTCCAAATAAGCTGTCGCGCTGTGCTCATCCGAGACCAGGGCAGGAGTCTTGCGAGCAATCAAAGCCATAGCCGAGCTCCATTCCTTGTACCAGGGCGAGTCCTTGACAAACTCGAAGAGAACACAGTGAGCCCAGAGGTCACGGAAGAGTTTGACATCCTCCTTAGAGTGCTTGACGTGCTGCTCAAAGTCATCGTGGGACAAGAGCTGGGCTAGCATGGGGAGAACCAAGCCCAGACCACCAGACTGCGTGTTCAACTTGTTCTGATTGCGCTTGGTGGTGTGGTGGCTATGGTGCGACGAAGACTGGATCTGGACACCTTTCTCAACAAAGAGCTTGAGCAAGGTGACCACGTAGGCATGGTAGAACTCGGGACGAGAGTTGATCGTCGTGGCCAAACGAAGAAGAGACTCGTTGACCTATATAATTGTTTTCATATTTGAACACAAGTCAGCAAATCGAGTTATCGTAACATAGAAGAGTCCCATGTATATCGACAAAAAACGTAATAACTTACAGCTTCAGCAAGCTCCTTGGATGTGGCCTTGTTGTCATGAGAGTGAGGTCCACTGTGGGAGTGCTTGGCAAGGTTGGAGAAGATCTGGGTAATGTCGTTGAACGAGGCCAACGAACCAGTCAACGCAATATCGGTCAAACGCTTGACGATCACGCAGTCCAAGTGAGCACTGTGGTGGCGAACCTGCTGGGCCAGCATCGACAAGACCAAAGGAGTAATCTATTGAACAGATATCATCACACAGAGATATTAGTTAGATATTCTTTTGCGTCGAGTTGTAGAAAACAAGGCATGGATACACGATGATCATATCTATCGACGAACCTTCTCGCTCTTATAGATGCAAGCAATCTTGGAGATGGCGGTGATGACATTCTCCTGAACTACGACAGACTGTTCATCAGCAGCAGTGTGCTTGTCCTTGGAGCTGTTGTGCTTGTAAAGGGTGTTGAGTAAAGCATAGACAATCGACATGGCGGCCTCCTCACCAATAGAGAAGTGTTTCAATGTCTGCGCAAGACGCTCAGCGGCAACCTCCTGAGTCAAACCGGCGGTGGTGCTCTTGAAAGCGTTGGAGGGGGTGATCAAGAACTGCTGCAGCAGTGCTGTCATCTCTCCGTTGGCATCCTGGAAGCTATTACATGAATTAATATGTTATCGACTTGTTAATAACTTTGATCAACGAAAATGGGGTGGAAAATGCACACAAAAAAGGCGAGGGAAGATAAAAATGTGTACTTACTTGATTCCCAAGATGGCGGCACAATCCAACGAGGCACGGTGAATCTGGGACTCGTCAGTGCGGAGCTGGTTAAACAGGCTGTGGGAGATATGGGTAGGGAGGACATCGTCCAGCTCATGAATGTAAACGCTGGCAAGAGCCGCCAATTGCTACAATAGAGAGAGAGAGAGAGAGAGAGAGAGAGAGAGAGAGAAGGAATTTTTATCGGTTAGGGTACGTTCAGACAAGCAAGACAACTTTCATAAAAACGTGTTGATATCTAGAGGGGCACTTACAAGTGCGACACTCATGATCTCGCGGTAGTAGAACTCGCTTGAGACAGACCCCTTGGCCAAGAGATCGTTGGCAAACACGCGCATATCAGACAGGAACTGGAGCGACATGATATACTCAGCTCTCAAAACCTTGGTCAAGTCAGTCTGGCCGGCAACTGCAGTGCGCTTGAATGCCCTGGACAAAAGCGAGGTCCAAGTAGTCTCAAAGGACTGAATAGCAGCGGTAGAAGGCTTCATAATAGCCTCGGCGTGAATGGAGGGCTTCTCATCCTCGCTGCTGTACTCAAGGGTATGTCTAGCCTTGCCATTGAGGGCTAGCGCCTCGACATCAGCCTCGACCTGCTGCTCTTCGGTCAACTGAACCTTGGCAGTGTTGGCTTCAATCAGACGAGCAATCATGTTGCGCTTCACAGTCAGAACCTGCAAGACAACACGATTGGAGCTAAGAAGGATGTGGTCACGAGCATAGGTAGAAAGGACACGACGGGCATAGGAGGTCGAAGGCTCCTGGGTAATGGTATCGATGGCCTTGCGGATGTGCTCAGAAGTGCTGTTGGAAAGCAGGGCGTTCGAGTGTGAAACCAGGTCGGCAAAGTCGCGCGACTCGAATTCGAACTGGGAGCTCTCCAAGGAAGTCAAAAGGCCGTTCAACGAAGGCAACACGAACTCGCAAACCTTGTCAGCTATTATGGTTTGACATGAAGCAAGAAGATGGATTAAAAATGGATGATAGGAGTTGGCAAGGATTACTACAGAAATGCAGCATAGAAGATTCACATACCACTGTCGGAGAGTACGATTGTCGAGAGCTTGTCAAAGTATGCCCACACAGAGTTGAGAATATCTTGACGGGTCGAGGGTCTCTTGCTGGCGATGGTGAGGAGATGAGTTATGAAGCTGGCAGTGATGTTGTCTGCGGGGGACTTGCCTACAGAGCAGTGTATTTCAGAAAGAGATGTGTTAGCACGACAGGACTTGGTAAAAGTATCCAAAACCCCCACTTTGCACAACTTTCAAACAAGATGAATTACCCTTGAGACCGAGGCCATCGCCAAACTTGTACTTTGGCAGCGAGTGAAGGTATCCACAAAGACGAGGGACGAGGTCCTGATCAAACTGGCCCGAGGACTCGGCAGCAAACTTTGCCTGTGCGATCAGGGCGTGCTGGTGGCGCATTGTCTATTCGAAGACGGAGAGATTCAGGAACAGAGAGGAAACGCGTAAATTAATCCGAGACAATCATCAGCCGGGATCCTCATTGGCTCTATCCTCGTTAAAAAAAGAATGCCTGTTTGTTGGTACCATCAGTCCGCCCTCGGACAGCACGTGGTCCGAAGAGGTACCAGCACCGTGGGATTCGCCCGCCTGAGGCTTAGGGCTCGAGGGCTGGCTGGACAAGGGCAGAGAGGGACCAGCTCTAATGAGTCTCTGCACCTCGTCGTTAGAGGTGGCTGAGTCCTTGGCCAAGGTCGAGGCAAGGCTCGAAAGAATCTGCGAATGCAAGTCGAAGTCGACTCTTTTGTACGAGAAAGAGAGAGGTGTCAAAAAGTGATGTGATGAGTAAAAGGATGGACAAGGTGAATGGGAAACGGGATGGGGCGACGGAGCTGATTGATGTTCGATTCCGCAATGACTGAACTTACGAAGGCATCTTTTTTTTTGTTTTGTTGTTGTTTGTGGAGAGAGTGTTGTAGTTGTTGTGGTTGTGGTTGTTGGTAGGAAGGGAGAGTGTGAGAGAAGGAAGAGTATTTGAGGGAAACAAAGACGAAGAGAAGAGAAGAAGAAGAAAGAGAGAAAGAAACGAGAAGGCAGGTGTCAAATACCCAGAAACAATTGAAGGACAACACCTGATGGCGTTAAGAGAACACCTTAGGATGTTTGTTTGCGCATTGGCATGTGGAGAGTGCCGCTCGTACGAGCGCACAACAGCAGCAACAATTGTCTCCTGCCAGCCAGCAACAGAAAGAACAAAGCAAAAAAAGAGAAATGAGGGCTCACAAAGACACAAAGACATTCACTCACAAGGGAGTACAGTGCCACCATTAGTAACGAATTCATTTGCACATTCGCTTCGGTTGGGGAATAGGAGATTTAGCTTGGATTGGATGGAAATTAAAAAGAGGATAGAGTATCACTCAGCACTCACGTATGATACACCATTGTAAAGCGAACATGCTGAATGGTCCACTCATGGACGACCACCACCATAACCTCAGCAACAACAACAGCGAGAAAAAAATTCGACGTTGGGCGTTGGCTGTGCACGCCGTGTGTTTTCTTGATTGTATAGTAAACCCATGGCAGCAATGCATTAACCTTGTCAACCATAGGTATCGTCTCTACCTAGACCGGGACGCCCAACGAACGAAAACCAACAAGTGCAACGTCTGAGGTCAGAAAAGACTACCGCGAACAACAATTTGAACTTCAGCGCAACAAGGCATCGGCATTGATAAGAGCCAAGCGTGTCGATTTGTCCATCCGTCTGCATCCTGTCTCTCTCTCGCTCCCTTTCCCGCTCTCCTCCCAGCATACCATTGCTCTGAACTATGCTTGCTCCCTTTTTCCCGTTCATTTTTCATAACAAGCCCATTGGCCACACGTGACCCACTACCATTGAGAATAGAGAGAGGAGAGAAAAAACGACAACGACCCATCCTTTGCAAAGCTCATCATCTTTCCTTTTTTCACTCCTTCAGATCTCCATCTTCAGCTCCTTCCCTTCAAAAACACACTCAACACACAACAGCAACATTTTCACAATGAGCGGCCCCAGAAAGTACGGTATCGACAGAGGTAAGAACAAAAAAAAAAAAGACACTCTCTCTCATCCAACCTCCACAGTGGATTCCCCCTGAGCTTTAAAGTTTTTTGGGTGTGACCATGTCCAAACATGCAACCCCAACTGTTGCCATCACTTTTTTTTTTTTTTTTTTTTTTTTTTTGCTAACACCACAACTCATCTCGAATAATGACCTCTTACTCACCTAACCAAACACCTTCGTTGCTATTGCAATAGAAATTGCTGCCAAGCTTGCAGCCAAGTACGACGTTGGACGCGAGGTTGAGGTAAGGGACCCTCACAACGGACAAAAAAAATAAAGGAGGAAGGAGAATAGATGGATTGACAGGACAGTTGAACCCCCTGACACTTATGTCGCACACACTTTTGCATAACTGACTTTTTTTTTTTTATATGAACTACCTTCTTACCGGCTGCATTCTTGCACTTTTAACTACCACTAGGCTCGCGAGTGGATTGAAACCGTTGTTGGCGAAAAGTTCCCTCTGCCAGATTTCCAAGCATCGTTGAAGGATGGTGTAATCCTCTGCAAGTACGTGAAGAGTCGACATTGTTGTTGAGGTTTATTTTTGCAGTACACAAACTGCCTCGAAGAGTATATTGCAGTCGCTCGATCGCTCACTCATCTTTATTTCATCTTTCTTTCTTTGCAATTGACAATGCACTAACGACATATTTTAAATCATTAACACAAACAACTAGGCTTATGAACGTCCTCATCCCTGGTTTCGTCAAGGTCAAGGCCTCCAAGATGCCTTTCATCCAGGTACGCTACGCACAAACATGGATCTCTTTCACCACACAACAGCTAGGTGTCGTACAACAACCATTGAGCCAACAGGATCACAAAGATTTGCAATTAACTCACATCCAACATTTCATCTCTTTTCATCCCCCCTTTTTTTTTGAACCAACCACACTTTGCCCATTGTATATTAGATGGAGAACATTGCCAAGTTCTTGGAGGGATGCGAGAAGCTTGGATGCCCCAAGCACGATCTTTTCCAGACCATTGATTTGTACGAGAACAAGAACCCCGGCCAGGTTGTCGATGCCATCTTTTCCCTTTCGCGCCATGCTGCTAAGGCAGGAGTGGATATTCCCGTAAGTTGAACTAAAATTTTACCATTGTACCCAAAAGGATGGAATACTCCAGCGGGACGCACCTCTTTTTTTTTTTTTTTTTACGCTTTTGCTCTTGTATTTCCCGGCTAACTGAACCACAATACTCCGCTCTATGCTCTGCTGTTGACATAAAATAGATTCTTGGACCCAAGTTGGCAGACAAGCATGTAAGGAACTCGTTGTTTTTTGCTTGCTTCTTTTCTTCTCTTCTTTTTTCTATTTCTAACGTGGCATGATCTTTCGAAAGAAAAACCATCTTTGAGAGCAACGACGACTTTTGCAACAGTGTTACTCACACAATATTCTCTCTCTTGTGCTCACTATGCTTGTTCTTTTTATATTCGTGGACTTTATTAGGAGGTTGAATTTTCAGAGGAGGTCTTGAATGCAGGAAAACACATTATCAACACCTTCCAGTACGGCTACAGCGGCGGAGCAAATCAGTCGGGAGTACGGAACGGTCGTCGTGAGATCGGAGGCATCGACCCCGGTCGTGGCGGTCCTGTTGAGGCCTAAAAAATGCGCCTACACCTCTATGCCATGACCATGGCACGCGCAGGTCGCTCTTGTAGACGTTTTTGTTTTACCCCTTCACATTCATTAGGAATACCCTTCGTCCAACACACCTACCCACCCGCCACCCCTCTATCCACCCCTCATACGAGATTTTTTTTAGTAACTAATAATGAGATAATTAAAGATAGTGGGGACCAAGGACAGCTAGCTTTTATTTCTTATTGTCATGTTTTTGCTGCTTTCTTCCTAGACTTGACTTGAGGGGATTGACTAGTTTCTGAGAATCCAAGTTGATCAAAATCACTGACGAGGGCCTGAAGTTTCAAGCCAGCAGACGAACGCGCCTGGTGTGACTGTGCACTTTTCGAGACCGAGTACACTGCTGATGCTGGTGTGTGTGACAAAGACCGCTCTAGTCTCGCATCCTTTAATACCCCTTCCTGCACACCCTTGTTCTCATGCCCACTTGGTCCAGGAGTAGAGAGTTTGACATCCAGGATGGGAACTTCGTTCAAGAGCTGTTGCCATATCCTGCGGTAGAGTCGAGGAGTTAGAGTGTTGGATTTTGCAGGCTTGCCTCCAATACTAGGATGAAACCTCCCCGTCTCCCATCGATTTCTTTTTTGTTCTTCGCCAGTTTTGTTCCATGACTTGATAGTCGTCAAAATACGTTGTTCCCACTCGATGTGTTCCTGTGCTCTCTCAAGAGTCTCCACGTTGTCGTCGTCTGTAGGACGTATAGAACTCTTGGATAAACCTATCCGAGATTTTCGCTCAATTTCTTGTCGGATATCCCCGGCGAGGGGCGGCCTGACTTTGCCCATCTGTTTGGCGAAGAAGCGCCACCGAAGGTTTGCCTCTCGTTTCCCGTGCAATGGCTTGAACAGTGGCTGAGGCAGGACGGGTTGTACACTCTTCCCAGTTGTACCTTGGATCAGAGATACCAGGGGGGGTAATAGAATGGGGGGCACTGTTCTTTTCTTTTTGAAGAAGAGAGGTTCCGGATCCTCTTTGGACGCCAGCAAGACTTCTGACAGGCGATGTTGAGTTGTCGAGTCACTTATTGTTCCCGAAGAAGCCAGTGGTGCCGTTGTTGAAGAAGGTGTAGAAGTTCCTGAGGCAACGATGGCGGCAGAGAGTTTATCAGTCGACAGAGTCCTTGCACGCGTCGAGTCAACAAATGGCTGAAGAAGGATCCGCCGGTCCCTTCCCTGGAGACCATGCGAAAGTCTTAGGATCCGCATCACGGACTTGAGGTCCATCTGGTTGGCGCGTTCTATGAGACGGAGAGCCTGTCCGATAAAAACAGGAACGAGCGAAAGGTTGAGTGGGGGGAGAGGGAGGGGGTTATATTTTTATGAGCACAGTTTTTTGAGAAGGGAGGATAAATGAAAATGAAACTTTGAACGATTATCGCAAAATAGAGCAAAGAAAAGGTCAAGAAGGAAGACTCTTATGATGGAGAAAGAGTGGTTCGATTGTGATATGGTTGTTTACCTTGCGGGCATCGCTCATGTACTTCTGGATACGGTGCTCGTCCTTTTGGCTCTTATTCTTCCTGAAGGTCTCCTGGGCTCTTACTCGGATCCAGTAACTAGTTGAGAGAGAGAGTAATGAAGCAAGCAAGAAAGGAATGAGTTGCATGAAGAAAGAAAGAGTTCATTAGCCAAAACTGATCAAGGGTTTACCTTGATCGTTCGTCAAAGAATGATGCGCCTTGGCGGAGGATATGTCGGTAGAGGAAGAGGGCCTGGTGGCGGTGAGAGAGGCCTTTGAATGAGGCAGGAACAGGTCCGTAGGTCGGCATTGAACTTTCAGGGGTAGAGTGTGAGGGGTAGGAGTAGGGAGTGAGGAGGAGGGAGGGGGGGGAGGGGGCCCTGCTGGGCGGACGCGTTTCGGAGGAACATCTGAGGAGTGTTCAGCGAGGAATAGGAATGAATGGGTGCCAAGCCACCTCCGGCTGAATTTTTTGTCAAAAAGGACGGGCGCAACACAGATATGAACCAAAAAAAAGAAAAATGTGGGAGGAGCATGAACGACAAGAAGAAAAGACGATTAATGCAGCCAATCCTTGGCAGCAGCGACGGACAAGGACTGTCGACCAGTCAGTGGCGATTGTCATGATGGCCCTTACTTGGCAACAACCATCGATGCGTATGTGTGTGTGTGTAGTACTGTAGTACAGTGCAAGGGATGTGTGTTCCTGATTACTGTTGATTGATCCATTGTACATATACAGTACATTTGCAGGCTGTGAGCCTACCTCAGTTCAGTGAGCGATTCCCTCTTTTTTCATTTTTTTTTTTTTTTTCTTTTTTTTGTTTCTGCTAATCTCGCATCGTGCTTCATTCTACGGCGGTAACAATTTCTCCTAGCTCTCTCTCTCTATCTTTTCCCTCTTCCTCTCTCTCCCTCTCTCTCTCTCTCTCCTTCCTCCTTTCTTTCTTTTCTCCACTCTATCCGTCCCAACTTTCCTTCCTTCCTTCCTCCCCCCGTCCCTTGCTCCTTCTTTCTTCCTTCCTTCTTCTTTCCACCCCTCATCTCCATCGACCTCCCCTTCCTCTCTTAAACACAGACATACACCATGGCCTCATTCCCCTTCGTCCTCCAGGCCCACCAAGGAAACCACCAGGTCGAACTCGTGTACAACGGACAACAACTCGAGTTCGACGGACTCAGCCTCGATGGTACTCACTCGCCCATCGACCTCCTCTCCTGTCTCCATTTCTCCGATGGAATTCACATTCGTCGAAATTGATTCCTCTCGACAGGAAGTATCCGATCGCAACGACTAAACACAAGAGATTCGTTCTTCTTGTTAAACATTACTCATATAGAACCTAAGCAGTCTTCCAGCTGCCTTCCTTGCGGACCTTCCTCAACCTTCGCTGGTACGTTTGTTCGCCCTTTTTTTTTTTTTTTTTTTTTGTATTTCTTCCCGTCTCGAATCTCGAGTCAGGCTAGACCAGTATGTCCATATATCCACGTGTGGCTCTCGAACCCCTCACGGACCTGTGCACTTACCCTCCCAGTCCCCCCTTTTCTTCCCGTCGTCCAGGTGGTCACCGTATCATTAAGACTGTCGAAATCCTGAACATCGATATCGAGCACGAAGATTCGCTCGTACTTTCTGTTGCCTCTGCCAAGAATGGACCCACCAAGGAGTCTGTTCTTGAACGCCTCGTATTCCAGGTCAGGGACAAGGCCAATGCAGTTCAGTGGCAATCCAATGTACTCTCTCATGTCTATAAAGGTAAAACTCTACCGAAAATATTTTTACAGCTCCCACATGGTTTCTTTGGGTTGGTTTTTTTGGGCGAAGCCCAACGACAGCAGCAGCGATGCAAACCATCCCGTTTTCTATAGTCCACTCATCGCAATCATTTGCTTTAAATTGATAGATATCAAGAAAGGAAGACACTTCAAGGTCCTCGTCAACCCCTTCGGAGGCCAGGGACACGCGAAGAAATTGTGGGAGACCATTGCCGAACCGATCTTCAAGGCTGCCGGATGCACTTATGACCTGACCTGTATGTTCCTTTTCACAGGCTGCGCATGAGCTGGGCTGAGGGCGATTATTATTTTTGATACCGTGCCATTCGGAAAAGCCCAGTACTAACCTCTGCCTCCTCTCTTTGGACTATTTTTTTCTCTCCCTGAAAGACACCACGCACCGGTACCACGCAAAGGAGATTGCCAGGGATCTCAACATTCGACTCTTTGATGCCGTGGTTTCTGTCAGTGGAGACGGTGTTTTGCACGAGGTCATCAATGGACTCATGGAGCGTCCCGATGCAATTGCTGCTCACAAGCTACCAATCGGTGCCATTCCTGGAGGTAATGGCACTCCCGATAGATTCGAATACTACTGATCACCCTGGTTCTCATTTCATTCGTAACATCACGGCTTCTAACTTTTACTATCTCCAACTCAAAATAGGATCGGGCAATGCCTTGTCATACTCTCTTTTGGGCGAAGATCATGGAAGTCATGTCACCAACGCAGTTTTGGGAATCATCAAAGGAAGAGCTATGCCTGTCGATTTGTGCTCGGTCACACAGGGTCAAAATCGCTATTTTTCGTTTGTTCTCCAGTCTTTCGGTTTGGTCGCTGATGTCGATCTGGGCACGGAAGATATGCGCTGGATGGGTGAGGCACGATTCACCGTGGCAGCTGTCGGAAAGTTATTGTCTCAGCAGACCTACCCTTGCGAGATCTCTTATATCCCGGTGGAAACCAATGTCGACAAGATTCGCGCCGAATACAACTACAGGCGCCAACAGTCTGTCGTCTGGGCCGATCAGACCCACGATGAACTGGATCAGTCCCACCCAACAATTGTCGATCGCTTTGGCGGTGTCAATGCTCAACTCAACAAGAGCGACGGATGGGTCACGGATTCCGAGGACGTTATTACAGCAGTCGGCGCCAAGTTGCCATGGATCTCCAAGGGAATGCTGCTTAACCCTGCATCAACCCCTAACGATGGCTTGATCGATCTCATTGTTTTCCCCAAGGGCACTGGTCGCATGAATGGTATCCAGATCATGTTGGGCACAGAAACCGGCGAGCACATTTATCACGACAAGGTATGTCTTGGTTGTTTTTAAATGCTCTTTTGTATATTGAACACAAGATTATGACTGGTAAAGATACGGTTGTGCTGACCATTGAGATTTTCTATTGCGTCACGTAGGTCCGCTACATGAAGGTCAAAGCGTTCCGTCTGACCCCAAAGAACGAAAGTGGCTTCATTTCCATGGACGGTGAACATACGCCGTACGCGCCTTACCAGGTTGAAGCCCATCCTGGTCTCATCTCTGTGCTCAGTATTGAAGGACGCTATGCTCGCAGTATGCGGGAGTAAGAGCTGTATCATCGCCATTGTTTTTTGTAGTAAGATTAGTAATAATAATTAAATATACCAGACCATTGCATGAAGTTACGAAAATGAATGTTGCCTGGGTAATTTATGATAGGATGTGAAGGAAGCCGAGAGGAAGAAGGGAAGCCGCACAATATATTTTTCTTCTCATATTTATTTTGTTTGTTGGGTTGTACTACTTGTTGGTTTTTGCCAGAGAGAAAAGAAAACGGACAAGCATGTATGGTGTCGACCGTTCTTAGATGAACTTTACGTCTCCGAAGGCACACAAGAAACTGAATTCTTCCTTGTTGTAGAAGTCAACATATACAACACCATTCTCCTATATATGATGAAAACAAAGGGGGGATGTTAGCAAATATCAATGATACATTCTTCTCTCACCAGCAATTTTTGCAGCTCCAAGCTTTGGGCGAAGCCAAATCAAGAAAATGTGAGGAATGTTGTGGCCAAAGATTATGCAAAAAAAAAAAAAAAAAAAAAAAAAAAAAAAAAAGGGCTTACTCCTTTGACGCCTGGGTCAGTCTCGAGGTCAGTGGTGACGAGGTCAACACATCCGTATATGACATGGTCATCAGGTACGATGTTAGGGAAAGATGAAAGGGAGCATCCGAGGGCAGGTGGAGCGATTTTCAAGGCCTTGCAAAGTGGTTGAATTTCATTCCACAGCAGGTCTTGCGAAGGTGGCGATGTAACTGGAGTGGATGAGGTGAGTAAGAGGTGATGCGTGTACATGACCTTTTGGTTTGTCATTGTAAAAGAGCGTGTCCATTTGTTTTTATGTTTGTTTCTTACTTTGGTTGTAGACTGTAATGCCAACTTTGGCATCGGAAGGAAAAGCCTCCTTCTTTTCAAAGTTGCCGACGAAATGGAAGCAATAGCGGTTATTCTCGATGCCCTTGAAAGAAGGTACAGTCAGGTTTCCAAAATCATGGCCAGTGGGTTCCAGGAACTACAAAGGAATTTCAGTGAGAAAAATAAGGAAGAAAAAGTGCGCCCATGGTTGTTCAGAACGGGTGTTGTTTTAGTTGAGGAATGTGGATTTTTTTTTTTAAAAAATAGGGTTAAACGATGAGTACCCGACAATACTTTCTTGTGAGCACTGTCTTTGCAGAAGTTCAGGTTAGAAGTAGGATCTTCGCCCATGCCCAAGGCTGTGGTAGCAAGAGAAAGTGCAAGCGAGAGCAAAGGAATAAAGGTGTGCATGTTTGAGTATGAGCGGTTAGTGAGTGTTGAATGTCGATGAGAAAGGAAGGAGGTGGTGTTCGAACAGATGGAGAAAAAAAGAGTGAAAAAAATGTTATTTTGAAGTTTCTTTGTTCACTGTGGTTCCCTTATTTTTGTCTGGAGATGGGTGGGTGGTCAAGGGCTTGGGTTTTTGCAGTAAGGAGAGGATGGAGAGGGAGGAGAAGGGGTAAGAAAACATATACCGTCGTCCCTCCTGTACTTCATCGGCCCCCTTCTTTTTTTTTTCTTTTTTTTTTTTGGTCGTAGTGTGGTCCTTGTTTTAAGTGTCAGGGAGGAAGAGAAAAGGGGAAGGAGAGGGATGGTCTCAAAGGGCCTCTCTTTTTGAGGCCTCTCAACGTCAAGCTCCATTTCGCACAACCCGTCCTATTTATCCTCTTCCTTGTCACTGCTCCTCGTCGTTCTCGGGGCATTATCCAAGGCAGATGAAAAAAAGGATGAAAAGAGACACGGGAGTTAGGACAGTAAAGCACATCCGTTGTCGCATCAAGGTGCTCAGGATGCATAGGTCATTGGTTCTCGTTCTACTCCTGTGCCATGGAGAAAATAAAAAAGTCGTACGACGCCATTACCAGAGCAAGGTACATCCATCCAAGTCGTTTGCACCTCGGTTGACCGAAATCGATCAGTACGAGCCGAAGAGCCTTTGAGGCGGTAGTAGACAGCTCTTAGCGTCCGTAATTAAACATATGGTATGAAAGCTTCACGCCTGTCAAGTCTTGGGACCACAAAGGACTGAGCAGGATTAGACATAGGGTAAAGGCTGAGGTCAGCGATGTACCAGTTGAGGTAAGGATCATGTTCGTCAAATCGGGAATGAAAGAAAGGACAGGGTGCATCTAATATGAGAGCGAAACTATCTTTGTTGGCCACGCGAGATGAAGGCTGGTTTGGTTTGGACTGACAGACCCACGACGTGGCTTGTTGACACAAAGAATGACAAGGGCAAAGGTGGACAGTGCTTTTTCTTTTTGGAAGATCGCCGAGTTGGTGAGCAGTTCTGCTTGTTGCTCACAAACAAAGAAAACGTGGTAGCATAAAACCAGGGCGAACAGTTGATAAGGTGTGGAGAGTGGCTGTGGCTTGAATGGGATTAGTGCTTTATGATTGTCGTCTATGATATAGCTTTTCTTCGTCTAGTGTTATTAAGCGCCTGTTGCGATGTACATACCCTTTTTTTTCTCAGCTTTAGTTTATCGTGGTTGATTGGATGGTGGGTCTAGGTGTAATGAGTGGGTGGATGGTTGTATGTATGCACGGGAAGTTCTTACAGCGAACAGCGTGCATAAAATGAATGACCTGTATGTAAAAAAAGAATGAACCGTTGGGATAGCTTGATGGGAAGTAAGTACGGCGAAAGATGCCCTCTCTGTCTTTTTATATGTTCGTTTGTTTGTATGTTTGTTTGTTTGTTTGTTTGTTTAGTTTGGTTGCTTCGGTTGGTTGCGTTGTGAACTGGTGCTGCTGCTCCAGCAGTGGAAGGCTGGGATTAGTGGCGCCTTTTCCATTCAGGTACCATTCGAGTGTGAGTTTATCAGTTATGAGTGATAGATTGAGAGTGATAGAGACAATTGAAAAAAAGGGGAAGTGTGATGTCCGACTGATCACACACCCACGCAGACAAAGACACAATCATCACACACCATATCAGTCTCACTGATTGTGACAAGTCCCTTTGTTGTCGTCCTTGCCTTTTTTATCCTCCTTTCTTTTCCTTCATCATCTTACTCTTTCCCCCATCACCTCCCTTCATCACCCCCTCCCTTTCCTCAATTCTCTTTGCCACCATTCCCTTATTCCCTTCTTGCCCCTACACTCTCCTCACCTCTGCAAAGGGCACACACAAACACTACTCGTTTTTTCTTCATTCTTCCTTTTTCATCGCCTCCCCTGTTAGTTTTTCCTTCTTTATCTTTGGGTGAGTAAAACCAACTAGGCACACCCATTCACTGACAGCGTACAAAATACAGCTTGCATAGGGATGGTTTTTTTGTCATCAGAACTCATTTCGTTCTTTTCTCTTATACAATGTTCCTTCAACACTCACACCTTCTGATTGCTCATTTGGAGAAAGAGAATGAGAGAGGGGGTGGCTGAACAAAAACTCAAAAACAACACATAAAAGAGGGAGGGGTGGAAGAAGAGACTAGCTGGCTTGCACCTTGTGACCAGTACACATATCGTTTCCAAGTGTGTGCGCTTTTTACCGTCGTTATAGCGGTTGTTGTTGTTGTTGCTGCTGTTGTTGTTATTGCTGATGTGGTATTGCCGTTGTTTGTCAAGAGAGAGTGCATGTATGTATTTATGTGCGTTTATGTGCGTGAGTGTGTGTTTGTATGTACTGTACATGTGCAGAACATGTTTATTTTCGCACACATCCACCCTTCCACCCTCCTACCCTTTACTCTTCTTTTTTTTCTCTCTTGCCCTGCCCTGCTTGTTTGCCTGTCTGTTTCTCCTGGTTCTTTTTTCTCTTTTCCTTTTCTTCCCCCCCTTGTTATTTTTTTTACTTTTTAGTTTTTTTTTTCTTGCTTCTTTTTCTGTCCTTCACCACTACGACACTTTCATACTCCTCTCTCCCTTGCCTTCCCTTCACCCTTCTTCCTCATCCCGATTCCCACTTTCACTCAATCCTTCCTCCCTAACTAATCTCTTTTCCCTCGCCCTCCTTCCTCCCCCTCCTCCCTCCCGAGTAGTAGCTGAGACGCCTATCCAGCAATGGCCCCCAAGACCCCTCAGGCCAACTCGAAGCTGCCAAAGCCGCCCACTGCTGGTGGCCCCGTCAACCTGACTGGCATCCCCGCCCCAGCAAGCGTGCTCCAGCGACGATCCTTCTTGACCACCCCAGCCTCAAGCTCCGTCTCCAAAGCCTTCAAGGATATGACCCCCGAACAACAAGCTCTCCTCGCCGAAGCCATCTCTATCCACAGCCCCGGTTTAATTGATCCTGCACGCAAACCCACTCAACCCACAACAACACAGGCCTCAGGATTCTCACCAACACTCACCGCACACAATACCTCTGGACACACCTCAGGATTCGGACACTTTTCTGCCACAACCGCACCCTCTTCCTCTGCCCTCGGCTTTGGTCACCCTCAACAGCCTCCCAGCCCTGTCAATAATGACCGTGCCTCTCCCACCAGCCTCACTTCGCCATTGACCCACAGGACATCACAGATCACCCGACGACCCAGCAACTCTCGTCTTAGCATGGTCCCTGAAACGTCCACCACTGCCCCTCTCAATAATAGCGCTCTTCCTTCGCAAGTCAACACGACGACGACGACCGGTCAGCAACAACTCTCTCGACCCGCCTCCTATTCTGGCCTGTCCTCCCCTCTCTCCACTTCCAATCCTAACCTGCCAACCAATTCGTCAGCACCTTCGCCCACACCAGGAGGAGCTCCTTCAACCAATCGTCTGACTTCCAGTTCTCCCTCAGGATCCCGTCCCACCTTACTTACATCGCGTCTTTCTACAGGATCAGGAATTGCCTCCCCAGCGACCACAGGAGCCCGCACTAGCTTGATGAAGCAGCCATTGTTCCAACGTCCCGCAGGTGCTGCATTGCCTTCTGCTGTTCCTGCTGCAGCAGTTCCAAAGAACCCATTGACAGGAGTTCCTGGCTCACCTGTTGTTGCTCCTCCATCTCTTGACAATTATGAGATTGGCGATCGTGTTATTGTCGAGAGCATGGCCTTGTCAGGATACCTTCGTTACGTCGGGCCTGCTGAGTTCAAGTCTGGTACCTGGGCTGGTATTGAGCTGGACACACCCACGGGCAAGAACGACGGCAGTGTTAACGGGTAAGACCTCTGTCGTCATTCAATGCTTTTGTTTATAGTTATTCAGTGGATCATAATCCCCCTTTTCTTAGCGATATTGCGTCTGTTGTGTCTTTTTCATCCTTTTCGTGTCATCCAAGAATACCGAAAGTGAGATGAAAAAAAACGACGAAGAGAAGGAAACCAACAAGGTGTGTTTCAATGACGCTCACATTTTTTTGCATTGTTTTGATCTTGCTTCGGTCTTTTGATTAGGGTCACCTATTTCCAATGTCGACCAAAGTGCGGTATTTTTGTCCTGGCTGCAAAGATCGTAAAGTCGGAGCTGCTCTTCCCATCTTCACCAGACCTAGACCCAGCTCGTCCCCCATCTGCCCAGGAGACTCACGCACCTACAGCACCAACGCACCCAACACACCAGTCAGTCCAGCCAGAGTCAGCCAGTCATGCGGCCCAGGCAGCCTCCAGGATCACTGCGGGATCAAGGGCATCAAAATATATCGGCATGACAGCGACTCAACTCAAGCAACGCAATGGAGCTCCCCAGTCATCAATCACCCGCCCTTTATCAACAAGCCAACCCAGCCTTCCAGGCGCATCAGTCAGGGCTGCCAGTCCGACCATCCGTGCTCTTGGCGGATCATCAGGATCGCCCACCACTTCAAGAACAATGACCCCCGGACAAGCAGCAGCAGCAGCACGAGCCAACTCTCCCTCGCCTGTCCCCAAACCAGCTCTTCGATCCAACTCACCAACCACGCGCCCTACCGCTGGGACTCGTTTGTCGCAGAATGGAGCGAAGCCGTCAGTGAACACTCTTATGGCAAAGCCAGGCGCTCACTCTCGTTCAGCTTCATCCACATCCTCTGTCACATCTCAATCCAGTGCCGCTGGTTCGCGTGCTCGAACATCTCCTACACCTCGTGCCATGACTACCCCTAGGAGACTCTCCTCACGTTCGGAAACGCCCGATGCAACCAGTATATTGTCTCCAAGCGAAAGTAGGACCAGCCTCCTCGATCATGCGTCCTCTGGACAGACGGTGGGGTCCCCTCAGAGTGCTGTCTCCCTCCAATTGCAGCAGTTGCAGCTCGACTTTGATACAGCCATTGCTGAAAACAATTTGTTAAAGTCCAAAGTGACCGAGACAAAGCAGCAGTTGGAGACGACGAAGCTCTTGGAGAAAAAGGACCTGTCGTATGATGAGCGCGCCTTCCTCAGCAAGAACTTGGATAAGGAGGCTATCGATGAACGCCTTGCTCAGGAACTGGAGGAGTTGCACCTGTTGAAAGCGACATGGGACAAGGAGAAGGCGGCCAAGGATCAAGAGCTGAAGGTTGTCACCGAGAAGATGACACAGGCGTGGTTGGAAGCCGCACGGTCACAAAAGGAACGAGCAGCACTCATTCAGGAAAAGACTACCTTGGCTGAGAAGCTGAAGGAGATCCAGGAGAATGGCGGCGAAACCACGCGGGCCGAGATCAGCGCCTTGGGTGAAGAACAAGAGATCCTGATCGAGTCCCTCAAGAAGAGTTTGGTCGAAGCCGAGGAAAAGACCACGGTGTTGGAGAGCAAGCTGGAGGACCTGACGGCAAGGGCCAACGAAGAGGAGGAGAAGTTGAACCAGGCCAACGCAGAATCCCAGGCAGCCATCGAAGCCGAGAAACAGGAGCTGCAGTTGGAGCGTGATGCCCTGCAAACCAAGCTAGTTGAGGTGGAGGCTGAGGCGCAGGCATATGCAGAAAAGTCCATGCTGACCCTGAAGGCCGCCTTGGATGAGACTGAAGCCGCCAATGAGCAATTGACTGAGCTGCAGCGTCGTTTGGACGAGGAAGCAGAGTCTCGCCGCTCGGAGCAGTCAGAGGCGGACACCAAGTACAAGGCACTCGAAGAAGCTCTGCAGGAAGCACAGGCACAACTTGCCAAGAGCGAGAAGCTGGTCCGGAGTCACGAGGAAAAGTCGAAGGAGCTGTCGGTGGTTGTTACCAAGCGTGACCAAGAACTGGACGGACTCAAGTTGCAGCTTCAGGATTTGGCGGGCATGGTCCAGAGTGAAGAAGTCGACCGGATGCGCAAGTTGTGGGAGCACGAGAAGAAGCGTCTGGAGGAAGCCGTGGCTGATAACATTACAGTCATGACAACACTCCGTGCGGAGATCCTGGACCTGGAGTCAAACGAGGAGGAGCTCACCGCCAAGATCAAGACTTTGGAGACTTCTGAGATCACCTTGAAGAGCCTCAAGGTTTCACTCGATGCTGAGGTGGAGCGTCTTCAATCGTCCGTCAAGGCCGCTGAGAGTTCCTTTGCTCAAGAGCGCTCCACTTGGGAGGCCAAGCTTGCAGAGTCCGAATCGACGCTGGAGAGCCGCCTGTTGGAGAACAAGGAGCGTATGGATGAATTGGAGGCCATCGCACTGACTGTTGAGGAATGGAGCGAGCGGTGCGAGGCTCTGCAGCTTGAGATGATCCAGAAAACTGCCAAGGTTGAGGAGATCGGATTCGAACTCTCGGAGGCCCAAAACCAGAGAGAGATTATTGCGCAAGAGATGGAGACCATCAAGGCGGAGCTGAAGGCCAAGGACGAGGCATCTAGCGTAATTGCAGAGCATGCCGCTCAGTTGGAGACATCCAGGGCAGAGATCACTGCATTGGAGGAAGAGCGCGAGCAACTTTTGGTCAAGGTCTCGGAACTCGAGGCAGCCCTAGCCTTGTCGGCGTCAGCTCCAAGGGCGACGGCTTCGGGAGCAGAAGGATCAGAGGCTGTTCTGAACAGGACCGAGCTCGAGGAGGAGATTGCTGGCTTGAAGCAGATGGTCCACGAGTTAACAGCCGAGAATGCCTCAGTGGCAAGTGACAACAAGAAGTTGATGCAAGAGCACGATATTTTGATGGAGGCCCACAAGCATGTCGAAACTGAGTGCCTCAAGTTGATGGACGAAGTCGAGCGCCTCCACTCGGAGAGCTTGGCGGCAACATCTTTGGGAGAGGCCGACGGCGCCGACAAGGACGAGCTGGATGTCATTCAGAACGGTACCGAGATCAAGACTGCCATCATTGGCCAGAGCGAGCTGAAGGCAGCACTCAACAACGTGTCGCTCCTCACAAAGGACACGGCGATTTTGACCCCTACCGAGAAGCCCGGACAGAACCAATCAGCCTCTGTTATCCGTCTCGAGAATCTGCTGAAGGACAAGCAGGCCATGCTGGATCGACTGACTCAGGCACATGCACTGGAGATGCGGGATCTTCGCCAACGCTATGTTGATCTGGACCGGTCGAAAGCATGGGAGCTGAATCAGCTGAACAAGGAACTCACTGATCTGGAGTCGTTGATCGAAAGCAAGATCTTCCACGAGGCTGACTTGGAGGAGGAGGTTCAGCAGAAGCAGAAGCAGATTGACCGTCTTCAGAGTGAGGTAGCGGACCTGAAGAGCCAGCTATCCAAACTTTCGAACGGAACGCACGGATCGGTGGCCGACCTCCCTCCCAATGGCTTGTCATCTGACCGCTACTCGTACTCTTCGACCTCGGTCCTGCCCAACGGACTTTCAAGGACATCTGCAGGAGCTGAACGGACGAGGACTGTCACTAGCGGAACAGACCAGACGACGCTTTTCTGTGAGGTGTGCGAGGTGGAGGGCCACGATATTATCAGCTGTGTGGCGGTCTTTGGTGGCGGCAAGAATGCTACGCCCAAATCAACTGTACACACAACCCCCATTTTTGAAGAAGACCAAGACGATGACAGGCCTGTAAGTATTGTCCAGGGATCAATAGCCTTAATATACTTTGTTCATGTATGTATGCAAAATCCTCGGTATCATCAACTAACACCTTCACCTTTTTCTCTACTATAGTATTGCGAGAACTGCGAAGAGTTTGGCCTGCATTACACTGACGAGTGTCCCAACGAGTCGTTGACGTAAGTATTGTATTTGTAGCGATGTTCAATGATCCCTGCATTATGTTAGCTGTGATATTGACGCCGGAATTTTGTTTACTTCGATACACAATAGATACTAAATGTCTGCATCGTCAAAGGAGAACCCAGAGGCGGGATCGTTCATTTTTTTCTTACTCTCCTCTTCACCATCATCATCATTCATTTCAAGAATACCCCACCACCTTGGATATTGTCTTTTTTTTTGTGATCTACACTTTATCCAGGGCACATGCATTGCATGGCAGCACAACCCACGATTGACCGCCTATCACTCTCTCTCCCTTTCTCTCATGGTCTGCGTCAGCTCGTCAACAATAACGATGAGCGACGATGTACATATACATTTTCTTTCTCTCTTTCTTTCGTTGTTTCCCGTATTCCTTTCGTTGTAAGCTCCATCATGCATTTGTTGTCCTGTTTTTTTTCTTACTTTTCTCTATCCTTTCATTACCACGAATAAATCACGTGTCACCTTTTCGATTGTTTGCTTTCCCCTGAACACTTTAAAAATTGTAGTGCCAGACTTTCGTCTTGACATTCTTTCTTAACATCACAATTAGACTCGGACAACCCCTCCCGAGTCTCCAAGAACGACAATCATCCGCCTACCCATGACCACTTCAGCGAATGGATATTCCATCAACTCAGCATCTACCATGACCCCAGAAATCAGACATCGTGGAGGCCAGGGACAGAAAGAAAATGAACAAGACCGAGGCTCAAAGGAGGCCAGCCATGGGCGCGACAGCATTCCATCAACACCACAGACAAAACAGCAGCGGCAGCAGCAGCAACAGAAGGTCCTAAAGACAACCCCTACACGGTCACCCTCCTGGACCAGCCTCGCCGCATTAACGATGCAGGTCTCTTTACAGGATTGGATCCTGATAGCAACCATGATCTTTGGCGGTTGTTGCAGTAACGTCTTTGCCCTCGAGATCCTTGTCAAGTAAGTTGACATTCCTTGACGCTTCTGTGTGACACTGGGAATCAACGGCCTATTTTTTTTCTTTCTCGGGAAGGTTTGAATTGGTACTAATTTGATTCACTCGTGCTCTCTCACTCTTCCTCTCTCGCACATGTTTTAATATCATTAGCGATGCACCCAAAAGTGGTAAGAACAACTAACCGGGATGCTTATGAATGGTCTGGATGCTTGGGACAGGATCTTCATTGTCATCAGCGTGACTAACGGAAAGGACGATTCTGTGCTTTGGTTTCATAGGACAAATGATCACATTTGCTCAGTTTGTGTGCGTTTCCGCATACGGATTGGCCATGCATCTGAAGTGGCCCATCGTTCAGGAATTGTGGACACCAATGTCATCTTCAGCCTCCTCTCGGGAAGTTCAGGACCAATCCTCCCAAAAAATCTGGAGATATATACCCCATTTGAAAAAGCGCAAAATTCCAATTACCCGTTGGTTGGCTATTGTGGTCATGTTTTTTGCAGTCTCTGTCCTCAATAACCAGTCTCTGGCTTACAAGATCTCGGTTCCACTGCACATTATTTTCCGGTCGGGAGGGCTCATGGTCGGGATGGTGCTGGGCATGATCTTGATGAAGAAGAGATACAGCAAGTCTCAGATATTTGCCGTGACAATTGTCACCATTGGAGTGATCTATGCAACGACAAGTGCCAAAGCGAGCTCACCCCAAAAGTCCAAGCCCCAGGATTCCACTGCGAATGCAGGCGACTACGCGATCGGCGTCTTTATGTTGACCGTTGCCTTGATCATATCGTCGCTCATGGGCTTGTTGCAGGAGGCAACATACCAAAAGTACGGCGCTGAGTGGCGCGAGGGCCTCTTTTATTCCGTAAGTGAGCGCCGACTCGTTTCACTGAATGTTAATTTTTTTTGCTGTGTGGTTTTTTTTTGTTGTTGTGGTTTGGTGGACTAATTTATTGTGTTGTGAATTAATGGTATTTATCGATTAGCACTTTCTCGCGGTGCCAATGTTTCTGTTGTTCTACAGCGACATCATTGAGCAGTTCAAGATCTTCAACCGGTCCACACCTATTCCGGTCCTTCAATTGGTCCGCCAGATCGGTCCATACCTGCCCTCGTCCGTTGCCTATACATTGAGTTCTATTACGATCCCACGACTCTGGATCTTTTTGGCCGTCAACACTTTAACACAGTAAGTTTTGATGGCGATATTTTGGAGCCAATTCATAACCTCTCGTGTATGATTCACATTCCTTATAAGCGCATATATTAATTTTGTTTCTGATATCGTTGATAGGTTTATGTGTATCTCGGGGGTCCACCGACTCACGTCGTTGTCATCAGCGTTGACGCTGAATTTCATTCTCAACCTTCGCAAGTTCAGCTCGCTGTTGATTTCGGTGTTGTACTTTGAAAATGGTTTTGGATTTGAGATGGCCGTTGGATCGAGCCTTGTGCTTCTGGGCACAGTGATGTATTCCTTGTCGTCGTCGTCGTCCTCCGGTGCAAAGAAGCCCAATCCGAATACGGATACGACTACGACAATAACAACAACAACAACGACTAGTACAACTAACGTAACGACGGCGAGTACAGTTGCGACGTCCAAGTCAGCCACGACAGGAGTAGTAGGAGAGGCCGAGGCACCGTTGGACTCGAAGGGGCAATGAACGCATTCCATCTATCTACGTATCATCTATTCATTCTGCTCATTCCCATTTTAGATCCAATAACGACGGCATTTTCGTTTTCTTTGTAACTACCACCCCCTCTCCACATTATTTTAGACAACGAGTGACAAGAGCATAAACAGGGATATACATACGAGAGCAATTTTATTTTGTAAGGGTGCCCAATGGAAGACGAGAAAAGAGTTTAGGGAAAATATTGAAATGAGAGAAGAAAGATGGCACTGTTAAGGTTGAGGTATGGAGGGAGTAAAAAAAAAAAAAAGTAAGAAAACGTCGACGACAGGGCTGGGATATGATTGGAAGACCGACATGCAATTTCTGGAATGAAATGACTTGGAGAGACTAAGACAAAGTAAGAAGGTGAGAGAGAGGGAGGGAGGGGAGACGATCACAGCCGACGAACGGAGTGCATGAGTGTGCTTGCAGCAATCATGTCACTCCCTCTCTCTTGTCCCTTCCACTTGGGAATGCTAGCCTTGCTCCTCCACAGGACAGGGTTTTTGGTTGCAGCAACAGTTGTCCTTTCGTTGTACCCCTCTGCTGTTTGCCACTTTTCTTTGCTTTCCACGTTTGTTTTTGTTTAATCTACCTCTCACTCTGTCCCTCTTTCTCCCCTCCCCTCCCCCTCCCCCCTTTTTTTTCTCGTCTCTTCATCTTCGTCACCTTCTGTTTTTCTTTTCTTTTCTTTTCTTTTCTCTAACTCCCTTCACACCCCTCCCAGTCCCTCCCCGATTTCTACTCTTCGACAACCAACCCGTCTTTATTCTCTTCCTCCCTCTCCTCGTACCTTCGCATCAATCGATACCCTCTTTCTCCTCCTTTATTTATTCCCTCTTCGACCTTAACACCCGCCACCAAAAAACCCCACACACAGTACTCTAGTGTCACTCCTTCTCCCCCCCTCACGACAACCACAAAACCAGCAGCAAACGAAAAAGGAATTAATAATAACAACAACAACAGCAACCCCTGAATGCTCGCATTCATAACTCTCCAGTGATGGCAACTACATACAACACCACGAACAATAATAATACCATCAACAGCCCACCTGGCACTATAAACGGCATTCCTTTTGCTCGTCCTTACGGAATCGACCCACAGGATGTGCCGTGGTTGTCGGACCTGATTGCGAGACAATCGCTGCGCCTGTTCGATGGCCGACAGCTGCACGACCTTTCGCCCTCGGTCGCCTTTGGACCCAACGCCGCTATCCATACCGCCCACTTGCCTCTGCAGCCCCAAAGCAATCAGACCACCCTGGTCGCTCTCAAACAGCACCACCGCCCTGCAGACTTGATCTCCGAGGTAAAGACATGATAAAGTGAAGACTGTATCGCAGTGTTTCCCCTATTGTCGATGCCCTGTGTTCTCCCCCTTGTTGTACCAGTCAAGAAAAAACGAAAAAAGAAAAAAAGAAAAAGAAGGGTAGCAGTGTCTTTCTCTTCTCCCCCTTTCTCTCGAAAGGGTGTTACAAATTCAAAATCATCTACTCTTGTCCCTGAACTAATGCCGGATGATTTACCACTCCTCGTGTGTTTTTCTACTCTCCTGTCCAAACACTGGTTCGCACCCTAATTCTTTCTTTTATTTTGCCCGGCGTCTCTTTACGATTGTTTTTTCTTTGCTCACTGGTTATGCTCAAAACAAAAAAACAAAAACTATGTTACTTAGGTCCACCTACTGCTCACCACCCCGGCCTCGCAATTCACCAATCCCATCCTGGGTATCGTCCAGTTGGGCGACCAAGGGTTCACCTACCTCGTCGTCCCCTACCATCCCCTCGGCAACCTCCGCCAATACATCGCAGACCAACGGCCCAACCTCAAACCTCTCTCTCAAATGCAGATCATCCACGACATCGCTTCAGGACTTGAATATCTCCACCAACGAGGCATCCAGCATATGAACCTGCACTCGGCCAACGTTCTCATCACAATGCAAGGCATGGCTGTCCTGACCGACTTTGGACGACCCAACAACCGTGCAGAGGTCGGCATGCCCCCAAAACCTCCAGAGCAGGAACGGATTCGATCCTTGGCAACCGTCTTTCTTGCCCCTGAAGTGCTTGCCTCTAACCAATACTCGAGTCAGAGCGAGGTCTATGCACTTGGAATGGTCATGTTTGAGCTGTTGACGGGCAAAGTCGCGTTCGATAAGGACTTGAGCCAGCCAGGGCTCTCGAACCGCATCATGTTTGGACGCAAGGATGACATTCCAGCCAACATCAAGGGGAGCCCTGGCACGGCCTACGAGACCCTGATCAAGGATTGCTGGGAATTGGTCCCAGCCAAACGTCCTCATCTCTCCCAGGTCAAATTTCGACTCGAGCAACTCATGGACGAATGTAGGCAAAAGAATGAGGCACTTAAAGCTCTCCAACTCCAGCAGCAGCAACAATACCAGCAGCAACAGCAGGCCCAATACATGCAGCCTTATCAACCAGGCTCAGCAGCACCGCCAACACCGCCCTTGCCGGAACTTCCGCCTGCCACCAACACGATACAACCCCAAAAAGTCGTTCCTGAGCTGTCGCTGAATGTGATTACAACCCATATCATTGTGGCGGATACAGTTCGACTGGACACATCTCGCATTGGAACAGAGGGATCGAGCAAGTCAAACCCAAAATTAAATCAACAGGATGCAACATCGACTGCACAGCCCAAGCCCATCGAGGCCTGGACGATTGGACAGGCGACAATATCGGCTACAGCACAACGACGCGATACTATACCCATCTCTACACGAGCCCTTGAGATATCCTCCACGCAACAACGCGTCAATCAGCAAACTACCCCATCGAGCCCCGATAGCGTACAGTCGTCGACCTCGCCGATTGCCCTTATTCCTATCCCAACCCTGCCTCTGGTCTCTCCAACGCACCACCATCCACCACCACCCATCACCCCTTCAGCGTCATCGGCAACAGGAAGCGACGTCGGCTACAACAGCTCCACAACAGGACCAACTTGGCCACTGCCACCAAGGGTATCGAGTGCATCAAGGCAAGGAGGGCATACGCCGTCGCCATCTACCCCAGCCCTGCCGACTCTGACGACTTCAACCCCAGGACCAGTGTCCCCGTCGCCTCGCAGTGCTGGTGCAGACGATGACGCGGATATTGTCGTTCGCGCCTATGCCAGCGTTCCCAGAGCTGCCGCCTCCCCAACTCATGCTTCAGTCCCCACGCCAATAGCAGCGCGTATGATTGCCGCTGCAGCCACCGCTCAGGCGAATGCAATGCCTCCGACTCCGACCTCGGCCTCCCCCGATCCAACGCAGCACTCTTTCAGCAGCAACAGCGGCATCAGCGGAAGCGACCGTCATACCCGTGAATCGATTTTGATTATTCCCGCATTCCCCGAACCACCATCCACACTCCACAACCGTCGCATCTCTAACATCGACCCTCGTTTCCGCCACCCACCTCGCCAGCTAAACCTTTCAGGACTTCGGGAACACGAACGTGGACACTCGTTTTCAAGCGATGATTCGGGATCACGCGGACCCATGAGCCCAAACCGTACTGCGGTCGGAGCTGTGATGTCCCCACAAGAGGCTGACTCTGGGGCCTCCGTTACTGCTGGACTTGCAGCTCGTGCGGCATATACGCCCATCGCGTCGTCAGAAGATGTCCCTATGGCCACCCCTTCCAACAGCATCCATGCGGCAGCCAAGAATGGTGACTTGCCAGAGCTGCAGCAGTTTTTGAATCGCGCTCTTAGTCGTTCGCTTTCCAATGGATCGTCTTCTTCGACCGGCAACCCCAACCAGACCCAGAGGACAGGCAATGGGCATGGAGGTCGTGGTTCAGCGGCCGAGATTTTGGATGAGTACGAGCCGATCGAGCGTCTCCCTGTGTTGTGTTGTGCGGCGGTTGCTCGAAAGAACAAGTACCAGGCGCTCAACATGGTCCTGAAGGCTGGTGCAAATGTCGACGGCAAGGAGCAGCGTGGTGGCAACACGCCTCTGCATCTGGTCTGCGAGACCGCGTTGCCTCCGCTTGCGGATCCTTCGGTGACTCGGCTCAAGCAGGACGAACTTGACGATCGGGCTCGGTCAAGGAGTGAAGTGAATTTGCACGACCCATATCTGAGCCACCTGACGCTTCCCGAGTTAGTGCCAGCCGACGATGACACAGAGGATGAGGATTCCGAGGAAGGTCAGGAGAAGGCATTAAAGCAGGTGGACGAACACGACGAGCAGGAGCAGCAGGCGTTGGATCGAGTCAAGGATGATTCAGAGTCGACTTTTAGCTTGTTGACCACCGACGGAGGTCTCCAAACTCTGACCACCAGACAGCAGTCAAGTTTAGGAGGCGCTTACTACCAGATGAAGGATCAGATTCTGGTCAAGGGAGGCCTTGAGGACCAAATCCGACTGCTGGTTCTGGCAGGATCTCCGATCGACACGCCCAACCATCGTGGAGAGACCCCTCTGTTACTGTTGCTTCGATTCCACGACTCTGTCACAGCCCTGGCGACACTGTTGAAGTTGGGTGCGGACCCGACGGTGATGGCACCCTTTGGACCCGGAACCAACCCGGCCGAGATTCATGTTGACCCCAAGTCCCTCCTAAGTTCTGCGGATAAGAAGCGGATGTCCAAGAATTTGCGTTCTGGAGGTGGTCCTAAACTGTTTGGCCCCAAGCAGGGAGTGATTGGTCAACAACCATCTGCGTTAGTGTCAGGATTGCCATCGCCACTGCAGACGCCTTACCATCAAACCATGACCAACGACGATCCTAACCATATCCTGGTAATGCATGGAGGTGCTCTCGCTCACGCCGCGTATTATTTACGGATCAACTGTGTCCGCTACCTTTTAGACCATGAGATCGAGTGCAGTGATCCTGCTATTATCGAGCAGGCGATCGTCGCTTGTCACCACTCTGTCGCTGCCAAGGTGAACCCACCGTTGGTGGCAACTCAGAACCGGATCTTGACGATTCTGAGCCGGGACTGGAAAGGAGAGGCAGGGCGGAGGCGTCGTGGCCGCGTTGCAGAGCGAACGTTGAACAAGAAGACGAAGGCGGTTCGATCGAATGTGCTTCTGGTTGCCTTGGCCGTCTCAACGTCTTCACCATCATCGTCGTCGGAGCCTTCCTCGTCCCCCTCGGCAAGTCGGGACTCGTCGTTGCATGGATCTGGCGGACCAACCTCCCGGACGCGTTATAACCACCTCAACCATGAGAAGCTGTCGTCATCTCTAGGACCAATCCCAACGACACATTTCTACGCGACGGAGGGGCCGATGGGAACAGAAATTGAGCTAGTCAGTCAGTATGGGTTCCAGGCGGATCTTACGTCGGCGCCGGTAGCGATTGGAGGAGGAGGCACGCGGTACCAACTGACGGATCGAGTGGTTGCGCCCATCCCTATTCCGATCAAGACGAGCGGGCTGGGATATGGTGAACAGCAGCAGCAGCCAATGTACCAACAGGGACAGCAGAACTCTGCGAAGGAGTACCAGGATTGGTATGGAACGAGCGATCCTAAAAGCCCGCGGTCTGGACAAAGTCCTGGAGAGGGCAAAAAGCTCTTCAGGAAGTTCAAGAACATTGCCGGCAAGAGATCCTGAGCCAACCAGGGCTTATTCAATGCGAATAAAAATGCTGTAAAGATCTTATAAGAAATGCAGGCTGTTGGTTGCTCGTGTGCCTGAAATAGGATGGTCAATTAGGGAGGCCAGCACAATACCTCTCTTTAAATGACCGCACCCTATTATGGGGGGGGCGGCACCAACCTTTTCTTTTGTGCTCTTTTCTGAGTTGCCTCTCTCTCTTTTCTTTCTCTCTCTCTTCTGCATTCGTTCTCTCTTCCCTCTCTTCCCTCCACCCCCATCTTTCTCACCCCCATCACACATCTTCCATTCAATGTCCACCCGTCAAGCCCGCACTGCGGACAAGTCTACCAACGACAAACACACCCGCATCCTCAAAGCCCTCTTGCAAAAGCCCGGCAACAAGTTCTGTGTCGACTGCCGCAAGAAAGGTATGTCAGTCAACAACAGCCAGCTTGCACACACCTCGCCTTACTTTTTTTTTTTAGCTCATCTACTCCTCAGTCATCATCATCATCCTTACAAGCTTACTTACGTCTTCCCCTGTACCGTTCCTTTTTTTTTCTTTTGTGCTTCGTAATGGGGTGTCTGTACTGATGGTAGATCCCCGTTGGGCAAGGTAATACAAGTTTTTCTGTTTTTGTTGACCAAACCCCTGGTTCTGGGGGTCAGATTGTCATTGACGTACTGTCCGTATTTTTGTCTGCGAAGGCCTTTCCCCTTCTCCCCTGCATCTGATTCAACTGGCTAACTGGTCTTATTTTTGTTTGCGGATGATATCGAC
Organism: Linnemannia elongata; assembly: GCA_036320915.1. Lineage (NCBI taxonomy): Eukaryota > Fungi > Mortierellomycota > Mortierellomycetes > Mortierellales > Mortierellaceae > Linnemannia > Linnemannia elongata. The sequence continues at coordinate 910,941 of JAXBDG010000011.1, read as the reverse complement.
CATTTTCTAGTTTCAACCTCGGATGCTTCATGTGTATCCGCTGCTCGGGTGTCCATCGCTCCATGGGAACCCACATCAGCAAAGGTATACAAGAACTTTGTTACTTGACAATGCAATCGTCGTTATTTCATAGACAACCTCGCTAACTCCTCTGTTGTATATTCATTTTCTACTAATAGTCAAATCCGTTGACTTGGATAGCTGGACTGTGGAGCAAGTGGAAAACATGATCAAATGGGGCAACGAAAAGGCCAACATGTATTGGGAGGCACGCTTGCCCGAGCGCAATATTCCTAACGAGTCGTAAGTAGACTGGTTAATTGACAGAATGTGCGGCAAGGCGGAAAAAAGAAAGGATCGAGTGGCCATGTCGCCACTGGATCGATCAGTCATGAAAACGAACACAATGTCCGCAAAGTAAGCACGCTAATCGACACCAGCATTTCACTTTTTTATCTATACGGATTTCTTTTTCTCCACCCTCAGGACTTCTGGAATTGACCCATGGATTCGATCAAAGTACGAGCATAAGCAGTTTGCTCAGAAGGGAGGTCTCCCCGACCCTTCGGAACTTGGTCCCATTGACGAAGCGATGCTCATGGATTTGGTAAGAATATTTACAGGCGCTTTGTTGGAAGCAGCAAGAGCCAGTATCAACTCGTTGGATGGAAGAGCATATCTTAACCGTATTCTCTCTTTCTATGACGATGACAATATCAAATAGTTTGGCAAAGCAGAGCCAGACTCTCGCGGAAGAGCGCATATGAACCGGTCAAGCCAGTCGTCAGAAGGATTTAGTGGCATGATTGCACCCCCTCCTGCCAACCCTACACGATCCTCCTTTCCCAAGAAGCCAACCTCTTCCGGCGTTCAGGGAGCCGATCTCTTCTCCATTGGACAGCGTACTACCCCAGCTAAGGCTTCTCCTGCGCCTGCTCAGGAGGACTTTTTCGGCTTCAACGACCCCGTTCCTGCAGCTACTCCTGCCCAAAAGGCAGCCACCCCAGCTCCCAGCTCGGCCGCACAGGACTTCTTTTCAATGACTACCCCAGCATCCACACCATCTGCACCAGCAGGAAATGGCGCTGCTGCAGCCCCCGCAAAGGCTGGAAACTCTGACTGGAAGACCAACATCATGTCGTTGTATGGAAGCCAGTCTTCATCACCCAAGCCTAACAGCAACACCTCGAACGGATATGGCCAATCTGCTGGATTCGGTCAGTTGCAGGGTATGGACGCATTCGGCGGCTTCGGACAGGCACCAGTACAGCAGCAGCAGCAGCAACAACAACAGCAACAACAACAGGCACATAACCCTTGGGGCAATGATGATGGATTTGGCGCCATGCAGCAGGCTTCTGCTACCTCGAACTCTTCGTTCGATGCCTTCGGAATGACCTCTAGCCAGAACAATGGATTTGGTGGCAACAACAACAACAACGGCTTTGGTGGTTTCAACAGCAACAACAATAGTAACAACAACAACAATGGTGGATTTGGAGCATTCCATAATGGCGGATTTGGAGGTGCACAGAACAATAACAACAATAACGGTGGATTTGGAGGAGCAAGCAACAACAACAACAACAACAACAACAACAACAACAACAGCTCGATGCCACAAGGCGGCGATTTGTTCAACCTCCTTGCTGGAGCTGCTCGTTCGCCCACCCCCACGACGCAGAACAATAACGGCAACAAAAACAGCAGGTGAGTCCATGGTTTCTTTTTTTGTGGTATCTTCATAGTGAGAAAGAAGGTACGAATGGTTCATGTTTGCTAACCACGCCCATTTTCCTTTTCGCCTTTTGTCCCTGATCCCTTACTCTCTTTAGCGCCTTTGGAGATCTGAGCTGGAACTGAAACTAGACTTCTATCCCTAATAAATTTTACCCACTCACTTTTTGTTCTGTTCTCGTTACTCTTTTGTTCCCCTATCCCTTTATTGTTCACCATGTCGCTGTCGCACCTAACTGACTCGCTGGACAACCTCACCCTCACTCCACCCTCCTCCTCCTCCTCCTCACACCTCCCTTCCACAGCAGCAACAGCAGCAACGGGAAAACAAGGAGGAAGTGCCTCGGCTCTAGAGAGTCTCCCACTTGAATGCATCCAAACCATCCTCACCAACCTCTCCGACAACTGTCATGCACTCTATGCACTCTTGCTTGTCAACAAGGCCTGGTTCCACATGGTACTACCCTTCCTCTACAAGAGTCCCATGACCCTCATCGACTTGACCTGGCCAAAACTTTCTCCTTATTCTCAAATCCTCAAGAAGGACCTTCCATTGTCCTCCCCAGCATCGGGTTATGTGGACCAACCTAGTTCCCCCATGAGTGCTGCTACTGGACCTGGGGTCATGTCTGACGAACCGCGACCTGCGCTGTCTCTTTCGAGCAGTGTAACTTCGGCTTCAGAAACTGTTGACGCCACAACTGATATAAACAATCGTCATGGTAGGAGTCTTTACAGCAACAACCGACGGACCAGCACAACGTCATCGAATGGTGTTGGCGGCGGCGGGTATGGAGGAGGGTTTGGGTACGCCCCACGGACACACAGTCGAAGCAGTAGTCACAGCAGTACGAGGAGTATGACGGGCGACGCGTTCCACCAGGGCCGAAATGATGCTGTCTTGCAGAGGGGACAACGAGATCGGCTGGTCAAGCGGAAAAAGATGCAAGTCCTTTGGGTTCTCCTAAACTGTACGCTGTCGGAGGAGGAGCATCTTGCCAGGATGAGTCGCAGTTTTGTGGATGACGCGAACGACGAGGAGAAGGAACAGCAAGAGCAGCATGACCAAGATAACAATAACAGCGATGATGGCGACGATGACAGCGCGCTGTTGAAGGATCCGTCGTTACTGTCGCTCAAGCTGAATCAGGATCTGGATATCAATCTGGAGTATTTCAAGCCGATGGTCGACTACCTCTCGTTTTATACTCACCAATATCACCCAGGACTCCAGTATATCACCTGGAAACTCTTTCCGGCCACGGATTACGCCAAAACGATCGAGCGACGGCTCATCAGACATGGACCCGAGCGGATACGAGAGTTGTTCCTAGAAAGCGTTCAGTTGCAGGACATGGTGCCGCTTGTCTCTCGACTCGAAACGCTCTACAAGATCAGGACCTGTCACGAAAAGTGGGACATCCCGAGATCGATTGAGTTTATGAGGCGCCACAACGAGCTCTTTGGGACAGTTCGGATGCTAGAGATGGAGGCTTACTTACCCGAGAACCATGATACTGAAATGAGCCAGGATTTCGGCCAGTTGATTGGGCAGGTTGACCATTTGGAGGTCCTGGAGCTATCAGGCTTTGAGGCTTTGACTGCAGTACTGGAAGATATCCCGAGGGAGAACTTGAGGGTTCTTCGATTGAACTGTGGATCCCTCGGTCCGACTCCTATTCCGCCTTTTGTAAGGCCTGATGTGGTGGTCGCGGCGGATGAGACCTCGAACGAGAGGATGACGATCAGCATGTTTTTGAGTCAATGTCGTCATTTGGAAGAGCTGGTGTTGAAGCCGGTCGACGAGGGTATGCTTGAGTGGGCTGTTCAGGAACGACGGGACTTTCAGGTATGACTGCGGCACCTGTAAAGCTCTTTTGCGGTAATTTATGCCCTACTTTTAGTTAACTGGAGATTTTTTATCTTTTGGCACTTTTTTTCTAGGAGGCACTGATACCGATGTCGCCACCATCACCATCGTCGATGTCCCTTTCTCGTCCACCACCACAGTCACTGGTGCCTTTGCGGGTTATTGAGCTCTCAGGAACGGACAGTGAACATGTGGCCATGACGATATCTCAGGCAGCAGAGGCGTTCCAGGATACACTGGAGGTTATCAAGGCCAAATCGTTTTCATACGCCCACAACCGAACCCAAAGGACACTCTCCTGGAGGTTCCCCATGCCCAAGCTGCGGGTGCTCCAGGTTGTCGGCCGATCCAATTTACCATTTGATTTCCGTTCACTACAGTACTGTCCCGAGCTCAGGATCTTGGACCTGTCAAAGTATTCGGGCATGCGCAGTTGTCAGGAGGCAGAACTATTGAACCTGAAATACCTGGCCAAACTGGAGTACTTGGGCCTGTCGAGCTTTGATCATTTGACGGACTCGACTCTGCGGACGATCCTAGGGTGTATGCCGCGGTTGAAGCATTTGAGGCTCGCGATTGGTGACGCCGCGGCTTCGACGTTGGGGGCTAGTTCTTTAGCGTATATCAGTTCAGGGTCGATTGTTGGCTCGGGATCTGGAGTTGGCAAGGCGACGGGATCAAGAGCTTCTGGAATCCTTGGAGGAAGCGGATTTGGGTCTGGATCTGGATCTGGATCTGGAAAAATTGGCGGTGGTGGAGGAGGAGCTTCCAATAGCAGTAGCAGTAATGCTGCCACGGCAGGAGTTGGATCGAGTACCGACATGCCCTTCCGATCGCCTTTTGCGGCTATATCTGCAGCATCATCGGCTGCTTCAGCCGCGGCGTCGGCGTCTGCATCTTCGTCTACATCACCGGCTCCGGCTCCTCAACTACCAACACCTCAGACAGCACAACAGCAGCCACCCTTGGGTACCATCAACATGATTGTCGGCCAGATCCAGAACCAACATGCATCGTTCAGTCAACACCATCATCATCATCACCCTCTAGCACCAACCCCGTCACTTTCTTCGACCCCGATCCACTCCTATAAGTCAGGAGTAACACCAGGTGGGCCCATCATCGGCAGCGGCATGAGTAGCAGCAGTAGTAGCGTGAGTGGGATGGGCATCGGTAGCGGAGGTGTCGGCAGTGGCGACATGGCATCCTCAGCACGATCGACTTCATCCCTCATGGACCGCTTCCATCTCGAAAACACATACCTGTCGCTGGAGGGGATCCTGGACGCGATCGATGGGCTGTCGGAGGATAAAGACAAGAACCAACTCGAGAAGTTGTCGATTGTATTGGGCAAGCTCGATTTTGACGACCATTACCGCCGTTTAGAGCTTTATAACCAACAGTACCAGGATCTGGAGATTACTGTCTATAGGTATCCGCATGCCGTGTAAATCGCAAATTTTTTTGTATGCTTTTTTTTTAAGCTCGCATTTTTATATCTGGAAATGATTAAACAAATAATGTGAAGAAAAAAAAATGTGGTTGGTATTGGGATCGTGAGTGCGGACCCTTTTTATTTCAAGATTGTGGCGGTGGCGGTCACCCAGTTCTTTCGGCAAGCTCTATGGTTTTAATAGTACTGTTGACAGCGATAACAAAAAGAGAAGAAAAAATTGTAAGTGATCAATCATGAAGACAAGGGTCGGACGCGTTTAAGGTTTCGCGTGCCACAGAAATAAAAAAAAAAAAAAAAACGATGGTACACAGAAAAAAAAATTAGCTTACCAAACTGGCGGCAAAGACAATGTCGCGTTTGATGGCTTGACCGGCCAGCTCCATCTTTGTATAAAGAGCAGCATCACCAATCATTCTGGCCGCATTCCTGACCTCACTGCATGTCTCATCCAGCCTGTGGATTGTCCTGACAATCGAACCTATTTCATATGTGTTGTGCATTTTCAGAGAGGAAAACGTTGAAAGTATTATGTAAGTGTTTCACACCATCTCAATCTCAAGCAAACATGGGCCAAGCACCAGCAGCAAGAATATAAACATACCTTCTTGGACGTCGGTGAGCTCAGTGATCTGTTTGAAACTCATTCCCCTGGCCCACTCATAAACAACCTCCGTCAACCCAAACTTCAACGCAGAAGTACCAGGAGCAGTCGCAGACTCGAGGCCAGCCCTCTTCTGCACCTCTGCCATCTTCAACTCAATGCCCAGAATCATCTCTTTACCCTTTGTCAACTGTGGTGTGAGCACCGGTTCAGAAGCATTCTTCTCCTGACAGACAAAACACGACAGGAGCGCAACAATTTCTTCCGGTTCGAACTCAGAAAGCATGTTGTCGAGGATCAATTCGGTCAGGATGAGTTCGTCGGCAGTGTTGATCTCACAGGCGACGCGGCCCTTGAGTTGGACGGTAGAGTTTTCGGGATCGAGGTAGTTGAGTTCTTTGAGGATGGCCACACGTTGGTGGTAGTCGGGGAGGAGCTCGAGGTTTTGGTCGGAGATGGTCCGTTGCAGTTCTTCCAGCTTTCCGTGAAGCTCTCTCTCCTTGTGAATCATCGCATACTGACACAGTTAAGTCCATAGGGGAAAAGTCTGTTAGATAATTCCTTTTTTTCCTAAACGTAAAATCACCCCCAACAGAAACATGAAACCAACAAACTTACGTGAGGTTTAAGATCAGGACACTTGTTACACTGGCACGCAAGGATCTTCTTGAACAAAACCTCCTTCTGGGCCAAGTTCTCTCTGAACTCCAAATCCTTGATCTTGTTCCAATTGAACTCGTGGACTAGTCCAGCATGGCGCTCATCGATCTCTTCAGCATACTGGTTCAGTTGCCGACGAACCTTGGCCAAAGCCTGCATATCCTTCCTGATGACTGCCTCCGCATTGAATTCAGGGAGGATAGTATCGGTGATGGTAAAGATTTCGTGGTATGTAACGGCTTCGACAACTTGGCTGGTCTGTTGGTGGTTGAATGTCTTGAGTCGCGTAATGGGGATCAAGACCTCTTTGTCCAGAGCAGACGCATCTATTTGTTCAAATGTGAATTGAAGGAGGCTATTAGCACTGGGCAACCCAAATGCCGTACTACTTGCATTTACCAAAATAGTTGGTGAGACACGTACCCTCCTTGGAAGCGACTTCGGTCAGGATGCAGCACCAGAACGACTTGGCCTGCTTGGCTGCCATGTCTGCTTCCGCCACCGTCTTGAGAATAACCGCCGGGGTATTTCTGTGGAACTGGGTACACAAAAGGACGCATCAACTCATAGCTTCTTGAACATGGCACAATAGGATAAAACAAAATGATGAACAGAAAAAATCAACGACCAAGGGAAACACCTACAGTGCTGTTTAGGATGACGATGCGACCGGGGCCAAGCGCCTTGATACCAAATGACTGCCTGACAATCTTGTCCATAAGCTGGTGGTTGATCATAATCATCTTGGACGAGCTGTTGTAGAACTCTTCAATATCCTTGTTGCAGATGAAGCAGTCCAGCTTCTTCAGGCTCTCCATCGACTTTGCGCTCTATTATTCAGAAGTGTCTAAAGACGTTAGCAGTTATACTTGGCAAGGGTCAAAGGGTGGTGGTGTCAGTCGTCATGTGAAGTTACCTCTGCAAAGAGCTTCTCCTTCTCAGGCATAGTCTTTTGGGCAGAGTTCTCGGAGAAACTACGCTTAATCATCTCCTCAACGCGCAAAGCCTCGACACGAAGCAAGTTCAAAATCATGTTGTAGGTCAGACGGAACTGAGATTGTAGCTTTGTGGCCTTGCCCAACAGCATCTCCTGCAACTCGATCACCTGTGAAAGACAAACAATCGGAAAATAACATGCCGCGATTAGTATACCATTTTCCAAAGGGCGGCTGCTCAACAAAAGCTTTGAGCAGAGTGAGGTCTGAGACATACCTCTGGAGGAGAATCGCCGTTGCAGGCAATGATGACCAGTCCTGTAGAGTCCAGTCCACGACGTCCTGCACGTCCAGACATCTGGGTGTACTCGCCTATACTCCAAAGAATGATAAACCGTTAAGAGCTCGATCTGAAAACTAAGCCCACCTCCGAGAGTAACATATAACAAATGGCGGTATCTTTACCTGGGAGGAGGTTGCGGAAGCTGTGTCCATCGTGCTTGCGGATACCGGAGAAGACAACTGTACGAGCTGGCATGTTCACACCCTGCCAGAGTAAAAATGTACAGATGAGTTAGTCTGTCCATGACTTGTATAAAGAGACGTCAATTTTCTTTTTCCAGCCTGACAACGACGAAAGATCTTACCATTGCAAAAGTCTCTGTGGCGAACAAGACCTTGACCAGTCCACGCGCAAACAAAATCTCAACTATCTATAGACGCAGCAAACGAACGAGGAAAAAAACTGTTAGTAATCCTATGCAAAAAGTTAAAATAAAGTCCAACCTCCATTCCAACAAGAAGGATACCCACCTCCTTGATAATGGGCAAAAGACCAGAGTGATGGACGGCGATACCTCTGCTGAGTAGATCCCGCATTCTCTGGATCTGTGGCAGCTCGCGGTCAGTGCCGTGGAGTCGGACAAGCGACTTTTCGAAAAAGACGTGAACCTCACTCTTCTGAGATGAAGTCATCAGATCCGTGCTCGACAAACTAGTAGCGTTCTCCTCGCATTTCTTCTTCGAGAACGTAAAGACAACGACGGGCAATAGCTCTTTCTTGTTGAGGTAGGCAACCAGGTGAGTGAACAGGTTCTTGTCCACAGTATTGTTCCTCCATCCACCACCGCCTCCAAAGTTTCCTCCGCCGCGTCCCCCACCTCCACCTCCACGTCCTCCGCCACGACCTCCTCTCTGTGAGGCCTTGAGATCGACTTCCTTCTTGGCCATTGCATCGGCCGCACTCTTGTAGCCGAGAGGTAGCCATGTCTGCTTGGCATCAACAATCTTGTGGACTTCGCGGCCTGCGAAAAGATGGTGCTCCAGAGGAACAGGACGCTTGGGCGTACTGATAACATAGATATCCTTCTTCTTGGTGCGTCCAACCCAATCGGCAAACTCCTTGGTGTTGGGAACTGTTGCTGACAAGAGAATCAATGTGACGTGAGCGGGTAACATGATGATGACCTCCTCCCAGACGACTCCACGCTCAAGATCGTTGACATAATGGACCTCGTCAAAGATGACAAACTCGACGTCGCGGATCAAATCGGCACCACGGTAGAGCATACTCCTGAGAATCTCGGTCGTCATGATGAGACAGGAAGCCTCGGGGTTGATTTGAACATCTCCTGTCAAGATGCCGACCTCCTCGAATGTGCCCTTGAAGTCGCGGAACTTTTGATTCGAAAGTGCCTTGATGGGTGAAGTGTAGATGGCCTTGGTCATGTGCTTGGCTGCCAACGCAATCGCATACTCGGCCACCACCGTCTTTCCGGCACTTGTATGAGCGGCCACAAACACACACTCACCCTTTTCCAAGTGATAGACAGCCCGCTTTTGGAAAGTGTCGAGTTCAAAAGGAAAGTCGTGTGCCATTTCTGGGACGTGGGTGTAAAAGTCGTCGAAGGGTGCGTTGACATCGACAACATGAGCCCATTCGCGTCCCTTGGCCTGCGCTGCTGTAATAGCTCGTTTGGGTGCTGCGATGGGAATAACGCTGTCGAGAATGGCATCGACTTCGTCGGGCGTCTCGGTGTCTGCAGCCGTAACTGGCGCCGCTGTGGTCTCTGTTGATTCCGTTCCTATCGATTCTTCACTCTCTGGCCGGGTCACAGGATCCAAGAGGGCCTCGAAATCAGCATCCTCCTCCACAGTCTGTCCCGAGAGGAGATCGGCAATGTTGAATAAACCACTCTTGTCCGATCCTGCGACAGGAGCTTCCTGATCCGAAAAGAGACCTCGACTGAAGCCAGGAGGGATGGTCAGGATTTCCTCTGAATCCAGCGACAGACCCTCGACGATGTTCCTTGCGATATCGATATCATCCATTCCAAGCGCATCCCTCTCTGCTTCCAAAATGTTCGCGCCTTGGATCTCCTGAGCGTCCAATCCACCGGGCGTGAAGGGGAAGTATCCAGCTTTCCCGCGAACGAAATCTGTCCGTTTTCCAGGTGCACGCGAGAAGCTGGTCGAGTTTTTGGCGGTCATGATAGAGGTCGAGGCGACAGTGCTGGATCCTACAAGGTGGGTGGTGCGCAAGTTCTTTTCATAATATCCTCCGCGTTGCCCATAGACGTTGTGAGGCTCAAGTGCAATGGTTGCTTCAGCGGGCGAAGGGTCCATTACAAGAAGGGTAGTGAACTCTTGATCGCGGTCGAACAGTTCCTGACATTTGTTCAGCCAGTCGGTTGAGAAGGTGTTGCTGGGGAAGAGATGTTCGCGCTCAATGTCCTGTTTGATCTGGTCGTATGTCTGAGGTCCCACGATCGATTCTGGGAGCTATCCATATCAAAACGCGAATACGAGCAATGAGTCAATGGGCTTTTTCTTCTCCGGTTATCGTGGTCATTAAAATCTTGATAATGATTGATGCCCATATGGCTTGAGGCGTCCATACCTCAATTTTGTCGGGAAGTGCGCTCGCGTCGACGCCGGGGAAGGCTGCGGCCTTGAGACGCGCCAACAGGTCGCTGGTTTCTACAGGGTTCATTCATTCCAAGCAGTAAAGAAGAGATGAGTAAACCTCTTTTTATTTTCTTTGCGTGTGTTTCTTATAAGCTGATGTTTGCCATGGTGTCCTTTTAGTATGTTCTTCATTGTACCTTGGCTGCCCATTGTGAGGGATGTAGTGAGGTTGTAGTTGGCAGTTCAGGTCCAAAAGCTCATAAAGAATCCACTTCTGTAGCCAAGCCACCGACTCCGGCATTTGGCCCAGTTCAAGTCCAAGTGCACCTGACTTTTTTTCACAGAGATCGAACTCCCCCGCGTCGGCAGAGTTCGATAACCCAGGGCCTTGCAAAATGGGAGAAGGTTTATGGGCGCAACCCCTGCTCGGCTCAGTCCGCACTTTCTTTTTCTTCTCCACAACCGTCGCTCATTCATCTCTTCTTTCCTTCTCTCTTCCCTACTCCCCATTCTCACTCACAACTTCACTCTCCACTCACCACCAGAACCTGCCATCACCATGTCTGCTCTCCGTAACGTCGGTCGTGTCCACCAAAAGACAACTGCATTCTTTCTTTGCGACATTCAGGAAAAGTTCAGGACTCACATCTTCCAGTATCCCTCCGTCGTCGCAACCGCCCAAAAGATGGTACCGCCCTATTATATGCCTTGCGCATTTTTTGTTGGCATACGCCCACCTCGTACACAAGCTCTTACCCCATACTGACGGCTCTTTTAAATGTCAATTGAAAACCCTCCACCAGATTGCTGCCCACAAGGTGCTCGATATCCCATTGATTGTCACTGAGCAGGTTCGTTGATTATTTCGACATTGTATTGTACTTATGTGTGTATGCATTGAGGTCGTGAGAAAAAAAATCGTAGTGGGTGCAAACTTTACGGTTAGTTCTTTTTCCTGATGACACATCCCCTCCCCGTCTTGACCCGACATAACGTAAAATAGAACCCCAAGGCATTAGGCGCAACTGCCACAGAACTGGACTTGTCGCAGGCAAAGGTTAACCTCCCCAAGACAAAATTCTCCATGTACATCCCCGAGGTCGAGAAGGAGCTCAAGGGCATCAAGTCCGTCGTCCTTTTTGGTATTGAGGTATGGCACTTTATTAATTTTGTGTATCGTTGACTTGACTGAAAGAAACATGTCATATAGTGCTTCAAGAAGTCTCTCTCTTGGACCTGCTTACTCAAAACGCGTCATTGTCTCTTTGTCCTCTTACTCTGCTCGTGTGTGTGCATAGTCCCATGTCTGTGTGCTCCAGACGGCCTTGGATCTATTGGAGAACAACTATGATGTCCATGTACTTGCTGATGGTGTATCAAGCATGAACAGCTATGAGATTGAGCACGCCTTGAACGTAAGTTTTCTTCTCTCTGCTCTGCTCATTCGGACTATTCCTTTTTTTTTATTTTACAGTTGTTCTTGCCGAAATGTCCGAGATTTTGAACGTTTGCTTCCAGGTCACATAATGTTGCAGCAAATGAACTCACCCAACAAACGCTCTCGTATATCTTACTTCTTCTTCTCGCCGTATATCATCATTGCCGTCAAATTTTCGGGATATACACAGCGCGTCAAGTCTGCAGGTGGATATGTCACAACGAGCGAATCGATCCTCTTCCAGTTGCTCGGAGATTCCAAGCACGAAAAGTTCAAGATGATCTCGAACCTTGTTAAGGAGACCAAGGAGGCGACTGCAGGAAACAAGTTGTTTTTCAAGAGCAACATCTAAAAATGCATGGACAGCATCTTCCTCTTTCTGCCGGCACCAACTATCACTCCAAACCCCCCTCCCTAACCGCCGCCACCACTACCAACTCATAGTGCTGTATTTGTATACAAAAGAAACCAACGAAGACCGAAATAAAATGGATTAACAAACAGCAACGTTGGCCAATGGTCGATGTGCCATTGGATAATGGAGACGGAGGATGAAGGTTCTATGGGGCAAAAAATGAGGATCCTCTCCTTTTACTTTATCTTCTCCTTTAGCTGTTTCTTAATTCAAGGAGTTTCCTTGCATCATCCTCCCATTATTACACCTCTCGGAGCCCGTCCTTCAAGACGGAACTAGGCTGAAATACTCGGACAAGTCTGTGCGGACAATGGTCAACAGGCGTAAACTAGAATTCAGGAGTTTTTTTTTATTTTGCTCATCTGTGCTCCTCCATCCTCCGTCCTTTTCACTCCAGCTCTCCTCATCGTGCCTGCTTTCATTTGCTTTGCCATCGCCCTTGCTCAGCTTTACATCCTTTTTGCTATATTTTTTTTCAGAGGCTGCACTATTTCGGCTTTTATTCACTCTTTATGAACATATGAGGCTAACATTGCTGAACAAACTAGCTGGATTGTGCGGGTTACTATTTCTGAGGAAAGAGTGCCTCTTTCATGCAATGAATAAGCTCTTGATTGTGGCGTAGTGTCTAGCTTGCCATGGCCTCTCTGATTATTCTAGGTATAGTTCAAAACCGGCCCTTTGTTTAGGAGACCAAGGATATTGAAATGGTGGAGAGGAAGTAGGAAAGGAGATCTGATCGGTCATCTGTTAAGCCATTTTATTATTTTATTCAGGGAGCACGACACGCGGATCATCATCGATAATTCATTTTTTTTTTCAGGCACAAATAAAAAAAACCGGGAGTCATACGACGATCTGAATGGAGGGTACGACAAATAGGCACAAACATGAAAACAAACGTGGTGGATCGTCATGGTGACCATTGTCATTGTCACAATTTATCCAATGGGCTAATGCTCCGACTGGTAGCTAGTAGCGATAAGGTACCCTATCACTCGCCAAGGGGTAAACAGGTGGAACTTGTCAAGAGGACAACCTGGGGGTTCAAAAATGTGAGTAAGTGACAAAACACTTTTGTCACTCGGACAACATTTACCATTTGCTGAAGTTCCTCGGTGTTTGATAATGACAACTGTTAGTCAATTGTGTCAACACAATTGACGAACCTCTTATGAGGCAAACTATTTGAGGCAGTTCTTTTTTGCTCAGGAGTTACGAGTGTGTTTTATGCGATGTTTGGGGTAGCGCGAGAAAAAAATGGGACACGATGCAAGTGAGCAACCAAAAACTAAAAATGGTAGTAAAGTCTGGTTCCGACTGCATGAAATAAAAAACGAGAATGAAAAAAGAAGGAGCCGCAAACTCTTAAGGCCGCATCATATTTAGAATCATTCTGTGTTTTGATGGATGATCCATGTCCTGTGGTGGCATCATGGCGTTCGTTATTGTTGTTGCTGTCTTTTTATTACTTTGCCTATGTGTCCAGATGCATGTGCATGGGTGCCTTGACCGCCGTTGCCCTTTTTTTTCTCCAGCCCTTTGTGGATGACTCTAACAATGCAACCCTTTTTTTTTTCTCTTTGTTCCCTTTCTTTCCTCATCCTCATCCTCATCCTTTCATTTCTTTTCATTGCTTCTTTCTCCTGTCCTCCTTCGCGCTGCATTCACCAATTTATTCACTTTTTTCTCTCTCCTCGCATCCAGCTCTTTATAAGCTCATCTTAGTTCTCTCTCCGCCTCTGTGTTATCGATCCTTGTTGCACAATCCAAAGCTATCCAACCATCATCCCGTTACACTCTTCCTTAAACACTTTGCCATTGCTTTCGCTGCACCCCTCTTTTCTTTCCGTCGACCTCCCTTGCCCATATTATTTCACTTTGTCTTTTTCTTTCTCGACCCATCCTTCATATATCAATCAGCTGCCTTTCAGGACCTCTCATCCTACTTTCAAACTTCAGTAACGTCCTTTATACTGCAGGAGTTCTTTGCCCCATTCTCATTACAAAAACACCCGAGGAATCAACAACATATCACCTCCGCAATTCACAACATACTGTATTTCTTTTGCACGTTTCTCTATTTCGGATTCTCTCAGTTTGTCACGCTCTCGTTTCGTTCTTTCTTTTTCTTTGGTCTCCTTCACCTCTTTTATTTTTTTCATTCTTTCAAAAACAACACCATCTCCTCCTCTCCACACTCTTAGCAAAAAGCTGAGCTAGCCGACTTTCGCACCCTAACATCCCTTTTACCCTCACTCCACTTTACTACAAAAAACAATGGGAATCCCTATTGAACTCCCTTCCTCACCTGCACCCAGGTCTGGGCCTTGCCATTCAGCCAAGCCCTCCTGGTCAAGTTCTGCCCAACAATTCCCACCATCATCCTCTTCCTCTTCGTCTTACTCAGTTTCAGCTTCATCCACTTCATTCTCTACTTCGTCTTCTTCAAGCTACTCAAACCCATTCCCTGTAGTCCCCCCAGCATTGTCTTTGGCTCGTCAGCAACTCCTTCAGGATACTAGGCCACCATTGACTTCGTTGGCCTACCACCCTCCTCCTCCTCCTCATTCACAATCGCTCCCCTCTCAACAACGCACTCTTTCATCGCATTCTTCTTCTGTCTATGGTTCCTATCACTCCTTCCCTTCTCCTTCTCTCCTAGGAAGCAATGGTCCTAGCGTAGATCAGAGCACATGGATCCAGCAGGCCCGGGCAGATGTTGCATCAGCTTCAGTTCCCGCTTCCGCTTCAACGACCGCTGCCGCCGTCGATGGGACGGAGATCCAATCACCTTCGCCCGCCCGTGCAGCACGTCCCCATCCAAACCTTCGTCGCATCAGTCGCGTCCCTGTCTTCATGACTTCCCCCTCCGGCTCTGGGTCTGGATCTGATTCTGGATCTGCAGGGGCAGTGAATACTCTCTCCGTCAGAACTGCACTCATCGCATCACCAACGACATCAACCTTTAACAATGACTACTACAGCGCCACCATGGTGAGGGGAACAACAGTGCCAACAGCTGCAACGTCAAGCATAGAAAGCAACATGATGGTTGATTCGCCACTGCCAGCCTCGCAACCAAGACCGATTTGGCATCCCTCCTCGCCCTCTTTGGTCCACTATTTGACTCGACCTCTTCCGCCTCTCCCCCGCCCAACTTCATCTTCTTCCTCCACCGCCTTGCACACCGTGGGAGCCTATCCACACCAGCCACAACCTTATCAGCAAGAGCAGCAAGAGCAGCCTCTTCTTCCTCAGGAACGTACATCTTGGAACTATCGATTTGTCAACATGAACCATGCTGACAACCATAATCGACCAGAAACGAACACTCTTAGTGGGAGTGGGATGATGCATGGATACTACTATGAAGACGATAGACTTCGTCATGATCAGTCACCAACTATGCGATCCTACCACCACCAACAACATTACCAGTTTGCAGATTCTTTATCTACAGGAGGAGCAGCAGCGGCTACGTCTATGACAGGGGCAGCAGAGCCGGCAGATTCATCTGCTAATGCGAATATTACTGCGTTCTCGTCCTCGTCAACATCGCTGCTTGCCCCACGGCCTCGTCCGTACTACTCAATGAGAGGAGGAAGCGAAGTGATCGACTCTGACGACATTGGCGAAGAAGAATGGATCGTCCAGCAGCAACAACAACAAAGCCAGCAACAACAGCATCTTTCAGAGCGCCGCTCCCGTCATCGTCCATCCCTCACTAATCGAGAACGCGAATTACACCTTCAGCGAGAACAACAGCACAATCATCATCATCACCTCCACCATGGCCAAACGACCCTCTCACCACTCCCCCTCTTTTCACCCACTTCACCATCGTCACCCTCGAACAGTCCGAGCAGCAGCTCTAACTCCAGCTCCAGCTCGGCTTCGATGACGCCGATACCGTCGTTTCTGCAGGGTCATCCAACAGTCGCCCGGACCTTGATCCGCGCAGATGCCTTCCAGCAAGGAGTGATCCATATCTACCCCGAGAACCATGCCCCAATCCGGATGTTTGGTCGGCCCATTATCACTCCCACTCCTCCTCCGCTTCATACACGTTTTTCTTTGTCTTCGTCTTCTTTGACCTCGTGTTCTTCTGATGCAGCAACAGCAACCTTGTCGTCTGCTTCTTTGACTGAAAGCAATGCTTATTTCGCAACTGTAGTCGATCAGGGCAACGATAATGACTTGACAGTGCATATTCCTGCGCGTCCATTGGCAACACCTCCCTCTTCTGCCGGCTCAACATCCTCTGCCACCATACTTTCAACATCGTCCTCCATAGTCCTTTCCCCGATCCCAACTCTTCCACCACCCGCAGTAACAACAACGACTTTTCTTTCAACACAGGCATCACAGGAGATCATCGAAACAACACCCCCCTCTTCCACATCTCGGTTGGGTGGAGAAGGCATAATAGCCCCTCTCTTGGCTCGCCCTCCTTCAGCAGCATTGTCACCCGTCTTAACTAACGGAGAGGTCTATCGATTCTCCTCGTCTGCATCCTCTTCCATTGCATCGCCATCCTCAGCAGGAGCATACTCTGGATCGCCACAGACACCTCCTTCTTCCATGTCTTTGGCTTTATTGGACCCACCAACTATGCAAGTCTCAAGGTCTCAGAGTGTTGCATTGTCAGCCGAGGTGGAGGAGGATGTCGTAAAGGAGGGGTTCGACGAACCGTCAGCCGGCGAGAGCCATCACCACCAGCACCATCCGCGCTGACCATGGGTCTCCGTTACTAAGCGCAGAACAGGAGCAGGAACGGCAGCAGGATCGGCAGCCACAGGTTCATCCACTGGAGCAGTTTCCGTAGAGAGAAGTGTAAACGACAGCTGACAGAAGCTGGATATGTGGAACTGATTCTAGCTGAAACAGTACGGGTCAGGGTCCAGAGTCTCGGACAAGACTGGACTGGACTAGGCTGGTCAGTGAGGCTTAGAGACGAAATAAAGTGTCCGAATCATTCACACTGTGTGGAGTTGGGTCCATGGGCTATTGGCGAGGAAGGGTCTTGTCTGTGGATCGATGCCAAAGTAAAGGGAAAAGGGACACAGAAAGAAAAGTAATGTGAAAGCGAGGGGGTGGCATACACACACACACGGACACGGATAAAAAGAGATGGGAGGTAAAGCGCTCCCTTTTTCTCTTCTTTCTTTCTTCTTTATCCTTTCCATCGATATCCTCTCTCCTCTCCATTGTACATACTTACTCCTACTCTCACCCCAAGAACCAAGAAAACAACCAAAAGCCATGCCAAACAACCACCACAACCAACAATCCCACCCGGGAGCCCACCACCGGATTTACCACCCAGATCCCGAAGTCCTCTACCACGACACTGGAATCGATTATAATCACGTCGAGATGAACCGTAACGCATCCGTCGCAAAACTCTACGAGGACGCCCTCCGCTACGAAGCTGGGACCATCATCTCCTCTGCCGGTGCGTTGGTCACTTCTTCGGGAAAGAAGACTGGTCGTTCACCCAAGGACAAGCGTATTGTCGATGAGCCTAGTACGACTGAGGATATCTGGTGGGGACCCGTGAATACCAAGTTGAGCGAACATGCGTTTTTGATTAACCATGAACGTGCGGTGGATTACTTGAATACTCGTGAGAGACTTTATGTCTTTGACGGGTTTGCGGGATGGGATCCCAAGTACAGGTAAGCGTAATAGCTCATGGAGAGGGAGGAGAGAGTGAGAATGGACGGTTGGAGAGTGTGAGCGTTGTTTGTTTCTTATTACTTTGACACTGCAGACGTACGCTTTGTTCTCCCTCTCTCTTTGTCCGTGTCGCTTTTTCTTTTTGTCTTTTTGTATACTTTATTCCACATCTGCTTTTTGGTCGTGGGAACTTGTGAGGGACAAAAATAAAATGTTGGG
The DNA here is from genome assembly GCA_036320915.1 of Linnemannia elongata. Classification (NCBI taxonomy): domain Eukaryota; kingdom Fungi; phylum Mortierellomycota; class Mortierellomycetes; order Mortierellales; family Mortierellaceae; genus Linnemannia; species Linnemannia elongata. Next base: position 893,021 of record JAXBDG010000011.1, on the reverse strand, counting down.
CGTATGCAACACAATGTATTTGCCAATAACACACAAGAAAAGAAGGGCACCAAGGGGGGGCCAACGGAAGAAAGTAGACAGAAAAGAAGGGAATGGGAAAGAAAGAAGGAAGGAAGGGGCGGAGGGCTCCTTGTTGTAATGTATCTTGTTTATCGTAAATTGTTGCTAACCATTGCATCTTTTCTTTTATTTTCTGTCTTTTTCCTATTACTTTTGTCCTCCCTCGACCTTGTCCGGGAAATGGTCTAACGAACGTGATGCTTATTGTGCCACCATTCGTCACCATCCATCGTCATCCCTCCCTTCACAATGGTCCACAATACTCTGGTGACCCTGACCGTTCATCGTCATCCACCCCAGGATCAAGATCCGTGTCGTCTGTGCTCGTGCATACCACTGTCTGTTCATGCGCAATATGCTGATCCGACCAACGCCGGAGGAACTGGAGCACTATGGTGAGCCAGACTTCACGATCCTCAACGCTGGAGCCTTCCCCGCCAATCGATACACCACGGGTATGACCTCGACCACTTCTGTCGCCATCAACTTCCCCCGTCGCGAGATGGTCATTCTGGGCACAGAATACGCCGGCGAGATGAAGAAGGGCGTCTTTACAATTATGCACTACCTCATGCCCAAGGCCGGCGTCCTCTCCCTCCACTCTTCGGCCAACCAGGGCAACGATGGAGATGTCACCCTCTTCTTTGGACTCTCGGGTACCGGCAAGACCACCCTCTCGGCTGACCCTGGACGCCACCTGATCGGAGACGACGAGCACTGTTGGTCCGATACGGGTGTCTTCAATATCGAGGGAGGCTGTTATGCCAAGTGTATCGACCTCTCGGCCGAGAAGGAGCCCGAGATCTTTGCTGCCATCCGGTACGGTTCTGTGCTCGAGAACGTCGTTCTGGACGAGGATACGCGCCAGGTTCACTACGAAGACCAAACCATCACCGAGAACACGCGCTGTGCCTACCCGATTGAATACATCCCCAACGCATTGATTCCTTGCATCGGCGGACACCCCAAGAACATCATCATGCTCACTTGCGACGCCCTCGGTATTTTGCCTCCAGTATCCAAGCTGACCTCGTCTCAGGCCATGTATCACTTCATCTCGGGCTACACCTCCAAGATGGCTGGCACAGAGGACGGTGTCATCGAGCCCGAGGCAACTTTCTCGGCCTGTTTCGGTCAGCCCTTCCTGGTCCTCCACCCAACCAAATACGCGACCATGCTGGCCCAGAAGATGCATGACCACGCCGCCGATGCCTGGCTGATTAACACTGGTTGGAACGGAGGCGCCTACGGAAAGACGGGCAAGCGCATCTCGCTCAAGTACTCCCGTGCCATCATCGATGCCATCCACTCTGGAGAACTCAAGAAGGCAACCTACCAGACTTACCCCATCTTTGGACTCGAGATCCCTACTGCTGTTTCGGGAGTACCTGCTGATGTGTTGAACCCTGCCGCTGCCTGGCAAGGGTCCTCCTCAGATTATGAGCAGACTGTTCGTAAGCTTGCCGAGTTGTTCAACGCTAACTTTGACAAGTTCAAGGACCAAGCCTCTGCCGATGTCATCGAAGCCGGACCCAAGCTGTAGAGAAGGATATCCATTATTTTTTAATCGACTAAGACAACCACTCGCCAACATCAACAAAAAAAAACAACCACTAGCAACCAGCAACGTGCGACAATTCAGAAACAACAAACAACAACAGGCCAACAATGCTGCCCCCCACCTCCAGTTTTATTTTGCCATTATGTACGAAGATAGAAAACATGAACAAGGACCATGCTTTCGACCAAATAAAAAATCCTATTATGCAACTTTCCTCCATCTCCCATCTCAAGCAAAAAAAAAAAGACACCAATGACATACTTATGTTACGACTTGCTACTCACGCGGACAGAAACGACATGAGAGTAAAGGTATTATTTAAAAAGGTGAAAATGGTACAGTGTTTGATAATGACCACGGGATCTTGCCTTACGAACCTTATGGTACCCTCTGTTGTCCCTCTAGGTCATCCACCGCCCACCTGTGGTTGTGAGAGGAAACACAGAAGCCAGTGAATAGACATGTAAAGTATCTTCCTACCATGTGCGTGTGTTGTGTACTTGGCAGGTCCAGCAAGAGTGAGCATACGTACTACGTACTTGTAGAAGAAAGGATAATCTTCAATAGGACAAACACAGCATCTCCGACTCCCATCTAAGTAGGAAGAAGTATGACTACAGCTGCATCCTACAAACCAGCTCGTTCTTTTCTCTTTGTCCTCCTACCTGCCTTTCTTTTTTTGCTCAGCCATTTTCAAGCACCGACTCGCCCTTTATTTTCACGTCCATTTTCATTTCATTTGCCAGCTATTTTTTTTCTCCCTTTGTTCATCATCTCCGCTCGCTTGCACCAAGTCTGTGTATCATATCACTTTCTCTCGTCTGTCCCTCTCTCGTCCTCTACCGTTGTCCGCTGTACTGAGTTTACCCCTGCCCCTGCCCCTTGTTCAAACTTTCACTCACACACTCCGTGCCTAAAACCCCGCTTTCACTCCTGGGAAAGTAGCACAAAAAAAAAACGACGACGACCAAAATTACAAAAATGAGAGATTTTTTTTTTTCATGTCCTTTCACGTCTATGAATAGTGAGTGTACGAAACGGCAGAGTGACCCACGTTTTTTTGTTATGATTTTTTTGTTTTTTTTTTTTTTTTTTTGCTCATTTGAGATTTTTTTTTTTTTTTTTTTTTTTGCCTGATCGCCTTTCTCGATTCCTCATGAAAAAGGGGAATAGACGAGATTGAAAGACAGGAAACCATCCATCTTTTTTGGTTTTTCCATGGCTCCTGGTTGTCGGATCTCTTCCACGAACATTGGCTTCAAGGTCCCTTTTTAACTTTCATTTCATTTTTTTGCATGCTTCATTTCAAAATGGGCCAAAGTCTTTTTTTTTTTTTTTTTTTTTTTCATGGTTCTTATTTGATTTTAATGTTTTACAAGTTGAGTTACAGTAGGTAGTAATTAGTGTGGCAAAATAGTAAAAAGGAGGAAGAAAAGAAAAGGCAGGGGGTATACTAGTTGTGTTTTGTACAAGGAACAAGGGATGGAAAATGAGGAAGGATGAATGAATGAATGCAAGTGTTGGTATTTTTTTTTTTTTTTTTTTTTTTTTTTTTTTTGGTCAGGGTCCTCCTGCCCTGAGAAGGTGAGGACGGATGGACGGGTCTATTGGGATTCCGTGTACGTCCGGACAAAATGGCCCGACTGACAGCCGTGTGGACAAAGGCTCGACAAGGAGACACAACTTCGGCGAGACGAAGAGGAGGTGTAGATCCCGCTTGGGATCCCGACGCTTCCAGAGGTATCCAACAAACAACTCAGAGCAACTCAGCGAGAACCAGCGCTGCAAACGATCGAGCGTGAGAGAGAGAGTCGACTGTGATAGAAAGAGGGGACCATCATCATCCACGACTCTAGGAGAGATAAAGCGGACTCTAGACTCTTCCTTCCGCCTGATCGGCTTTGGCTGTTTTTGTCGTCGCTCCTGGTGTTCCGTAAATCTATCGAGAGTGCGCTGTGTCACTGACTTGAGACGAATAAAGGCCCACATGCAAGCTGAGCTGCACATTCATGCACGGTAAAAAAGACAACCAAATGCAAATGCATCGGTAAAAAGCGCTGGGCTGGATTGGTCTGGCCAACTGACTAGCTGGGTAAAGTCCTTGCTTGACCATTAATCAAAGCTCTCGTCGGCAGTTGCATAGTTGGAAGAGGTCGAAGATAAGAAGGACTCTGTTGAAGAGAACGAAGTCCAGGAGCCGACCAAGAGGTTATTCAAAGGGTGGTCATCCTCCTCGCAAGGCATCTCCATCGAGACTGAGAGTGACGACTTGACTATTTTAGTCACAATATTAAAAAAAACACTTCAGGTTAACAAACATTGCTTATAGAGAGATATGATGCTAATAAAGGCAGCTGGACAAAGGAGTGGGATGGTTACCTGGAGAAAAGAGTTCACGGCGACGGGGAAGGTAACTGCGAGGCTTCAAGGGAGCAATCAGCTTGCGAGCGCGGATCATCCTCAACTCGGACGCCATCATGCGCAAGTAATCCGGGTTGGATCGGGTTTCGCGACAAGCCAAGTGGCGGGGCAAAGGTAACAACTCCTCCTCAGAAGCAACAGGAGTAGAAGTAGCAATGACCGCAGTAGCAGGCTTGGGGATGCTAATGGGACGACGGCGCTGGGTCAGGAGAGGCGTCCTAGGACGTTTGACCTCAACCACGGGAGTCTCGCGATACGTAAAAGTCTTTAATGCGATAGTGTCGGATCGCATGACCTTGAACTTATCCATCGCTGCAACCGAAGCAGGATAAAGTCCCTCCTCTACATTGTTGTTGTACTCTTCAGCGCTGACGTCGTTGGCCTCTAAAGAGGTGAGGATCAGAGGGGTAGCATCGAGAGTGACGACTGGAGAGCTGTTGGCGACGAGGAGGGCAAGTGGGGGGAGGAACTCGCGTGCGCAGTCAGCTGAACGGCGGTTCTTGTTGTTGTTGTTGGACTGGGTCGACGACTTGAAAGTCGAGGAAGAGGTAGGCCAGTTGAAGGATTGGGCTGTGGCGATGTAGCGAGCCTTGAGGCTGGCCCAAAGGGTGGTAGTTGTTGAAGAGGTGGAGTGGGGTAAAGGTAAAGGTAAAGTTGTTGAGGGGGGTAAGGACGTGATGGTTGGCAACAGCTCGAGCGAGTTGCGCGAAGAAGAGAGGGAGGAGTGAGAAGAGGGAGAAGATGTGGTGATGGAGGTAGTCGAGGAAGCACGGTTGCGACGGCGACGAGGGATGGTGCCGTAAGGCTTTTGGCCGGAGGAGGTGAGGGTGGAGACGAGCTTGTGATAGTTTGTGGCGGAAGGGGAGAGGGAAGTGGAAGGAGCAGACTGCTGTGAGCAGAGCGAGGCGGAAGAGGAGTGGAGGAGCATCAAGATTCTGTGGGTTCTGTGAAGGAGGAGGAGGAGGAGAGGAGGAGAGGTGGAGGTGAAGAAGAAGGTTGAAGTGCGAGAAGGAAAGAAGGAAGTGATGGGCGAAGAAGGAGAAAGGAAGGTAAGGAAAAGTAAGAGAAGATAGGAAGAAGCAATAGATACAAAAAATGGAGTCGAAGGAAATGAAAGGAAAGAAAAAAATCTTTTTTTTTTTTTTTGGGAGGGAGGGGCCCCTTTTTAAAGGATCGGAAGGGAGAGGGAGAACCGGAGATGGGGATAAGAAAGAAGATATGCTATTACTTTAGAATAAGAAATGCATTGAATTGGATTCGAGAGAGGGGAGATACGATAAGTGTATTGTTGTGTGCCATCTCGACTCACTCTCGCTCTCTCTTTATTCTTCATCGACGATAGCCACGTTAAAACTTTCTTTTGGTACTCAATTATTGAACTTTTTTTATATATCTGTCCTGTACAGTGCTGTACTCACTCAGCATGCAACAGATCCTATCTGGTCCCCTATAGTAGTTATCGATGCTTCTTTTCCTCTTTCATCGGCTCACATCTCACACCTCTGTCTCCACGCTCCCCTCTTTTACCCTTGGTTTCCCATATCCACGTACATGTTCCAACTCTTTTTTATCAAACAGACTATCTCACCTTCATTATCTGTGGATGCATCGACAATCGCAGCGAGGCGTACACAAACCCTTTATTCATTTTCCTGTGCAAGGCCAATCAACCCTGGCAATCGGATATTATCTGCCATGTCATGCTGCAATCACCAGCTCAATCGGTGGCAAGGGATTCGGCACAGAAAGACATGGAAAGGCAGACCAAGTTGGTGTAACAAGAACTCTCTCTCCTTCCCGCCTCTCTCCGGCGATGGCGATGAGTGATGTCCACACACGCCACAAGCAAAGAACCCAACCTTTGGGGCGTACGTCTCAAGTGACATTGCTTTGTTTGTTTTCGGTTCTTTTACTGTCTGTTTATTTTCCTTGTGCCGATAGTTCACCTCCCTCTGACTCTCACTTGACTACCTTTCTATTTGAACTCTCCTCCCTCCATTTTCCTGTTCTATGCGCGTGTCAAAGAAAAAGAGATAAGCGTGTTTCTTTTTTTTGTCCTTCAAAGCAAGACAGGGCAAAGAAAGGTATGTTAAGAAACCAACTGCCCAGACAGACGAACAACTTTTACTTAGTTTTTTTCTTTCTTTTCGTTGTCGTTTCTCTCCGTGCTGCAAGAAGCTAAGTGCAGTAACGATTCACTTCTCAGGGTCCACATGCAACCCTCCCTCCTTCTTCAACTCCTATCTCTCTCTCTCTCCGTGTGTACCTGGACTAACTCCAAAGAAAACAACAAATGTCGCCCCATGATTGACCGAACAAAAATAACCTGGAACTTCTCTCGCTTTCATACAGTAAGAAAAAAAAAAAAAAAAAAGACTTTGCTTTTTATTTTCTGTTGTTATGGCTCCGATCCTGGCCCTTTAGCTAAATCGCTCGTGATGTATTACGAGAACACTTTTCTTTTCTTTTCGATTGATGACGAGGGCAACGATGACAGGCTGTGTGTGTTTGGGGCTTCCGTTTCTTTCTTTTTCTTCTTTTTCTTTCTTATTTTAGCAGGTGTTTGCTGAGGAATTGAGAAACACGAGTAAGAGAAAGGCAATTGAGGAGACATGAGAGAGGGGACAAGGGTTGACAGAGAGACACAGACACAAAGTGATAGAAATAGTGAGGGGTAAGGAGAACAAAGAGAAAATCAAGGGGAGCCGCAACCGGAATCTGACACCATTGCATAGGGAGGGAGAGAAGAAGGGGATCAGAAAAACGCCATCCCTGAAATTCTTCATCCTCGAGCAAGGTACCCTTGACGAACAAGCTCGTAAACATTATCTTGGTTGAATTGACAGTAGAGTTCCGTCGAGAGCAAGTAGAAAGGTTTTCGTAGAACGGCAAACAAGCTAATTACGATTCGGGCCTGGGTTATAGTCGGGCGTCATACTATATAGAAAAATTGAATGGCTTTTTGTTCCAAATGTGTGGGCGTGGGCAAAAAAGGTGTATGAATGAGGCAGTGAATGGTAAGACGCGTGGAATGCGCGGAGGCATTTGAACTGATTGCTCAGGGTCAAGCCTTGCAGAGCCGCTGTAAACTGGATATACGCCAGTATCAAGATGCAAGCATGCTTTGGTCCGATGGACGAGTTTGCAACAATAAAATAAAATAAACGGGTCCATAAAAAACAAAAAGGCGCTGTTCGGGCTGTGTGTGTGAAAGGATGATGTTCTCGCGAAGCGAGACATATGTCCATCACAAGACAGACAAGCAAGCGCGTCGTTATTTCTCACATAAGCATGCTTGTTGTTGTGAATGAGTGTAAGGGTGCCATAGGTCGGGACAGGATGGGATGGAGAAAGAAGGAAGGGCGCCAGTTACCGCACATAAGAAAAGGGACGTGCATCGTTCTTTCATTGATAGCGATCCCACTGTCTCCACACCATTCGCTTGTGGTCGCCTGAGGGAGGCAGGCAATCCGCTATCTTTTGCACCAACCCGTCAGACACAACGACTCAACCCACTTTGGCTTTGGCTCAAATCTGTATTCACATGGTTATCCGATTTCTTCCCTTCCTTCCGTCACAACACGGCCCTGCTTTGCCCTACTGCACTTCCCTTGTTCCATCTCTATCTCCTAACCATCGCACAGATCTTTCCTTCAAATAAGGATCATTGTCCTTCGTCTTTAGTTTCGGTTGCGGTCCCGCCCTTACCCTTACCCTCACCTTCACGATTTTTTTTCACGATCTCATCCGAAATATACCTACCCTAGACCTTTTCAACTCCTTTGATCCATCGATGTATTGCGATGATCCAGGATGGCGACAGATCGCGCCGTCAGACCTTCGTTGCATACAATTTTTGTTTGCTTCAGATGGGCAATGGCATCTGAAAGTAAGAACAATCTAGTGTTTCTCAATTATTATTATTATTATTTTTTTTTTTTTTTTTTTTTTTTTTGACATCCATGACTAGCAAGAAAAGAGAATGTCGTTGAAAGACTCGAAAGAGAGAATGTGTACAGAGACGATCAACCGCACAACCAACAACTATTTTGTTTTCCTCTTTCACTCCGTCACTTTTTTTTTTTTTTTTTTTTTTTTTTTTTTTTCTCATAATGATCCCAGCTCTGTTCGATAATCTCTCCATTCCTACTTTAACAGTCCCCGTCCCTCTACAGCACTCTTCACAGGCGACCGTTAGGATTGCTTTCCGAACTCACACGAGGCAGACGATACTGCATGACTCCAACCCTTTCTACTATTCAAATGTAAGCAAAAAAAAAAAAAAAAAAAAAACTTATTATTTGCTGCCTGTTCACAAGAAAGAACAGACTTGCCTGCTTAACATGGTTGGCATACTTCAGCACAATCTTTCGAGTGGAAAAGAGGAAGGTCTATCTATTTTGAACAGCTTTCGTTCGTTTTATGGTCACTCGACAAGAACATAAAGAAATCATGAGAGCCAAAAAGGTCACGATGGTCATCTTTCCTCCTTTCCCATTCTTATGAAAAAAAAAAAAAAAGCTTACTTCAAGAGTACCCCGTCATTTCTTTGGCTACGTTATCATTTCCCCTAATCTCTCCCCTAACCCTGACCTCAGGAACAACATTAGAGTTCAACTTGTACAAGCATGGAGAGGTGGAGAGGAAGACAGCTGTTTCTTATTATGTAGTCGCTCTTCTGGGCTCCTGATTGGCTCCCCCCTGGACCCCTCTTTGATATCATTTCTCGTTCCTCCCTTCAAATTTTATCAAATCACATCCCTTCGTTCCTGGGAAAACCTTCCTCCCCTTCCTTCGTTCCTGCTGAACAAGAATCCAGACCTTTCCCTCTTCATTTAAACCAAAGCGAATAAGAGCGCATTGTATGCTCACAGGACCAGCCGTCGTACTTTACAAGTTCGCACAGCGATCGAGAGTGTACCTCCTCAAGGGAAAGTTCTGAGGAACCGAAAACACATGGATAGTTGGACATTCCTTATGGTCAATTTTTCTTGCTTATTTATTATCACAAGAGTACATGCACACATGGGTCGCCAGGGCCAGTCTAGACCACCACCACCACATCACCCTTGCGATGGTCCCAACAACAAATGACCATTAGTGGAGGTTCCCACCCATGGCGAAACCAACAGCAACCTATTCTTGAAAAACTGCAACAACCTTCTTACTGGACACCCCAGGACAATTCCAGCTCAATCTCATCGTCCGCCAGGAAGGGCTGATCGATCGTCTTGATCATGAGTTCACCACACAGCAAACACTCAGATGCCACCAAATCGTCCAACTCGTCCCTCAGCAACTCCAGCTTTGGAATAACAACAGCCATGTCGTCTCCTCCACCAACGGGTGCACCAATACCATTCGCTCCAACACCACTACCAGGACCTCCAAGCCCGAGTCCGAGCCCAAACCCTCCCCCAGGGCCATCTGCAAAGATCACATCCTTGAACACTCCTGCGGCAGTACCAGCAGCCGTGGTTGCAATAGCGACTCCTCCGTTCATCATCATCTTGCCTCCAGCTCCAATGGCCCCGCCCAACGCCATGACCGCAGCCCCAGTCTGTCCAATCAACGGCAACTGACCTAGTCCCGCGCCAGCATCTACTCCATTAGCAACATTTGCAGGCGTGTTTCCGACCGTCAATTGCTGGAGCGAATGGTGTCCGTTCATCAGCATCATCTTTTGCTGGTTTTGCATCTCGTTCTGGATCTGCTCCTGCAATTCCTCCAACCGCTTTAACTGCCAGTTCGACAAGAACGGCGTCAGCTTCTTGATCAGACAGTCCGCATGGAAGGTATGCTGGCAGGGGAAGATGTAGAACTGTCGCGTCAACAACGGGAAATCGCATGACGTACACCGCTCCGTTGACGCAACAATCGCAAACCGAGATCGGAGCTCACGGACATCAATACGGATATTCTCCGCACTCTTTGTCGCCTCATCCATCTCCGTCTTGAGCTCGTCAATGTGGACATTGTACTCTTCCAGCGCCTTACAGATCTCCTCCTTGAAATCGTCAATCAGCACAAAGTCGGGGAAGAACGGCAAAATGTCTTCAATCTTGAGCAGGTCCGAGTTCGACAAGAATTCCATCGCCGCCTTGATATCCTTCTTCTCCTTGACGACATGACGCGCAATCTTGAGCCACAGTGTCTTGCGCAACATCTCGTCATCCTCGGGCTTGTCTGCATTGATCCGAGCCAGGTCCAAGTCGTTATGCTATTGCAACAACCCAAGTGCGCTCTTCGTTAATATCGCATTTGAAATTTGGCAATGCAAAAGGCAAATGAGTCGAAAAATGGTACCTTGAGTGCAAGATCGACAGCTTCGCCATAAAGTCCCATGCTGCTGAAAATGTGGACACAACTCTGGATCCTGTTGTTCTGTGTACAGATTCTCAGAGCATAATCCAAATTGTAATGCATCGCTCGTCCCTATTCCAGTTCAATTTCAATAATCAAGATTGGACATTGTTATTCGTTGCCTTGTACATCCAAATGCGCCCTTTGCACATGCATGCTTTCAAAAACAGAAGAATGGTCCGTACCTCGGTAGCCAGGAAGTTTCGGAGTGCAGTTTCATCCCGGGTGGGCTGGGTGGCATACAGGGTTAACAAAAAGTTGTGGATCGCAGGGTCGGTGTTCTCCAATTGTGTCACCACATATGAAAGGTACCGGATGGCCTGGTTCTGGTTGCCAGCCTCCAGAGACTTATGGTCGTACTTCAGCAGGGCAGGGATCAAATTCCTTGGGTTCAGGTTGGGTTGGCGCATCCATGCGCTGACTGTCTCGTAGGGCGCATTCTCCATCAGCACAGGAGAGAATCTGTAATAGGTATCCAGTGAGTCCTGTTTGCTTAGAACCTCGAGGGCATTCTTATAGTTCTTCTCCTGAACCCAGTGCGAAATTACACGCTCGTAGTCACCAATCAAGACGGCGTAGAACAGCAATTGAGCCGTACGGCCATGAGACGCCAACAGCTTGTATGTTGTCTTGTGGTCCAAGTACATCTAATCATATGAACAATATTAAATAGGGTTGGCTACTGGAGAATCTTTTCAGCTTCAACAGCACTGTTCCATCATTGCTACAGTAATTTACAATACCTTGTTGGTTTCAAGAAAGCCCTTGAAATCGTTTTCCAAAACTGTCTGCTCTGCCTGCAAATTCTGGACGTCCGAATCTGCTGCTGAAGATGCTGCCAAGTCCTCAAGTTGATTCATCTTGCTCAAGTAAATCTCAACCAGCCATGTGCAGATAATGGTTTTTTGTGTTATATCCTACAATTACAATGCAAACTCATTATTTAGTTACCGTCCTAAATATACCTTCTTAAAACGCGGCAGGTAATGCTACCATTGGGGCAAAGACTTACCCCTTTCCTCAGCTTGTCAACTTTGGCGAGGAGATAACTCCGGAGGGCATCCCGCTCGTCACGCTCCACAAACTTGAGAGCGACCTCTTCAAAGGCAACCGTGGACTGTGCGTAGTACTTGGCAGAAAGCATGTAGCGGCCTTGGGAGAAGTTGTGATTTGCCTGCAATGTCAACACACGGTCCTTTTGAACAGGGTTCTATTCTCAACATGTCATCAAATCTCAGACTGTTAGTGGCTGCTCTTTCGCTTCCAAGTGTGCTCGAACACTTCTCACTGGAAAAACGTAAAGTCCTACCTTGGTATATTGGAGGGCCAGATCGTATTGTTTCTTTTCAAGATAAAGGGTCCAGACATCACGGTCCTCCTTAGTGATAACGAGCTCAAACATTGACCATCCCGTGTAGATCCAGAATGTGTTCTTGGTGGTATCGACAGACATTCCAATAACTTCCTCCCCTGCCTTCTATTCAAACGCAATACATATGAAGTGAAGGTTTAAATATAACGAGTGTGAAATCAGTTTGAGGGCAGATTGTACCAGTCACGAAGAGATAGTTACCAATGGGATCAGTTCGTCAAAGACAATCTGGTCATTAAGCTGATTGACTGCTCGAATACGCTCCTTGTAGAGGAGAATGAAGTGGAACTCTGTCAAGGCAATGGCAATTGGAATCTCTGAAACTGCGGATGATGCGTCCAGCTCGAGGCGTGTTGCTGGGTAAGGCAGCAATTGAGGGGTATCAATAACAGAGTCTCCTGCGTTTTGAGATCCGAAAACCAGGTTTCCGTGGTATACTCCTGGTCCTGTCAACCACGCAAATGTCTTCGCCACCCCTTGGTACTGAAGATCCTGGTAAGGACTGAAAAAATGGAGCTGACTGTAGGGAAGGTCGCCCGGCAGCTCCGAAAATCCTGTAAATGGAGGACCAAATGTTAGTGTCTTCGTTTCTCGTGCGGACGAAATTCATTGTCCTTACAAATTGACGACTACACGCACAACTTCGTGCTAACATACCAGGGTTGACTTCATATTTGGAGAAAAGGCTTTCAAACATGGCCTTGTCCTCTGAGCCGCCAATCATACCGTTCGAGTTGTTGGGTGAGACAGTTCCGATGAACTGGTAGATGCGAGTTGGCGTCACTGCTACAACGACGTATTTGCGCAGACTGGCGGGAAACTGCTCCATGCGGAGACCAGCGATAGGCATGTTCGACTGGATAGAGTACACCTGCTTGAAATAGCGCTCCTCCTTCTTGAAAAGTTCTGCTGTTGGCTCCAGTTCCGCCTCGAAAATAAGACCATTCCTGGTCCCGATCAAAAACTCTTTTGTCGACGACTCCGTTGGACGGTCAGCGGAGCGGTTCCATGCAATCGACTCAATCACAATTCCCTACAGCAGGACAGGCATTTGCAAGTTAGTAAAACGGGCCGCATTCCACATGAGTATTGTCACCATAGATGGATTGCTATGTGTTGTAGTGCCTCCTTACCTTGATTTTTGACAGCAGCTTGGCCTTCTTCCATTTCACAAAAAGATAGTAGTTGTCTCCTGTTTCCGTTGTAATAATCAGGTGTCGTCCGGTAGGGTCAAAGAACATCTTGTAGATCTTGCCCTCTGACATCTTTCTCGGGATTTCAATGTCTGTTTTCAGTAAAGAAAGCGATGTCAACAGGATTCAGTGAGGTGTACATTGTTCAAACAAATTATGTTCGTTCACGCAAAAGGAATCTATACTAATCCATACCTTCAACTTCGTGGGACCTATCCAGGTCGATACGCAGGAGATGCATGGTCTCCATGGCCATAAAGAGGATATTGTTTGAGACTGCCAAGGCCGAGAGTCGACTTGGGATTTGGTACTCGACCTTGTCCAATGTAAAAATGCGCGAGTCATCGTCCGACAAGCCTGTGTTCACGTAGCCGTTCTCGAGCTACGTAGTTTGCAGTAACAGTGTGTGTTAAAAGAAAAGGGACGGGAGAGAGAGAAGAGTGCATAGTACTGTGTAAGTCAGGAGTGTTTCCTCCTTGTTATATTTGAAGAGGCCACGTGGAGTCGGTTTCATGATACACTACCAAGACGAGGTTGCTTGGCTCCCATCCCTGAGAGGCCTGAGTGAGGATGCCATTTGAGGGTGCCAAATGTCCCGACACATTGTTGCTGTCGAGGTGTTGTTCAATAATCTCGTCCAGGTTCATGGCGGACTATGTTATCTCCTGCTGTCGTTGTCGCTGCTCTGTGGTGATGTTGGGGTTGATGACAGGGGGGGGGGGGGGGGGGGGGGGGAAGACGGGATGGCGGCGGGTGAGGAAGGAAAAGCGGAGGAAAGGTACGAGAGCATGCAGCTACTCTTCTTTGTCCACAAAAAAAAGAAAAAAAAAAAACGTTGCAGCCTGACCTTGGTGTGACTGCGACGTCATCTCGTTCACCGTTCGCGTGCTGTCAAAGAGACTTTTATTTACTTTCCATTCCAGTGGATAGAAACGCATGGTTACGCGACACGTAGAGAGAAGGAGAACTAAGGGCGTGAGGTCACAAGGTTCTGCAACTTGAACAGTTCGGCAGCAATCCGGCTAGAGAAAGCAGGATCGACTTTGCCTTGGCTATGAAGCGTCTCCAAGTAACGCGTCGCTGTCGTCAGTGAAGAAAGACACGCCGTAGTCGACGGCTGCTCACGACTCTGATTTTGCACGTTTCGGACACTGTTGCCACCAAAACTCGGCGTATCAAGGCACTTCATTCGCCCGCGGAAAGTCGCCCAAAAGCGCCAGGAGTTATCAGTTGGGACCATTTCGCCGCTCTCCATCTCTTGAATATTTCGAACAAGGTGGCGTGCCGGGACGGGAATACAACGCCGGGAAAGTTGAGGGTATCGAGTGTTGTTGCTAAGTACCGCCTACAAAGTCATCACATGCTGGGTCAGTGCTAGTGCTTGAGGCTGGAAGTTGAGGTAGATATGGTATAGGCTGTGGGAGAGGAGACGAAAAAAGATTTACCAGGCTATTGAGGGTCTCGTGGACAATCGTCCAGTCATTTTCTCGCAAAAGGGACTCGTATAGGGCAGTAAGAAGAGTCTCCATTTTTTCCTATTCAACAAAGCGGGCGTTATTGACTTGACAATCTTTTCCCTACAATACACATTGACATTGTACTTACCATTTGAGAATTGTCAGTAATGTCAACTTCAGAGCAGGACGCTAGGAATCGGGCCATCAAAAGTTTTGACAGGGGCTGCTTGAACGGAGGTAGTTTGGTCCAAGAGTTAAAGGCAGTAAGAACCTGATGGCGCAGGAGGGATCGATACGACTGTGTTAGCAACCTGATCGCGTACGATACCATCTCTTTCAGAGACCGACCTATTGCTTTACCTGTATCATTTCTTCGCATTGCAGTGGACCAGTAGAGCGTAAAAATTCGACGACAGCTTCTGCAGTGCATGATATCTAGAAACGTTCAAGCGTGTGAATGGTGAGCAAAAAGGAACCTAATATTCTCAGAAGTGTTTCGACCACGAAAATCTACGCTCTTTTACCTTTGCAAGGGCATGTTGGTCATTTTGCACCATGAAGAGGAGATCATTGATTTCTCCAAGGATATTAATACTCCAACCAACCAAAGTTACTTGCAAGTGTGGCGGTAAACTGGCAGTCAACTTGGGATTGCTATAGATCGATGCAAGGCACGTAACGTGTTGTGGCTACAACATTTTACAACGAATGGGGTCAAAACTTGATAGTTAGGGCGAGCACCACCCAATCACAGAGCAGCTCTGTAAGCACCGTTCACTTACCAGCGTGTAGAAAGCCTCAAGAAAGAGTCGTTCGTCACTCAAGAGATTGCCGGCATTTCTCCACCCATCAGCACACTTCCCAACAAGAGGCCCTATACTCTATTGTTTAAGAAAAACACGCGATTAGAACGAGAAAACATTTATATCTAACAACTGACGTCCGCGTTTTCAGTCCATACCGATTCACCGAGGCACTCGTAGGGGAAGCAGCTGAGTAGCGTCGACTGTTCGTTGTCCGTCATTCGATCCAAAAGTATCATCAAGCTATTGGCGACATTTGCCTACGTTGCCCACGGAGAAGAGTAGCCTACAGTTAGCACAAGAGCTACTCATCAACAAAGACATCGCTGAGTACTCAATGGACAGTCTTTATACCTGAGAGGATTCGTCGAGTAGAGGAAGCATACTGCAAAGGAGCAGTCGCACCTTTTGGCTTGATCGTCCAATGGGCAAGGTTGAAAGCTTTACAAGTACAGATGTTAATGCACTAGTTAGATCATCAGACTTCAAACATTATCAGTCAGCAAAATAGGCTGAACATTAACGCGCGAGGTACATACCAACTCCATGAGTACGACGACCTGACTGGTTGTGAAACTTTGACCAAACCGTGCCGAGATACAAGTCCACCAATCGACCGCTAGGAGTGACAATAGTTCTGTCGGGCCAAGCACCAAGCCAATCATATCGATCTGCAACTTTGCGAACTGTCGCGGATCGATCAAATGCGCAAATGTAATGAGTTCCGTCAAAGTTCGGGTGTAAACATCTCCATAATCTTGATCAGCGTCCTGGGTTGCCAAAGGAAGGAACTCTTGCAAGTCCAAGGCCCGGAGCGACTCGACTATTCTTGTGAACGGAGAGCCATAGTTTGAGTTCTTTTCGACTGGATAGAGCTGAAGTTGGAGTGCAGGTGAGAACTCGTCAAACAACGTGATTGTTTTGAGGAGAAAGTAGAGGCGGCCAAGAATCCATTCTTGCTCCGTCAAGGCGTCCGAATTGTCGAAAACTGCGCGAGGCCCAGGTGAGGTGGAAAACTCTTGAAGGGTCGCACGTTTCTCCTCATCGAGTGCCGACTGGGACGAAAAAATTCCTGCGACGATCACTTCCTCCACAACGTTGACAAACTTCATCATTTCAGACTGGATCTCTGGGTGTTTTCTCCTGATCACCTCATTCGAACAAACACGTCTAGATGCCAAAAAGCTTGATAAGAATACAAATCGAATGCAATTATCGCTGCAGATTTACGGGTAGTTGCACGGACAGGTCAAGGACTTACCCTCGTAAAAAGAACAAGAGGTAGCGTAACAGACCTCGGCAAGCTACGGCTTCATCTCCTGCAGAGCAGATGTCCTTGAAGAGAGAACTCACCAGCATCTTGAAATGGGCCATGTAGAACCGCGCCAGTGTCCACCGACGCTTGAAGAAGCCGTCGATCACCTTTGTGTTGTCGACGCATGTGCGGTACATATCCAAAATGGTTCCATGAACTCCATCACAGAGAAGTCGGACAACCGCCAATTTCTAATTGCCAATAGACAGGCAGTGTTAGAAAAGAGTAGCATGTAGATACCACGAACAATAGTACGGGGTGAAGGCTTCTTTAGTAGATTACCTCGAGGCGAATGTTCCGGTCTTTGACACAGTTGGGTACCAACAGTACTATCGATTTGAATGTAATGTTCAAATAGACGTACTCTGATCGCGCATCCTCTGCATATCTAAGGAGCATATTGCAAACTGCCTTGTGGGTTAGAAATGTGGCCATGAGGCTCGATCCACAGGCACAGACAATTTACTCCGCAACCATACCTGCAATGACCATGTCACTAGCATGCTCCTTGACGCCGTTGATTTGGAGCACCTGCTCTGTGAACTCCATAAAGGACTTTGTCATATCCAGCGTCCGCTGGTTCCATGTCATGTATCCTTCTGAACGCGCCCTCTTAACCTGACTCCTATCGAGATGCTGCAGTCACAAAGAGGTACGAAGAGTGAGTACAGGTCATACCTTGGTAGAGCCACGGTAATTTAATGTAGGACTGGAATCTTCATACCCGAAAAACTCGCGTGCCCGTTTCCAGAATAATAGAGGCCAACATAATGCAGGCTTGATCCTCAACGAATGATGCCAGCGCCGACTGAGTCAATCCTCGAACAACTCCCAGGCATGAGTCAGTGAGATTACAGAGACTGATTAGAAGCTAATAGCAGGCATGAGAAAACGAAGGATTAGCTGTCGAGGTAATTATTATATGATTATGCGTTCTTCAAAGTCGCCAAATGACTGTTCTTACCGGCATCCACTCCTCTGTCTCTTGGCGGGTGAGATTGAGCTGATCCGACACCTAGAGTAAGAAAAAGTCTAGTCAGTCTTCGAAATAATAAGGAAAAGCTTGTCATGATCAAATTCACGAACGGTAGGGAATACCTTTGCTAGTTCCTGAATGACCGCTGTGGGTGCTTTTGTGTGGCTCGAACTCTTAACCAAATCAGACAGCCAGTCCGTTACGAAGACTTTGGTGTGCAATGCTGACGGGCGGGCATCTAAATAGGTCAAGGAAAATAGAAGTAAGTTTCGTTGAAGGGATGCCAAGAGATGAAACGACATATATCGTCGAAGACATAGCGTTCTTACAGAGTAACGACTTCCTAAAGGCGATGGTCAGGTCTTGGAGAGAGAGTGGCGCTTGAGTGTTCTGCCGAAACGCCACCAAACTGTCGACGACGGAGGAGTCGCTTCGTGATGGGTTGCTGTTGGATCGAATGAGGCCGAGAAAATCAGAGAGTAAAGGCGAGAGGACAGACTTTTGGGGAGCGCTGTGTACCCTGTCCTGTTCCATGGCCATGGTCGTTCTTGACGCGAATGCGTAGTGAGAGTGAGGTAGAAGGATGGAAGGAACAGTCGTACTGACCTTTGCCCCAAGTCCCTGAGTGTTTGGGCCTCAGTTGCCATCAATTTTGAAAGACAGTCCCGCTGTCAATTCCTCAAGTACGTTTTCTCTAGACTTTTGTTGCAGTCTACCTGTGCCTTGCTCCCGATCTCCAGTCCTCACGCCTACGACTCTCATTCACATCATGCCGCCTCGCCCATTGACACAGTTGACCTTGGCATTGCTCAAGCCGGACCTGACTGCAAACAGCACCAAGGTCAACAAGGTCTTTTCTCACATTCAACAGAACGACTTCAACATTGTCGCCCACAAGACCCTCCTTTGGTCAAAGAGCGATGCAGAGGCCTTCTACGGCGAACACCGCGGAAAGTTTTTCTTTGAGCGGTTATGTGGCTACATGACCAGGTAATAGCCAAAGACCCAGTACATGGGCAGGATATCACGCACTGGTACTATGTTCATAGATCGCTGATCCTGCACGATTTGGGGTTTTTTTTTTCTGTTTGTTTGAAGTGGACATTTTCATGCGTTGATTCTAGAGAAGCCCGATGCTATCCTTGGCTGGAGAGCCCTGATTGGACCTACACACCCTCCGCGGTAAGTCAGCTTGATCACACGACGGATCTGGATCTATGAAAGTTGTTACTTCCTAAGCTTTGCCCTGATCTGTGTCTTTTCTAATGGTTTGACGATAGTGCCCGAATCAATGCCCCTGATACCCTTCGGTCACTGTACGGAATGACGGATACCAGGAACTCGTTCCATGGCTCAGGTAATAACGAATGCGAACCTGCACTCTATTACAGATGACAGGTCGTATGACATTGTTTGTAGCTCGACGAAAAAAGACTAAAACCACTGGTTACCTGACTCCTTATTGCTCTTTTTTTTTAAACTTCTTTCCTGGAATTTTTCAATTCTCGTTTCTATTTGCAGACGCGGTCGATACAGCAACGAAAGAAATTGGATTCTTCTTTCCCGAGTTTGACATGGACAAGTGGCAGAAGGACCAAAAGGAACAATACAGGCTGTGAGGGCGTCACCCTTTCATTGACTGGAATCGAAAGCAACTATCCAACTTTGAGCAACAACAATATATGAACTGCACGCCCAGTTCAAGCGACGTGAATAAACTGCGAGAGAACATGGATTCGGTCTTTTTTTTTTGTGCTTTTACTTGCGACTCCTACCACTTACTTATTGTTTGTTTTTTGAGTGTGCCCACAGGGATCCTGCAACAGCCCAACGTGATTGTTAGACACCGACCGATTTGAGGGTCCGCAGAGCACTGAGATGATTTTGAGTCCAGGCTTGGAGGTTATTTGTGCCGTTGCACACTCCAAGGGAGGGAACGAGGACGTTCCAGAGTCAGGGAGCGTAGGGCGAAAAGCGAAGTGCCATAAATCATGCATGATTGGCGTTGTATTGATTGATATTCATGGAGTGCGGCTAATGGCAACAGAGAGAGGGAGAGAAGGAAAGAGTAGAGACAACCACACTGTCCCTTCTTGTTTCTCTACCGCCTGACTCCTTCCTCTGCTGCTCAGTTTATTCTCGTCCTTTTCTTTCTTCCTTTCTTCCTTTCTTTCTTCATTGCTTTAGCCTTCTCTTTTTCTTTTTTCCACTCCATCCCCACAACACCTTCATTCACCACCTGTCTCATTCGAAAAGCCTCCTTCTCCACTTTTGCCCCATACTCCGCTTCTCCATTCTTCACTCTTCACTTTTTATTCACAATACCTGCACCAAGCAACAAAAAGGATCACATACCATACACGATAGACTCAATTGAACCTTTACACTCCTCGACAAACGATGCGTTTCTCTTCAACCTTGATCGCTGCAGCCTCTCTCTCGTTGCTCAGCGTCAACAGTGTCCATGGATACGGCATCTTGGGTATGAACGCCATATGCACTATTTATGAACTCACTGCTTGACCTGCATTCTCCACCACCACCGTGTGAACAATTCCTGATAAGTCTCTTACTTTGACTTAATCCTCTTGTATGTTCAGGCCACACGTTGACCGGTCAAGTCGCACAACTCTTCTTGACACCCGAGACAGCAAGACAGGTCAAGGATATTCTGTCGCCCTATTACGACGGTCTTCTCTCCAAGGCAGCACCATGGCCCGACACCATCAAGGGGCAAGCCAAGTACCGGTAACTCACCACACAAACTTGCCACATACGAGCAACGTAATGAAGGAAAAAAGCAGAGGGTTTATGAACTCTTCACCAGACGGAATGCTAATCAACTAATTGCTTGTATCCACAATTGTATATTAGATGGGCTTCGATTTTCCATTATGTCAATACACCAGGAGACAACCCTCCAGAGAGCTGCAAGTTTGAGTATGTATACTCGGGACACGATGTCGTCAATGGTCTCTTCAACATGACGTCGCAGCTGTTGCAGTACAAGCTTGCTGAGCCCACCACACCAGAAGACAAGTCGACTCGCGAGGATGCGTTGCGGTTCTTTGTCCATTTTATGGGTGACGTTCACCAACCCCTTCACGCCTCTGGGAAGGAGCGCGGTGGTAATGATGCGCCGGCCAAGTGGGGCAGAGCCAAGACGAGTCTTCACCGTATCTGGGATGGACAGCTGATCTTGGTAAGTTCCCTTGCAAAAAAACAAAAAAAACGATCCGTGTTTTTTCGGAGCTTATTTGAAATTAATATCACTGGTCACTCACATCACACATACACATGCTTCCTATGTCATCGTTTACAGAAAGACATCAAAGACAGATTCGACAACAACCCCAAGGCATATCTGGATGACATGGTCAACATGACCAGCAATGTTTGGCTACCCGAAGCAAGTAACTGGACTTACTGCGACCCCGAGAAGAATCAAGGCGACAACCCATGGTCCGAGTCCACCAAGCTGATCACCAAACTTTGTCCAATGGAATGGGCGAGGGACATGAACCAGCTGGATTGCTCGTTTGTTTGGAAGGACTATGACTCCCTGCGCGATTACTCTGGCGAGTATTTTGAGGGAGTCACCGGTGAAAAGAACAACTACCTGGTCCAGAAGCTGATTGCGATGAGTGGTGTCCGTATGGCAGCTATTCTCAACGAGATCTACGACCCACCAGTTCCTCATTCCTTGAACCCATTGAGGGAGGGGTTCAAGGGCGAGACCATCGTCAATGTACCATCCAACCTGCGAATCATTAGGCAGGGATAAGCGAACGAGGGTGGCGCTGTCGTTCCATGTTCATATGTTAAGCCATTTTTTTTTTACATATCTATTACTATTCCCAATAAACGTTTTATTCAACACGAGCATGCATGCAAGTTAGGATGAAGTTCTTTGGGCGCAGTTATTTTTTTTTTTTTTTTTTTTTGGCTTTTTTCTTGTCGCCAATGAATCGAGTTAGCAGAAAGAACAAGTGGCTTGGGGAAGGGAGATCATCCACGTGACTTGTCAGCATCCTTGCTGGATGAGCAGCAGGAACAAGATGCCCTCCAAGGACACATCACCTCTTGTCAAAAGGACACGAGTTAACGGTGGAAACAAAAACGCAACAAAAAACCTCTTTCCTGTCAGTACCAACGGCACCTGAATCACATCCATCTGAACGCGACACTCTAACGCCAGGATCGAATGCCCTCCAACATCAAGTCCAGTCGACCCAAACGAAAGGTACTTACCCCCCCTCGTCAATGCCACGAACTCGGTCCTAAATGGACCGGAAAAAAAATATATTGAAGCATGAGGGCGGAGGTTGAGTACCAAAAAAAAGAAAGAAGACAAGATCAAGGTCGTGTTGACTAACCTCATGAGCTTTAACTTGTATGTGTGTGTACTAGAGTGCTGTTCTAGGGCCTCCCAAGCCATTGACTGGCTGCGCGAGATGCCTGTTTGGACCTGAGAAAGATGGCTCCCCTGATGTCTATGAAGATCTCATCACCTGCTACGACTGTCGAAAAAGCTGTAAGTTCAGGGCAGGCAGACGCGCCCCTATGCTGCTATTTTATTTTACAATATTTTAAAGGGATTGTTTTTTTCCCTTATGCTTGTTACTTTGTCAAGCCATCCGCTTATGCCCCATCTCTTCATATCCCTCTGATCCAGAGGCTAATTAATCCTGCTTACATTTTGTTTGCCCTATCCCTCTATACTTTACTTTCATCAGGGCATCCTACATGTATCAAACTTCGACCAGAGCTGGCATTACGGGAGGACGAACCATGGCAATGCGGGAACTGCAAGACCTGTCAAAAGTGCGAATCTACCGACAACGAGGCAAGACTCTTTTGAATATTTTTTATTCTCAACATGTCGACGTTCACGCTCTCTTTGGACGACTCAACCATTCTCCGCCTTTGGAAGGATGAGGTTTCGCTTCGTTGTACCAGAACGGACTCGTTTGTTTCTAACATTATTTTCACCTTTTTTTTTCTCCGCATTTGCCGCAAATATTTAGAACAAGATGATGATGTGCGAGAACTGCGATAAAGGCTGGCATTGCTACTGTCTGGATCCCCCACTTGACGCCGTCCCCACAGGTATGAGAACGCACGTCAACTCAAAACAACCCATCAACAGGACAATGGAAGTATATCACCCGACTCAGCGAGCTCACATGAACGCGTTCATTATGCCCTCTAATATAGGTGCCTTTTATTGCGACGGCTGTAAGGAGCGATACCCAGACAGGATACCACCCCGCAAAAAGCGCAAGTCGGGATCTCACAAAAAGAAAGTGCCCGCTGATCAGACAATACTCCCTCCGGTAACAGCTTCAGAAACGGAACCAGCGGCAACAACTTCAACAACGCCCGCAACAACAGCACAACTACCAACGATAACTGACGCGACTCCCGCTCCAGCAGCAATCAAACGGAAAAGCCATAAAAAGCAAGAGCGGCCGAAGAAAGAGGAGGTGACACCAGAAGACGCCGAGATGGCGCATAAATCCGCCAAGGTTGCTTCAACACTACCAACAATCGACACTCCATCACGAAAAGTCGTCGTGCTTCCCGAACGAAGGACGAAGGGTGTCAAGAGGAAGGTCGTCATCATTCCGATTCCACACACGACAAAGGAAGGAGGGTCATCTAGTCTGCCAAAGAGGAGAGGTCGCACTCCCAAACAGGCAGCAGCTCAACTTGTAACAACGCCAACAACCATCGACACTACATCTCCACCACCAATCAAGAAATCACACAAGAAGATGGTCAGATCAGAGTCTGGTCAAAGACAGCTCACCTTGGCAACCACAAACGGGAAACTCACAGTGCGAGCCACGGCAGCTGCAGCAGCAATCGCCGCAGCGTCAGAGCCAGTCAAGCCGGAGAAGATTGTCAAGAGAGGTCGTGGCAGGGGGCGCAAACAACTCGAGGAGGCAAGACGGGCCCAGGAGTTACTCAAACTCGAAGATTCTGAGGATCAGGGAAGCGTTTTGACATCAGACCACGAGGAAGTTGAGGAGACTGAGGAGACAGAAGCTGAAGCCGTTCCTATGTTTGGACCTAATATCACCGGAGAGGACGCGGATGTCTCCTACACCACACCAGACACTCAGGACAAGGTTTTGTTTGAAAAGAGTCGGGACTTGGCAGAGGTAAGAAAACACATGGCATACTGTTTGGTGAACAGATTATCGTTTGGAAGCAAGGTAGCGCGTTATACTTACTAAATCACATCTCCGTCTCTCCGTTATGTGAACTATAGAAACTTATCAAGAGCTCTTCGAGTCTTGCAGCAGAATCGTCCTCCTCTCATTCAGCACCGGTGACGGCCATCAAGAAGATTCACTTTGGCGACTGGGAGATTGACACCTGGTATGTGGCACCTTACCCGGAGGAGTACAGTCAGCAACCTATCCTGTATATATGCGAGTTTTGTCTCAAGTACATGAAGAGCTCCTTCATGGCTGGCCGGCATAGGGTAAGAAGTCTTGCATGTAGCCATCTTGTTTTTGAAATGCCATGGCTGACCCTTTGTCAAAAATACTCACCCTCATTATTTTCATTATCAATTTATAGCAAAAATGTGTGATGCGGCACCCACCAGGCGACGAGATCTATCGCGAGGGCAACATTTCGATTTTCGAGGTTGACGGGCGCAAGAACAAGATCTACTGTCAAAACCTCTGCCTACTTGCGAAGATGTTCCTGGACCACAAGACTCTCTACTATGACGTCGAGCCATTCCTCTTTTATGTCATGACAGAGTCTAATGAACTGGGCTGCCACTTTGTGGGCTACTTTTCTAAGGTAACGCCAGCGATCATGATGTGTTTGTGGAACAGCACTCGGCACGCAAAAGACTCGAGCAGTCTCGTTAACAAAAAAAATGTCTACTATAGGAGAAACGATCGGCCATGGATTATAACGTCTCTTGCATCTTGACGCTTCCTATTCACCAACGGAAAGGCTACGGAAACCTGCTGATCGACTTTAGTAAGTTGGAGATCTCCCTTAGACTGGACACGATGAACTCCAACCAATGTTATGTGTATCAAGGCTAACCATCGCCATCATATTGCACGTGTTCAACTTGTAGGTTATCTTTTGACAAAGCGGGAGAACAAGACTGGATCCCCCGAGAAACCCTTGTCGTCGCTCGGACTTTTGTCTTACAGGAGTTACTGGAAATCTGTTATCTTTCACCGCCTACTCGCTATCCACCGCTCAGACAACCGCAAACATCGCGTTTCACTGGACGAGCTCAGCCAGGAGACCGCCATGACTATCGACGACATTGTTACGACACTGCAAACCAACAATATGATCCGCGCTATACCCCCGCCCAAATCCCAGGACTCTAAATCCAAGGGCAAAAACCACCGCTACCGTTCAGCTTCTGTCCCGCCTTTGCGCCATGAAATCGTGGTGGATTGGAAGGAAGTCGAGGCTTATTGCCATAAGATCGCTCAGAAGGGTCATGCTGTTATCAACCCGGCAAAGCTGAAGTGGGCCCCATTCCTGCTTCAACGTGGTCTCATGGCGTCCCTCCCTTCAGAATCTGGCATCAAGCAGGACGACTTGAGCGATGATGACGACATTTCGCTATCGCACACAACTGCGCCCAGGACGATAACCAGGAGGCCAGGCCGTCAACGTGGCCGTGGAAGGAGGCCCGGACCCGGACGCGGTAGACCGCCCAAAGTGAGGCTTTCACACGAGCTGGATACGGTCGATGACCATGACAAGCTCACCGTCAATACCCACAATGTTGGCCAGGTTGATACGCCGATGGAAAGTCCTCGCCTGGAGGACAAGGCCAACTCCATGGATCTCGACACCCATTCCGGTGTGGAAGGGACGAGGGAGTACGATTCGACTGATCGAACCAAAGCCGCACCAGCACCCGCTCGCTCTCATAAGGCCAAGTCAGTCGCAACTCCGTCCAGAGTCACGAACGGAAAGAGGTCCAACAAGGAAGATGCCGCGGTCAAGGAGGAGCCAGCGTCGTCTCTCTCGACTCCAGAGGTGCTCAAGATCCAGACGAAGGAATTAAAGTCGCGCGCGTCCACCAGGCCCATCAAGGGAATCAAGTCTGTGGACGGTGAACAGGACAAGGACAATGACAACGAGGATGACGACGGTCTTGGAGATGACCTTTCTTCGGCAGCATCACTTTCCTTAGTCGGATCGCCTCTCTCATCTTCCTCTCTCTCTGCAGCCTCTTCACCCTCTTCTGCCGTTTCACCGACTCTTCCAATCGACCACGAGCCCGAATTGGATTCGGCAGATGCTCAGACGACCAACAACCTTGACCAAGAGCCCCAGGTTCAAGAATGGGAGAGCATGCAACGCAAAACCGGTTCTGATGTTGATATGGAGGGGACCTCAAAGGACAAGCAGCCAATCGAAACCCAGGAGCAGGATTCCACTACTCCTATGGAGGTCGACGAGGTGGCGCCTGTTTCGGACGATCAGACCGACGTCAAGAGCCTCGCTGACGACGACCCTGCTAGTCCTGCAGCAAATGCGGAGGATGAGGAGGAAGGTGGAGATGAGGACGCCGACTCTGAAGCTGACAACGATGGCGACGACGAGAAGGGCGAGGTAGAGGAGGTCGAGGACAATGAAGAGAAGCACGACAATGAGGACGATGCTGCTCAGTCCGATAACGATGAAGAGTCGGCCGCAGAGAGCGGCGATGAGGAGGAAGGCATTCCTGACCCTTCAAATGCAAAGGACGATAACCAAGTCATCGCCGTTGACGATGATGACGAGGAGGAAGGCTCCATTGACGAGGAAGGTTCCAATGATGACGACGATGAGAATAACCTGAGCGCTGAAGAAGACAAGGATGCTGAGGGTCATGAATCAGAGACCTCTGATGTCGAAGGCGAAGAAGTTGATGACGATGACGAAGACGGCGAGGACGATGAAGAGGAGCAGGAGGTTGTCGAGTTGGAGGACGATGATGATGATGCTGAGGGTGAAGACGCCGAGCACAGCGATGATGCCGATGATGCTGACGATGATGTAGACGCCAATGGCAGTGCTGAGGAGGAGGAAGAGGAAGAAGAAGAGCACGATGAAGGAGATCAGGACGACGACGAGCCTGAAGAAGACCAGGGGGAAGAGGATGAGGATGAAGAAGACGATGCCGACGCAGATGTTGCTGAAGTCACAGGCGGCGACGACGACAACGATGCGGAAGAAGAGGAGGAAGAGGATGAGGAGGAAGACGAAGGGGAAGAAGACGAAGAAGAAGAGGAGGAAGACGAGTAATGTCCCGAGGCTCCTAATCGATAACTAGTTAATCGTACATGTACAATATACACACCCAACCAACAACATTTCAAGCACATCAATTCCTGCCTTTATTTTTCTGCAAAGGGCAACCGTTCTATGAATAGTGCTCAAAGTACACTTTTTACATTTAAAATGTAACCACTCATCACGTTCTTGTGTGGTTAGAAAAAGGTCCTCGCCTCACTCCACTTCTCACTTCCAAAACCAACCCTCGCCGAACACAACCGAGGTCCAAGAACCATGGTTGTCAAGAACGCGAAGCGAATCCTCGATAGCTACAAGAACCAAGACCCTTTCAACAGATATCGACAATTGCCATTCGCCCTCTCTTTATACATCGCTGTTTCGCTTCTGATGTGGATGGTACGATCTATTATGGCCATGCCAATGAAAGCTTTCATCACCTTTTAAATTTGTCCCGCGTCTTTGCTGATGTGTCCCATGGTTGCCCATGTCGCCCCTCTCTTCAAAACTTGTCTGTCCTTTTGTTCGATGTCATACTAGGGTTTTTCACGTTTGCGCTTTCACTACCGTCCTCGCTTCCTCGACATCCTCACCCTCGTCTTGGTTCAAAAAAAAATATACTCAACTCTTACTACAATGGAAATGAAGCCCAAGCTAGCAAATGTTTTGAACCACAAGAGTAGAAAAGACAGGCATATTAAAAAAAAAAAAAAAAAAAAAGGAACAAAGGAACAAAGCGTAAACCGAGATATAGTAGGAGCTGAATCCGTTGTTTTTCACTTCTTCCCACCATCCTCAATAGCCAGGTCTCTCTTCTACCTGCTGATCACACATACTGATGAGAAAAAGAATGGCACACAAGACAACATTTGGCGCCGCCACATGTGAGTCGCATGTTTGAGACTTGCAAAATGAACAAAAGAAACTTCACTAACTACCCTGGCATCACCTTCCCTATTTTTTTTTTTTTTTTCAAATGCAGGTCAATGGCACTTAAACATATACGTGCTCAACTACTATTTTGCAAAGGAGAAAAGGACAAGTTTCAGACGAAGATTCTAGTGTAAGTGACTTTCCCTAGAAAAGAGAACTGGCATGCAAGCCACGACGCCATCCGACCTGAACTAATTTATTTTTTATCGTTTTCTGTGGTTTAAATTTGTTCGAAAGAATGAACGCGAATAAAGTTGTCACAATCATGCCCCTTTGTGTGTCTCATCACGCGAAGGGTTCTTGTTTTGAAATAATTCGACCTTGTCTATTACTCCAGTCCCACTATTTCTCGGGATATAGATATCGACAGTTGGACTCAAATGGCGGCAAGAGTGAAAGGATGGACGATGAGTGGATCCCAACCCTACTCAAAAACAAAGCCCTCTTATCAACACCGAGGTCGCTGAATCACCCCATGATGATAATTGAGACGGTATTCATCCATACCGGATCTCTGACTCCGCATCAAAACTCATCTAGTCGGCTCGAAAATTAATCGCGTTGGTGGCGTCGTTGTGAGCACAGCTGCCAACATCCTTCCTTCATCCCACATCAAATCCTGTCAAGATCCGCAAATGTTCGATGGAAATGTGTACTTCTTTCAAGCATACTATTACAAACAACAACAACGCTACATAAACATCCCGTCTTTGGCGATAGCTTCAACAATCCGCACCTCAGAGTCCTTGTAGCATGCATACATGCGTCTTTGAAGCGGCCGTGCATCCCATCCCGTCAGATCGTCCGGTGCCACAAATGTCGGTCCTGGAGCGCCAACGAAGGAAGATGAAGGCGATGACACTGGGTCAAATGTCTCCATCACAAACTCACGGCAGGTTGGCTTTGGGAATACAGTCTTTGTGAATCCCCCGGCAGAAAACACGGTAAAGACACAGTCGCGTTCAGTGCCATCCTCCACAACCGATTCAGAGTCCTTCAATATTCGCTCCACCAAGCTGAACTGTCCGGGGAACTGCAAAATCACATAAAATCGTCAATGTTAAAAAAGTACTCCACAGCAATATATCACTTCAAAAGTTAATGGTCTTTCGGCATCACAAACAGCTGTTGTTAAGTACCTTTCGAAGGAGCGAAACAACATGGCCAACAGTCTGCTCGACTTGCTTGAACTTTGCAATGACTGGCTTTAAATCCAAGCTCTTCTCAGATGCTGAAAGCTGGTCCCAAG
Source organism: Linnemannia elongata (assembly GCA_036320915.1). Taxonomy (NCBI): domain Eukaryota; kingdom Fungi; phylum Mortierellomycota; class Mortierellomycetes; order Mortierellales; family Mortierellaceae; genus Linnemannia; species Linnemannia elongata. The sequence continues at coordinate 864,036 of JAXBDG010000011.1, read as the reverse complement.
GGAAATCGGTCAATACTTGCGCAAGTTCCTGGATGGCTTTGGCCGCTTGTGGGCTGATCGTTGAAACTGGATGCGAGACCAGAGCGTCGTACGCGAGCAAGCATATTGATGGTAACAACCTAAGCGGCGAAAATAACGAGTACAAAGCATATCAGAACTCAACTCTGGTCACATTCCTCACTACTGAACCTCCTAATGTAGAAAAAGGGCTTACTGAACAAAGATCTGGCTGCTGGACAGGCCCTTCAAATAGGACAAGGCCTTCTCTGCCTGGTAGTCGTGGTCGAATAGTGGCTTTTGCTTGCTGGCCGGGAGCGCTTCAGATTTCTATAACGTTACAGATATAACAACATAGGGTCAGAACACGTCCGCTTGTCTACCCCAGCATTGACCACAAGAAAACACTTTGGAATGCTACTCACCTCCCAGAGCTCCTGCCAGAAGTTGCCGCTGTCTGCCATACGAGCGCTCATCTGGCCTTTCTTTTCATCCCAGTCTTTGGGGGAGTGCCACCGGATGAAGTCTCCAATAGTGCATCCCGGGTTCGCCGCCTTGAAGGCTCCCATATCTATCAAGGACAAAAGACTGAAGGTTAGCATTTTGCTGTGAATTAGATACATAGACATGTCATGCTCGCAACAATATGCATATGTATCTTACCTGAGATAAGCTGCGCCGATTGCAACTCTGCTCTTGTCTTAGCGGCATCAGCTGAAGACCCCAGGTTCTCAAACAAGTCTTCTTGGTCTTGGATCATATCTTCCGTCATATGGCCCTGCTCCTAGAACATGATGAAGTTGATCAGGTCAGTAATGTGCCATCGAACAAAACATCTCTAAGAGAGATCATGAAATATGACTGATCCAGTTAGGAAGTATGCCTACCTGAAGCTTTGGGATCATAAGTGGCTCTCCTGTCGCAAGTATCTTGAGATCTTTATAAGGCTTTAGACCGCCTTTGCCTTGATTCACGACTGGTGAGGTGGCTTTGGTCATCTCTGGTGAGTTATTGCTTGCGTTGAGATCAATTGCACCCATCGCTCTCACCTGCGCCTCCTGTTTTTCCTCAACACTACTGGTATTGCTACTGGAGTCAACAGGTGCTTTGTCGTCTGCAATTGTATCGTTTGCTGTGTCATCTTCAGGTTCCGGTGATCCTAACAAGGAAGTCCGTCTTGCTTCTGGCGGCTCCTTCGGCAGAACAGGCCTCGATTCCTCAGAAGCGTTGCCAGTAATTGAAGGAGATGTCAGTGTTGGAGATGACGGTGATGGCGATGGGTCGTCTTGTCGGCGAGCAAGTTCCCGAGCGATACAGCAGTTGATCATAGTGAGCTTTTGGTGCAGCAGGTTGAACCGGAAATCGATGAATACAGTCTTAGTCGGCGTTCCTGAGCTCTCATCATCGGACTCGTCAGTCACCCCGCCAAACATATCAATCAAGGGTATCATTTCCTTGCGCTTCCAGTATTCTTCGAACTGTAACAAGAGATCTGACCAGACGGCCTTGGTAAATCCCATAAACGACGTAGGATAGGAGATGTGAGAGTTGGGAGATATCACGTCGATCAAATGGCGGAGCATCTTCCAGAGGAAGGAGTTGTAGGGCACCGTGGTCGCGCGTCTAAAGTGAAGACCGAGCTCTGCCGCAGTAACAATCCGACCGATACTTCCTTGAGAAAGAGTGCGATATCGTTGTGATGGCTGTGAAGTGGCGGGAATTGGTGATGCCGATGGAGATGGTGTTGAGCACAGGTCGTCGATGATATTCTCCACATCATTCGCATCAACCATAGCGATCGTTCCTTGGATTAGTCGTGCTCCTTTCCGTAAAAGTGACGTGTAAGACCCCTGGTCCTTGTCCGACTCCAGATCCTTATTAGCTTCCAACAGACTCGTCACCTCGGCGCTCCATGACGAAATTGCATCCTCGAGGATCACGCTCAACAGTCCGTAGTCATCTGGCTTGAAGATTGCTTTGAGGATCCAGATGTTGGCTTGGCTGGCGTCCATGTCAGTCAGGTCTTTGGTGTCCAGATAAACCGTACTCGGAGCCGATGCTAATTGATAAAGCACATATTAGCTTGCCATTCAAAACAGCCAATTTTGCAACGATGAGGTGCAATTGGCCACGAATATAATTACCGAATCGCGCCACGAGTTGTATTGACTTCAAAGGATCTTGCACTGGTCCGAAAGGCAGATTTGGAAGGTGCTCTTTTGGCCTTGCGGTGGTATCGTCGGCCTTGTCAGCCCACTGCCTCCAGTCCTCGTCGTACCAGTTATCGAGTTGATAGCTGAAGAGGGCAGAGACAAATATCTGTTCTTTGAGCTGCTGGCTGTACCCTCCTTGACTGCCGTTGTCATCATCGCCCATGTCAGCATAGTCGTCGTCAATGCCCATCCGCTCGATGAATAACTCTAGAATCCCTGCCAAGTCGGTGTACTGCGCCGGTGGATAAGGAACCAAGAGTGTGTTGAAGCGCACTTCGATCGCCTGGTCCTCCGCCAACTCTTCAAGTCCCAGTTCAGCTTCTCGTGCATGCAAGTGCTGCGGTCGGATCGAGATGCCCGTGTAGGTCCTATTCCGGACCTGTCCCGTCGGTACGAAGACTGGAATGTTGCAGCCCGTGTTCTGAAAAGCGATGGCAAAGGACGACTGGAGGAGTTTGGCGCGACCGAGGTCGATGATATGGGAGGTAGAGTCTGGTGCCGGTGACAAGACAAGGATATGAGTAAGCCCCGTCCAGCGATGCAGATTATGGTGCTCAAAGCCCTCAAGAGTCGTGGGGAGGAAGTCAAGGTCTACTCGTTCGATGCCAGAGGCGATTCTGGCTTTGGCAGGGTGGTATCGGTAGGAGAGCGTGTAACTGTCGCCATCGAGGGTGACAGTCGAGTCGTGTTGGTAGACGTTGGAGAGGGAAGAGGTTTGTTTGGCGACACTGTCCGTAGCGCCTGCCTCGTTTGACGGCGAAGACGGCGAGGAGGAGGACGATGGGGGCGAAGCGTTCTTTGGTGGTGGCGAGAGAGGGGTTAGTCGGGTGTTATCGTCGTGAAGGGCCAGTGCGAGTTCCTGGTCCAAATCCATATTGTCTTCGGTGGCGGGCATGCGTTTGGGGTTGAAGACGCCATAACTGTTGTGGACGAGGCCCCACTGTTTGAGACAGGACTCAATCTGGATGATGAACTTTTCCCATGGTCCTGAGGTCGTGTAGTCGATGAATTCAAAGTTCTCAAAGTCGTCAGCGTCCATGTCGGCCATGGGGGGAGAGTGTTGTGCTGGTTGTTGCCACTGGTTTTTTTTGTGGGTGTTGTAGGACAGGGTATGAAGGAGAAGGCGAAGTCAGGTGGGTGGGTGTAGTGGAGAAAGAATAAAAAAGAGCAGTGTCGAAAAGTGGCGTGCTAAAAACGGAAAGAAAGAGGGAAGCAAAAAGGAATATGGAGTAGAGCCAAAGTGAAAGAGTGAAATGGAGGCGTTGCTTTGTTTGTTTGTCTATTTTATTTGTAGCTGATCCTTTTTTACAATGGAAAGAGTGAAGGAAGGGGAACAAGGGTGCACTGGCAAACGAATCCCTCCAGTCGCTGACCTTTGGCGAACCACGGACATTGTCCCAACGTGACCGCTTTTACGATATTACTCCAAAAGATATGGCTCAGCGGTCGACCATGTTGTTGGAAAAGTGCACTCCACGTTGCTGGTCGATGAAAAACGTCGAGGTCGTCGTCCTGGGCTTGACAAGAACCTGCTCAGCCTCATTGATATACACCGTCTGGTTATGTACACTTCCTGATGCGCTGATAATAGAGATCTTGGGCACATGCAGGGGCCCCGTCTTCAGAGGCACCAGCGACACTGCATGGCTCGTACTCACTCCCGGCTATTGCAAAAGAAAAACGCGTGTCAGAAATGCTCTCTGTATCACATACAACAAACGGCAGAAAACACACTTTCTTTAGAAATAAAAACGTACCTTGGCTGTGAACAACCGCTTTTTGTGCCCGCACAACAGCCAGTTCTCATAGTCCACCGTAATATCGTAATAGAAGTCGCAAGTCTTGTCGTCATCCTTGTCCACGTTCCAGTATGCAGAGTGCTTCACCTGCACATGGAATGTCGCGGGGGTGCCAACCGTCAGATCCTGAGCACTGTCAACCACAATCTCCACTGTCGTCAACGTCTGTGAAGTAGGGATCGTAATAGGGAACGACACTTGAAGTGGGTGGTTGAACGAGCCCAATTCCATGATTTGATCATAGTCGAGTTGTTTGTTGTGCTAAAGTTGATGATTGTAAAAAATGCATCAATGTTAGAGAAATGTACTGACCCTTGCCACATTGCACTTCTACTGCACCTACTCCTGTCGCCAGGAGGTTGTGATTTACCGAGAAAAGTTCTTTGAGAATGTCGATCAAGGTCTCGCGGACCTTGGGATCATGGTAGGCAAAGATCGCGTCGCAGATTGCCATGTCCAAGGGTGGCAACTCTAGCTCGTCCGACATTCCGTACGCCATGTAGTCCACTCCGCGCAACAGGTGGCTCTTGAGATGGGATGTAACAAATGCTGCATGTTGGTCCAACTGTGCCTTTGAAAGATCCGCTTCAATGACCGATGTCAATGCCTTCTCCACCTCTATATCCATCAAGGGCAACGAGGCGCGTTAGAGACAATGAAATGGTACGTGTAACATAGACCTTTGAAGGTGGAGAAAAGATGGCTTACCACTGCGTAACGTCTGATATGTTACAATAAAGTGTGCCTGAGGCTCGATGCCTAATAGAGAGAATAGTTGTGCTTTAGTTATCTGGCGTAGTATTATGCTCTCATGACCTCAAAAGCACCGTATTATTACCTTCTGCAACCTCGGGACGTGCAATCTTGAAGATAAACGTAGCGTGCTGCCTAGGGAACAAGGTCTATTTAGAAAAATATCAAACATCGGTCAGATTGCAACATAAGTTTACTAATGTGGTGCCAATATAATGCAATAAGTACAAAGGCGTAACGCACCATTTCGCCTGTGAAAGGGGGCTGCTTAAAGTTCTTGACGCATGCAGGGTGGAGAAGGTCGACATTAAGAAGGCGAACTGGCACATATCCTGCACAGGTCATGTCTAGCTTCAAGTTGAGGCTAACATTGAAAAATAATGTGAAGTCAGCTGGTCAGAACAACTTCAATTCAAAAAAAAAAAAAAAAAAAAAAAAAAAGATACTAACTGTGGCGATTGATGAGAAGCCACTATGAAAAGCAACTTACCAGTCGTCTCTCCAGACAATTGAATGCGAAACTTGAAGTGGGAGGATGGTCTCGATGCTTGAGGTAAGGGTAAAGGTGTGTCGCCTCGAGTTGGGGGTCAGGTAATGGACAGCCATCTTGATCAAATGTTCGCTCGCGTTGACAAAGGTCTCGTATGGCACCGTTACAGCAATAGTCTCGTTGGGTCCAAAGGCAGGAAGTGCAATAGCTTCGTGGGTATCAAATGCGAGCTCGCCAACATGTTCTGAGCGTTCGGCAGCATTGGTGGCCCCCTTGGTATATGTGAGTGCCGGAACCTCCTTGAGGAATGAGATACCTTCGGAGGCAGGAAACAGACTGAGGGTGGCCTCAGACACTTGGTTCCTGCCGCTTGAGATGTGAATGACAAAGTTACTGGGCTGGCCAAGCTCCATCTCCTGAGGCGGCTTGATGACTGCCTTCAATGCCAGTGGGTGAGAATCCACACGGAAAATGCGCTTCTTGCTCTCTTGCAAAAAGTCGTAAAGGAACACCAGCTTTCCAGTCTTCAGATGGACTTTCTCCAAGACGTATGTTCCTGACGCCGAAGTCTGCAAGTTTAGACAAAGTGTGTGCGCATGAGTTAGCATTGAATTCGCCTTGGACAAACACTCATAAACTTGGTAGGGTTCGCAACTCCAAGGACAGACTTACCTCACAGGTGACCCGGAAGGTGTTCTTGCCAGGCTTCAAGACACCGTGGCGGAAGTTGAACCAAAGCTCATCGACCTCGCCGCTCACCATCCTAAGAGACAGCTTGTTGAAGTCAATGTCCTTGGGCAGCTTGTTCTCGATTATGATTTCAACGTACGAGCCGTCATCGTCCTGAAGAATCTCCACCACTGAAACAACCTTGACCGTGAACATGGGTGCAAACTCATGGTAGATCTCCTGCTTCAACTCTTTCGAGGTTACTGTGCTGAACAGCTCGTTGGAGTAGTGGAGCTTCTCGTCGTCCTTAAGGTCGTCCATGTTCCTTAGTAACGTAAGACATGCCTGTGCGTACTTGATGGTGTCACCAAGCTCACGCAAACACTTGGCATGCTTGATGACCAATTCATTCTCCAACACTGTCCAGCGATTGTGTCCGTAGCGCCAGGTGATAGACTCCAAGATTCTTGCGGCCTCGGCGTACTTTTTCCTGTAACTAAATTCCATAAAGTTGTACGCATTATTCATGTTAGCCATGGCAAGAAGGCTCAGGTGTTGCTGTAGGCGTATAAGTTCCCGCTCCCGATCTGCAGACTTACAACTGGAGAGCGGCGACATCGCCGTGCAAGAGCAGAGACGAGCGGTGACGCCCGCTTCCGTCATATCCCTTGATAGCCCTTGCCGAGACACTCTATCAGATACAACAGTTCAAAATGTTAGATTTGCCCATGGCACTGATATGACAATCAGAATACACATATCAAGCGTAGGTACGCACCATGTAAAGAGCATCAAAAGTCTCGTCAGTCGATACTGCATCCAGCAAATCCTTGGACATGGGCTTTCTCTCCACTTCCTCCGCGTCTGCAGGGGGTTCGACACTGTCATAGCCCAATGACATAGTGAAAGGCAGCTCCTTGGGAAGTCGTCCATGCTGCATTCCCAATTTATCAAGCTATGCAGAGGGAGACAAACAAACAATGCGGTCAAAATTCTGTCCAACGTCGTGTAATTCTTCCTTGCATGCATATTTTGTTCAGAGTGAAGTTTGAATAATACCTGCTGACGAGCCATCTGCAAGAGCTCAGCTTTGGCGCCATCCAGCATCACCATCATATGAGGGTCATCCGAGTTCAGAGGTACCGTCTCGTCGCATTCGTTCACGATACACATGCACGCTGAATAGATCCATGACTCTAGAAAGTTGTCCGTCAAGTTCAGCTAAGTCAGAAGCCAAAAAAAAAGCCGGATTAGAAATGATGCCAGCTAACAATATATCGCTTTTGGTGACATTGTGAAACGCCAGCGATGAGGTCTTACGACATGCTCGCGGACGGTCTTTGCAAAGGACGGGATGAATTTCAACGCGCGGCCGCAGATCTCGACAGGGCGCCTGAGACGGAACAAAAGGTTGCACTGTCGACCAAACAGATAGGTCCTGAAGTCGAAAACAGATATCGTGTTCTGCATAATCAAGTCCCTGTAGGGCTTCTTGTTGAGATCCAGGAGGTTCGCATCGTCATCACCTTCTTGCATGCCTCCAAACTTTCCGTACCATGTCAGTGCGTTATCTATTAAACATTAGAGATATGAACGTGTTAGCATTTAAGCCATGGACCTGTCATTGTCATGCAAAACAAAATACTATCCAAGTATCATACCTCTGAGAATCTGAAAGAATGACGCCTCGAGTTCATCGTATTGTCTTAATGCCTCCTCGTGCAGGTTCATCATCTCGTAGGCGTTGGTGAGTCCCTCTTTGAGGATGAAGAATGTGCAATAATTCCAGCCAGGCATCTGTCGTTGCGAGTCCAATCGCCGAATATCTTCCTCAAAGGTCATGACATTCTGGTCAAAGCTGGTGACAATGCCCTCCTTCATCTTGTCGGTGAAATCAGCCCAGAGTTCCATTTCCGACATCTCAGTATCTGCCATCCTGACTTGCGCGACCCTATCGAAAAAGATATTTTCAAGTGGCATTTTTTGTTCCGCGAATAGACGTTAGTCAACCGTTATCCAGTTCAACTATTCGAATATGCCTTCTAGTTCCTCAGGTGCTCGTTCCAACTTACCTGTCGCGTTTGCCGGTGTTGAAGTCCGCTTTGATCCTGTCGAGCACAGATGATCTGAGGAACTTGGCAGCCCTTGCATTTTCCTGACTGCTGATGTGTACGATGAGCCATTCTTGGTTTTTCTTCGACGTGACGAGTGTAATCCATTCCCGAATATGCTGTCTGACTGTGTTCTTGTACGTCTCATTGTCCTTTACGTCCAGGGCGAAAGATACATTGGCGTGTTAAATAGAGACTAGGTTAATCAATTGATCAGAGGTGGAGGCGATCCAGAATTGTCGATCAGATAACTAAAATAAATGGCTTACCTCGCAGTTGACAAAGTAAAGGTTGAGATAAGGGTTCTGGAGGAGGGTGACTGGAGGCAAGTTCTTGGAAACTTCGGGCGAAAAGCGCTTCAATTCGACATCCAGCATAGCAATATTGCGCTTGGCCCTGTTGTTGCTCGGCTTCCATACAAGGTTTCTAAGGGGAAGCCTCGCGGCCAAGTCTTTTTCAATGTTGGCCCAGTTGCCACTCTCCTCGCAGTCTAACGGTACAGAGAGGGAGAAGTAGTTATTTAGCTAGGTGTTTTACAACGATGAACGAGGTTGCTTCGAAACGAGATGATGATGGCGCTTTATTCGTGTGGAGACTACTTGTTCTACGTTGTGTGGTTTGGCTTACAGGTGACGATGACACGCTTTGAGTCCATTAGAGTTGACGAGAGGGAAGGCGAAGGAGGTAAAGGGGGGCGGTGATGAAAGGAGTTGAATAGTTAATTGCTCAGGGCAAGGTAGATGGAGTTTGCGGAAAAGGGGAGGCAAGAGGTGGGCTCGTGACGTGCAAAGCCGTCCCACGAGAATAGGAAAGGTCGTCTGTGAAGGGAAATTATGTGCACGCACTTTAACTGAGACTCCGCTCGCGTTCTTGGGCGTAGGCAAGGAACACCGAGGGACATGTGCCCCTGTTGCCTCTACGGATCCAATTGCTCGCGCGACAAACCATGGCGCATCAATTCTCCTCTAGGATTGGCTATGGTCATCATAGTTTGTCATGATGGTCATCAACTCAATTGGTATTTTCTTGGCTTCACTATGTCACTGACACCCTGACTTGAGGACCTGTTCAGGCACCCGGACCAATTGAGCAAATACCCCATACTCCTCTGACCTCGGGCTTAAAAGTAGCAAACAAAGGCATATAGAGCATCTCTGAATAAATAAAGGCTCCTCAATGATGCAGGCAACTCCATGTCATCAGGTGCTGTCGCCCCTTTTCTTCGACCACCATTGCCTGTGCTCCTGGTTCCAATTGAGATGTAGTTATAGCATGGTGAAGATAGCCTTACCAGGGCTCTCCTTGCCAGTGCAGTCCTCCCCTCTCCTCGTTTTACACCCCTTTGTGCTCCTCCCATTCTTCCCGTCAATGATGTCTTCCTCCCCTTTAGTATGATGGACCTAAGTGTGGTCAACCTCTCCTTTATTTTTTCCCTTTGAGCTCTGTCCCTAGGTGTGAATATCTTTTGAAGGAAAGAATTCCCCTTAATCTGCCCTTGTTATCGCACATGTCCGAACACACACTTCGCCCACACCTCGCATCTGCTTCTCCACTGAACACAAACACAAAAACAGGGCAATTATAAGTTCTTTTACATTCTTTGTTCTCCTTTTCTTACTTCTATCTCATTTCGCAATCTACACTCCTCTTCACTCTTTTTCACTCACACTCCACACGTCCGTCTTCCTTTTCCTTTCTTCTACTTTCCTCTCCTACCTCGCGTCTGCAATCACTTTTTAAACACAGCATATACCCTTCCAAAAATGATCCACGCGTTCTACTCAATCTCAGCAGCAGTCGCCCTAGTCTCAAATGTCTTCCTCCTCTCCCTCCTCGTCAACCCAGACCCACATCCCGTCGGCGTCCAAGCAGCCATTTGGCCAAAACCAGCTTACGCCTGCCAAGGCCATCGCACCATCCGAGTCTCCTCCCAATTTCAGTTCAACCTCCCACAGGATGCACATCCAAGACTCGTCGAAGGCGCGGCAAGGTACCGGAATAGGATCTTTAACAGCGACTTTGTGAGTCCAGTACCTATGAGTGTCGAGGATGCTGAGGCGGAGGATCGATCACAGGTTGGGACACTCAAGTTGAAGTCGCTGGCTATCGATGTCGAGGATCGAACTGGAAATATTGCCTTGGGACTCGGCATTGACGGTAAGAACAAAAGAAAAACAAGCAGCTACGAGATCATCAAGAATCCTAAAGAGTCGGAACTAAAATCTCTCACGATGAAAAAAGTGTTCGCTCAAACTTATCAATGTTGCCTGTCTTCTTTGCCCTTTCATCTCTGTACTTTCAATAGAATCGTACAGGCTAGCAATTGCTTACGACGAAGACCCCGACGCAGAATTTGAGCTGGATGCAACAGTGTGTAAAAGGATTGCCAAAGAACCATTCGGACAAACATTCAAAGGCATCCTCAAGGCCAAGACCATCGTAAGCTAACATACACATCAGCCCACCATAACATTCTCTTTTCTCTCCTTTTTTTTTCTTTTCTCGTTCCTCCACAATCTCAATCCACGCACGCACCCTCTTTCTCTGATAACATCTTCCCCATTGTTTGTTTGTATACGAGTTCACTTGGGCGTGCGTGGTTATGCGGGGAAGTTGCCCTTTATGGTTAATACTCCAATATTTCTTGCGCCCATCAAAAGCACTAAAGCGACAGCGTGATACTCCCTTTTTTTCTCTCCTCACTGTCTTACTCGCTAACTTTCACCTTTCAACCACGTCCTCCATTTAACATCCTCTCACAATCTAACTTTTTCTTTATCTCTACTTTCTCTTGCTCTCTTTCTCTTCTCTCTTAATAGTACGGTGCGCTGCATGGACTGGAAACATTCTCACAACTGGTGACCAACAATCCACATGACGGGACCAAAGAGATCGCTCAGACCCCTCTCCTCATCCATGACCGTCCACTCTTCCCACATCGCGGCGTTCTCCTCGATACCTCCAGAAATTTCTTGTCGATGGTATCACTCTACAGGACCATTGATGCCATGGCCATGAACAAGTTTAATGTCTTTCATTGGCATATCGTCGACTCGCCTTCGTTCCCCATTGCTCTGGATGATCAGGTAGCTGGAGGGGAGGAGGCGAATGAGGATGGGGATGCAGGAGGAGAAGAGGCGGAGACGATGGAAGGAGAACAGGGCGAGCATGTGTACAAGGAACGCAAGCATAGGATCCAGATATCCGCAAGACAAAACCTCCCCCTCAGTCAGTTGGCAGCCAAGGGCGCCTTCTCGGACAAGATGGTCTACAGCAAAAAGGAGATCACAGACTTTGTCGACTATGCCATGGACCGAGGCATTCGTGTCATTCCAGAAGTCGATATGCCCGGTCACGCCTGGTCTTGGTCGAAAGCCTTCCCCGAGATCACAACCTGTCTTGACGGCTTCCCTTCTTACTCACGGTTCTCGGCCGAACCCCCCAGTGGGCAGTTGAACCCTGTTCACCCAAAAACCTACCAGGTTATCCAGGGTGTGTATGATCAAGTCTTGCCGTTGTTCAAGGACAAGTTTGCGCATGGTGGAGCGGACGAGGTCAACTTCAACTGCTGGAACGCGACAGCTTCGGTGACTGAATTGATGGAGCGCAAGAATATCCCGAGGTCCAAGGAAGGTTTCGACAGGATCTTGGACGGGTTCACGGAACGTCAACATGAGATGCTGAGGCAGGCAGGGAAACGCCCCATCGTCTGGGAGGAACCTCTCCTCGCCCACGATCTCACGACCATCAAGGAGAACAAGGATACCGTCGTTCAAGTCTGGACCTCTGCCGAGAATATCAAAAAGACTGTTCGACAGGGTTACGATGTCATTACAGGATCTGCGGACTATTGGTATATGGACTGTGGGTTTGGAGACTGGCTCGGGAACTGGACGATGGGCAAGTCTTGGTGCGCGTATTCGGACTGGCAGAAGGCGTATTCGTTTAACCCGTTGCAGGGTTTGAACACCAAGGAGTCGAAGAAGGTTCTGGGAGGCGAGGCGTTATTGTGGGGTGAGCAGGTCGATAATACGAATCTGGATACTAAACTCTGGCCACGCGCCTCTGCCGTAGCTGAGGTAAGAACATGACAAGCATTCTTGGCCGTTTCTAGATATGAATTAGGTCATGTCATACCTTACCCTGAGTACCCTTGAATCCTCACCCACAAATGGTTTCACTATACCAAAAAATAGGTACTTTGGAGTGGTAACTCGGACGACAGCTCAACAGGACTTTGGGACGGCCGCAAACAAAAGAAGAACACTCTCCGAACCATTGAGGCGCTGGACAGGATTAACGAACACCGATTCAGGATGGAGGCTGAGAAGATCCTGGCTGAACCCTTGCAACCTCTTTGGTGTGTCAAGAACCCTGGTCATTGCAACTGGCCTATTCTTGACACCAAGCCTGAGGATCTCGAGAACTAGATGTTCGTATTGATACCCTTTATTTGTTACACATTCCGTTGCCTTTGGCATGTACATTAAAGCAACTTGCAGAATATGTTTATAATGCAGAGTGAGCGAGAGTGTTATTTAATTAGGCATGAGAGGTAATAAGAGGGGGGGGGGGATAAGAGAACTAAGCAAAACAAGACATCACGGCGCTTTAGTGGTGGTCGACGACAAGCATCTCCACGGCAACATCATCATCATCACCCTCATCGTCTGAATCATCCTGTCGCTCGGCATCAAAGTACTCCTCTTTATCTCCACCTTGGAAAATAGGCGAAGAACCGCTAGAACCACTGTGACCACTGTTGTTCGACAGATGCGACGACGAAGGGTTCTTTTCTGTCACAATCTCGTTCAACTCCACCACAGCATGAGAGTTTCCGCTCTCGTTCCGGGAATGCGAAGTCATCGTTGGCTGGGCAGCAATAATCCGGGTCGCGTGCGAGATAAGAGGAGTCTGAGCGTAATCCAGATCCAAACGAGGTGCTGAGCTGTTCTTGTTGTTTCCAGTAGCAGCGAGGTTGACATTGGAAGCGGAGGCAGCTGCAGCAGCATTAGCGCGCTTCCTGTTATCGAACAAGATCCTGTTCTCCTCGACCAAGATGTTGACCCACTCCATCAACCGGCGCTCAGCATCCTTGACGGCCGTCTTGCCGCCCAACTCTCTCAACAGCGAATAGACATGAGGCATACCCTCCGCCATGTAATGGTATGTGACCCGTCCACCTGTAGCCTGGAAGTGATCCACAAACCGCGCACAATCATCCCTCAACACCTCAGCTCCCGAATAAACAATTGCCATCTCCGGGAACTTGGAATGATCCTTGACATAGTAGGGCGAGATATGGGGATCATGAAGTTCATAGTCTCCTGCATAGCACCTCGCAATCTTCTTAAAGACCTGTGGAGGCATAAAATCCGTCCTGCGGTTATGAGCCATCGAGGGGGTGGTGCGTTCGTTGGCGTCGAGGCGAATCCAGGGTGAGATACAGAGAAGGGCGCGAGGTGGGGGGAGTCGGTTCTCGCGGAGGACGTAGCAGGCATTGAGAAGGATGTTGCCGCCGGAACTGTCGCCAGCAAAGATGATCTTGCGTGGGTTCCATTTGATCTCGTGGACCAGGAAGCGGTATGCGGAAAGGTACTGGTCTCTCTGGTACGGGAACTTTTTCTGCGGCGCAAGGTCTACGTTGTTGTATGTTAAGATGTGAGGTTAGATATTGCATTCACTTTGTAAAGTAATCGTAATGGATAGATTGTGTGGAGAAGAAAAATATAAAAACCGATCGTAGCAAAAGGGCCAGTTCCCTCCTTCCTCATCCCTGTTATATTCTGCGCATGCGCCTTTTATGTTCACTTTAGATGTCCATCCCAACGATCGAAAATCTCCTCTCCTACAATGCAATAATAAATAACCGCCCTTGCATCCCTTCTACCCAACCCCCCAAAACGCTCTCAATATTTTATATTTTGGGTTATCTGGTCTTCCTTTCCTCGCTTACTGCCTCTCATTCTCTCCCTCTCTGTCTTCTGTATGTTGCACTACTCCCCGCTGTTCTTTCTCCAACTCATTTTGTGGGTTGAGTTGAAGGGCGGGGCGATTGTGGTCTAGTAAAGGTATGTAAGGATTCACAGAGCACACCGAGGAAGAAGGAAGGAAAGAAGCGGACTTTTCTTCTCCCCCTTCTCTTCTTTTTTGTTGTCGGTTGTCATTCTCCTCCACATAAGGCTCCCAGACCATATGTCAGCCATTCCAGCCAACCTATCGTAATTCCTCCAGTCCATGTGCCAGTCGAGCCCCACTCACCCAAAAAAAAAAAAAATGAGCGCGGAAGGAAAGGCGAGAGAGGAGAAGAGAGGGGAATGAAAATACAGAGAGGGCATGAAGATGTACTTTGAGGACAATGCAGCACATGTCAAAGGGAAATATTAGGTTGTCTCACAAGACAAGGAATGGAAGAGAGGGAGAGGGAATGAAAGAGAATACGAGAGGTGAAAGAGGAAATGGAAGAGAGGAAGGAAGAAGAAGACATACCATAGTCGACGGAAAGGATGCGAAGAGTCTTGTTATGGACAGTCTTGAAGTGCTGAACCCAGGAGCAAAAGATGTTGTTATACATCTCTGCATCGCCAAAGACGAATCCACCTCCATGGGCATACAACATGATAATATCCACTCCCTTGAGCGAGACCTTCCAGGTAGGGTCACCTCCACGGGTCTCTGCAGGGATCTTCTTAGTCTCGAGCGTGCCGACCCAGTAGGCCCTCCAGGAGTCGCGCTTGACGACCATAGACCGGTCGCCGGGGACGAGCACGGTGCGGATAGCGAGGGCGGGGTGGTACCATTGGTAGGGGAACATGGCGGCGGCGAGATAGACGATGCGGATGAAGAAGTGGGAGTGGAGGGGGACATGTTTGGGGCCAGAGATGCGCAGGTAGGAGGCGTAGATAAAGGTGGGGATGATGAGGATGATGAAGAGGATGAGGCCGACAAAAGTGTGCAGCACCACCCTCGTGTACTTGAATATCTTTGAGAAGACGCTCATCGTTGGAGGGAGGAGGAGGAGTGGTTGAAAGGACGTTACAGGGGAGTAGGGGAGGGGGGTGTGGAGAAGGAAGAAAAGTAGAAGGGTGGAGAGGAGTGGTAGGTTGGTGAGTGTTTCCTTGTAGGAGGGGTAGGAGGGATGGGCGATGCTCGACCTTGCTGGGGGAGATGGATCGGCCTTTCGGAAGCAAAGGAGCAGTGGAGAAGGGAGGAGGAAAGTGGCGAAAGAGGCAAAGAGAGATAAAAATGAGGAAGAGAACGTTTTAAAGGAAATGAGAAGAAGTGAAGAAAGGAAGAGAAGAAAGGCGCTTGTTTGTATTTGTGTTTGTGTTTGTGTTTATGTTTATGTTAGTGTGGATGGTATTTGAGTTCATATCGATCATTAGAAAAAAGAGTATGTGCCTGAATGAATGTAAGGCATTCGGGATGTGAGTGAGAGATGACAGGGGGCATCGACCAATCGCATCATAGAAACTGTTAGAAATGGCGGCGCTCATCTTTTTTTTCTTCTTTACTGCTCCTCTCTTTTCTGGCACTTACCCGCTCCCCTTGGACACTTGTTGAAAAGAGAGTATGCGCTGGGCGAGCAAAGAAAAAAGCCAAAGGGCGACCAGATAGATGGAAACAGGTCTCTCTTTCTTTTCCTTGCCCCTAGTGGACCCTCTATCCGTCCATTCTTCCGTACATCCATCTGTCGTGATTGTTAATGTGCGCAACGTTGCCCATGCGATGGAGAGTGAAAGAAAACGAGCTCTTGTGTTTTGTTTTTCAATCCTCTTGTATGTGCGCATGAGCGATGAAAGAGAGGGAGAGAAGGAGAGCATCACTGAGACCGGATGCACAACCCACATACAACGACAAGATAAACAGCAACAAAAAAGAGCAAATATACAAAACCATGAAACAGACCAGCTCGCATGGTTGTTGATGTGATGTCGTTCATAGCTGTCGTTTGTTCTTTGTTGTCCTGTCTGGCCGGCGGAATATGTTGGGTACATGTACCTTGTGGAGAGTGAGAAGAAAACAATTGACCAATGCACACACAAACCGCTCAAGGTGAACATCAAAGATAAAAACTTCATTATTATTGATTGAAACACGAGGGGTCGGTGCACTCTCACTTTCTGGCAACAAAGCGGTTTTTCTTGTTGTCGGCACCCGCGTCTATTGTTTGTCTATTGTACTTGTTCATGTTCATGTTGGACCGCGTCTTAATTATTCCCGTGTCACCTCCATCTTCCCCCTTCCCCTCCTCACGTTTGAATTGAATTACCCGTTGTCCGTATTCGGTAGTCACTGGCATCTTTTCCCGCAGCCTGTCACCAATTACCATCCTATCCCAGGGTGCCTAGTCCAGTGGCGCTGTTGCATAGCATCAAACTACCCCATTCCTTTAACTCCTTTCAAGAAGCATTGCTGCTGCCTTGCTTTATCTCTCTCGTACTCTAAGGCTGCACGCAATGCGGCCCCCCTAATCGTCCAGTTCCTCCCTTATGCCAGAGTCTGCCAGAACTCCCCTTTGCTAATGCTTTGCATTGACTGAGACAGGGCCACTCAGGGACAGGCATGGTATGGAAAGAACGAAAGAACGAAAAAATTGGCCGAACCTGCGCATCATTCTCAGATTTTTGTTTGTTTTTCCGACCTTCACTCGCTCACTCACTCGCTCACTCACTCTCTCTCTCACTCACTCACTCGCTCTCACTCTCTCTCACACACACACTCAATCACTCTAGCTTTCCCTTCCTTCCCTCCTTTCCCTCCTTTCCCTCCATCCTCTCCTTCCACTCCTCTTACTTCCCACTCTATCACACGCGTGCCACAAGGAGACCCTCCCTTCTTTCCGACCGTTGTCTTTTTCTTTTTTCTTCTCCTTTGTCCCTCGAAAAATGAGAGGGATCTCCAGTTTTGTCTCTTACATTTGATATCTTTTTTCTTCCTTCCTTTGCTCCTTTTCTTGTAATTCTCACTCTTTTATCATTCCTTCCCTACCTCGCCTTTCTTTTACTCCCTTTGCCTCCCTCACTCCACTACTTACAACACTAAACACCTAATAACCCAAAAGGCAATGGCAACAATATGGCACCCACTCCCTGGGAGACTCCAATCCGTCTCCGTCGCTGACAAGAACAACATCTGGGGTGTCACCCTCGACCTCCAACTCTGCAAGTTCAACTCCAAAACTCAACAGTGGCAACTCGTCTCAGTTACCTCAGAGTCCATCAACCACGCTCGTTTCTCTTCTTCCTCTGCACAGTCTCTTCAGTCAGCAGCTTCGAATTCTTCCTTCTCCGCCGCCAAAAAGCTTTCGTCATTTCTCCCTTCCCTCGGCGGTCGCACTTCTTCGACGCCTTCCACTCCTACCTCAGGAGCGATAGCAACTATGTCACCGACTACAACAGCAGGAGCACCAGCAGCACAACAAAAGAACGGTGGCACGAGTAGCATACCGGGAACACCAGCAATGACCCGGGCCAACTCTTCGACATCGCTCCTTGATACAGATACAGAGGAGGATACGACAGTTCAAGTCTCGGCAGCGTCGGACGGGACGGTTGTGCGGCTGGACCGATCGTTGAAGGCGTGGTACTTGATTGCTCCGCATAACGACCATGTGGATTACGAGAAGGATGTGATCTGGATCGACCTCGGGCACTTTTGGAAGTGTGTCAGGTAAAACTACAAACAACACTTGGAAAAAAAAAAAAAAAAAAAAAAAAAATTGTCATTGCTGGTGCCACTATGTCATTTGTATATTCGCTTCTCATAGGCTGCCGTCCCTTCCTTCTGTCTCGTGCCTTTCTGGCATTTCTCGCGATTATGTTTGTCCTCATCCTTGGTATGCTAAATCGTGCAAGTATGTATTCAATCACCTCCCATGCCTTAGTGTGGCATCTATCTCGCAAATATGGGGTCTGTCTGATTGCGGCGATATTTACTACGGGACATCTGATCGGTTTGCAATGCTCGAGCATGCCATCACCTCTGGTGCAGGATACAACAAACCCACTTTCACCCACATCTCCGTCGGACACGACAACGTCGTCCTCGCCACCGACGCACACTCGGGGACAGTCTTTCGTCTAAAACTACACCCGACTGGTGCTTGTCCGCCTGTTTGGAATGCACTTCCCGGAACAGGACCCGGATCCAGATTGCACATCGTCAATTGCTCTCTTTCTACAGGAGATTTCATTGTTGGAGTTGCAAAGGACGGTCGCGTCTACCGGTACAGTCGTAGTGTTTGGACCCCCTTAGGCGGAGGCGCAAAACTGGACAATGTCGGTGTTGGAATCGATGGCTACGTCCTTGGAGTCGATCGAGACGGTGATCTCTTTGGATGTCAACTCGAGAGCACCGCAATCGTCGTCCCCTCACTAGACCGAACTTCAAGTCAGGAATGGGCCAACAATGCTGTCAAGGATGACGAACCATTAACACCCAGCTCTCCTCAGGCTCCCAATGGACCGAGTTTGTTCAACACTCCTCGACAACAAGGCATGTCCAAGAGACCCACATCGTCACCTCGGGAACTGTTTGAGATGGCCGCCTCGACTTCAGCAGCACGGAAAAATAGATTTCCAACGGGAGAAATGAGAATTGATACTTCGAGTAATGGGCGAACACCCTCACCCTTGCGAGACTCAGGAGGAGCCGGGGGAGTACCGGGACCAGGAGGTGCGTCTTGGGCAGCAGCCTCGCCCCGTACGCATTATCGTTCAAAGGCGGCGCCTGGTCTTGATAGATCGGACTCACAGATGTCCAAAAGGAGTTATGCCTCGGATATCACCACGCCCAAGACACCCACAGGGCTCAATCTTTCACGGCCCACGACTCCAGGATCCCCTCGGGTACCAGACAGCGATCTTTCGTCATCTTCAGCCGAACAGACTCTAGGAAAAGAAGCAGTAGCGGTAGTGCCAGTGGCGACACCTCCTTCTCACGCCAGAGCCTCGCCACTGAGGATCCAGACCAAGGGCATGTCTTCCTCGAGCTCAGGTAAGTATCAATCCTTGGTTTCTATTCCCCTCTCCTTACCCCCTCTCTTTGCCCTCTCTCTCCGACCGTTATTCTCGCTCTCTCGACTGATATCAATTCTGCTCTTTCATCCATCTAAATAGCCCCACTCTCAACGGACCAAGGAGGCGAGTCGTACTTTACCTCGAAACCCATCACCACTTTCGGACCTTCCAGCAACCTGTCTCCCCTGACTAGCTTCCCTCTCGACGGCAACCCGTACGCTGCTGGATCGAAGCCATCCTCTGACAACTCGGCCGTCCAAACACCCATTACACCACACTCTGACAGCAGTAACAATTTCATCCTATCTGCCTCTTCAAAGTCCTCATCGGGGTCCTCGTCGAACAACAAACTGTTGACTATTCCTGGTAGTCAGCAGAATGCCAATCCACAGAAGGATACCGTCGGGGATGAGGAGAGTCGTTCATCTACAGTCGACGGTATATCTCCACCTTCATCATCATCGATGTCACCATCCGTTTCGCCCCCGAACAGGGTACCCAACGTTGCTGCCACAAGTGTTGCACCAGAGGCACAGGGGCACCAACGACAACCAGTCTTGAGGGAGGGTGAGGGGCGTCCGAAACAACATTTCCAGAGACCTGGTGAAGGAGCCTATGTGGAATCCGTGCACGGCTCGATATCATTGCTTAATGCAAATGGTCCAGTTGCTGCCATTGAGACGGTGGAAATGGCAATGGTTGGCATTAATGAGCACAGCGATATCCACAGTATTTTTGACCCCCCTCATGACCCCCCTCCCTCGACCTCCTCAGCAGCGGCTGTTGGTACTGCGACAGAAATCGATTCGCGACAGCCTTCGCAAACGCCATTGCTACCACTACCGCTGTCCCAGCCTGCCGTAGTCGATGCCGTAGTGCCGTCTAGCTCACAACAACAGCGCATGGAATTGAATCGACTCCTCAGTACCAGCGACAAGAGTGAGTGGATCGAGAATGGTGCGCATGCCGTTGGTGGACTTGGTCAGGCCGGTGACAATAACTACTATAACGACGCAATGAGCGACTGTGTGAATATCGTCGGACTAGAGGGTCAAAGGAACAACGACGATGAACATGTCTGGTATGGCGACACAGCAGTTGTTCAACCGAACCTGGACCAAGATAAAAGGGACTCATCCATGGGCTTCTCCCACCTTGAACAGTCAACACCCTCCGTCCTATCGACAATAACAATAACACCTGCCGCAAGAGCAGGATCTTTCCAGTCGCAGCCTTCTTGGAACCTCTCTCCTTTTTCGACTCTAGGGCAGCAGCAGCAGCGACAGCAGCCTAGCCTGGAAACTGCTCCACAGGAATACTATCAGTCTACACCGCCCTTCTCTAGTAACAGCAACAACTACTACAGCGACGACAACCACAGCAGTCAACCCAGATCATCCCTCCCCTGGGACATCAAGCAAGAATTGGACGAGCCTTCATCCTCATCATTAGCGCCTTTATCCATATTCCACCATCAGCAGCAAGAAGAGGACCACTATCTCGAGCCGTATCCGCGCCAGGACCTCCTGAACCAGCATCGGCCGAGCGACTCTTCTGAGGTGTTGATGCTCCAGCAGCAAGAGTTCTTAAGACTCACCCGTCTCCGATCCCAGCGCTCTTCTGTCGTTGCTGCCAACGACCCTGCTCTTAGTGCCTTTTCTGAAAAGACTGAGGTTCTGCAGGATCATCCTTTGCCTGACAAGACCGAGTTTGATGTAAACAACAACAGTGGCAATTTCTTCAACGAAAGCGCCTACTATTTCCAGCAACAGCAGCTCCAACAACAACAACAGTATCAGGACTTCGCACCACTATCTCGCCAATCACAGGAATACTACGATTACAACAACACATCCCAACACCAAGACAACAACGAAGCGATGAGATTGAGACTTCGAAAAAAATCGATCCCATCGACCCCATCGACCCCACCGCCCGAAGTGGATGCATCCAAAAACTCCAAATCCAAACGCATGTCAGTGTTCATCCCGCCAGATTCGCTGCCTCCAGAGTTCGATGAAATCCTCAAGAACCGAGAGAGCGTCCAACCCAACAGGGCCGGCCATGCCATCGCCAACGCAAATGCCGCTAATGCGAACGCCAACAGGGTCAGTAACAATATCCCCAACGCCAGCGCCGGCAGTAGTGGGAGAAACAGTCGAACCAGCAGCAGTAGAGGCAACCCCAACGTCAACGCCGATGTGAATAACGCGATCGCAGACGAACCCTCTCACCCTTCGTACTCCTCGACACACCTCCAAAACTATGTCAACACGACGATGACCTACCCACACCTACACCCACAGTCTGGTCGGAGCAGTGTCCAAAGCTTCAATCTCGCTCCCACCAATGTCAACCTGACCAATCTCACTAACCCTACCAACAGCATGGCTGGCGTCTATAACTTCAACCCTGGTCCCGGATCTGGTTCCGGTGCTGGTGCAGGTCGGAGTCCCTACGGACACAGAAACGCGCACGTTGGCACCAGCGGCAACAACAGGACGACAACGACTGTCGGGAGTGGAGTGGCACCGAGTTCTGGAGGGATTGCAGGGGAGGATGCGCAGGGCCGGTGGGTGGGTAGTCCTACAGGTGCGGATAACAGGGTGTCTACTTATGGTACCTCGGATATCCATAAGTCCAGGTGCTGCATTATCCAATAAACAGAGCACATTTGGTGTGCTGTGTTGCCCACCTCTTTTGCATATCGATATCTCTGGACCATGTCTTCCAGTGCAATCAGACAGTTATGGATGAAATGAAGTAATCATTTTTTTCTGAAACTCTTTTTCAGAGGTGTCTTGCCATGGCTGGTACATCCACTCCTTGACGAAGGGTGACAACGTTGCATATCTGTTGTTGTTTTTATTGTTTGTTTGCTGTGTGTTTGTTTACGAAGAAGTTGTTTGAAAAAAAAAAAAAAAAAATAAAGAAAGGGCAAGATGTCAATCCAGTCGGTGTGTCCATGTTTTGAGATGAAATGACTATCCTGGCTGGCGAAGAATCTTCATTCTCTGTCACTTCACCCAATCTTTCTTCAACCTCTCCCTCCTGTATCCGTCTCCTACTGTCTGCCTACTACTGCATCTTTCACGTTAGGCGATCGTCTCATAGCCGCTGTTGTACTCCTCGCGGCCACCGAACAAGCTATTACATCAGACATGGTAAAAGAAAAAAAAGTTAATATTAGACTCGAGCACGATAACCTTTTTGTTCGTTTCGAACAAAAATCACTTATCCCAAATAAGAAACGATTGATGTGGCAGGTGCGGGAAAACAGAACAGCAAAAGGAGACACAAGCACAAACAAAGAAACATATGCATGAAAACGTATGCTCAGATGGTGGTCCGTCTGCTTCTTTGTCTGTTACCCTGTCCACCTTGACATTTTTCTCTCCTCTTTTTGTATGCGAGACGCATAGCACTTTCAAAGAACTCCAAGGAAAAAAGATCAAGCGGGAAAAGAAGGAAAGGAAGAACAGAGGCTTACAAGTAGATGATGAGACCGAAAATGGGGAACAAGAAGATCAGAAGAGACCCTATGAACCAGCGACAAAAGAAAGAAGGAACGCCTTCGGGTTAGTGATATGGTCCAACGGCAGCCTTTAGTCACTTTTAGTCGCCACATCCTGAAGGATGAAAAGATCCTTACAGAGGAGCTTGGAGGAGACGGATCTGGACGAGTTGATGACCTCGAAGATGGCGATAAGGTCGAGGATGAAGACGACCTATTCATGTATGAAAAGGATGAAAAAGATGTCAGATATGTTGTTACGTGTCTAGTTTGTTGAGCTTGTTGGAAGAGAGTGTGACGAACGAGTGAACTGAATGTCATGAGCGTGGGAGCCTTCGTTACCAGTCCGAGGAATCCACCAGAGTATGCTGCAGGATGCATTCTGCGAGTTGTATGTTATGTAGATTGGGAGTGGTGGTGGATGTAGGTGTGAGGTGTTAGGTGTAAGGTGCGAGGTGAAAAGGTGAAGAAAGGAGTGAAGGAGACGTGGAAGGAGTCGTGTGAGTGTTAGGAAATAAGAGGTCGACAAAGACAGAAGACAGAAGCCAAGACAAGAAAGAAAGTCGCAAAGGCTGCCTGCCAAGCCCAGCTTACCACCTTACAACTACGCATCGATGACCACATTCCTATTGATTGCAATCTAGCCAATCAGAAAATGCGCCTCGTTAGTCTCATATGAGAGTGTGAAGATGCTCTTTACGTTTACTCGTTTGCCCGTGATCCCTAGACTTACCTTTTTTTCCTCTACCTTACTGCCTTACTACGCTACAACGCGTTGACAACCATACAAAGGCGCGATATTGTATAGGCACTCAGAACAAGTGTCAAGAAACATGAAAGGGCAATCCAACTTGCCTCTATTTCATGTCTAACAGACCCATCAAGCCAACCATTGCTCCTTCTTGCAATTCTCCTTTGCTTCACATTTTGGGACATATTTCAGCGCCTTTTGAACCATCCTCTTCTTCTCGCGCATGTTGCAGTATTCCTTTGAAGATATTAATACAACAAATCCATGCTATACTTCCCAGGCAGGTGTATTAAAGGCGTGGAAATGGCAGGTATACCGATTGACCAAAGGACCCAAGGTTGGGTTACGGCTGGGCGTCTCTTCATCCTCACCACATTTCCCCGTTCATTGCAAGTAATATAAAAAGAAGTCAAGAACTTATGGCTCTTCCTCGTTCTCTCTTCCTTCTCCCTCACTCTACCCTTTCTCTCTTTCCTTCCCTCCCCTTCATCCCTCACTCACTTTCTACTTTATATACCCATAGACATCCACTACACCAAAACGCTCCAAGCAACAACACACACACAAGTTCTCTCCCTTCGCTCGAAATGTCGGGTCGCAAATCGAGCCACGGTACCGGAAACGGTGCTGGACACGGATCAATTCGAGAGCGAATGAGCAACTCTCGAGCCGCTGCGTCCAATACCCCTACCAACGATCAGCAACAACACCAGCAACAGCTGCAGCAGGAGCAAGAGCAGGAACTCGACACTGTCTCGGAGATCGACAATGCCACCCATATCGTCGTCGAGCACCATCGCACAGGAACTGTCAAGACCCATGTCTATTGTTCCAAGGACGGCAAGCCCTCCCTCCTGGGGCATGAGATCTCTGGCACCACTACCATCGCCAAAAATAGGTAACTTTTTGTCTGCTATTTTACCATTTTTTTTATTTATGTGTGGATCCGTTCCTTTGAAATGCGACCGTTGCATATAACAAACAAATACTAATTCAAACAAAATGAATTGTTCATCCCCACATTTCCACACACCTCGAATAGCTTTAAAGAGGTCTTCGAGTCGGGTCTGGAAGACAAGATGAAGGCCCTCAAAACCCTGGTCAAGGACTCCTTGGACCAGACAACAAAGGCTTCACTCGACAAGGTCGATTCCTTGAAACTCGCTGTGGTCGAGAGCGAAGAACGGTTAACGGCTCAGGTCTCCCTTGCCGCGGCAAGTGCCATCGAGCAACAGATCAAGATGGATGTCGTCCCTAAGCTTGACTCTATCGAACGCCTTCTTCTGGTCGGTGGGGTAAATGGGAAGAAGGGGTCGTCTATTCGGTCGGGTACTTCTTCTCCTCACTCGGATCTATCAGGTGCCAGCTTGGAACCTTTCGACCGCAGTCTACCCCCGGACCAAGAGCCGCGTGACGAGAATGCTGACGCTGAAGAAGAGTTCAACGAGAACGCTGGTACCACCATCACCACGGAGATGGCAGTCTTGGAGAAGCTGAGCTCTCAGATGGACGCCCTTTACAGGGTCGTAATCGACGGAGATACTTCATTGAGCAACGCCCAGGAGGACCTGGACCCTGAGATGGCCGCCCGGGTTGAAGCCATGCAAGAACAGTTGTTGTCGATGTCTGAGCCCGAGCCCGCTGAGCCCACCCAACCTCCAGCCCCCGACCGGATCGATGAGCTGCTTCAGATGGTGAACAAGAACCAAGAAACTCTTGAGACGACTGCTGCGGCAGCGACTGAGCTCGCAGTGCAACAGGAACAGGCCCGGAAGGAGGAGGATGAGACCTGGAGGGCTTCACTGAAAGAGATGATGGCATCTCACCAGACTGGTCTTGGTAGGCTTGATGCCAATCTCCTTGCACTCGAAAACGGGTTCAAGAACATGGATGCGGGATTTCAAGACTGGACCAAGACCCACCGCATGTCCCTAAATGTCTACCTCAGTAAGGACTATTGAATCTTTGTTTCTTATGTGCATAGTTGAAATGATGTTCAAACTTACTTACTGACAAACAACACACTATTTTGATATGGATCACAATAGAGTACATGTACATGGTCTTCAAGAGCACCAAGGGTGTTGAAACTCGCATCGAGTCCGCTCTCGAAGATGTCCGATCCCAAGCCTTGATGGAGCCCGAGCGCCGTGCAGAGTTCTCCAACGACCTGCAGGCCATACGCACTGATATTTTTGCCGTCCTCAATACACTCCCTGAGACCGTCGTCAGCGCCATCAAGCGATCCCAAGAGCCTGTCGTCCCCGAAGGTTTGCCTGAGGGGAATGAAGAAACTATGGACTCCCATCCTTCTATGGATCGACCTGACCCAAGATCGGATTCTGCGTCTCTAGCGCCAGCTGGATCAGTTGCCGCGACTTTTGCTGTGGATGCAGATGTCGTACCCATTGTTGAGGCAGAGCCGCCCAAGCCTGATCCTGTGATCGAAAGACTGGTTCTCACCATCGAGAGCCTTCAAGCTAGTATTGCTTCTATGGTCGAAAAGTACGGCGAGTTGGCTGAGCTGGTCGCCCCACCTACCCAAGCCCCTACACCACCATCTCACGATATTCAGGACTCTGTTATTGCCAACTCTGAAGCTCCTGAACCCCCACCCCGCGAACCAACTGTTGAGGACCGATTGAGGGCTGTTGAGGAGCAACTGGCCTCTGCCGCTGCCAGAACCGCCACCACCGAGACCGAGGCTCCTCTTGAATCTTCAGTCCCTGCCGCCGGTAAAGATCCTGTTGAGGCTCTTCTGCCACCTCTGCCTATTCAGAGAGGTAATCCTAACCCAGGTCCTTCACCTGGTTACCTTGGTCAATCAGGATTGGCCGCCGTTTTCAGTTCGACAGCAGCAAATGCGTCTGACCCAGCTGCTGACGAATCCAAGACCGAGATTGTTGAAGAACAAGATCCCAGAAATGTCATCGAGGAGATGACTGCCGCAGCCATCCATCCTACTAGGCCCACCTTTTTGGAGGAACTCGAGTCGATGAACAAGAGTCTTACTGAACTGTTGCACATTGTCAGCGAAGGCCAGACACACATGCACCAAGAGATGCAGCGCGAATTTCTCAGAGTCATCCATACGATCAAGCCCCCAGAGACCGAAGATGACCGAGCCCGGAAGGCTGAGGCCGAGAGAAGGGCGCGTATTGAGGAGCACGAAGCTGCTCACAAGGCTGCCGAGGAGCGAGCCATAGCCCTGGACCGCATCTCGATGATCCCCAACTTGATGAACTCGCTTGAGGGCGTCAACTATCATCTGGGACAAAAGTCGGACGCAGCGACGGCTGCGATCAGGGAGGGGCTGAATGTGCTCACGACAGGTACTGCCGCTGTCGAGGAGCACATTGTCGCGTGTCTGAACAAGGTCCAGCTCATTGTCGACGGCAACATTCAGGATTCGTCTGTGCTTAATGAGATCAAGTACCAGGTCGAAGAGTTTGAAGCTAAGCTGGAGGGAGCGATAAGGACCGATGATGAGGCGCTGAAGGCCCAGGTAACCGAGGCGATCAAGAAGACCGAGGATATCATTGTCCTGGTCGAGGATGTCAAGAAGATCAGCGAAAAGACTCTGTCCGTCCAGGAAGAGCTTCAGAAACAGATCGGAGAGTGGCATCAGAAGCAAGACGAAGGGATCGAGGCCCTTGGGACCAAGCATGGAGAGTCGTGGGAAGCCTGGCACAAGAAGCATGACGAAGAATGGCAAGCCTGGAGACAGACTCACGAAGACTCGATCGGCAACCTTGTCAACCTTCACGACCGCCAAGACTTTTCTTTCCTGGAACATGCCGAGGCCAGACGAGGAAATCATGAGGAACTGCAAGGGTGGCACAAGGCCCACGACGGCCGTCTTGAGGAACTTGAGAAGCGCCATTGCCACTGCTGTAAGCCTGAGCCCGTCCCTGACTCTGATCCCGCAGTCGAGGCTGATGGCCAGAGTGTTGCCGGCGGTACCGCCCCACGCGCTTGTACAATTGACCGCTGTGGTGGCGATGTCGGTGACAGTAATCCATGCTCCCGTCGCGTCCGCGAGCTCCTCGAGGAGCTCCTAAAGCAGATACTTCCAAGTTATGACCCTGAGACCGCCTCCATTCTATCTCATTCGACATCAAGTGTCATCGCCACTGAGCCTCGAGGTCTCGATGGCGCCGGTGTTGAGGGTGACCCATCTGAAGAGAGGGCTACTTCACCTGGCCTCTCTTTCACGACTAGGAACACATCTGGAGTCATTGTCCCCGAACCAAGCATCCACGCTACTACCACTCGTTCTACTGGCTCTCTTTACCCAGATGTCATCCCTCAAGGCGAGGCTGCGACCTATCACGGTTCTGTAGACCCTACTCTTGAAGGTACTGATGTCACCGGAGCGGTCCGTATAGCTACGGAAGCTCCTGCTGAGGGATCGACAGAGGCAGTTGAACAATCTTTACCCACCCCTCCGATTCAAGGACCACTCCCTCAAGCGTTATACGACCTGTTGTACCCCTTCTTCCACCCAGAGTCAGATGTCCTCGCTGCCCGGACAAAAGAGCTTGAGAATCTCCAGAGTATGTTTGAAAGTTCCGAGAAGGAGTGGCAGGATAACGAGGACCGGCTGCTGACGACGATTAAGGAGCAAAACCGAGAAATGGGAGAACTGAGGCTGCAGATAGATCAGATCCGAGAGGATCTTGACAGCGCCACTCAAGAGACTCTGAATCTCTGCAAGAGTAAGTCTTTTTTTTTTTTTTTTTTTTTTTTTTTTTTTTTTGTCGTATTGTTGTTTATTCCATCCTGGTATACTTTTGTGAAGCACTCACTATATTATTTTCTTATTGATCAAATGGTGAGTGGTGATAGTGGGCTTGGGTATGAAGCCAGATCTGTCGAGAATGGCCCCTGCCCCTGCCGTCGAGTCAGGCGAAGAATCTTTCGACAATGCCAGTGAGCATGGCTCCCAGTCAACCTCGACATCTTCCCAACCAGAGATGATCCCCCACCTGAGTCTCATGTCCGAAGCCTCTGCTTCCCTCCGTCAGGCCCTCGACGAGACCACGGCGCAGAGGGCAGTCCTCCACGAGGAGATCTCCATGCTCGAGAACAGGAAGGGGTTTCTCTTGCAGGAGGTTGCTATCATGGAGCGACAGTGCTTCGAGTTGTCCTCCACTGCAGCTGCAGCTGCCTTTGCCTCCCAGACGGAAGCTGAAGCTGAAGCGCATTCCCAGGGCGACGGATCTGAGACCAGAGAACCGGTAGACGATGACCATGATCCAGAATATGTGACAGAGGACGAAAACGGAAGCTCACGCGGTCGCAGCAGCCGAGCCAGTCGATCCCGACCCCAGTCTGTTTTGAGTGGCGGCGCTAGTGTAGGAGGCGTTGGCACAACTCCCACAGGAAGTGTTGCAGGTTCACGAGCTAGTGTCGCCACCAGTAACCGAAGCAATCGCGAGCAGAAACGCCAGGCCGTCTACCGACGAGGTCACTCCCGAGCCCGAACCATAGAATCCTCGTCATTTTATCTGCAGGACCGCGTTCCTCAGTTGGAGGCAGACGTGAAGATCTGCCAGGATGGTGTTCAATCCGAGACGTTGTTGTCGTCCAAGACGGTATTGACGGATGAGCAGTTTGAGCGGATTCGGTCGTCGCGTGCTGAGGCAGGGATTGAACAGAATCCGGATGATGTCTGGTCGCTCAAGTTTGATGTCCGCGTCAAGATGGTCCCGGCCCCTTAGATAATCCTTTGTGGTTGTTTTGAACATTACGAGATACATCAGAAAGAACAGATATTAGAATTGGGATCCATGTGCCCAGTCAGGGTGCAAGGTTGCCACGCTTGAAAAGCGAGAAACACATAGAAATAAAAAGAAAAAAGCAGTCAACTCCATTGTCGTCCCCTGTTTTGGGTGTTTTGATCCCGGCCCTTTGCTTCTCTTTACTTTCGCTCATTACAACTCTTTTGTTTCTTTTTTTTTCTTCTTCTTCTCACACCACATCCTTCCCCGAGGAATCGAGCAGGAGCCTTCGCAGGAACCAGGAATCTCAACTCTCAAAAGCCGCTGCAAGGAATCAAACAGATCGATCGCCAGAAATAAACTCTATTGCCAAATGTCCCTCCCACTCATGGCCACAGCAGGCCGTCTGCGGAGCGTCGCCATCCTCTCTACACGGTCACCAGCAGCAACAAACGCCAGTCGCCTTCACTCTAATATTCCTCTCGGTCTCGGTACTAGGATCACCATAGTCTCATCGTCTTTGTCTAAGAGGATACCGCAGACAAGGGCAACATTCACAACACTCTCGAACCACTCGGCACTCGCTCAGGACCAACACCATGCCACCTCCTCGTCAGCGATCGATGTCAATAATAGCCAGGAGCAAGGCTGGAGGTCGAAAGTCATTGTCACCTCTTCACCCGCATCATACACAGTATCATCCACAGAACCCTCAACAACAACAACATCACCCTCATCATCATCTTCCTCAACAGTTTCAGCAACAGCCAACCAATCCGACAGCGACAGCGACAACGACGGCGACGACCAAGCCTACATCAAGCGGAAAGTAAAGTTCACGCCCGAGATGGACAAGGAGATCCTTCGACTTCGGGACGAGGTCGGTCTCTCCTGGTCAGCGATCGGATCCAAGCTTGGAGTGCCTCACCGCGGCTGTCACCGTCGGTATATTTCTTTACTGGATCCGAAACTCAAGGATTCCTGGCCCGAGGAAAAAGTCCGGCGATTGGATGAGCTGGTGGCTGAGGGAAAGACGTGGAGCGAGATTGCAAAGGAGCTGGATGATTCGTCGATGAGCTGTCAGGCGAAATGGAAGGCGCTTGTCAAACCCAAGGAGGCGGATCGGAACCGGGTCTTTGATACGTTGCAGTCGAGGGTGCTTCTGGAGTTGGTGAAGGAGCATGGGTTGGATGATTGGAAGGCGGTTTTCAGGGGGTTCATGTTGCAGTTGGGAGGGAGGGATATGGCCAAGGTGACGCCGGAGCAATTGAGGCATCAGTATTATCGGCTGAAGCGGAAGCCAACTCGGTACTGGTCCATGAATGAGGAGACGGCGTTGATTCAGCATGTCTTGAAACATGGGACAGGGCAGTGGGATATGATCTCCGAAGCGCTCAAGTATCATTCTCCAGAACAGTGCAAGGAGAAATGGACGACTATGGATATGACCAACAAGACACCCAAGGTCAAGGCCTGGTACAAGACTGAGCAGGCCAACTTTTGGAGGCTCTGGCAGAGATTCGGCCAGGAGTGGGAGAATATTGCACGGTCTTTGCCGACGCGGACGCCAGAACAATGTCAGGATTTCTTTAACCGGGCGACGGAGAAGCTTGACAGGACGGACGAGGCGCAGTTCAAGAAGGAGGTTGAGAGTCTTGCCGCCCAGATGAGCCAGTACCGGACGATTTCCTGGACAAAGGAGGATTCGGACCGGTTGTGGGAGGTCGCAGAGCAGTGCAAGTCGGAGTTACGGAGCCGCCGAGTCAACTGGAATATTGTCGCTGAGCGAATGAAGCTCGACTTGACGCCGGCCCAATACAAGCATCACCACTACTATCTCCGGACGGTTCGCAATGGGGGGCTGGCGGGTCTTTGGACGGACGCGGAGATCAAGAAGCTGGAGATGGCTGTTCAAGCGGTAGGACGGAATTGGACCCTGATAGCCAAGAACTACTTCCCGTATCGCAACGCCAAGAGTCTTTGCCACAAGTTCAACTCTGTCGCTAACAAGGGCCAGTATATCACCGAGGAGGAGTACGACACCTTGCTCGCCAAGGTCGATCTCCAGGAGAAAGAGTTCAACTCTTCATCAACGAAAGCAACAGGAGCGTTATTTACCCCAAACTGGCAGGCGATTGCAAAGGAGATGCCCGGCATCACATGGACAGCAGAGCAGTGTCAAAAGGCCTACGACGGATCGTTCAAGAACCATCTCAAGAACTCCAAATGGACCCCTGAGGAAGACAGTCGGTTGTTGAGGGCGGCCAAGATGTTGGGGAAGAAAAATTGGGTCGGCGTTGCAGCGGCGGTGCCGGGGAAGGACTCTTGGGAGTGTCGGATGCGACTTGCGGAGCTCCATGAGCCCCTTGTAGAGGGCGCTGAGGCTCTTCCAGGGTTGGTGTCTAAATCCAAGGAGAAGATCTTTCATGTCACCATAGATTGATTGTCCTTTACCTTTCTTTTCTTTTCTTTTTTTTTTTCTTTTTTTTCGTTTTCTTTTTCTTTTCTTTTCTCTTTTTTTTGTAGTGCTGCAGAAGACGAGTAATAAACCGCATCATAGACAAAGACCCTTCTTTTCATTGTAATGATTGTAATGGTGGTAAGTCGTATGCACTCTTTACACGCAGCTATAGAGAGCGACCTCCGACCCCCAATGCAAATTCATTTTTTCCTCCTTTTGACACTTTGTGCAGCACCATGACAGGTGTGTTGTTGTGTTCTTTTTCACGGCAACAAGGAACGATAGCATCATCACTGGCGAGAAGAAGTAGTACTGTACAAATTCTTTTTTTTTTATTCTTGCTTGAAGGATGAGGTTGAAGAGAGTAAAAACACAGAAAAATAAAACTACAAAAAAATATAGATATAGGAGATGGATGGCTATTGGTATGTGGAAAAGAAAGAGAGAGAAAGAGAGATAGAGAGGGTAGTGATGAAGTTACCAGCGACTGCCGAACCCGCCTCCGAATCCACCACCGAATCCACCACCGAACCCACTGCTACTACCACCACCACCATAGTGATTCTCAGGCTCGGCAACAAGAGTAGTTCCAGTGCACCAAGGGCTATCCATGACCTGTCCGATCTTCCAGCGATCGTCAGGCTTGGATCGGAACATATGTCTTAACAAATCGCGGGCCTCAGCACTGCATTCAGTCGGATCTTCATACCGGCCGTTCAGGATCTGGTGTTGGAGTCGTGGCTCGTACTCGTCCTGGAAGGGCAGACGGCCGGTGAGGAGGGCATAGAGGACCACACCGAGGGACCAGACATCAGATGAGGGACAGCGGAGAGGCTTTTGGGATCGTAGTTGCTCGGGTGAACAGTAGGCAAGTGATCCTCCAACCATGTCCTCTTCCTCTTCATCTTCCTCCATCATCGCGCTACTGGTGCTGGCGTGGCTCGAGCACCCGTCCTGGGAGAGGGTGTGAGAGTGACTTTGGCTGCTGCTACCGTCCGCGGAGGTGTTCATGGCTCGGGGGTTGTAGATGGTGGGCGAGCCAAAGTACGAGGCTGCTTCCTCGTTCTGATACTCGGCCAGGCCAAAATCGCAAATCTTCCAAGTCCCGTCCTCATGCTGCAGGATGTTCTCGAGCTTTATGTCGCGGTGGACGATTCGTCGTTCCTCGTGAAGGTATCGAACGGCTTCCGCGACTTGATTGAAAATTCGTCTCGCATGATCCTCATCCAAGCCCGTCCTACTGCTGCTGCTGCCGTTGCTGCTACCCCATCCACCACCATAGCCCGAAGACGATGTCGAGGCAGTCGAAGATGCAGCTGCAGAGGTCTCGCGAGTGATATAGTCCAAAAGGTGTCCACCCGTGCACAGCTCACAAAACACAAACGTGTCTGTCGGGAGTTTCTCGACGGCCAAAAACGGAAGCACGTTCGGGTGGGTGAGACGACTCCAGATGGCAATTTCCTTGTCCAACATCCTCTGCACCCGATCGTTGTCCGTCAGCCCTGTCTGGGTCTTAACAATCTTGACCGCCACCCGCGCGACCATTCCGTCCAAGTGGATCGCAAACGCCTCGCGCACCACAGAGAACCCACCGTGGCCGATCACCTTGCCCATAATAAAGTCGCCAACCTGTTCACCTTCTTCATCGGGCGCCATCCGTGGGGCAGTGACCTCAACAAAGTTGGAGAGGAAGGCCACTGCAGGGGAGTAAGGCAGGGAGCTGTAGGAGGACGAAGTCACCATGGCAGTGCTGGGAGAGACGGCGCTGCTGCTGTTTTGATGGAAGGGGAAGGAGGTTGTTGACGAGAAGGAAGAGTTGAAGCTGGGTCGTGTTCCTGAAGAGATGGTTCGCGAGCGATGGAGGCGGTTGATGGGGAAGCTGGGAGTGTTCTCAGGGGCCTTCCACGAGACCGACAGTTGTTCCAAAGAGTTGACGAGGGCAGAGTTGGCGCGAGGGGATGAGGGTGAGAGGGAAGGGAGGAGAACAGAAGGTGAAGGTTGGGTATCAAAGGTGCCGAATGAATGTTGGTGCATCGTCGGCGCTGGAGGCAAGGCCGAGCTGAGCCGGGACTGACTGGCCATCATCAGAGGGCGCGTTGAGCTGTTGCTGCTGGTGGCTGGTGTGGTGGCGACCGACGGTAGCGAGACGGCGGAGCAAGGGGTCGACGTCGAAGTGGATGATGTCGATGACGAAGGAGGGCCTTTTTTCAGACCAAGAGCAAGTTGTCCTTCAGGTCGAGATTGCAATTGTGTGGTTGACGAGTGAGATTTGGGCAACTGGCTGGTGGAAGCAGCTCGCTTGACTGTTGCTGTCGTCGTCGTCGATGCTGCAGTCGTTCCTGCTGCAACCGATTTTGGGACATCGTTGGTCACAGGCCTAGGGTTGATAGTTGTTGTCGCTTTGACCGTAGGAGGAGTCTGCAGGCGGGCTTTGGACGTGTCGACAGAAATATTGGGATGTGCATAACTGGGAGAGTGGGTACGATAGGTCGGTTCGGAAGGAGCTGGGGAGGAGTGGCCCTTGCTGTTATTGTAATTCACGGAGGTATTACTGCGCTCAGGAGCAGCAGCAACCAGTGGAGGATCAAGTTCAGTGACCCGAGACTCGACCTTTCTGTTGGTTCGTTGTGGGATAGCAATAGCTGCAGGAGACGGAAAAGCCGTAGTAGCATGAGAGATGCGGTGAGGAGAGGAGGTCGAGGAGGAAGAAGAAGGGGTGGTCGACGACAAGGGGACATGGCTGAAATGGGCAGCTTGGCCGTGAGGTGATTGTTGCCGTTGCTGTTGCTCCTCCTGGTATTGGATGTGTGAAGGGTACTGCGGCATCAAATCGTTTGTGTGGTTATGGTGGTTCCGGGTATCGGGTCTCTTTGTCTCTGTTGCAGCGAGGTGGTGGTAGTGGTATTGTTGCTGAAGGGTATCCTGATCCTGTTCGTCCTCGTCGTCATCGGTGAGCCGAGAGTATTTTGCCAGATCCTTGGCCTGGGCAGCTTTGGCAGCCTTTAGGTTGTCTGCCATCAGGTTGATACTGGTCTGACTGTCGCTGTTGCTGTGGCTGTGGCTGTAACGTTGGTGATGTTGGTACCGAGACGACAGATCCTCTCCAGCCCTGCCTCGACTATCGACACTGCCGCCTGCAACACCGAAAAGCGAGTCGTTTGCTTTGAAATTGCCGCCATTGTTCTTGTTTGCGCCGTTATTGTTAAAGAACCGGAAGCTTGGTTTGCCAATCGGAATACCGCGGATCTCGGACGACGAGTCTGTGTAATGTCCACTATCATGACGTACTTCTGCATCCTCTACATCCTCATCTTCGTCGTCTTCGTCGTCTTTATTGTCATCATCGTCATCGGCAAGGTTGATATCTTCGCTAATGTCTGGATGATGAAGACTGTGGCGGTAGTTGCGAGAGTTGTTATTGCTGCTGTTGGTGTTTCGGTGTGAGTTAACGAAGAGATGGCCGATATCAAACTTTGAATTGGCGCCAGAGGTTGTTAGGCCGACCAGACCGCCATGCCCATTGGTATTGTTGGATGCAGACAGGGTGGTTGAGGATGAAGAAGAGGACGAGGAAGAAGAAGAGAGGATTGAAGAGTTGGCTGGGTTGTTGTTGGATGCAGTGGTGGTGTGGGATTGAGAGCGACGGATGGGAGGACGTTGATGGGCGTGGACGGGGTGAGAGGAGCGAGAGGGGATAGGCTGGGGGATGGAAAATGTCATCCAGAAAAGAAGTGTACTCGTAAGCTAAAGAAAAAGTAAGAAAGAGAAGGAGAGTGGAGGAGAGAGTCGACTTTGGACAAAAGAGAAGGAAGGATGGCTGTGGGTCAGGCGAAGCGAGACGGAGATAACGGAAAATATAATAATTCGACGGGATTATTTACAGTTGTGCAAGGTGAGTTGTTGACAAAGCAGTGTTGACAGTGGAGAAAAGAAGGGAGAGTGAATGAGTAAAAAAAGTTTGTTGTAGACAGCTGAATGAGTTTTGTGGAGAAAAGAATAAGAAATATAAGGGGGTTGCTTAAGGAAGGAGGAAGAAGAAGAAGAAGAAGAAGAAGCAGAAGAAAAAGGACATAAAAGAAGAGAATAAAAGAAAGAAAAAAAAAAAAAAAAAAAAAAAAAAAAAAAAAAAGGTGAAGGGGGTTACGGAAGAGAGACAAAAGATAAGGAAAATGGGAGGTAAGGACTAAAAAGGGGGAGCAGCATAAC
The DNA here is from genome assembly GCA_036320915.1 of Linnemannia elongata. Classification (NCBI taxonomy): domain Eukaryota; kingdom Fungi; phylum Mortierellomycota; class Mortierellomycetes; order Mortierellales; family Mortierellaceae; genus Linnemannia; species Linnemannia elongata. Next base: position 828,328 of record JAXBDG010000011.1, on the reverse strand, counting down.
TTTCATAACATATGAAGATGAAAGATGTGAAGATGAGGAACCAAAACAGCACAGTTGAAGAGGACAGAGAGATATGGTATCAGAGACAGTGATTTGATTCAATCAATAACTATACGTACTTTTCTTTTTTTTTTTTTTTTTCATCACCAGACAGACATACAGGCATACAGCATCATCGCTTATTAGTCTTTCTTTTTTTTTTTTGCTCAGTCAGTCAGTGAGAGTGTTCACAGCCATTAAAATGGATGAATGACCCCCTTGCTGTTTGTTCTCTTTGGATTTTGGCGCTAGTCCAGAGGAGTACATACACCCATCTTCTCTCTTTTCTTCATCGCTTCGCTCTCTTTGACACTCTCCCCCCTCCCTCCCTCCCTCCAATTACCTCCGAGTGCGAGCGCGGGTGCTGTCCTGTCCTCCTCCCTCTCCTCTTCCCTCTTCCCTCGCTCTTTCTGTCCCTCCCTTATCTTTTGTGCTCACCCATCCACTTTCACCTTTGTTTGTTTGTTTTGTCTCTCTGCTTGCGTATTTGTTTGTGTTTGTTTGTGTTTGTGCTTGCTTGTGCTTGTGCCCCTTTCGATCCTTACAGATGAATAGGACGAGGATAGGTTGGGATGAATGTATTTACAGACAGACATCACGCTCAAAAGCTGGGGAACGACATGCCATCTTCTTCACATCTCTCTCCTCTCTTCCTGCTTTCCCTTGCTCACCTCCTCTTTCTATCCAATTCTATCGCTCCCTTTTTGTGATGCTCGCTTGCATGTGCACCTTTCTTCTTTTCTTCTGACAACCCTTTCCCCACACTCCCCTTCCTGTCACTTTGCTCTCACTTTTTCTCTTTTAACTCTCACTCCTCGAGTTACCAGGTCCATTCTCCTGCTTTGATGCAGAGTCGAACATGTACGGTGCAGTAGATAAGGTAAAGAGTGAGAGCAAGAGAGAACAGCAACAGCAACAGTAAGAACCACAAAACAACGACATATCTTTTATTCATAGATGAGATAATCATTGTTCAGGCAAATAACCCTTATTTTCTATTGTGGCATTTACTCGTTCTTTTTTTTTTCTTTTTTCTTTTTCTGTGTCCTGGTCACCAGGGTACGTCCTTGCATGAAAGCAAAAAAGAAGTAAAAAAAAAAAAGAGGGCTCTCATCCGCAACACAAGACACTAATTCACACTCTTTTATTGCCATTTTTCTATTTTACATTTTCCCTACCCTGCCTTACCCTTAGCCTTGTTGTTCAACGTTTTTTTTCTTGAGATGATGGTGTTCCCTTTTCTTTCCTGGGATTGGATATCCGTGCTATGTCCTTCATCATATGACCCCATTCCCCTATCCCACTATGCTATGGCCCTTTTTTTGTTTGGCTTAGCAAGCAAGCAATTGGGCAAATCGCATAAAGAAAGGGTAGAAAAACGTTTTTTTTTCTTCTCTGAAAGTGAGAGTAGTGGGTATTGATTCTGTTTGGGTTTCACCCAACCCTCCTTTCTTTTCCTGCTAAAGCTTTCCTACAAGGTACAAAATGACATCTCAATATCCGGCTAGAAACCATTAGAGACATTCACACTCACTCATTCGGACAAACACAAACAAACGTAAATCCACATTTGGAGAATTTGGAGAGAGATGGAGGAGGCAAGGGCAGGCAATCATCACCCACAAAATAAAAAAAAAATGTTTTCGTTTCTTTGGCTCGCTGAAATGAGGTCCCTTGCCTTTTTTTTTCTTCTTTTTTTTTTTTTCCTTTCTTTCTCACAGAGATGATGAGAGGGAGCCGGGCCATCCCGATAATTTAACAAGCGAGGTACATTTGGACCTCCATCAGTCTCCGGCACAAATAAAACGAATAGATAAAAATATTAACCACAGACGATCTTTGGGGTTATCTATGTTGCGACTCCGGTCATCAAGAGAGAGAAAGAACGCACGCGCAAACAGAATTGAACAAGCGAGTCCGACGAACGGAAGGACGGACTCAACGGACAGGGACGGAGAGTAAGTGAGGGAACGGAGCAACTGCAAGGGTAATCCACGAATGAAACCATTAGCCACAACTAGCCCTGGCCGGTTTTTTTTCTTTCTTTTTTATCACAAATTGGATTCACGCTCCTCTGGTAACTGATTCTCTTGTTTAAAACATAGATATTAAGCAACATGGTGGCAATACAACAGAGAGGGATCAATGGTTCTTTTCGATCACTTAGACACCAAATCCCATCATCATCATCATCATTTTAAGAGTGCACCCCCGGAGTCTCGAAAAAAACTTTAAAAGAAGGGCCCAATGAAAGAAAAAAAAAAGTTATGACAAATGACGAAGGAGGGAGTGAGGGATGTGGTGGCCTCCCGCTTCATTTCTATTTTTTTTTTTCCACTCTCAGCTCTCATCCAATTGTTCCCTTACCCTTCCTCTCTCTCTCTCTCTCTCTCTCTCTCTCTCTCTATCTTGTCCTTCAGGTGTTGTGAACCCTCTTTCACAGAAAACAGCAAAAGAGAAAACGCGGTAATACTTTCTAGCATAATTCCCAGCTGTCATGTGAAATACACGATCAGACAAGAACAACAAAAAAGACGTCAAAGCAACCCTGTGTGCTGCCCACTCCGATCTCTCATTTGTCCATCTGTCGCCCGTCTCACTATTTGTACAGCGCAATCTCCAACCCCCCTGTCTATGCTGCATCTCCTCCCTCTTCCCGGGAATGCCTTTGTTATTGTGCAACTCGCTGAAAAAAAATAACAATAAGCAAGATGACATCGTCTCTCCCATTTCCCTTTGCTTTACCAGGATGAAAGACAGACAAGCATTGTCGAGCTGACTTCAAGCATTTCAATGTGTACTCTCTCCTGCACTTTTTTTTTTTTTTTTTTGAGATGGGAGCATTTTCGCAGGACAGTAATAAGAAGAAAAGAAGAGAACTGCGTTTTTTGGTTGGTCCGATCAAACCACGTACCATACCACCCATACCAGCAAACTCGAGTAAACGAAGCAACCGAATAAATGCTCAGACAGACAAAAAAAGAGGTGGGTGCAAATGCATGCATTTGCATTGTATCGCAAAGCAAAAGGAGGGAGGGGTTGGTGGGTCTTATCTGAAAGAGTACATGACCTGAGTATCTGATCCGGTGGTTACTTTGGACACTGTCTGGTGATTTACCAACAACAATGCACAGCACACGAAAATGATTTCATTTTTGAAGAATGTTTTACAGTTACATTTACATGATGGGGAAGATAAAAAAAAGAGAGTAATTTGTACAAATGAAGAATGAATGAATGAATGAAAGAATGAAAGAATGAAAGAAATAGAAAGAAAAAAAAAAGTAAAACAGAAGAACGATCGTCCATCAAAAATAAAAATAAAAATAAATAAAAATAATAAAAAAAAAAAAAAAAAATATCGAGGCCAATGCCTCAAGAGCAGACCATGGCGCGCTCGTAGCCGTTGCTGACAGTGACGCGAACATCAACTCCAGAGTCTGTCATCTCGTGGCTAGAAATCTCGCCAGCTGCTCTAGCTCCAGCTCCTGTCGCTGTCGCAAAGCATCCGGACGGAATCATGTCCTCGGGCAACATCTCCTTCAGCTCGTTTAACGACACCGTGTTCATGCCCAAGTCGCCCAAAATCTCAGTGTCAGAGATAATGCTGAGCTCATCCTGGTGTGGGATCTTAATCTCCACCATCGTCGTCTCATCTCCAGTCACTCCACAATGTCTCTTGCTCTTGCCACTAGATGAGAAAATCGATTTATAAAGTCAGTGCTTGTTAGGAACATGTATTCAATAGTTCCACTCAAAACAACACGCGAGGGCCATAAAATGCCATCGGTGCCCACCTTTTGCGGGGGCGATGATCCTCTCGCATGCGACGGACAACAGAAATATTTGCCTCAGAGTCTGAGCTCTGGCCGGCATATCCTGGAATCCGAACAATTACAAACGGAAGCTGGATCCTCTGTCCTTCCTCTGCATTCGCCCTCTCAATCGCCGCTTCCTTCTCCTGACGCTTATGAGCTCGCTTCTCCTTTCGTTCACGTCGCTCTCGCCTCTCCTGCTTGCGTAACCGACGAGCCTCTTCATCCTCTGGCTGTCCTGCCTCCCCATTGTCATTCGCTCCTTCGTGCTCATGACTGCCATCCTCGCCAAGGTCGACACGTGGTGTACCTTGACGTGACGCGTGATGACCATGGCGTTTCTCCCGGCGCTCCTGACGTTCCATTTTGCGGATTCGGCGAGCAGTCTCCTCGTCAATATCTTCTTCAGTCTCATCACCCACCACTTGTCCTGTCACTTGTCCCTCTTCACCACCCTCGCCCTGTTTGTCTAGGCGGGGTGTAGAGTGTCGATGGTGACGTCTTTCAGAACGCTTCTTGTGTTCGTCACTACCCATTCGCTGCTTCTCATCCATATCCTTGCTATGACCATCACCAGAGTGAACGCGTTTCTCTTCACGTTCCTGCTTTCGAAGTCTTCTGCGCTCCTGTCGCTCCAGCTCTTTGCTCTCTAACTGTTTGTTGCGCTTGATCAAATTGTTCAATTGGACATGCTATGCATTCATAATGGTGGCAAAATTGGTTAATTAGTGACTTGCGATCAGATATTCTTTTGCAATCGATCCGAAGGCAATCCGTCGAGATTAAAAAAAAAAAAAAAAAAAAAAAACACAACAATAGCAGGGAAACGTACTCGAGCTACTTGGTCTTGAAGCTGTGCCATCTCCAATGCATTCTTCAACTTCATGGCCTCAACTTCTTTCTATTAATCGCAATGAAAGGGTTGGTAATGCATCGTCAGTACGAGTCCACAAAGGAACTCTCGTCACTCCACAATTGCCAGAACATATTAAGGAAGAGCAAAAAGAAAAACGTTAAAATACCTGAAGTTGCTCAATTTCCATGTCATCATCTTCTGGTTCCTCACTCTCGTCAGCGCCATCCCGCTCTTGTTGGGTCAAGGTCCGGGCTGGCAGGTTTGCACCGCTGACGCGTCGGGACGCCTCACGAATAACTCTGGCGTCTTGGAGACCGATCCAGCAAATCTCCTTTTTGTCCATAGAAATGATATCCAGCGCCTGCAGAATGTTGAGGGCATCATACACTCGACGGCGAATGTTCTAGTGACATCAATGTAAGAGCCGAATTTTTCGTTAGGCAGGTTGTTGCAGAGTACCACATAGCAACTGTTCAAATTGCAACAGATACTTGATTAACATACGCCTTGTCCAGCGGGTTCCTGAGGGTTCGTTCCGTCAGCCCGGTCAGCCTGGGGAGTCCCGGCTGGAATACCTGCAAGGTCGTTGACGACCTAAGTATATATATATTGGTGGTGGGAATAATAGTGATGTTAGTGAATCTCTCTAGTCCCTGTCAAAATTGTTAATTACTCCATGTGTATGAAAAGGAGAAGGTAAGCAACTTACATCATTGTAGGTGGTCACACCTCTTGCCTCCACATGATCGCACACCAGAGGGGCATAATACCCTAAACCTTTGCCATGAAGACTCTGCGATCCAGCGCCTTCCTGCCCATGGTTATCCTCATCCAACCTAAATAAGCGTTAAGCAAAAGAGTTAGTGCCTTTCTTCTCCCAATTGATAAGCGTCGTGACATGGTTGGTTCACCACATAGACAATCCTCTGGGCGACCTACTCAGCAAAGGCATAGTCAAGCGCTGCTTGAACAGACTGTTGCCGCGGTGCCCTTTTCCGTGGAGTGGCTTTAGCTCGTGCCTTGCCCGCGGGCTTTGTGTCCTCCCTCAACGGACTTCCTCCAATGCTAGGCTTGCGACTGCTTGAGGAAGACGCAAAGGTGCTATGTCCCTCTTCGTTGTCGTCATCATCCTCATCCTCATCGCCATGTCCTCCTTCACGAAGCATATGGGCCGGTCGCGACTTTGTCCTCAGGGGACTGGGAACGATAGGTTGAGTATCCATTGGCCTGTCTAACCGCGCATGCTTGGAAACGGGCTGGCCGTCATCGTCATCGTCATCATCCTCCTCTTCCTCCTCATGTTCGCGCTCACGGATATCGTCCTGTTCAGAGCAGTGCTCCATATCGTGGTCGTCCTGATCATGACTGGTATGGCGGTATTCCACAGGAGACTCAGATATATACAGCAATTGGTGCCCTGGATGCGCAAAGTGGGCCGGAAGAGCCGGATGAGGCTGGAAGGGTACTTTGGGGTGGTCGAATACAGAACCAGCACGGAGCGCTGAGTGAGGAAGGGTTGAACGAGGGGTCGCGGGTGAGTGTCTACTATCTGCGCTGAGAGTCTGGGAAGAGGTGCTTTGATACGAGAGTGGTGGACAGTCGCCAGTCGACTTGCGGTCGACACTCCACTGGGTACGAATACGCAAATTCTTTTGAGAGACCTTGGGGTTGCTTTCGTTAGCGAGGTCGGCCAAGAACGCCGGCTCATGGCCCTGGGGGGCCCTGCGCGGTACTGTTGGACGGTGGTGTGACGCCGGACTTGACAGAGCAGACTCTGGGCGAGGCAACGGGATCGGTGTGGTGTCAAGTGTTGGTGTTGTTGTCCCATGGGATTGCGTTCCCATAGGGGTGGGCTCTTGGCTGGGAGGATGGGAAGGTTGGGGGTGAGAAGAGAGCCGTGGGTGCGGGACTGGATGGGTTGAAGAGGAGAGGCTGGTCAGAACATAGTGGCGATCTGCAATGACTTCCTGTTGGGTATATACTGTGTGGTCTGCTGCTGAACCCTCTATTGGTGTTCCTAGTGATCTGTCGTGGCGATGGGACAGCACGGAGGATGACCGTGGGTAACTTGACCAAGATCGATCTGATCCTGGCGGTGCTTGCGCAGGCGAAGGGTGACCACTGCTGCTGTGAGTTTGCTGGATTGGGGTTGAGTCGTACGTTGTTGGGTAAGACTGTGATGGGTAAGGGTGAGCAGTGTTGTCATGAGCAGGCGGAGGTGCAGAAGGAGGGGTACCCTGCGTTGGCTCTTGGCGATGAGGAGCAGCGTAGGATGAAGAAGAGCGGTCGGGCGAGGGCTCCCATGGTCGGTGCTGATGCTGCAGGTCATGACGATGGTGTCCGTGAGGCTGAGAGTGAGAGTAGACTCTGTCACGAAGAGGAGAGGAATCCTGGGACTCTGACTGTCTGCTCAGCGGGGAAGTCATATGTTGTGAGTGGTGGTGGTTGTCAGGTTGTGGTGGGTGGTCGTGCGGGTAGTAGCCCATAGTGGAGGACGACGAGGAGGAGGAAGGGGGAGTGGAGTTTTGTTGATTGAGGTTGCTGCTGCTATTGTTGTTAAGGAAGTGGAGGTGGTGGTGTTGGGGATGGGGATGGGATGCATAGGACTGTGAGGGGCTGTTGGAGCTATTAATACCATGCGGACTCCTGGGGGCACCTTCTGGAGCATGGTATGAGGGGGAATCTGAATAACGGGCAGCTCGGTAGTGCGGACTGTCGGTGTAGTCCCTCTGCTGCTGTTGTTGTTGTTGTTGCTGTAGTTGCTGCTGCTGTGAGTATGTCAGCTGCTGTTGTTCAGGGTGTTGTTGTAGCTGCTGGTCATGGTCATAGTGCTGCTGTATTTGTTGTTGTTGGTGGTGGTGGTGGTGGTGGTATGAATGATTGGTATTATTATTAGAATGCTGTTGTTGCTGGAGGTGTGGGGGATGGTGTTGTTGGTGTTGATAATGCTGGTCTTGTTGTTGTTGTTGTTGTTGTTGTTGTTGCTGGTGGTACTGCTGTGGAGAGTGAGTGGGGTGGACGTGTGAGTGAGAGTAGGGAGGGTGCTGCTGCTGGGGATGTTGTTGCTGGTTCAGCAACCTATCCGAGGGCGTCATGCGGGTGGTAGGGATGAGTGATAGGGATTGGAGTGTGCGTGTTCTGTGTCCGTTCGCTGTCTGTTGTCGTTAAAAATCGAAGAATTAAAAAAAGGGAGCGAGAGAGAGAGAGAGAGACAGAGAGAAAGAGAGTGGGAGAGAAAGGGAAGGAAAGTCGAAGGGGAGGGTGAATAGAGTGAGTAGAGTGAGTAGAGAGAGTGGAGTGGAGGGAGAGAGAGTCAGGGTTTGGTCAGAAGAAACAAAAATATCAATATGGCGAGTGTATGTGACAGGAGAGTGGAGAGTGGAGAGTGAAGAGAGAGAGAGAGAGAGTGAAAGAGTGAGAGAGAGTGAAAGAGTGAGAGAGAGTGAAAGAGTGAGAGAGAGTGAAAGAGTGAGAGAGAGCGACAGAGGAAGAGAGACTCGTTGTGGATTGTTTGTTGGTTGGTTGTGAAAGTACTGAAGGTGGTGATGGTGCGTGGTTATTGTTGTTGTTGCTGTTGTTATTGTTGTTGCTGGTGATTGCGCGGATCCTGCGCATGGGGGATGCGAGCCGGCAAACAAGAAGAATAAGGAGAAGATATAAAAAGAGGAGCGATGGGGGGGGAGTGATAGGAATGAGTGAATGACGACGATGATGAATGAGGGTGAGGAATTACAATAGAGAGTGAGTGCTAGTGAGGAGGGCGAGAAAGTAGAGATGTGAAAAAAAGGGAACAAGGGAAAAAAAAAGGGTGAAAAGAGAAAAGGAAGAAACGAAGCACGAAAGAGAGAGGGAGAGGGAGAGAAAGAGGGAGAGAAGAGAAAATAACAACAGGCTGACAGACAGACAGACAGACACCGACAGACAGATACACCGACAGACAAGAAGCGGCAGAACAACAAAAAGGAAGAAAAAGATTTTTTTTCTCCCTGGCTGGGAGGGAGAACGGTATAGATCTCGAAAGAAGGGAGATAATGCCATGTGCGGTGCTATTGATGTACGGGAGAAAGATAGTAAGTAGCTATTGGGACATACACATGCTGGAGCCCAATGGCATGGAGCATGGATACTATGAACAGAAGTAGCCTATGGTGCGATGTCCCATGGCATGGCATACACACCTGCAGTGTGCACATGTATAGTCAACCATGGGAAAAATATGAAAAATGAAAAACACCAGCCAGGCATTAGCAGATTTACTCCGACACCCTGTCTCCTCCCGACCAGCACCATAAAACAAAGCCAATCCACAAGAAACGTCGCAGGTGGCCACTTTCACCCCCCTTTAGTATTATTATCCCACTCCTCATAACCCCTATCCAATCGACTCGAGCAAAAGAAAAAAAAAAAAAAAAAAAAAAAAGGTGATAAAAAAAAAATACGACAAGGCAAGGTGAAATACAAAGGCCCGACACTCCAAAACCATATCCTGCGAAAAAGTTTTGGTTTTGGTAAGCAGACTGCTCGATGACTCTGCGTCCCGTTTTCGCTCAACAGTACACACGCATAAAAAAAAAAAGAAAAGCGCCGCCTGGTGCCACCGGAAATAATATAATTTACCTCACTAGGTCTGGATCAGGTCACCGCCCGATCATCAGCCTCAAGCAGGAGGATAAGTGTTCCACATCATATTTTAAATTTTCATCAAAGCAGCCACACAAAATGACCCTAGCTAGGGGATTGAAGCCAGATGGACAACCCCTACTTTTCAACATACTGAAACGAGCATTACGAGTTTATTTGTGTATATCAAAAGTGTATGGATGAAAGAAGAGAGGGTCACCAGGAAAATAAAACAAAGGAATAGAAAATACCGAGAAAGAAATGAAGAAAGTCCAAGAGACCAAGACACGAGGCTTTACTTTGCAGACTCAATGGCAGCGACTGGCTTAGCCATCTTCTCGACGAGTTCTTCCTTGGTACGCTTCTCCATCTCACGGATCGATTCCATCGAGAGTCCGTGCCAACGATCCATGGAACAAAAGAGCTCACGGTGGAACTTTGTAAACAAATCGCGCTCGACCGAGTGCATGTACGACTCCATCTTTGTCTGCAGACCGTACCACTTGAACTCGATCGAAACAAGCTTGTAGCAAGTCATGACGGGGTCACAAGTCTTGGCCCACGATCCTTGAAGTGGTCCACGAAGCGCCTTTTGCGAGAAGGATGTGTTCACGTCCTCCTTGGCAGGGTTGAATGTCTGTAGGTAGTATGACTTTGGGTCGTTTGCAATGTCGATCACAACCACCTCTCGCTGCTTCAAGATATCCTGACTCTTATTCAAAGCGTTGTCGAGCTGTCCACGGTCGCCGTCCACATGGAAAGACTCTACGGTGACCGACATGGATTCCTTCATATAGTCGTTAGTGATGACCGTTTTACACCCTAGATATTAGAGGAATGAGTGTGGTAAGTAAGTTTGGGTCAGGTACATTTTCTTCTCTCCTTTTGTTGTATTTGTTGCTGCTATTGTTGCCTTGCCGTGCCTTGCTGACCAGATGTAATGTGGCCACGAGAACAAAAAAAAAAAAAAAAAAAAAAAAAAAAAAAAAAAAAAAAAAAAAGCCAGAAAAAATAGAACAAAGTAGTGACAACAAACCCACTCATAACACAACACACGCATTCTCGCAAAAAGGGGAAGTTGGGCTGCGGTCGCTCACTCCTTCGAGATTCAGTCCTGCATTACACCCTCTTGAGTTTCCATTCCTGAATTCCTAAAGCATAACTTACAGGGAAAAGCATTCCATGCGTGTTCCTGACATTTGGTTGCGCCAGCGGGCATCAACGATCTGATCCAGGTAGGGAGCTTTGACTCCAAGTGATAAATCTATTGGCATGACCAATAAAAAGCACATGGTGAGACACTCACTCACACGACACGTTTGTTTCCGGACAGGATATCTTCTCCGAGGAGAAAGAGCAAGAATTGTTTCTGTGCAATACGAGGGTATTACCTTGTGCGTGTATTGTCCCTTGCGCTCCTCGTCCTCGTAGGGCTCGTTGGCGACAATCTCGACACCCTCTCCGCCGCCACTCTCGGCCTTTGACATCTCAGCGACATTGTAGAGCTGGGCGACCTATATCGATTCATGGGTGGGAAGACAAAGGGCGACCGTGTTAGATTCGAGAAAACTATTATGTTGTTTTGACGTGGTAGGAAGAGTAGGTTTTGTGTATGATTGTTTGTACCTGGTACTCAGCGTTGGTGCAGTTGTTTGTGATGCGGTATTCCTTGATGAGCATGGTGAATTAGAACAAGAAGAGGAAGAGTGGAGAGTGATGAGTACTGTTGTTGGGATAAAAAGTTGAGAAAAGGTGAGTACAAAGAAAAGAGAAGAAAACAAAAGAAAGAAGAGTGAGAAGGACACTAAAATACCGTACATTTGCCACGCCCAAAACACAACCACAGAGGTCATGCCACACTCTCCCAAAGACCCAATAACAAACAACAATCCATTCCTGTTTTTGTATGTAATCTACAACACAGAACGATGGTATGTGGGATGGCGATGCAGGTGACGATACTTACCCTTGTCTTCTTTCTTCATTGCCAGCGCTTCTTTTCTTCAATCCGCAGTGCGTGCCATTCGCACAGCCAGACAGCTAGCCTTTTCAAAGTGAAAATAGGATAAGGTCGTATCCTGCCTGTGATGCTTTACTTGAGTGTACCTTTCAAAATGAAACATCATCTGTGTTTGTCTTTCTTTCGCTTCAAAAGCCATGGCTGAGGCTTTTGTCCTTTCCTACTTGCAGCTCCTTTTCTTCTTCCTTTTTTTCTTTTTCTTTTTCTTTCTTCCTGCCGTTCTCTTTCACGTACACTCACCTTTCTCTCTTTCCCCCTCTTTCCCTTCCCTTCATTTTCATCTTCCTTCTTATCAACCACATCCTCCATCCTCTCCTCCACACTATCCCGTTCCCCTCCATCCCTTTCCCGCTCTTCCCTCCTCCATTTTCATGAGTAAGAGACTCAAACTCTGTGCCTGAATCCCCTTCCTTCTCTTTCTTTTCTTTTGTTTGCCTCGTTACGTTTCGTTTCTCTTATCCTCACTCCTCACATCCATCTTTGTTCCTTTCTCACTCCTCCCCTCCTCCCTTCCCTTGTAGCCACGACATCCTCCTCTTCTTCGTCTATTTCCTCTTCATCATCATCCATGGCTGTCGACACTACTGCGTCCGCTGCTTCCTTGCGCTTCCTCCTCCTCGGAGACATCGGCGTCGGCAAGTCCTCTTTCGTCAACACCTTTGCCTCCTGCCTCGAAAACGTCCACACCAACAGCCCCATCCACGAGGCTATCCCTACACCTTCCTCCCCTTCCTCAAACCCCTCGACTGCCATCCATCTCCCCGGCGTCCGCCTCTCCACCAATCCCGTCTTCCACCAGGACGGCACCACTTCGCCCTTTGACGACCCCCTCGGTCTCTTGCCACCAAAAGTCGTCGTCCCCGCCAGAGACATCGACTTTATCACCCTCCCCGGCTACTCGGCCACCATCAACCCTTCCACTACTCTCTCCCTTACTGATGACTACCTCAACCATCACCTCCACACCACAACCTCCATCTTCTCCCCTGCCATCCCTTCCTCCCAGCTGGCCTGGTTCTTAATCGCAGGCTCCCATGCACACTCGCTCCCCACCTGTGCCTTCTACTTTGTCCTCTTTGAGCTCAAGCCCATCGACATCATCTACATGAAGATGATTCACGAGCGTGTCAACCTCATCCCCATCATCGCCAAGGCTGACACCCTCTCTAAGAACGAGCTCTGGGTGTTGAAGAAGAGGATGCTCCGTCAACTCAAGCTCAACCAGATTAAAATCCATACCTTTGGCATGGATATCGAGACAGTCGAGCAAATGACCATTGACCGTCACTGGGGCGCGCCTCCCTTTGTTGTCAGCACCCGCGAAGATGCTAATGGCCAGCTGCCCGAGAGTGAGATGAAGCGACTTGTCGAGCTCTGCCTGTACGAGCGAGTCCGCGATTTGCAGGAGGATTCGGCCCGCAAAGTCATCGCCTGGAGGTAAAGACAACCAAAAAATGAGAGCCCCCGCCCCGCCTTACCCCACCACACACCACTCACCACACAACTCCAACCCCCTTGTGTATACAGTTATTCTGTCGATAGGGGTTTTTATTATTTTTATCGTTGAGCCTTAATCTGTCTCCAACGGCGCAATTGGACAGTTGGACCAAACGCATTTCATCTAACGCTCTAATATTTTTATATTTTATATGGTCTGTAGAAAAGAGTATGGCCCTTCGGCAGATGCAACAAAGACCAGCGTCGAAATGGCTTGGAGTCAGAACTCTGGACAGCAGGTAGTCGGACAACAGGCAGTCGTGCAAAAGACAGTTGGACAGCAGGTTCAGGAAGGCGGAGTAAATGTGGCCAATGGAGCTGTGCATACCACCATCACTGCCACCACGACTGCCACCACTGCCACAACTGCCGCAACGGTCTCCACCACAGCCTCAAGCATCAGCAATAACCCTTACTTTGCCCACCTTGACACGCAAACCCAGGAAGCTCTCCATTACACCACGCCCCCTAGTCAGCAGACTTCATACCCAACAACCCCGGCCTCACCCTTTGGAACACAGGTGTCGCCAACCAATGGAGCGCATTTCACGCCTCCTCCTCCATCTGCGGGTACCAACACAGCCGTCCCTACTTATGCGCCACCACCAAGCTTTACTAATGGAGCCCATGTGGGCTACAGCGCTCCTCCTTCGTTGGGTTACAGCAAGCCACCGACCACTCCTGGATATCCCACCCCTGGAGTGCCTGTGCCTCCCACCAATGGCCTGATTTCACCTCCTCCTTCGGCAGCTCAAGTCACTCCAACGCCTGTCACAGTTCCTTCGACATACTCGCCTCCACCAAGGACAACTTCTGCTGGTTCTCCAACCTCCGCCACAGCGGCCAATGCTCGCATGACGATTATCCAAGCTTCTACAGGCATGTCAATCGATGGCTCCACTCGACCCAGTGAACTGATGGGCGATACTGGCGTCAACACTGTTCATGCGCATATGGGTAATGACCAAGAAGCATCTCAGGAAAATGCAGGGGCTTTCATGTCAGCTGATGCTGCGTCTATCAGTTCGAGCAACACTACTCTTTCCAGGGCAAAGACTCTTCTTAACGGGTAAGTTTTTCGAATGGAATCTATATGCTGTCTTTTTTCAAAAAAAAAGTAGGCTGTAGATCATACAAGCTGACCATTTTATACCTCTTTTCTTGTATTCGTTGACAGCCGGGAAGTGAAGGTTGAGATTCCAAACTCGGGCATGTCCTACCAGCCTTCAGCCTCGGAGACAGTGACTGACCTGAGCAGCACTCAGCCTTCGACAGCGCATTTGCAGGCGCAACCATCATTCCTTATTCCAGGAGCCTACGGTCAAGGGGCTTTCTTGATCCCACCAGCGGATCTCTACCAGGCAGCCATGATGTCAACCATCCCTGGAGCAGCAAGCACGAACGAGTATGGCGAGGCAATTCCGGACATTTGGGATGCGGCAGAGTTGGGCGATTTGGCGGCAGTGCAGATGCACCTCAACAACGGTGTCTCTCCTGACCAGCGCAACAATTCTCGTTCGACATTACTGCACAGGACTGCCTGGCAGGGCGTGAACCCATATGCGGTGATGAGTTTGTTGATCTCGTATGGCGCCAATGTCAACCTGACCAACGAAAACGGAAACACGGTCTTGCAAAACGTGTTGATGAAGCACGACGATCCTTCGTTGATCAAGTTACTCCTTGACAATGGTGCCGAGGCCATGATCCCTAACAAGGAGGGAATGAACACCTTGGAGGTAGCGGCTCTATTCAACAAGCTCGAGTCGGCCCGGTACTTGTTGGAGAATGACTTGTCGTCATCAGAGCCCCAGAGCATCGTCAGCGCTTTGCAGCGAGCACGTAGTCCCGACAAGAAGCTGATGAAGGCCCTGTTGAAGAGCTGGCAAGGCAGGGAAGGCGAGCGGAAGAGATTCGAGTTGATGGAGCGTCTTCGTGGTCGTAGCAGCTCGTCTGCCGTCGCCAATGATGCCTCCAGTATCCGCAGTTTTGAGACTACAAAAGGAGGCGAGGGAAAGTAAGTGCTAAACTACGCAACTCTTTTTCTTTGCATAACTCCTTGGTTCTTTTTTTTCTCCTGTTGTTCATTTTGTCAGGAATTGACCCTTCTCGTTTGTTCTTTGTTCTCATCTAGATCCAGCAAATGGTTAAAGCTCAAGTTTTAAAAAGAAGCCAACGGAAGGAACAAATAAGGAAACAGAGACGACGATGACAACAAAGCAAGCAACACGGACGACGACAACAACAACACCATCACCACCATCAACAACAACAAAAGCTGACACCAGCAACGACTATTAATGCCCACCCACGTTATGAACCATTTCAAGTCAGGCGACACCCCCCTTTCGCTCTCGGCAAATGCGCCCAATGCGCCTCCAAGGACACAAAAAAGCAACACCATTCACCCACCCATTCACATACCTAATTTTGCCCAAAAGCATACATCTAAACTAAAGTGTCCTTTTGTTTAAACCATTGGCCATGTGAGGCTCTGAGCGGAGGATTGTCTTTCACTAGGCGTGAACTTGTGTATTATTGAGAGTGTGAGAGAACGGGCAGCGCCGAGGTATTGTTCATGTATACATGGAAAGGCAATACATCTTGCCCTTTTGTCATCAATGGTTGCTCTCTAATGTTCTGCAGCAGACGTAATAATACATTCAGGATATGAACGTTGCGGATGAGTGGGTTTGTTCTTGTGTCCTTTGCTAAAGAGATTACTGCGGGGGACGAGGGTCATGTTGAGCCGCAGCGAACAAGGTTCAAATCACTGTCCACCTGCGCCATAAAAAGGGACTATCGTTTTTTCACTTTCGCTTTTCTCTTCTTAATCCCCCTCACCTACTCTCCCAACCAAACGTACACACAACATACACACGACAACTGCAATCTCACCACGAGAACAGAACCAGCAATAGCACCACCTTACAACCACAAGCAAATACACACATACACACACGATGACTTCTACTGCAGGCGCCTGGTCCAGTCTCTTTCACAGCCTCCCCAACCGAACCCCAGCCTCAAACCTCTATACCGAAGAAGCCATCCAGAACGAACAGGTACCCTCATTTCCCTTCCTTGTTCCATTCACTCTCCTCCCACACTCGTTTATCTGCGCTCGTGTGCTTACCGTTTACTGTCCTTGTATACATGAACTGCAACCCATGATAGTTGACGGCAGATGAGGTGATCGAAAAGGCACAGGGCAACGCCAGCCTTTTGGCTGAGATGGTCGCTGCCATTTCTGCTGACGATGATGACGAAACCCTCCAGTCCTTCAACAACAACGATATCATCCAGGTATGACTCTCTTTCTTTTCCCCCTTTGTTTTATTTTGCCACGATGTTATTTTTTTGCGTCTCCTCTGCATGTTGCCTTGTTAATTCTGTCGACTTTTGTGTGCCAAGACTCCGACAGTCCCATCGAAAAGCAGTAGGGCTAAGCATGAAATCTTTTTGGTTGCGAAAAATCTTGCTTACTCACACTCACTCTTGCTTTGACAATTGGGGTTTCTTCCGTGAAAACAAAAAAAAAAAAAAAAAAAAAAAAAAAATAGACACTGCACAAGCAATGCCAAGAAATGTCGGACTACTTGTATGAGCGGATCTGGCATGATTCGGGTGACAGTGGTCATACAAATTATCGTGGTTATGACAGCTCCAGCTCAGCTTCAGCACAGAACAAGACCGTCGAGGAGGAAGCACAAATTGGTATGCATTCTTTGTCATTCTCACGTCCTTATTGCCGTGAATGATGTTGACTTCTGGTTTTCAACCATCGTGGATACTGATTTATCGTCAATGATCAAATGAAATACAATAGCTGCGTTCATCTCCTGTAATGAACTGATCCAGGCTGCGTTCAAGCGGTACGAGGAGCTCAAGGATCATTTGCAGGCCAAGCAGATGCAAGAGGAAGAGATTGCACGCTCACGAGGTTACAACGTCACAGAGGCATCCCTTGACGACGTTGACGATCATACTGGAGGTGGATCTGCATCAGAAGCTGTTGCGCAGGTCTTTGGCACCAGGAATGATTACGATGATGACGATGAAACGAGCGACTTTGTGAACGGGATGTCGATTGCAGGACACGACGCACGCCAGATTCACTTGCGCAAGTCTGAGCAGCCTCTCGTCTGGCGGCTGGACCCTCGTGAGGATTTCAAGGCCAACAAGAACAAGAACAAGAAGTGGATTGATCGAGCGGAGAAGGATCGACAGGAACGCGAGAGGATGTTGGAGCGTAGTCCTCGGAATGGGATCCATGGACTTGCACCCGAGCCTGAGCCTTTGGAGATTACTCCCGAGGTTGAAGATGTACAGGCTACTACTGCTGGTGTTGAAGGCGCCGTGGTGACGGCTGTAGAGGCGGAGGGATCGCAGCCTGCTCAGTCTACCGTGGCGCACGCTGTTCTTGAGACCACCAGTGTTGACGAGGAGGAGGAAGACCATGGAATTGAAAAGATCCAAAACCGTATTGTGGTTGTCGAGGAGGACAACAGCGAGGACGAGGAAGACGAAGCAGAGAACGTTAATGCTGAGGAAGATGATGATGAGGGTATGTTGTCGGATGACTCTTGGGAAGAGATTCCTGACCAAGGAGTTGTGAACCTGGCGATCAGCGACGACCAAGATGTCCTGACCTCGTCGTCGTCTTCACCTTTCCTGTTGACCCCTGCGAATGGCGGGTCTAGCCCTAATCCTGGTGCGGACTCAAGCCCATCTATCCATATGCCCCGTGCCCTCATGCGTGAGATCTGAACGAGTCCGTCCCAGAGTGACAGCCGGATATCTTAGGCGCAGCAGCGCCAACCTTTGAACCTTTTCTGATGAACAAAAAATAAAAAAAATCGAACAAAATGATGCGCTAGTCACGTGTACTTAACTCAGCCTTCCTTGTTAGTGCAAGTAACAAAAGACTGCAGAGATCGCCAACAATCGCAACTCTTCTCTTTCATTCACACCACCACATCGCACGCAAATACATACGCAGCACAATGTCATTAGCCGACGACTTCCTTGCCGACATTGACTACGAAGAAGTCGAGTCCATCACCTCCTCAGGCCAAGACTCTAACGCACAACAACAGGACATCTATACCACCTTTGGCGGTGGCGATGCCTCGACTTCGAAACACAATGGAGGAGATTTGATGGACGAGGACGAAGATGACGAGGATGGGGATTTAGATATGGAGGCGGATATGAACGAGGCTGATGGCGCACTGGAAGCCATGATGCGGGAAGTTCGGTCTGCCAAGAATGCAAGGGATATTGCGCGGCTTATGGATTCTGCTGAGATGAAGGGCATTCTGAAGGTAAGAAATTCACCATGGATTACAAAGGAGAGAACCCCCACTCATTAAACACAAGTGCTGCGATTATCTGCGCGCTTGTTATGTTTTGTTGACTAGTCGATGATACTAACGTTGGTTGTCGTTGTATGTTTCGTTTTTCTATTTGTTCCTCTTATATAGGATATTGCGCATTTCCAATCACAGTCGGCGTCAAAGGGATCGGACGTGTCAGGAATGGTGGAGGATGACCCCGAGTACCAGCTGATCGTTAAAGCCAACACCATCACCGTCGCCATCGACAACGAAGTCCTCGTTGTTCACAAGGTAACTACTTGCAGCGTATTGATGTTTCTTGTTTGCACTCTTGATAATGTTGCAATTTTTATCAAACGTGCTGACATCCTTATCTGTTCATCGTTCCTTCCTTCACATCCGACTAACGCAGCTCTCTCCCTTACCTGTTACCTGTTATTGTCGCTGAAAAAAAAACATAGTTTATCAGAGACCATTATGAGCCAAAGTTCCCCGAACTGGAGACGCTTGTGGCGAACCCGATGGACTATGCAAGGACAGTGAAGAGGATTGCGAACCAGGAGGATATCACAAAAGTCGACTTGCATGACATCCTGCCGTCGGCGACTGTCATGGTTGTTGTCGTCACAGGCACCACGACCGAGGGCAGGGATCTGACAGAGTCCGAGTGGAAGGCTTGTGAGGAGGCCTGCGATCTTGCCTTTGAACTCGAGAAAGCCAAAGCTACAGTAAGTCTTTTGTTTGGTTAAATATGTAGTTCAAATATTCGGATGCTTTTCGTTTGATAGTGGAGGATCAGTTGGTCTACACGATGATTCCTAACATAAGCCCATTTGTTTTCTTTTATTATTTAACAATAGATCATTGAGTACGTAGAGTCAAGGTTGACGTTTATTGCACCCAACTTGTCGGCGATCATTGGAACGACAACGGCAGCAAAACTGATGGGACAAGCCGGAGGGTTGACTGCCCTGAGCAAGATGCCTGCGTGCAATATCCAGGTCCTGGGTAAGGACAAGGCCCTCAACTCTGCACTCTCATCTGCATCCCAGGTCAAGAACGTTGGTTATATCTACTATTCGCCCTTTGTCCTCGCGCTCCCCTCGGACATCCGCAAGAAGGCGCAAAAGATGATTGCTGCCAAGATTGCTCTTGCTGCGCGAATTGACAGGGTCCATTCGTACCCGGATGGGTCTTGGGGTCGCAAGATTCGGGAGGAGATTGAGAAGAAGGTGGAAAAGTTTTTGGAGCCCCCACCCCAGAAGAACATCAAGGCCTTGCCAGCACCGTTGGAGGCGGCCAAGAAGCGTCGTGGTGGTCGTAGGGCGAGAAAGGAGAAGGAGCTCTACGCGGTCTCAGAGATGCAGAAGCTCAAGAACAGGATGGAGTTTGGAGTTGAGGAACAGGAGATTATGGGATATGGAGAATCTCAGGGATTGGGAATGTTGGGTCAGAACTCTTCGGGCCCTGGAGCAGGAAGGATTAGAGCTGCACAGCAGAATAACCGGAATCGTGGCAAGATCTCGAACAGGAATGCGGCTCGTTTGGCGCAGTATGGATCGAGTAGTGGACTGGCGACTGCTGGAACTGCTTCCTCGATTGCTTTCACGCCTGTGCAGGGTATTGAGTTGATTGATCCTACCGCAGCGGCTGCCAAGGTCAAGGCTGCCAATGAGAAGTATTTCGGTAGCGGAGGATTTTTTAAGGCTCCCGAAAAGAAATAAATGACGACTCTTTTTTTTTTCCCCCTCTCTCTCTCTCAGCGTTCATGAACGTTCGTATTGTTTATGATTGTTTTATTGGCTGGTTATTGTTGTTTTTTGGTGATTTTGTTCCTGAATTTATACAGATGTGCAGAAAGAAGCTATCGGCTAATGCAATGTGATATTCCATGTCAAAACCTTCAAGGAATGCTGACATAGCGCAGACGACGGTTTTCCTTGTGTGCGAACAAGCTGTGATGATAAATGATAAAGAGAAAAGTTATGTTGGTTAAAGGGTCGCACTTTGCACGTCGATCAAGACAGGAGAGTAAACAGGGGAGGGGGAAAGATTGGGGGTAAAATCCACCTTTCGGTCACACAAAGAAAAAAAAATGGAAAGCGGCGATGATGATGGTTGGATTCCTAGGACACACGACCTCTCTGAGCTCCTTGGGGGTAAGAAAAAAAAAAAAAAAAACTTTCTTCAGCAAAGCTCGTGATCGATCCCCCCTTTGAGCTAGGCATCAGACAACAACAATCAACCAAGGTAGAAGAGATCTCGCCTTTTTTTTCCCATGGAGGACGCTCTTTATCTTGCTGACTACAACGCAAGTAAGTTTCAGGAACAAAAAGTTTGTTTGTTTGCTTTAGGAAAACATAAACGATGAGGGACACCACCGTCTCCAGACGAAGACCAACCCAAGCCCGCTCTCGCTCAATCATCATGTCCCTCCACCCGAGTGAAAAAAACGAGCGAAGTTTAACGGTCGGGCTTCATAAAATTCCTTTTCTGCCGAAAGGAGTGAGAGAAGAAAAAAGAGATGGAGGGAAGGAAGGATGGATGGATGGATGAAGGTCATAGGTGAAAGCGACAGAAAGAGCCAACGGGATAAGAAGAAGACGACAGTGAAGTAAAGGAGGGAGAGAAGTTCACGTAGCGTGCTAATCCTGTTGCTGTGGCTGTTGTTTGAGTCCCTCAGACTGCAGCCCACTTCTTGTCCTTGACAGTTCCTTGTATCCAGATATCAAAAGAAATACCGCCCGTATTTAAAAACAAACCAGGTGCCTAGAGGACAACCTTGCAGCTACAACGCTGTTCAAAAAAATAATAAAAAAAATAAAGAAAAAAATACTTACTAGTAGAGGACGATTCCGACGATGGGGCAGAGGAAGATGAGGAGACACCAGAGGAGTTTGTTCATGACGGAGCGTTCAGAGTTGAGGAGCTGGACGATGGCGATGAGGTCGAGAATGAGGATGATGAGAGAGAGGAGTGAGCCAGAGTAGACGGCGTTGGGGTGGGTGGCTGCAACTGCTGCTGCTGTGGCGAGGACTGTGGGGGCCATGTCGGAGAGGAGGTATGTACAAGCGGGAAGGTGGGAGGAAGAGTGTGGAGAGAGTGAAGAGACGAAGAAGTGAAAAAAGAAGAAAAAAAAAAAAGAGGACACAGAAAAGGAATAAAGAAACGGAGGGAGAGTGTTGAGAGCCAAGAAGAGAGTTAAGAAGGCGAGGTGATCGTGTGGTGTGTGGGTAGGGTGGGGGTGTGAGATGGATTGATTTTTTATGTTGAATTTGATTTGTTTGTTCCTGCCTTGTCTCTCGCTTGTCTGTCGTCTGAGTTCATGTGGAGAAGCACTTGGCATCACACATGTTGCTTGTTACTCTCCAGGCATACATACACCGTGCACGCATTGCACTCACACCACCAAAAAAAGCCATTCGATTTCTTTCATGCATGCGTTGTACACGTATGTTCAGGTTGGATAGAAAAAAGGATTATGCTTATTATTTTTTGCTTGTCAAAGACACTTTCTACGCCTGATCAACCTCCATCCCACCCTCAACAGCCGTCTCTGAGGAACTCTCACTCTCAACACCCTCCATAGTCGATGTTGTTCCTGTTGTTCCTAATGCAATCTGGTCATCATCCACATCCATCTCCTCGGTGACATCTCCTGCTGTTGCTGTCGTTGTTGTCGCTTCTGCTGCATTGCCTTCTGCGTCCAATGCCGACAGGTCCTCCTCCTCCTCCTCCTCCTCCTCCTCCTCCTCCCCCTCCTCTACTGCCTCCTCATCGCCGAGCTTCTCCTTTCCAGTACCAAACTGAGCCTCAAATGCGTCCACCTCTGCCAACACAGCATCATAGGCCCCCTTGTCGTTGATGTTGTTGTTATCATGGGCAGATACTCCTGCTTTAAACTCTTCGTCCTCTTCGTCGTCGTCTGATCCGTCCGAGGAGGAGGGTCTCTTGGTGGAGATAAGTGAAAAGTCCAGATTCTTGGACTGAGAATAGTCTCCATTGACGTTCCTGTCGCCACCGTGCTGATGGGTTTCATTGTCCTTCTCGTCAAGTGCGCTCGGTCCATTGTATGCAGGGTTCGAGAACTCGTTGATCGACGATGTAATCATCAACACCTAAAAGTAGACAAGACAGGTTGAGTTAGTTGGTCACCGAGGATAGCATGGTAAAGATTAAATAACATCGAAGTTATCTCATACACCCCCTCAGAAGGATACACAGAAGCAAAGAGACAAACCTTTTCGACGGCGCGGAGGTATTTAATGAGGTTGGTATGATGCTCGGTGGGGCTGGAAACAAGTTCGCAGACACGCTGGATAGTGAATGGCGCGCTCGAGAAGGCATCCAATAGTCCCTTGATGCGGTCATGGTATCCCTGAGGTGTCTCGAGTAAGAGCGTGTTGATCGAGATGGGGACAACATTGGCAGCATCTTCGCTAACAGGCTGTCCTTGCTCCTGCTGCTGCTCTGGCGTCTTCTCCTTGTTCTTTTTATCGTCATCGTCTTGCTTCTGAACAGATGCTTGTCCATTAGGCTCTTCCTGGTTCTCCTTATCCTTCGCTTCGGCCCCTTCACGGGTATCGTCCTTGGAGACAATAGCCTCTGTAGATGTTGCTTGTCCTCCTTCGACTTGACCGACGCTCTCCTCAGGCTTCTTGTCAGAAGCATCCGCAGTAGTAGTAGTAGTAGTAGTAGCAGTAGCGGCTTCTTGTGAATGTGTGTCCTGCTGCTGCTGCTTTTCCTGGTCATTTTCTGGCACATGTGGCTGGTCATCCTCGCCAGCCTTGGTTTTGGTATCAGTCGATACTGCCTCCCCTCCTGTAACCTGTTCTTGGCCAGGAGTAGCAGCATCGGCTATTGATGATGCATCCTCTGCAGTTGTTGCTGTAGTGCTGGGGATGGCGGTCAGGGTGGTAGTGAGTGGATTGGTGACTCTTGAGGCGGTGTAGGTGAGCTGGTTTGACTCGAGTACCAGCTCCAATTCGTCCTTGAGTGCCTTGCGCAGGTCTTCCCATGAAACACTATGAGTGACAAGGAGAGATAGGTGTAGAAAAGGAGAAGAGAAGGAAAGCAAGGCACCGGGTTGTGGATTAGAATCAGTAGTTCATGAGTTGTCAGGTACGAACGAAGACTTTAAGTGCGACATTGAGAAAATGACGGTACGTGAGTTGGTTGGTGAGTGCGATCTGGCGGATGATGTCCAGTCTGTCAGCGATCGATGGTGCTTGTTCCTCTTGTGGTGGTGGTGGTGGTGGTGAGAGTGAGAGTGATGGCGGTGCGGGTGAGTGAAGTTCTGCCATGGTTGGTATTGTGATTGGTTGGTTGTTTGATGGGATGTTTTTACGCAGAAGGAAGAAGAGTGGATCAGAAAGCAGACAGATGCAAAGTGCTGTGGACAGGGCAAGGAGGGGGAGATGCGAGCTGGAAGCTCGCAGTCGAAGATTCGGTGGCAAATTTATTTCATTCGAGACTTTGAAGACGATCTCGAAGATTGTTTTTTTTTATTCTGCTTTACACTTTACGTATCGTGTACAATACTTACATACTTACTCGTTTGCTAATGCCTCTGAGTCCCCTCTTTTGTTGACTCTCCTTAGTGTTGCATTGACGCTAGTCGACCATCGGATTAAATGAACGAATAGGAAGGACAACGGTTTGGCTGTTTGCATTGTTGCTGATGTTGTTGTTTGGCTATTCTTTTAGAACCGTTGGCCCCCTTCTCTCGTCGATACGTAATTTCAAAGGGAGGGGGGAGATATCTTCAAGATTTGCGTAAAAAGGGGGACGAACAGACAGACAGACGATGTCAATGCTATGATGTTGATGATGGTGCTGATGGGTATGACGCTGGTCTATAGGAGCAAGAAAGAAAGAAAGAAAGAAAGAAAAAAAGAAAGAGAAAAGAAAAGAGGCAGCGAGAACCATGATGATGATCATCATATGGTCTTTGATGAGGTTCCTTGTCTCCTTTTGGTCAACCATAGTACAGTACATGAAGTCACAATGAGTGAGTGAGTGAGTGAGTGAGTGAGGAGAAAAGAGAGGGTACCAATGGGTGTCTCCCCCGCGTTTTCTTTATTTTTCTGCGTGTACAGAGTACTGTAGAATTGAGGCACCGCTCGCCTCTTTTTCTAGCTGACTGAACCGAATGAATGACTGACTGACTCTTGGCCTGGATCTGGATCTGTTTCTTTCTCGCAGCCTCAAATAACTCACATTGCTATTTCTTGCGGGGAAACCACTTCTTTGGAAGCAGCAACTTGTCTTCTTGTCTTCCCTTCCTTCCTTCCTTCCTTCCTTTTCTTTTTCTTCTTCTTCCTCTTCCTCTTCTTCTTCTTCTTCCTCTTCCTCACACACACACACAGCCTCTTTTGTCATCACTCATCATCCTTCATTCTCTCTTCCTCCCTCCCTCCTTACTCATCCCTCCTTCTCTTCTCATTCACACTTCTCCTTGGTCTTCTCATTCAACCTCTTTCATTTTTTGTCTCTTCATCTCCTGTGCACCAACTCCCCACTCTTTTTTCTTTCTTTCTTTAGTAACCACCGCGCGCCTTCACAAACAATCAAACAACACACACCCTCACCTCACCTCACCTGCATATCAAATTAGTGTGCCATATTTTATCCCACGGATCTTCCCCACGAACAAACGAACGGACCTACTTTTAGACAAATTTCTCACTTTTTTTACTTTTTGTACTTCTTTACTTTACTCCTCGACTTCTGCTTCTTCTTCCTCTTCTTCTACATACTCCCCTTGTACCTTTTAACTTCTTCATTACCCTCTCACATACATACCTTCGCGCTCTCTCTCTCTTTCCTTCCTCCTCTCCTCCTCCTTCCGTATTCAAATCATCATAACACACTATACACCATGTCCACAGCTATGAGCATTAACCCAGGTATTGACTTCGCCTGAACCCTCCGTTCCTCGCTCCTCTTGACCGCAATTGGTCACTACCATTCATCCTCTCTCACTATCGACCATTGAAACGACAGGGTCCAGTCTGACACTAACTTAACCGTGCCTCTCTTCTTTCTCTCTGTTTCTCTTCTCACTTCTTTTCACCATACGACTGACCAACAGGTTCTCGAGTCGCCTGTGTGGTAAGTAGCCTCGCCTGCTTGCAATTAAAAACAGCAATCATCCGCGCATGTCAGCTAAAGAAACAAGCGAATTGCACCAACTAACTCCCTCTCACTTCTCGGACTTTTTGTTTGTTTTGTTTGTGCCCAGTTGGTTGGGTTGCCAGGAACCTCTAAAACTCTGGTTGCACAAAAAGGTAAATAAGCATCCGTCCCCACCACCGAGTCAACTTCCAATCCGCTCTTACTACTCAAATCCACTTCAGGTGGGCAAGATTTTTTCAAAGAAAACCAACCACCCCATCCAGGTGGGGATTGCAAAGTGAACAGCGCCTGGACAGGGGCGAGGCAAAGGATGCAGGAAAGAGTACGGCTCGGGAACAGAAATGGTGTCGGATGGCCTTGATGGGGTGAGGCTGAAAGAAGGTTGCCCAGCAGCTTACCATCCATCCCATTCTCGCTGCAGATGACGACTTTATTTGGGCAATAACCCCACACACACACAACACACACAAACAACATGGAACACGCATACACATGCACACAGTCTCTTTTCTTTGCTCCCGTTTTGTCCCTCCAAGACAATTGACGACAGTTCACATCAAGGGCGTGCACACTCGGCCCGACATTGAAAAGAAAGAATGTTTTATATTTTTCAAGGGTCTTTGACCCTTCTCGTCACCTGGGTAGAGGGTCGATAAAGACAAAAATAATAAGCGACATAAAAGGGGACGAAAGGAGAGACAGACAGAGAAAAAGAGAGAGGGGTCGAAGGAAGAGGAGGTGCAAGCGTGCGTCTTTTTTCTCGTTCGTTCGCACATGTCTGTCGCCATCTCACTCCGGAGTACCCTCTGGCTAATTCTAAAAGCTATTTGCGTTCTCTATTGTTTAAAGTGAGAAAGGGGGTAAAGAACTTTTTGGATTTTTTGTTTGGTCCGGACCAACCTTTTTTTTTTTTTTTTTTTTTTTTTTCAATTTATGTGCCTCGGTGCCTGATCGGGCCAATGTGGTGGGCGGGTGTGACAAAGGGTCGGATTGCATGGATTGAGAGGGCGGGTCGATGTGGCTATTCAATCTGGTTTAGAATATGGTTAGAAAAGCCTGAACTGAAAATGGGCAGATGAGTGGTGCGGGGATGGATGACTTTATGACTCGACTCTACTATGGCCCTCTCTTCCTTCTTCCCACTGCAACTTATTTTCTCGTCCTTTTTTCTGTTTGCTTGGTTGTCAATTGGTGCAAAAAGCACTCTTTCGCCCCGCGTGAGTGTGCACATGGTGCCTAGTATGAGCAGTACTACAATACAGATACAACAGACGCACCCTGAGCAAAAAAAAAAAAAAAAAGGACCAAGGCAAAACTGGCATTGCAAACAAACTCTCTTTTCTTGAACAGGGCACATACCCTTTTTGAGATTCCCATTCTTCCTTTTTATTACGCTTGCTGCACTTCATCATTCGCCACCTCCCTTGGTGTCAGAATTGAGGAAGAAAAGAAGAAAAACATGCAAGAGTGGCGACAAGTAATTCTCCTTGCATCTTTTTTGAGTTTGGGCCATCCCAGGACGAAAATGGTGCGGAGGAAGAGTGGTGGCACCACTTTTGGCTTGTTTCGGCTGTTCCGAGACCACCCTCTTTAGACCCCTGTTCCTTCCGTCCTAGCCTTTCCCTTTCTATCTGGAGACACCTACCCATCACCATCGAACACCAATGGTTGTGGACCTCAAGGGCTGCTGCTGCACCAAATACTTTGTTCCGTTGAAAGTGCCACACACTCATACTTGCCTTGCATCTTGTTTTTCTTTTGCGCCTTGTTCCTGGAATAGTCTGCCGATACCTGCAGTGGCTCGGAATCGAAGCCAAAGTCTTCAACGTTGGCAACTACCGCCGCAAACTCTTTGGGACACATCAGCCCCATTCATTTTTTGACCCCACCAACCCAGAGGGCGAACGATCCAGGAATGAGGCCACCAACGCGGCCCTCAAGGATATGATTCATTGGTTCCGCAAGGATGAAGGAACTGTCGCTCTCTTTGACGCTACAAACTCGACCAAGGCCAAGCGGGAGTTGCTCCTTCAGGAATGCGAGCGCAACGATGTCCAGGTTATGTTTATTGAATCGGTTTGCGAGGACGAGGCCATCCAGCTGGCCAATGCGATCGAGACCCAGATGCACTCGCCCGACTACGAACATATGGAGCCAGAGTTGGCTCTGCAGGACTTCAAAGCAAGAACTAGACTTTTCAAGGAAAAGTACGAGACCATTGTGGACCGGGACCAAGCTTACATCAAGTTGATTGATGCAGGAAGTCAAGTCATTGTCAACAGGATTAAGGGATATGTTCAATCGCGAGTAGTCTACTACTTGATGAACCTTCGGATTGCGCCCCGCAACATCTACTTTAGTCGAGTAAGTGCTAATATTTG
The DNA here is from genome assembly GCA_036320915.1 of Linnemannia elongata. NCBI lineage: Eukaryota > Fungi > Mortierellomycota > Mortierellomycetes > Mortierellales > Mortierellaceae > Linnemannia > Linnemannia elongata. The sequence goes on along the minus strand of JAXBDG010000011.1, from coordinate 800,624 downwards.
TTGTTCCCGTTGTGATATTACTTGCATGTCCATTGGTCTCTATTTATGGTACATCTCGTTTTCTGTCAACGGAGACATTGAGAGACAGCAGAGACAGAGAGAAAGAAAGAATATTAATAACAGCCATGCATGGTTTCATCTCATTTGGTCTCTTCCTGTTTTCTTTATTCATTGTAGCACGGCGAGTCGTTGTTCAACGTGATGGGTTTACTCGGAGGCGATTCTGAATTATCGGCTCGCGGTAAGCAGTATGCGCGGGCATTACCCGAGCTCCTTTCCACACATATCCCCAATGCCGATCGATTGACTGTAAGTATCCTCCTTTCCCCTTCTTTCTCCTCTCCTGTTGGACAATTTCGAGGTCCTCTTTTTCTTTGTGCCTCACACGGACACAAAAGGAACAATCGCCAACACAGACTATGAACTGTACCTGTCATCATTATGACTCGCGTCTTCTTTTTGTTTTGCTTCTCCACTTTTTTTTTTATTTATTTCATTTTCATCCATCGCCTCATCTCTTTTTGCAATTGAAACTACGACAGAGGGCGCCTCACCATCGATCCCTCCCCCGGGCACGAATGAAAATAGAGCAGTTTTTTGGATGACTTGGTTGGTCTTGATGTCTTGCGTCCCTCATATTCGCCATTCCTTCTGGCATGTGTGTGTTTTTTTTTTTTTTTTTTTTTTTTTTTTTTTTTTTTTTGTTGGATGACTGACATTCTCCCACGCTTATTATTATTAAGGTTGCTCTCTTACACTCGACCCATTTTTTTTTTTTTTTTTTACACATACTAACATCAAAACATATCTCGCCTTCGCTTTCTCTTTTTTCTTTTTCTTTCTTATTATATCGTTTACAAACAATTAGATCTGGACTTCGACCAAGAAACGCACCATCGCCACCGCCAAACATCTCCCCAACAAAAAGCTCGCCTGGCAAGCACTGGACGAACTCGAGGCTGGCAAGGCTGATGCGCTGACATACGAACAGGTCGAAGAACAATTCCCCGAAGACTTTGCCAAGCGCGACAACGACAAGTACAACTACCGGTACCAAGATGGCGAGTCCTATAGGGATGTTGTTCAGCGTCTGGAACCTGTGATCATGGATCTGGAACGACAGGACAATGTTTTAATCATTGGACATCAGGCCATCCTCCGATGCCTCTACGCCTACTTTATGAACCACTCCTTCGAGCGACTCCCTTACCTCAAAATCCCCCTCCATACCGTCATCCAGCTCACACCCGGAGCCTATACCTGCGAGGAGAGGCGATTCAAAGTTGATATCGAGGCTGTTGATACTCATCGCCCCAAGCCCAAGGCGGGTTCGCCAGCGGTCACCAAGGCTGCGGCACCAGCGGACCCTGAGGTTCAGGCACTTGCTACAGCACCCGAGCCCACTGGACGACCTCTGATGGATGCAGAGAAGCCCAAGATTATCTTGTCCAACATGAAGACGACTACCTTCCGAGACGCCCTTCACCCCGATGCTGCATCCGTCGAGTCTCGTGCAACGTCACCAGCACCAGCACAAGTTGTAGCAACAGCTGTAGTACCAGACGCATCAGCATCAGCACCAGCACCAGCACTAGCACTAGCACCAGCACCAGTAGCGGCGCCAGCATCACTGTCACAGGCACCAGCATCAATCGCTCTGCCACCAGTTGAAGAGAAAGCAAAGCAGATTGCCGCAGCCTTGATGCAGGCGACAGCCGTTGGTTCGATCGCCAACCCAGCTATCGCCCTCGGCCTCAACGACATCAACACCCCCATCCCAGAATCGGCACTCTCGGCCCCTATCCAAAGCAGCAACAACGGAGAGACGACCCTGAAGAGTGCTGGAGGTCCCGCCGCCGGTTTGAGCGTCAACAGCAACAGCACAGGATCGGTATCCTGGAAATCGGCTTCCACTCCTCCCATGAGCCCTGTCCCATCGATTCCAGAATCCATGTCGGCCGCTGCTCAGGCTGCTGCAGAGGTGGACGATGCGGCGCTGTCGGATAGCCAGGATTTGGATCAGTACTGTGCTTCCCCGATCCCTGGAACCGGAAGCAAGGGAGTCAGCCCCTCGTCGTCGTTAGAGCAGATCGCTGTTGTTGCTGTTGACAACAAGCCCAAGAAGGAAGTTGCAGTTGCAGTCCCGGCAAGTGCCATTGTTGCTGTTGAAACCTCCAAGGAGGTTGCTGTCCCTACACGCCAACCTGTTGCTCAGGTAGCTACCGCCGCACTTGTTTGAAATGCTTTTGTAGAAACATTCTTTCTTGTTTGTCTGCAAGCCTTTTCTTTTTTTCTTTTTTGTAGTTTTTAACAAACACAGCACCCCAAGTTACCATTCATAATTTCATAAAGGCATTTTTTTGTAATAGTAACCCTTCAATGGCCATGATTTGGATGTTTTGGCGAAATGCTTGTATTTAATGTATCGTTGTAATATGAAAAATGCAGGGAGTAGAAAAAGTGAGGCGGATGAATAAAAATAGTAAAGAGGATGGGGGAATGAAGGGAGTCGATCAAGTGATAGTTTACTTCTTGGCCTTCTTGTTGGCAGAGGCCTTGGCGGACTTGGCCAACTGCTCCTTCTTCTTGGTGAGCTTCTCGACCTCGGCAGCCTTCTTGTCCTTGCCGTACTGGATCTTAGTATAGAGCTTCTGCTGCTTGTTGGTCATCATGATCTTGGCCAACTCCTTGGCCTCCTCGGCCTCAGCCTCGGCAGCTGTACGCTTCTTGCCGGCAGATCTTGTTGCAGGTGCGGATGTGGCAGGCTCAGCAGCCTTAGCAGCCTTGGTGGCCTTGGTCTTCTTCTTGTTCTCCTTGGCTTCGAATTCTGTGAATGCAACACCCTTGGCCTCAGCCTCCAACTCAATCTGGTGGAGATCCTTGTGCTATAAGAGAATAAGGTAATGAATAAGACGTTAGTCTCAAGCGCAATGAAATGGATGCAAAATGAGAGTTACAAATAGCAAAAGTGTAGATAATGAAGTAAAACTTACCTCGGCATCCTCATCCTCGTCCTCGTCAGCATCCTCCTCGTCCTCATCCTCATCCTCCTCATCCTCATCCTCCTCGTCCTCATCACCGCTCTCGATAGCCAAGTCCTCGGTCTGGCCCTCGAACTGGTTAACATCAGGAACGTAATCACCCTCCTTGGCCTCGACGAAGGGCGACAAGTGAGGAGGGAGGGTCTTGCCGACAAAGTAAGTATCACCAACCAAGATCTTGCCGGCATTAATGCAGTCATAGGCCCACTGGGGCTGGACATATTGACGGCTCAAGAAGCGATGTCCCTGAGTGGGGCGATCGCTGATCTGGTGAGTGATCCGGTCATCGTTCTCATCAAAGGGCGAACCCTCACCAAGGACAGCATCCCAACCAACCTGGGCTCCCAAAGCACGGAGGACAAACTCGAGCGAGTAACGGGGGACCTCACGCGAGAGGAAAATGACACAGTTGCTGAACAGGGACTGGAAATGTGTCAAGTGTTGAGAAGCCTTCTGGATATCCGTGAACGTCACCGTGCCAGCAGCAGTGCCGTCCAAGTTGGGCAGGGGGGCGGGGAACTCGTCCATGGCACTGTCAGCATCCTGGTCGACCTCAGCGGTTGTGGTGTTATCCTCGGTCTCCTGAATGTGAGCAATCTTGCTGGAAAGAGCCTTAAGTCTCTTTTCTGATTCCTGAAGACGCTGCTTCTCCTCCTTGGATAATGAAGCGGCAACAGTGCTGGTGATGGGCTGGTTGACAGTCTTGGCAATGTTGGCCGAAGACTGGGTCGACTCGATGATAAGAGCGTTCATGCCGGCACCGCCCTCGTCCAACTTGAGATCCAACGTAGGTGGGTAGACCAGGTTGACATCCGAGTACAGTCTGTAGTTGACGAATCCGCACAATGTCTGGTGGAACTCCAAGAAAGTCAACATCACACGGAAATCAACATCCGTAGGGACCTAACAGTTGGAGAGCAAAGGATTGAGAACGTCAGTTAGTTTCAGGTACCAAAGCTGACCACGCAAACTACACCGCGACAAAACCGAAGTTAACTTACGTCCTGAGAGAACTGGTATGGGACGAGCCAGGTGACGGTCTGTCCCTTGATCTCGGCCTGGTAGTAGATTCCCTTGATCGACAAGAAGGTTTTTCTCAAGCTGCGGGTGTGGAGGATATAGTGCTGGAACTCAGCAGCGAGACGCTGGCAGTTCTCAATGGTTTCGGACTTGATCTTCTCGGTCTTGGGCATGGTGGCGAACAAGAAGATCATGCAGAGGGCATCGTCGAGATCACGGAGGGCATCTGTAAAGGTGGGGTAGCGTTCCTTGATGATGTGGTCCAATGTGTAAATGGGCTTGTTCTCGGCCAGGGTCTTAGCCGTGCTGTACTGTCCCTTGGACATCACCTTGGCCATCTTCTTGGCGAACGTCTTGTATTCGCGGAACTTGCCCAGGATGGGCTCGTGCATCAAGTACTGGATGTCCTTGGCATAGTAGAATGTCGAGGGTGCTGTCGAGCCCTTGTTGGCCTTCTTCTTGTTCTTGGGCTCGCGGGGGTAGATACCCTTGAGAATACACAAGCGACTATTTGGATAATGGAAATTAGCGTTAGTTTCGCAGTCGTTCGTTCAGAGAAGGCTGAAGTAGTATAATATACTCCTGACCATGTCTTGTTCATGTTGTATCCAGATCCCCTTGCAGTCCACCTGATCCACCGCTTCAAGTATGACCAACGGAATAGTAGTATCCAATCCACTGATAAGTTTGACAGAGAAGTAGCTTCGAGTCCGAGTTCCAAATAACGTCAAAGACGAGTGTCGAGTCGACTTGTATACTGAAGATGTGCAGGTGGTATGTGTTGAGAGAAAAATAGAGTCCTTGCAAGTGAGCTGTTGTCCATACCGGAAGTCGGCAAGAGTGACCTGGAGCTTCTTCAGAGCCTGGTTACGAGTGATGTAGTTGATGGCTGCTCCGGCCTTTCCTTTCTTGTGAAGCTTTCCCATGGCGAATAAGTTGAAAGTGGAGGAGGGTGGGAGAGAGGGAGAAAAGAAGAAAGGGTGAGGAGTGATGGAGATGGAGGGTAGAGGAGGAGGAGGTGGAGGTAGAAAGCAAAAAAAAAATAAAAGGGACAACAATAACGACCGACTTTGATACAGCAGCCAGGTCAAACGGCCGAGCTTCGAGGTGGCAACAAAAAAAAAAAAAAAAAAAGAGAGCTGAAAAACAACAACAAAAGTCACGTGTGGGAGTGGCTTCTCACTCTCGAGCAGTCCCAAAGTCTTTTTGATCAAAGAACAAGGGCGAAGATGTTTCACAGAGGGTCGCGTCGGAGAAGAAGGGGATAGAATGATGGAGAAATAGTTAATTACCGTCAAAGTCGACAAGAAGAAGGCGGAATCAGCATTACAACATGATGCATGCTTGATAACAAGACATGCTGTCACCAGCGCCTAATGGTCCTTTCGCTTTGTTGGCACAGCGTTTGCATCACATGTTTCAGGTGCTGATTGATAATAGAAGAAAAGGGATGACAAGCGGGGACTGTGTTGACGTTGAAATAGATGGTTGCGCAGGAATTTAAAACTGATATGCATGATTAGTGCGACAAAGAGACCAAGAGTAAAATGATGCGACGAGATGGACAACAGGCACTTCCCGAGGGTGTAGACCCTGCCAACACGTCCTCCGCCCACCTCACCGCACAAACAGAACCACAGCAAGATCCACGAGGGAAATGAGGACAAAGAAGAAATGTCTCAGGATCGGAGCCCTCTTTTTCCGTCGTCGTCAACATGAGACTGATTCTACTCTGCGAAAGATTATGTTTGCAACACAGCAGAAGCTGGCAGTCATTAAGAAGCTCACCATCAAGATCGAGAAGAAGCGAGCAGAGGTAACACTGGGGGATTTTCTCAGCACCGGAACTTTCGAATAGATTGACTGGGGGTAACCATCTTGAACGCCTTGTCAACTATTTGTAATTTTTTTTAATCACCTAATGTACCACACATCATCCAACCCATCTCTCTCACTACACTTACCACGACCGCTACACATCAACGGCATCCACATTCACCCGACGGCACAGAGGATTTCTCGCTCTTTCAGTTGTATCATCTTCATTCATTCTTCGTGCCACTGTTTCATTACTGTACATTTTCATTATTTCCTTGCTTGCATTGCATAGTTTACCTTGTTTTCCATTGCTGGTTGTGCGCGTACGTACCATAAAGCTTCTAGAAAATTGTAACATATAAAGTTCTGCTAGTCTGCTAGAAAACCAAAATGACTGAGTTGATAGGGCCCTGAGTATGTACGACTGAAAATAACGGGCGTGGTTGGATGCAAAAGTAGGTACGAGTTGATAAGAACAGAAAACGTTCGTTTTTGTGCGACAAACAACGCGTATTTCTTAATGAGAAAACAAAGATGTGTATAACTAGCTACTGATGAGAGTCGAAGCGCATTTTGAAAAGGCAAAGTTTAATGAAAGAGTGGCGATGCGCGAACAGACGAACAGGGATTATAACACTTCAGACTTTGATGGCCACAGGAACAAAAGCGATGTAGGGCGATTCTTTTCTTTGCATTGTAATCTCACAAGGCTCCTGTTCTTAAGCTGTACATTGGGCATGAAGTTGGTCTTCTGACTAGCTTTCTTCCTTTCGTTTACTTTTCCTTTGTTTTTTTAGCATCACATAAACTAAAAAAAAGTGAGTGTGAGTTGATGTGATTGACTCGCTTCAGATGAAGCATTAACCACACGACAGGGTTGAGAATACAAAACAGCAGAAAGCACGAAACCCAACCTCCTACTACGATACCAGCGATATTGTTGCTGCTGATATGTTTATTTTGAATAATGTACATGCTGGCATCTAGATCTGATTAAATATCGGAACAAAGGGTAGCCAATGAAGGAGTAAAGAAAGTAGAAGAAAGGAGAGCCGACACAATCACTCTCATCTGCGGCTACTCAATAAAGACCATGGCGCCCTCCCCATACTCCTCATACGCCTCCGCGAGGCTGGAACTGCTCCGCATCTTCTTCTGTCCTCCTGCAGGCTCAGGAAGCTGGTTGCCGTGATAGTGCTGGTAGACTCGCTCCTCCTCCTGCTCAGCGTGGGTCATCACTGGAAAGAATTTCCGCTGTGCTCGTCGGCTGGGCGACTGCGAGGGAGACGAGAAACCATAGCCCTGGCCCATAAAGTTGACGGGTGAACGCAACCCTTCAGGTGACGAGAACGCGATGGGAGAAGACTGTGATGCCGGCGGAGCTTCTAGCTCCCTCCGACTCGATACAATAGGTCCAGGGTGTCCTGATTTGGCGCGCGTTTCCGACTCGTCTCTCATGAGGTAATCCTGAAAAGGAACGATCGGAATGCCTCCCTGTTGCAATCGCTGCTGAGACGGCAGAGGCGGCGGTGTTTGTTGTGAGCCGGAGGACTGACCGTGGCGACGGAGTTCCCGGTGAGTTGGTGACGGAGACTCGTATTCCAGCTGTGAGCTCAGTGAAGGATGGAAATATCCGCTGGCCAATTGAGCCTGCCGCTGGTGAGAGCGATCCACCACTGCCTGTTGGGGTTGAGATGCTAATAGTGGTGATGTCTGGAAGAGCAACTCCAAGGGCTCATGGGGAGACATTGGTGAAGAGGTTCGAGTCGAAGAACGCGAGGGAGAGTGAATGACCCAGGATTCCGAACGCAGTGGCGTAGAAGCAGTACGAGAAGAATTTGACGGCTGCTGGGAATGCACCCCAATGGTTGAAAGGGATTTCCGGGATACAAGCAGGCCGGTGTACCTTGAGGCGTCGGGTGTTTCAGCGGCAGTGCCAGCGCAAGACTGGGATTGGCTCGCCGCTCTCTCTTCTGCCAGCACATTGTCGAGTTTCCGTTTAAGAGCACCTTTGTAGAGTCCACTTGTGATGTCCTTGCAGGGCGAAAACATGGAAGCATCCCGTGCAAAGCGGTTTGGGGTGAACAGCCCATCTCTCAGACCGACACCCTGATTCCTTCCAAACTGGCCTCGACCAGCACTAGGAGATTTGACCAAGCTGACCCCATCGTCCGAACCCTCCCTATCAGATTCATTCAGAGCCTCGGGAGAGAAAGGAGCCTGATTGATCGTTCTTGGGGCGTTAGGACTGGCAACCGTGCTTGAAGTGTCAAAGCGGAGTCGAACGGGAGTGGAGAGGCCATCATCTACAGAAGCGGTTGCCGAAGCCGAGCGGTCCAGGAAGCGGTCGTCCGGCTGAGTAGTATCCGTCTCAAGCTGGCTGGTAGCGTTGCTATCCGATAGCCCACTCCTGTCAGAGCCAGGCAAACGAAACTCGTGCCGAAGGACCTTCTGGAGACTAGATGGAGCGACCAACTTATCCTCCAAGAGATCGCTTGGGGGCACCGTCTCTACCACCGTCGTCTCTTCCTCCTCCTCATGTTCCCCCTCCTCTGCCCCCTTCTCCTCCTGAGCTTCGAATGGCGCTACGGACCCTGTATCGTTTGGCTGATCGCTAAACCGATTCACGCCTCGCTCCGAAAGACCTAGCTGTGACATCTCTGAAGATAACTCGTCGGCGATATCGCCAACCTCGACAGCGTTCCTAGTGGGTTCGAAGATCAAGGTGGCCTGATCTTCCGTCTCTCTAGGAGCACCCTCCTCATCCATGTCTTCAACAATTCCCTCGTCCTCTCCAACATCCTGACGACCATGCGGTCTGTCAGTTGTCTTTTGCGTCTCCTGCACCATCTCGTCCAGCTCTCGTGACACGTCATGCTCTCGTGATACGTCCTGCTCAGGATGCAACGTAGGTATATCCACAGCGATCAAAACCTCCTGGATATGGGGGGTAATATCCATCCCTTCTTGAATGTTGACCTCGCAGACGGGATCAAGGTCAGGCATCACGGGCTTATCAAAAGTCGCATTCATAGAGAAGGTGCTGTCACTCGGTTCGGGTTCAGCCGGTGCAGGGGGGTTTGTCGGTAACTCTGAAAGGCCAGACGAGATCCTGGGCTTGCGCTGCAGCTTGGTCAAGAGGATATCCAATTGCGCAAACTTGGAAGCATCATGAGCATACTTTCGATGCGCTGGAGTCTCAATGTGCTACAAATGATATAGGACAATTAGAAAAACGCTTAGCAATGTGGCAACAGGGCTTTGCAAATCTACCAGTTCTGCATGAATTGTCATCGCCATACCTTTTCAAAGTTCTCAAAAAACCCTCGACAGTTCTCGCAGTAACGCTGCTTCCGGTAGTCCTTGGCTTCCTTGTGCTTCGCAGTGTGGCTGATAGGTGCCTCTAGTACAGGGTGGGCTGGCTGGGCATTATTCGCCTCTCTCCTTACGGGATCCAGAGTATCGTGGCCATGGGCCACGGCACGCTCGTTGTTCGCAGAGATGGCAAGTCCTGGATGGATATGCTTGACGGGTAAAGTCGGCGGTTGCATTTTGCTTCCAGCATCTGCTATCGACTCTCTGCCGGGTCCTATGTCCTGTGTTGCGTTACCCACAGTATTACTCCCCGTATCTGGCCGTACAACATCGAGAGGTCGCGCAAATTCGTGCTTTTTGACAAAGTCGGCCGAAATTGCAGCCTCCACCTTGGTCGCATTGAGCGCACGCTTCTCAAGCTGCTCCACTCTGCGGTCCTGTTGAGGGTTGGCTGCAGCAGGCTTGGACGCGGTCGAGGTAGTAGTCGAGATAATATTCGAGGTAATGGAGTTGACGAGTCCAGAAGCCATGGCGGAGGGAGACAGCTTTTGGTCATCGGCGGGTCGAGTATCCTGAACAGCGTTTGAGAGATCCTTGTCTTGCTTGATTTCCTGTCCCTTGTCGTCCCGTTCTCCGGTTGGTCTCTCGGATGCCTTGGTGACTGGCTCGATGAGGCAGAAAGGGCTCCTGTCGGAATCTTGGATGTAGAGTCTTGGCCACGGCTGCTTCCCAGTTGGAGATGGCTTGGCGGTGAAATCATAGGCCATGATAGTGCGATAATAGCCAGTCGTGTCGTCCACCAGTACATACTTCCCCTGGAACGCGTAAAAATCCGGCTTTGTCGAGTTGTCGATATGTGCTGTTGCAACTCCATGGACCTTTTCGTACTGCAGCATGTCCTTGAGCTTGCGGTCATCGGTCTGCTTGGCTAGCCCAGGCGCCAAAGGAGCAAGGAGCTTCAATGTCAAGTCGAGAGTCCAGATTTTTATCCCCAGGCTGAGTGCTTTGACGAGGATGCCCATCTCAGCATTGGGGACTTGCTGAGTTAAGGGTTTGGTGTTATTCTTCCTGTGATCCAACTGTGCTGTCGCAGATTGCTCGGCGTTGTCTTGGTTCCTGATCCGCTCCAAAACACTCTCATCAGGTACTGGGCGTGTTGTGATGATGTGAGTTACTTCATTCGAGAAGAATGAGGTCGTTGCCTAATAAATATCGATTGGGTGTATGACAAGTAAGAAGTTGTGTCCGTAAAAATTAACTAAGAGAAAGCCTTCAAGATCTATGACTTACGCCTTTGTGTCTGCGAACGACATCAGATATCTTTTTTATCATGGATGGGTCGACAGAGTCAAAGTAAAAGCGGCACCTTGGGAGGACATTTGCCATTTGCTGAGTCCATTCGGGAGATCCGTACTCTGCACTGACGCGGTTCTTGTGTTTGGCCTGAGAGCGAGGCTCGGTGTCCTGAGGTTGCGGCAGGTGCTGAGCGTAATCAGTATGTTGTGATTGGGATCGAAATTGGTTCTCGATATTCGCATCAGACCGGGTATAACTTGGAGTCGTCGATGTAAAGCCAGGAAAGGGCACTGGCTTGGGCTTGTGCATTGGATTGGATTGTACGCGAGCTGAGCCAGGTGGCGCTTTCGTGTTCTGCGCGTTATTGCTGGTAAGGGGCTTTTGCTGCAGGGCAATTCGTTGGCGCGTTGTGTCTTTGTCCATGTGGGGCGCCATGGTTGGCTTGACGGGTAGGTTGGCCGAGGACGATCGAGTAAAGCTAACTTCCTGGCCTGGCTTGTTGACGAGACCATGGTGAGGGTTGAGGGTGTTTATCCCGTGAAGTTGCTGTCGAAGGTGGTTGATATTGCTGTGTGCTCTAGATTCCTGGAGTGGCGCCCTTTGGAGGGCAGGGTTCAAGGGACGATCGGCCATGGTGGCGAATGGCTGGGCTGGCCGACGCTCGTTGCTTGTCTGCCCTGGGGTGTGATCCTGATGGGGAGGTGCTGGTGTTTGATATGTCAGGAAGCGGGATTCGGTGGTTGTCTGAGGGTCTCCGACGAGGTTTAGAGAAGGAGCATAGCTGCCGAAGGGAGAATGCGTTTGAATTGGTGGCGAATGGTCAAACGACAGACCAAAAGGAGTGTTTGAATAGAGGAAGAAGAGAGTGCTTGAACAGTTTGCAAAGTTGTTTGGGCATGCGCGTGGATCACATGACTGCTTCCACGTATGATACTGGATTGATTGGTGAAGGTGTACGTGCTGAGCAAAGAGTGTGTGGCCAACTCATTCTTGTGCCATTACATTCTTCGAACACTTACTCACCCACTCGCTCACTCACACTCGCACTCAACCCTCTTTCTTTTTTTTTCTCTCCAACACTACCAAGACCGACTCATCCTGGACACATTCTCCCATTCGGTCAACTGTAAGCACAGAGAACAATACATTCTGAAAAAGAACAATCAGACAGAAAAAGTCGCACCAAGACAGCACAATGTCTGACACTCCGCTCGCAGTCAAACCTCGCTTGAACCAGAAGATTGTACCGTAAACCACATGACACTCAACCATGTCCTCTACCTTTGCAACTACTTCTCTCTCGCTCGCTCGCTCTCTCTAGATCTCGTCGACACCCCAAATTCTCACACTTCGCACATTCGCCACTACTGGACAAATGATTGCTGCTGTAGTGTCACCAGGATCCATACCAGAGTTCGTACACCCTCCCGTTCCAGGAGAGAGCCACGATTTTTACGGGAGCACACACTTGGACTCGATAAAACTGCCAGCGCCTGCAGCCGTGCCCAACCCAGGCTCATCTTCACCCTCGAATTCTCGCCAGTTCACAGACCCACTTGGACTTGGGGAGACCAACCATTCTATCTCGACCACGAATGGACTTGAAACAAGTACTGTATCAAGAGACGAATCCGTGCGCGACCATATCTCAGGGGCTACCACTGTCACAGGGGAGGATTATACAGAGGACTCCTCGGAAGACACTGCATGGGCGAAATTGGTTGATGGCTGCGTCAATGGACATGCCGAACAGGTTCGCGAAATTATCCTGCGGCTGCCTCAGCTTAAGGACTCGATCGACAACATATCCTCGGCGACTGGCATGAACCCTCTTCACTTTGCAGCCTCTCGCGGTCACGATGATATTGTGCGGATTCTCATTGACCAGGCGGGAGCAGGTGTTGATACCCAGGATCGCGAAGGAGAGGTAGGACTCGTGGATATTCTGCCTTTTTTTTGGCACGAGCCCAAGAGTTTTGTTGGACCGTCCTCAGCCGAAACAATGGCAGCGTGTCTATAGGTGTTTTCCTCTCTAATCAAACCGTGTCGATTTGTGATATAGACGGCTCTTTTGAAAGCCTCATATGCAGGGAGCCTCGCAGTGGTATGCTTTCTATTGAAGCGCGGGGCCAACGTACACCAGAGAGACAAGGATGGATGGACAGCGCTACACAATGCCAGCTCAAAAGGATTTATCGACATCGCCCAAGTCCTGCTGGAGAAGGGTGAGGCTGACATCAATGCCAGGAGCAAAATGGGACACACCCCTCTAAGTAAGTGCAAAAGTGTTGTATTATTGTTTAACGAACAAGAGTTCCATCGCTCTCAACCATGACCAACAAAAGAAACGTCATTGTCGAAGGATGCTCTGCGCCCCTCTAATCAAAATAATTTTATCCTGAATAACTGTTTTGGTCTGAAAATAGTTAACGCTGCCTCCAAAGGCGACATTGCCATGGTGCTCTACTTCTTAAATCACGCCAGAGCTAACCCGCTCCTCAAAAACACCTTTTCGGAAATGGCATATGATGTTGCCGCTGCCAACAGCGAAGCATACCTATGCGACATTCTTCAAAGCAGCGAAAAACAATGGTGGAAGGGTGAGTCACTTGCAATTTTCATTTTGATGGAGTGTATCTACCGTAAGATCTTCTACTTCTAAACCTTAGGAGTTTCCTTATCATTCATCTAGAAGAACACACCTCGGACGACCAAATCTATGACCCACTTGCCCTGCATAGCACAGTTCTTGTCACTGTTCATGAAAACCAGAGAGCAGCTGGATCCTTCGCTCTCTCGTTCATGGCACCCAAGTTTTCTGCGTCCGCCCTTTCTCAGCAGGATTTCTGTGGCCCTTGGTCCCTGCCTAGCGGACGGCCATCCACCAAGGACGACGTCCACTTGCCTCTTATTTCTTCCACAGGAAATTTAAACGCGAAGGCGAACATGCAGCGAGGATGGTTCTGGATGACAGAGTGGGTAATCGACAAGACGGACCCAAGAGTTGATCCTGAAGGCTGGCAGTACGGAAAATCTCTGACAGAGGCCAACCACTCATGGACAGCCACAGCCCCTACATCGGGAACAAACTGGGTGCGGCGAAGAAGGTGGATCCGAGTGATGAAGAAAAGGATGGATCTGATCGGCTCAACAGAAGAAGGAACAGAGAGCTCAGAGGCTGGATTGCCTTCGATAGCGCAGGAAATGGCTGGAAACTACATGAAGAGGGCTACTCTTGCACTGAGACCAGAGGAAGAGTTTGCCGATACGTCCCAGGAGCTCTCTCGATATCGCCAAGCCATTCAGATTTTATTGAGAGGCATCAAAGGTAGGCACTCTGTACTCTTTTGTTGTGAATGTAGGTTCCCACTTCATTCATTTACTAATTCTATCGTGTTATGTATTCGATATTCTCGGTAGTCGACAATGACCCTTCAACCAAACTGGCGGCCTCATCTTTGGTGAGAGAGTATCTCCAGCATGCGGAAGAGTTGATGGAGTTGATTCGAGAGCAAGAAGAAACCAACGGTGCATTTCAGGAATTGGAACTGGAGACGCCACGGCCGTCACTCGCTACTCGTTCACCCAACAGCAGCCAAGGATCGAGTAATGAGCTGCGCAGTTTGACGCTTCAGAGGTCAACACCTACGGACGCAGAGTCTGTGGACGACATCATACATTCACAGAACGGACATATTGCTGGTGGTTCATCTGAGAGTAGCGAAGGAAGCTTTTCAAGTCCAGCCAACGGTCTCGAAACAGAAGAAAGAGCGGGGAACCGAGACGGTGAGGCACTTGGACTTGAAGTCCCACCTGAATTGGAATCGGCTTCTGACGAGGAAGATTCTCAGGACGCTGTAGGAGCCGATGAACAACTTGGACTGGGTGCTGTTGCGGAAGTGGGGCTGTCCGAGTTGTCACTAGAGTCCGCTGTCGCCGACGTCGCCGACGTCGCAGACGCAGAGGAATCCAGCGCAGCCGACACTGTGGAGTCGCCAGATCAGGATGCGATTGTCCAGGAGACTACAGCCAATATACCCATCCCCATTCCGACTCAGAGCTTCCCTGAGGTAGCCGTTATCAGTCCATCACCGGCTGCAACGAATGTGGATCCTTTCCCAATGGCACGTCTAACCAGAAGTCCACGATCGGCAACACCATCATCTTCCAGTTCAAGACCCACGGCTACATCAACTTCTGCGCAGCCACTCTCATCCAGTCCGTCTGCTTCAGGACAGCTTACTAGTCAACAGGAAGCTAACCTTTACGCCATTCCACCAGAGCTGCAGCAAAGGCTTGCAGAATGTCCTATTGGTGGTTCACCAAGTTCATCACACCAAACCAGTGGCGCCTTCAGCCCAGGTGTAGGATCGGTCGATTCTCCTCGACACATTTCGTCTATGCAGGCTAGTAACCAAGGTCCATCCCAGGAACGCCCTTCGAGTAGAAGTCGCTCGTCGCTACCACCCCAACAGTCTCAGTACCACCCTGGTCACCTTCCAGTCCTGGAGGCTAAGTGGGAGTCCGACCACAAAGCTATCGACTGCAAGGAGTGCCACCGCAAGTTTTCTCTCTGGCTGAGACGGCACCATTGTCGTCGTTGCGGTCATGTTGTCTGTGATCGTTGCTCAAGCCATCGTGCGACTCTTCATCCTTCAATGGTCGTGTACGATCCTTCGTCTAGCGAAGCATACATTAACCACCAAGCGCTGAGTCGTCGAGGCACTCTCCAAAGCTATCGTGTCTGTGACTCTTGTTATATGACATTGAGCTCTGGTCGTTCTGGAAACATGAACAATGGGTCTGGCTCTGGCTCGATGCAATCCGGCTCGGGATCCCAAACGCGGCAGCAGTACTATCCCCAGCAGCAACAGTATGCTCGGGCCCTCCATGGCCAGTCTGGGGTACATTCTGGAGCACCTCTTTCGTCTAGTCCCGGCCGGGTGGACGGTAGTATGGGGGTGTACATGCACAATCCGGCCTATGGTCAGGATATGACGTCTCATTCGTCTTCAAGGAGCTCGAGCTCATCCAACCTTCACCCTACACCCATGGTTCGCAATGCGAGCTCGAGCTCGCTCATGAGTGAGTGTCCTGTTTGTGGCGCGATTTTGGCTGGCATGGAAGGCGGTAAAGCTGCTCAAGAGGCTCACGTTCAGGAATGCCTCGAAGGGAAGCCAGGTCAGGGACGGGAGCCGATCAACAATGTCCGCTACATCGGTATGTTTACCATTCCACCTTTTTTTTTTTTTTTTTTTTTTTTTGCTTCCCCGCTCGTGTGCGTGTATTCTGCGGATGATTGCTGAGAGACCTTTTGTCGAACCCTGTGAATGCTCGATTCTTATTGGTAAATCCTCGCGTTTTTTTTATCGTTGTTTGTTCTTTAGTGTACAAACTCCCTGCCGACTCGCCTTTGGTTGATCAGGAATGTGCTATTTGTTTTGAAGAGTTTGTAGCAGGTAAGCGTTCACGTCCTTAGTCCTTGTGTTTCATATGGTGTTGTTCTTGACTTCATATCCCCTTATTCACTTTGTCTAATGAATATAATGTGTAATACTTGCTTTGATAGGACGGACGGTGGCGCGATTGAACTGTCTGTGCACATACCACCGCCATTGCATCCATAGCTGGCTTCAACATGGCAAAGCATGTCCTGTTCACTACCGTTAGATGAGTTTTTGTTTTTGTTTTTATCAGCATTAAACGGCATACAGGAATGAGTGGGTACTTACGGCGAATTATGAATCAAAGATTGCGATTGAAAAGTGTATGTTTGTGTTGAGCAGAGCGACGTTTGTTTTTCCGAAAATAAACAGGACTACTTGAGGTTGTCGAAAACGTGTTCATCCAGACAAGATAAAAGAACTACCCTTGTCGAACTTGTATTGTGTGGCACACGACCAGTTCTTAGTTGAGTTATTCGATGAACGAATAGAGTTTTTTTTTTTTTTTTTTTTCTCTCTCTCTTTCCCTCCTTATGCGCCAATCTAATTATCTTCTTGACAACAAAAACAATAACAAATGGCAACAGCGGCCAAAAAAAAAACGACAGAGTAAACAAAAAGACACTTACTTTGCAAGATCAAATTCATATCTTCACATCTTCAAACAGGCTTTCTTGAAGAGAGAACAGTCTAGAGGAACATGGAGGAACGGGAAAGATATGAGACCAAGAGGGATTGCTGATGTGCTTGAACTAAGTGTGGGTTTCGTGCCAGAGTACATTACCAGGTACCAGGCACCCCAGGCGTGAATAGCCTATTCATGTCAAAATGGAATAAGAATATTTTTCATTTTTTTTTTATTTTTTTTTTTTTGCATTTCTCGTCTATTCAATCGAGAAGGAAGAACGGCCAAAAGAAAAAGAAAGAAAAATAGTCAGAGAGGGAGGAAGGGAATAAAACAAGGTTTGGAGGGGCGAACAAGAACAGAAGCAAGAACAGGAACAGGGACGAGAGATATGTCTCGTACTCTCTCGCCTCGTTGATGTTCGCCTTTTTTCGAGGAGGATAGCACCATCTGTATGAGAGAGAGAGCACTTCATGCACAATGAGTTGGGTGGGTGGGTTGTGGTGGGTTGTGAGAGAAAAATAAATAACGCAAAAAGCACCCCGGCAATAGCTTTCTCCCGCAATAGAGCAAAGGCAAAGGGACAAAGACGTATCTTTCCGTGAAGTTTTTTTTTTATGTTTAACGAGCCCACTTCTTTTTTGCCTTTGATGAACAGGTGTTCATACTACTACAGTACGCTGGTGCCTTTATCCCCCCTATTGATGGTTTTTTCACACACAATCGTTCAGTTCCCCTCATTTTTTTGACGTGTAGCTTCGCAATGTGGGAGCAAGTTTTTCATTTTTTTTTTTTTTTTTTTTGCTGCGTTGCGATCGTGCCCTTAAGATGCTTCTTGCCATTTTGGTGGATCAAAGAGCTCCTGCTGTTCTAGCGTTTGGATTAGCGAAACTTGTTATGTTGTTGTTTTTTTTGATCGACAGCAGAAATGAAAAATGAAGAAGAAAAGAATTAGAATAGAGGGTGAGAAAGATGAAAAGAGAGAGAAGGAGGGGTTTAAGAGAGGCCATTTGAAGCAGCGACAAAAGGGAACGAGAGAGAGGGAGAAAGAAAAATCAAATAACGAGGGCCAGATCCCAATTCAACGACGACACATTCACACACATTGCCCCTCGCAATCTGAGATGGGAGGGAAGGGAGTGGTTATTTATCCTAGCCATTCGAGACGGATGGATCGGACAGGGGGACAGAAAGCAACGAATGATTTCCAAGGGCACCGTGATATGCGATTGGATTGGGCAGTGATTTTTGAATATGATTTTTGTGCCTGGACTGGACTGGATGGACTGGAACGGTGCCTGAGGAGGTCGAGGGCAAAATATTGCGCCTAAAAAGTCTCAGGGACAGACAACGGACGTTTTTCCTCTTCTCTTTTTCTTTTCTTTTCTTTTTTCTCTCCTCTTTTCTCATCATCATCCACACTTCCATCAACCCAACCCAACAAAACACACACTCATCCAACATGTCTCTCACCCACGCCCAGGAAATCGAGTTCAAGGAGGCCTTTGCCCTCTTCGACCCCACCAACTCTGGCACCATCCAGCCCCAGGCCTTCTCTAACTTCCTTGCCGTACGTTTCTGCTCTCTCACGTCTTTTCTAACCAGCCACGCACTCTCCGCCTCTTTTCAACCCTCTCTCTTTCATTTTCCTTTCATTCCTACTGCTGCCCCAGTGTTCTTGTCTTTCTTCTTCTTTCTTCGCAGCCTCCCTCATTTTGAACGAGGGCTTGCTGAGCGATAAGTTATTTATGCTGCTGTTGTCCGATTGATCGAACAACGTGGTCCTGATATTTGAGTCGTGTCTGAAACTGGATGGAGTCGACTTTTATCACTGCTGACGACCGAGCTAAAAGAATCACGGAGAGTATTCAAAGTTGATCCAACTCGACAATACTCGACAAGACTTTTCACCCTCCATGCGAGTTATTGGACCATTGGGGGGTGGTAGTATACAAAGAAAATAACAGGAATGTCCTCCCCAAGTCCCAAGTGCCTGAGCACGAACGACATCCAATTGGAATGAAAAGATCAGACGAGTCAACCTTTTTGTCCTTTTTTTTTTGTGTTTTGAGCGATTATTTTTCTCTTAACTTTTGAAGGTTGTCGACTTTTTCCTTACCCTCAAAAGATAACGCGAGATTGTTCATGGGA
The DNA here is from genome assembly GCA_036320915.1 of Linnemannia elongata. Classification (NCBI taxonomy): domain Eukaryota; kingdom Fungi; phylum Mortierellomycota; class Mortierellomycetes; order Mortierellales; family Mortierellaceae; genus Linnemannia; species Linnemannia elongata. Next base: position 781,914 of record JAXBDG010000011.1, on the reverse strand, counting down.
TACGGCACCCGTCATTCTTTTTCTATCTTCATACTCGACAGGACATATTTACAACATCAGAGATGGGAGCATCTTTCATTTTTCATTTCTTCTGCCCGTTATTGTTTACACAAACACAGAAACATTCACACACACAAAACATCCCTTCTAGGAATTCCTCCGGGGCAAATCACTCAAGAAAAAAAAAAAAAAAAAAACTACCCCGCATTTTCGATGCATCACACACTTGTCTACAACACACCATTAACCTTGCTCTCTTTTCTATTCACCCTAAACATTATAGCTCCTCAACAACCCCGAGTTGACCAGCAAGGTTACCCTCCCCACCCAGCCCTTGGACTTCAAGGCCTTCACCGCCCTCTTGGCCAACAACCACAAGGGTGCCGAGACCTCCGATGATGCCTACGCTGCCCTCTTCAAGTCCATCAACAAGGATGGTTCCGGCAACGTCTCCGCTGCCGAGCTCCGCTCTGCCCTCCAGCACTTTGGCAACAACGCCCTCTCCGAGGTAAACTATCAAGATACTTGTTTTCTCCTTGCAATGACTCTTTTGAAAAGAACGTCATTATTTTTTGCCACCAAGACGCCCTTTTTCTAATCACGTACTCTATCTCTATATTTTGTTGCAATAGGCCGATGTTGACGAGATTGTCCACGAGGCCGATGTCTCTGGCGATGGCCGTATCTGCCTCGAGGAGTTCTTGAAGATCATGCAGAAGTCCGAGAAGAAGCTCCGCGGCGAGCACATTGTGTAAAGTAATGGACAGTTCGACACAACAGCCCTGTTTTAACAAAAATATTCCCTATCACTTAGAGTTGTCAACTCCATTACCTTGTTCCAATAAACCCCATTCGTAATACATAATCAAAACACTTAAGTCGCCTTGGGTGCGAGGCAGTCAACATTGGCGATGATCGTGGGAAGGTGCAAGTTGGAAGTCAACAAGTATATCACAAAAGGTGTAGCTTTCTTGGATGTCAAATGAGTGTGAAATATTTCTTTCGAAGTATGCCTGCCTCTCAGGAACAAAGGAGCGATGGCAAAATGCCAAAAGACAAAAAAAAAAAAAAAAAAAAGTTAGTTTAGGAAATGGTGGCGTCGCAGCGGCTCGTTCAAGGTTTTGTGGTCACCGCTTTTTGTTCGCTTAGGCTCGCTCCCCTTCCTCCCTTTTCTTTTTTCTTCACTCTCAACCATCTCCTTGCCGCCACCACTATCTCCCAGGGCCTTCCACTCATCCTCTTTGCATTACAGGACAAGAGGCAACTTATACACAGAGACACTCTCACGACAAACAGGAACAATCACAGAACAACAACAACTCACCTTCTCGCAACAAAAAAAAAAATATGGACGCTGGAACAGCTTTGGCAAACAACAAAATCGCCATCTACCGCCAACTCATTAACGAGAACCTGCCAGTACTCGAATGGCGCTACGAACAGCGTCGCGAGATGCAAGAGATCCTGCCCTCAATCTTCCTTGGCCCTTACTCTGCAACACGCAACCTCGACGAACTCCAACGCGCAGGCATCACACACATTGTCTCGCTCTGGGATGGGTCGGAATCAAAGATCCTCAAGGTCCATCACCCGGACCGTTTCAAGTACCTCCAGCTCGAGATTTCGGATGCGGCAACCCAGAACCTAATCACGTTGTTCCCACAGGTCAAGCAGTTTATTGACCAGGCTATCCTGCGCGAGGATGGGAAGGTTCTTGTGAATTGTATGAGTGGTATTTCGCGGTCACCAGCGTTTGTAGTTGCGTACTTAATGGAGGCGACGGGAATGGATTATGATGTGGTATATCGTTATGTCCAGAACAAGCGGTTCTGTATGAACCCCAACCCAGGCTTCAGGCATCAACTCGAGGTAAGCTTAGAGAAATTCTTGGTTCTTGGGAGGCGCAACAATAGGCGTTCTGTTTTTTTCTTGTTGTTCATTGTTTCCCTCAACCTTCGCCACTCCGTAGCAAATAATGATATACTAACTTTACTTCTATTTCTCTTCGTCGTTGTTGTAGGAATATGGACCCATTTACACGGCGGTTCAGGCATTGGGATCACAGCCAGTGGAGCAGAGGACATCGGTTAGACGGTCGGCCCCAGAAGACGACGAGATTGATGACGCGTAAGGGATAGTATCTTGTTTTCGGTATTGAGATGGCAATCATGTCTCTTTTTGTACCACAATCACACCACAGCAAACTCGCCTACTGACTAATCCTTGGTTCTATTCTTCTCTTCGTCGCTTTGTGTCTGTTAGTGAGCATCAATTCCCTCGGTTTTCATAACTAAACAGGATTGGATGACAGCGACTCGACTACAACTTACCTGGACTCTAGAGACCACTCTTTTCTCGACCATATCTATCCACTCCGCCTTCGCCATCTCTTTTTTTTTTTTTTTTTTCCTCGCCATTTTGCTTGAGCACGAAACACAACATGTACAACAACCAGCGGAATAAACTCACCGATAGGACACTCAGCCCAATTTCGATAATTTCAACGACTCACCCACGTCAGGAGGGTAGATTTCTTTGGCGCGAGTGTACTGGAGGGGTTTTTTTCTTAGCATGATAAAGGATTAGAATTAGCAAACCATTGGAAAAGCCTATGAATAGTTAGATACGTGAAGGGAAGGAGGCGTTTATTATCGTGGCGATATATCGTAAGCGTGAAATAGGTATATTAGGAGTGCTACAAGTATATTTGTTTGAGGGATATGGTTACTTTTTTCTATACCAGCATCCAAGTGGATGTCACCAGGACACTTGACACAATGAATGCGGTAGTAGAGAGGGACATAGCGGTAGCGGCACTGTCGACAACGTTAGGGATTTGGCTGGCCAGGTTGCGGTTGATAGTGTTTTCCCTGTCTTTGTTCGAAGAGGCTTCAGTCGAAGAAGGGTGGGATCCAGGAACGATGGCAGCCGCCGTGTTATTGGTCTTTATGTTCGCGCCAGTACCCAAGGTTGTTCCATTCCTGGCTGACTTGTTCTCAGAAAGAGTGGTGTTTATCAACTCCGAGGGTTTCACAAGCGGCAAAGGCGAGGTATCTTTGCCTTCATTGTCGTTAACGGCATCACCAGCAAGGGACCCAACGTCGTCACTAGTGAAGCCATCGACTTGTTTGTGGTCCTTGTTCTTGCTCTCGCGGATAATGGAGAAGTTGGGGACGGCGTTGAGGGGCTGGTCGGCCTTTGTGGATAGGTCGGCGAGAGTGTCGACTCCTGGGGGATTTGCACCACCCAGAGATGTGGATGCGATTACGGATTCGGGTGCAGCAGCCTTGGCGGTGGAAGGTGGGGTATCCATGGTCATGTAGGCGAGTTGGAGGGGCTCTGTGTGGATGGTGACTTGCTGTTGTTGAGGGATTGTTGGTTGTTGTTGTGGTTGGATTTGGACTTGGGCGGCTACCTCTGGAGAAGCTTGTGGCGCTGGTGCTGGAATAACGGTCCCTGGGATTGCAGTAGGCGGTTGTTCAGGGATGTTGTTGACGGCAGCGGTGACTTGCTGAGGCCGAGTATTGACTTGAGCTGTAGCAGAAGTAGTATCGACAACTTGCGTAGGCTCCTTGGCGTCAACCTCCCTCGATTGAATCGAGGATCCGTCGCCATTGACGGTCATCTCAAAGCAAGTCGAGTACTCCTCCCCAGCAGGGTTCCTGTCATATTTCCACCACCAAATGACCTGATACGTCCCTGGCTGAGTCCCCGGAGGGACTGTAATATGCCCATGGCACCAAGTGTTGGGTTCCGAAGGCTGATCACAATTGGCACTGGTCCCAAAGATCATGGTCCCCAACAACGTTGATGGCCCCAACTCTGCACGTGTAACAAGTTGTTTCCCTGGGACACCCGTCCAATGGACTTCAATCGTCGAAGGACGATTGTCATCAAGATGCCCATCGGGCTGCCAGGTGAGGTGCATTTGTTGGCCTGGGACGACGTTGGCGATAGGGAAGGGGTTGTTTCCAGGGATGTTCTGTCGCCCTGGTTGACAGACGGAGGCGTCGGGACGACGGTCTTGGACGAGATAGGTATATTTTGTGTTGATGTCGATGTCGGCCCGGGAAGGGTAGCCGAGGGGGAAGCCGGCGCAGGTGCCAGAGTCGAGCATGTTTGTGCAGTCTAGCCAACTGTGTGCTGACGAGAGTGAGGGGACGAGTAGGGGGAGGATGGCTACTGCTTTGAGGGAGAGGACTGAGTGTCGCATGATTGTGAAGTGGTTGGGTGAATTGAAGTTTTGGGTAAAGAGGGCAGTGGGCGAAGCAACAATGGGTGCAAAATGAGATCGGAGTCCTTGAAAGGAGAAGTAAAGGAAATGGAAGGGTCTTGAGGATGCGTTGACTTCAAGAGGACAGTAGGTGAGGCGGTTGAGCTTGATGTTTAAAGAAATAGACGTGCAGGAGCAATGTAAAAAGAGAAGAGCTATGTGGAGAAAAGAAGAAGACAAGTCAAAAAAAGGCATGAAGAGTTCTTTTTTATACCTCTTAACTTCAGAATACTGCTCATTGCGTTCATGTTTAGCTAGTTTCTGGAGAGAAGGTTACAATGATGACGACGATATAAGGAAGGAGCGGGTAACCTGGCCGGTATTCAGACAGAATAAGAAATGGAACAGGAGAAAAGGGCGAGGATGAAAAAAGATGTCACTTCATGCCTACTATTTACTAAGCGTTACACACTTGGTTCCAGGAACAGAGACAAGGAGATGAACAGACCGAGCGATGGTTGGCTGGATAGTAGATCCCCTCGCAATACGAGTCAGCTAATTCTCTTTTGGCCATTCGCCACCTGTATACGTATGTGCCCAATAACCATGTTCGACGATCTCTCACAGCAATTGTTATACTTCCTACAAGATGGAGTTGTTATTATTCCCAAAGTAGGGTCTAAAGGGATCTAAAAGGAGCCAGAGGGAATCTCGGATTCGACTATTCACAAAGGAGAAAAATAAAAAACAAAAAGAGTCAGCCTTGGTGGGAATGGAATCCTCTCTTTACCCGTTCTGGTATTCCTGTCAAACTTGCTGCCTGTCCTATCCAGGCCGCTGCCCGCATGGTACAATTCAATTGTTCAATGGACGGACTAGCACAATGATGTCCAACTATTTGCATGTCTCTTCGTTAACTTTTGTTTCGTCTGTGCGACGAGGTAAGTCTTTTTTGGGAGGTTTGCTGTCCAGCTGCCATCCGGTTTGAATCGGTTGATCGAAAAGGGCTAAGTGCAGGGTGGGAAAAGGTAAGATTTGATCCATGGCGGGCAAGGGATATGAGGAAGGGTGGTTGAACAGCAGACGAGGGGGGATCTTGCAATCAAGTTGGAGTGCTTGTGGCTGCGGTTTTGGTGATGGCGACGGTTGTGCCAACAACCAGCGTGGTCAGCATAACGAAACACATCCAATCAGCTGAGGGCTGTGATAATGCGGAAGTTTGTCTTGAAGGCACACACTACAACCCTCTTTTTCAGCAAACAATTTAAGAAAGAACATCAATTCTCCTCTTTGGCTCTGCCCCCTTACTTTTTTTCTCTCTTTGCTTACAACCTGTATCGTGGACTTATGGTCCGCCTTTTTCACCCTTAAGAGCATTGTACATGTAGATCAACAGAAGAACGATCCCCATCTCAGGCAACATCACTGATCACTTTGTCTCGTTTATGATGTTGATATGATCCCAGGCACCATCGATAATGAGTGTACCTTGTGTCCCTGATCAAAATAAAATAACGGTTGCTGTGAAAGGAACGTATTCAAAGACAACGAACAAACTCTTCACTCCTCTTGCGGCATAAATAGTCACCCTGGTGAAGAGCAATTGCACTCAGCGAAGCAACGGTGAAAATAATGGGAGTTAGAGTAGGGAGATTATTGAACAGAGTGGGTGCCTAGTGTTATATTTTTCCAGTGTGTTTGTGCTCACAGCCGTTTTATTTCTGCTATCGGGGTTCTCCCTCTAATGCTCTCTCACACACACTCCCTTTCCCTCCGCCCTGCAGTCAACAACCAACTGCTTCTCTCTTTTTATTTTTCCTTTCCTCGCTCTACACTTCTTCTCTTCCTTGTCGATTAACCTTCATTCTTTCATTACCCTTCCATTCTTCTCCATCACTCACACTTCCCCTCTTCTCTATCATTCAGCATATCACACCTCCACCACTCAGCATTCAAAACAGCAACAACGACATACCAACCTATTCATAACCAACAAAGCGCTCTTTACCAACACTGCATCACCACCACTACCATAGCCAACAAACTGCCAGCCATCATCGCACCCATTCACAATAACTAGTGCCAGGAAGTGCACACAACTCTTCTTCCAACAATGGCGGGCATTCCTGATGATGACACTGACCCCGCCATCGACTTAATAAGACTCCCTGCTCAAGGGACAGGTTTTAGAGACATTGACCCGGAGGGACTACAGCCTCCCTTCACGTTAGACGACCCTTCAATTATGCAGGCTGCCGCCCCTATCCTGTCGTCCCCTCCTCAACCGGACTCAGGAGACGAACTGGTGCTAGAGCAGCAGGAGCAACAACAGCAGGAGCCATTGAGCACAGCACCACTTCGGTCACGGACGGTTGATAGAAACTGGGCCCGTGTACGCGAAAAGGTCGTCGGGATCGATGTTTCCACACCTCAAGACAACAACTCCAACGGGTCTGTACAGAGAGAAAACAATCAATCAATACCACAAAGCCTACCAGGAGGACAGGCTGTGCAGCCTGCTACCCTTGCCACTGGTTCAGGAGGAGCAGTAGGGCGAGGAGTAGGTCAGGGCAGTACCCATCCTCCTGCAGAGACGAAGGCAGCCACAGGCAACAGCCGCTTCCCTGCCAGCAATCCTATCACAGAGCATCCTAGGACTTTTCCGACCATGGAGGGCTTGGGCACAGTCTCGACAGGCCTCCGAGGTGTTTTGGGCTTCAGGACGGCGGTCGTACAGCGGACACAGCTACGGAAAATGGAAAAGGAGATCGAAAAGGCCCTCGCCCGTCATGCGAGCGATCAAAGTCAACCTCGTTCAAGGACTGTGGCACGGATAGGCACCGGCACCAGAGGTATGATCCCGGGAGCGTCCTACAACCTAATGGTATTCGATACCGGCACCATTGACAGGAGTCTTGTTGAGGAGCTGTCCGACATTTTGACCAGATGGAAAGCACTTATAGTTGAGGTGCCTTGCAAGAACGAGATTTTTCGGGCACTTTCCAAGATGCTTTTGGCCGGCAGGACAGAACCGTTGTCAAGTAAGGACTACTTTTCAGATCGCTGGATTATTTATGTTTACGACCATATTTTGTATTCCAGGATTCAGATTCCAGCATGGTTTGAGCTTTAGACTCATTGGAGAGCTTTTGATTGTTTAAATCGAATAGGAGCCGATGCGACTGCAGTGCTGAACCTCGTTGACCAGATGAGGCAAATGTTTCCTCTACAGAGTGACCCAGAGGACCTTCAGGACGTGTTATGGTGCCTCAGTCTACTCTCGCCAAAATACGCCTGTCATAAGGTGAGAACTCGCAGTTGGATTCAACGAAGACTTGAATTATGAGCCACGAGAGCACGATTCGGATATTGATAGCTAACGGATAAACATTACTCTGCTTTAGGATCGAATCGTCACTCTTATCAACCAAATGCTGGCACCTGGAGTTATAACGGCGACTGTACCGCTCTTGCCAAGGAACATCCACGCGATTCTGGCGTCATTGGTGACGCTGCTAAGTGAGCAAGCAGCTTTGCCCAAGGAAGCTCAGGATCGACGTATTCGGGATTTGTCGGCAGTCTTGATGGATCGGATACGTTTTGGAGACCTGGGCGTGAAGTCGGATCCCACTGCCGATCGAGCGCAATTGGAGCATAACGCTGAAATCGCCTTTCTACGCGGATTGATCGAGTGCATACGACTTCGGGACCAGACAACAGTTCATTATTTACTTCATGAACTCTTGCCGGTGAGTGCTTCAGCGTATTAACATGCGGAGGAAATCTTTTACATATGTATGCCCAACTCAACATACAGTAGCTGACTCTTTGTTTGCTTGTTGCGACACGTTTAGGTGTATTGGGTGGAGCCGGACTCCAGATACCCTCTCGCTCTGGATGGGCCAGTTCGAATTTTCGGTCAGGCGGCAAGCGAGTTTGTCCTGAACGCGCCAGTCGCCTACGCAGATGGATCCGAGCTTACAAAGTCGTTGATTCTGGACATGACAATTTTCCTACAGGAGTTTCTGCCGCCAGCTGGACTGCGCGGATCGGTTTCAAATGAGGCAGTGGCGTCAGTGGTCCGGTTCATTCTCATGGTTTTCTCTATCGAGTATCTTGAGGTCCAGTCACAGGAACCATCCACATCATTTGACATTCCTCGACCTTCACGAGATGATATGGAGCCGACCCCACGGGCATCAATTTCGACTGAGTCAGAACGAGAGGCCATACCCAGGACACCGCCAAGGTCTCCCCTCAGCCCCAACGTGAGCGGAGAGAATTTTCAGGCGAGGATATTGCCTCCGCAGGAGCAAGGATTACCAGATGAGAAGGCGAACCCTGTTGTTCAACAAGCCCGGAATTACTTTGATGCCATCTGGGACCAAGGGTATCAAGGGACTATCGTGGACCAGATGAAAATCGAGGTAGGAATAGGATTTTGAAGGTTATGTAGATCCGAGACTGGTGTTCAAATAACACACGACTAACGGTGAAGCACTTTTTTATACTCTTGGTATTTTAGAGCGAGAACATTGTATTTCGACGACTCATCAACCTCTATCATCGCGTGATTCTTGGATCCAGCACGGCAAGGAGCTCATTGATTCTCAATGCAACTCTGAGCACGTTCTTCAATGTAAGCGAGACATGTTTTGGTTCCTGAGCTCTAAAGGCTGGCTTTGGTCAATGGATTTGTAAACCTAACTGACAGCTTTGTTCTCACATACAGAAACTGGTGGTCCATCAGCCCGAACCCAACGAACGCCTCTCTGGGCTACTTTTACAGCTCTCGGTCGTCCATCGCGCCTCTTTCTTTAAGCCCATGATCGCATGCGTGGCATCCGACTCGACTCAATTTGTGGCGGACTACCTCTGCATCCTGTCGTGTCTGGAAACGCACATGGGTCTAGTGGATTTGTACATGAGAGATGCCGATATGATCTGCGTGATCGCCATGACGGATGTTGGGCATGAGCGGCCAAGAAGAGATTCGCAGGCTCAAGCACAAGGACTGAAGTGGGGCTCTTGCACGGTCGGCCAGTGTATTATTGTCCTGGAGTTCATCTACGCGATCAAGAGATTAGCGAGCAGTGGCGACAACTACGAGATCGAGGTTGGCAAGATGTTCCTCATTGACCTGGAGCGGAAACTGGGCATGTATCTTATAACCAAAGTACGTTTTCCTGTTCTTGCGAATACTGTGAATGTGGTGACTGTTCAGTTGATGGCAAATGGAACAACGTTGACGTTTTTTTTAAATCTTTACAACAGGAGAAGAAGATTCTCGTTCCTAGGCCAATCCGCGTTATGTTGTGCATGATCTTTTACGAGATCCGAATGCTATGCAAGACCATTCACAGGTAATTTAGCTTGCGCATGTTCTACTCGACAGTTTGCAATCATATACAGCTCCCAGTCTGACTGTCAGACTTATTATTTACATTTTAGACCGGGATGGCTACCACGGATACTGGACTGGGCTCTTAATCAACAGGCGACAGCTGAAGGTGGAAGTGCACAGGGCGGACCTCATGGCATCTCGGAAACCATGCGACTTCGGATAAAACACATTTACAGCAACGTGGATGGACTTGTAGGCGAGGTAAGATTCCTTTTCCCCGTGCAAACGCTGGATAAATAACGGTTACAAAGCAAAGATCTCACGCTCTTTGCCATCAATTTTATTAGCGCAAGGATCGGTATACCCTCAAGATCGATAATAGATCCGCGTCGACCCTCAAGCCATCCAGGACCGAGTCAAGCGTAGGCGCACGACGAGCCTCCACCAACGAGTCTAATCGGGCGTCCAACCAATATATGAAAGCCAATGCTACACTTCAGCCGAAGCGGATAGTTCGGATGCCGGACATCCGGCTAGACGAAACTGTGGCTGTGTTGACTCTTCTGATTACCGTCCATTCTGCGATCCATGTGAGCGAATACTTACAGTTGATCGACCCTCTTTGGAACATTTACTGCCTCGAATCTGGCCCTAAAGTCGCGTCTTCCGCCGCATTCTTGTTTGTCAAATGCGCCGACGTAGCCCCAAAGGCGATTCACAATATCATTTCACGCGACCTCAACAGGTACTGTTAATGAGAACCCCCTCGGTTGTTGCGGAACCGCAATGTGTCAAGTCGGAAAAAGTATTGCAGCTAACAAGAATATATCTGCTCGTTTTTGACAAACTTAGTGATAACCCATTCAAACGCCTGTCCGCCATTGAGAGACTGAACACTCTCTTTGACCACCGCAACGAATTACTGATCCAACCCTATGTTATCGACCCTTCTTCTCGTGGTCCGTTCCGCACCACCGTCATACAAGTTCCTTTCGTGACGACAGAGGTTGGCAGCAATCGATATACCATGGACGAACCCCGTTGGTTGACAGAGTTGAAGAGCGTCGGAAACTTTCCCATCGACATCCGTAATCGTTTTCAGGAACTAGGATGGGGTCAGAAGGACCAACAGGAGACAGAGTTGACAAGGCGCGCACAGACTCCTTTGATGCTCTCGTGGACAGGATACCTCGATGGTGACTACGAGAGCAAGGCGAACTTTGGCCGGACTTACACCATGCTCCCCAAGGACCGGCACGCGACAGTCTTGATCCCTGTTTTGAACTCCCTCAACCTCGGCACCATCGACCTCATGGACGACAAGGCTATTGGTGTTCGCTCAGCAGCCATCAACTTTCTCTCCGACTACATCCGCAACGAACCAGTGCTTTTTGTTCGTTCCTTCTTTGCCGAGGTTGTACACGCAAGACCAGATCGCCAACGGAGCTTGATCTCCAGACTCCACTTGCTCCTCAGTGGTAACTCCAAGCTGCCGCCAGCGTTTGCTTTCTCGCTCTTCAACCATCTCCTCGGTCTACTGAAGTGGTTCCAGAGAAACTCCAAGCCGTTGGGACTCGACATGCTGGCAACGGTCCTTCCTCTTCTCGCAGATGTCGTCATCTCCACCAACGATATCGTGTTCAAGGATTTCAAGCGCAACAAGGTCGACATCTTTTTCGCCGGCTTGGGTCGTTTTTGGTTCAAGTCGGCCATCTTACCCGAATCCATGTTTCCTGCTCAACTGACCAACCCAGGCGACATCCTACCTCGTCTCGGGATTCCACACCAACTGTTCCAGATGGCCATGGTCAACATCAGCCAGATCCAGTTCATGACCAGCTTCCTCGTCCGATTTCCCCTAGAGGCTACCGATGTCAAAGCCAGTGTTGGGCGGTTTAACAGGATGCCAAAGTTGAACTCCCTCGAGGCTCTGCAGAGTTCTAAGCTAGAGGACAATCAGTATCTGCCAGACGTGTCAAAGTGTCAGACGCGTTTTCTTACTGCAACGTCTTACCGGGATCGGAATGCACGGTCGCTCTCATCCCTCCGAGCGCGCGCTTGGCTCTCGTTCGTCCTCAACCTAATCCAGCGCATGGACAAGCAAAGCACAGATCGCTTGGAGCTTATGAACATCCTCAACGGCGTCAACGTTATTCTTCTGGAGCAAGGAGATGATCTGGGTATTGTTGGACAGGCTTTAGAAGTTTACATCACGGCAGCAACACGTTTGAGGCGGCTCTTTGCGTCGCAGAACGGATATGCGCTGTTCTTCCCCGCCCTGTTCAAGATCTACTGTGACTCTGCCTCTAGTCGGATTGTTCAGGACACCATTGACGCCACGTTTTACCGCTTCTATTTGATCCATCAGGAGGCATTTATTCTGCAGAGCTTGGGAGCCATTGTCCCATTGATGCTTCGAAACATGTCCAGGGAGCAATCGACTATAATGGGCCGACGACTTTTCGCGTTTATGGAAGCTCTCGACCAACCGACAACGACCTACCACTCCAAAGCTCTCGGGGTCCCATCGCTGTCCGTGCCCTACCATGACAGCAAGCCTTACGGCGGCCCCCAGCTGGAGATCCCCCACTGGATTTCGTCGTTTATTCCCAGGAACTCGAAGATCTTCCATAACAGCGGCAGCACCAACATCCTTCACAAGGCCGAGTTCACGATCGCTGACTCCATCAAGCTCTTCCTCGCAGTCATTGCGTATGACCCTGGTTCCGTTCGGTCTGAGCAGTTTGTTCGCGTCCTCAAGATGGTCCTGCCGTTCTTCTTGGACCGGGAGGCGCATCTGATGACAAGTGGTCTGGACAGTCTGATCGATGTGTTTGCAAAGTTTGGAAGGTCATCCAAGCCCCTTGTGCCGACTTCCTTTGTTCCCCCACCTGTGCTCCCTCGGGCTACTCAAAGTAATGACGACACCCAATGCGACATCAGTCGTTTTGCACTTGTAAGCAGTGGTGTCGCCAAGACTCAGGCTGTCAAGGGCATTACGTGGGCGCAGAACGATCGCGTGGCAATCAAGCATGAGTTCGTATGCCTGATCCAGCACTTTTGCGACCGAGGCGGACAATTGGCGGATGACCAACACCAGATGATGGCGGCCTTCATCAAGTCGATCCTTAAGGACTACATCTCGTTGAAGATCCCTTGCACCACCGATTGGTTGCATGATTATCTCAAACATGCCATACTCCCGGTCCGGAGTGTCCAGCAAGGATCTAATGCGGTGCTCTATCTGATCGTGCACGTGTCGGGTTATCTAAGGACGTACTACAAGATGATCGACTTTTCGGGATTCTTCGATGGCTTGCAGCTGGTAGCAAAAGATGAGCGGCATTTCCTGAGGAACTCGCTCACACTCTCCAATGTCTTTCAGGAAAAGGTTTTGAGCCCAGCCCTTACCATCGGAGTCAAAGACGACTGGAGTTCTGGGTCTATCTACGTGCCGCAGGCAAAGTTCTGCGACAGTTTAGTTGACCTGATGCTAGCTATGATCAACAACGCAGACACTGATACCATTTCCGAGCTCGAACAGGCGGTGCCCACGCCGCGTCTGATGGCCTACATTGTCGTCCCACTCTGTCTTCGATTCAAGACTCGGTACCACTCCAACTGCCTGGATATTCTGGAAATGCAGTTTTGGCTCAGGATGTTAGGACTCACTGTCAAGGCAGCCGAGTACGACCCTACCTCAAGGCGAACCAGTATAACTAGCGGACTGTTTGCGCCTGTGATCAACGCAGCTCGTGCGAACAGGAGACGCCAGTCAGTGGAGCTGCTCGCGCCTATGTCCCCACAGCAGCCTATGACTCCGCACCCTTTCGTGATGCCGATGCCAGCAACACCACAGACACCAGGTCATCGTCGCAGGTCATCGTTCCTCCACAGAGATGATCACGACGATGAAGACCACAACCAACAGCAACAGCAGCAACAGCAGGCCTCGGAGAACACTATGAACGCGACCCCAGGACTGTTCATCGACTTCATCGCGTTGCGCATCATCATGGTCCGTGGAGAGCGCTACCTGACCTATCATCCTGGTTGCTGGCTTGATATCTTCAACATCATCAAGAAGTACTTCTCGGCCCACACGTTCTCTGCCAGCTCGTTTTCAGGACCCATCTCTATTGGAAACATCATTGGACGACACAATAGTACCTCCAGTTCCGGCCCGCCGTCACCCAACGTCAACCCCTCGTACCCGGCAACCCCAAGGGTTGAAGTACCTCCGACCCCACTCTGGCGCGACGGCGCAACAGGATTGGCAGGAATGTCAGGAGGGTTGTCTCCGTACCCTGGATCGACTTATACCCAAGAGAATACCCGGATGACGGCGATGGGCTACATCTTGTGGTCGTTTGCAGAGACCATCCTCTTCAACCGATTACCCTTGATGATCATGATGCGACCCTTCCTTTCGGACCAACTTCGGCAAATCGACTCTTACCCTGCGCCCACCTCACATCGTCTCAGCCGATCAGCCAGCAGCACCGGCCCCAATTCGCCAGCATTTTACTGGCCTTCGCCTTCCATGTTGCCAGCTAGCTCTCCAGGACCTGGAGCAGGATATTCTCCTGGGATGTCGCCCTTGCATCTACGAAGCGACAGTGTTGGTCGTAAATCCGATGCCCGAGAAGATCCTGCGACTGTCAAGCTGCAACAACGCGCTGAGCGTCGGAAGCAGTGGAAGAGTTGGGCCAAGCCGACTCAAACCATGAACGCGTTGACTGTGATTCAGGAACCGCTCTTCGACTCCCACGAGCCCATGTCCCCCAACCTGCATGCGGCTCGCTCGCCCCGCCAGCGCAGTTTCGTCTCGACATCTGAGCAGGTTGGTGGTGATTCTGCTGGTGAGCCTCGTACTCCCAACCCTCTTCAACAACAACAGCCACAACCTCAACATCATCTTCACCATCATCGTCGCCATCGCAAGCACCACCGCTCGGACCTTGAGAGCAAGTCGGAGACGGTTCTGCCATATGCTTTAGTTGAAAGAGCCATTCATTCGATGCAGCATGTCCGATCTATGATGCTTACCAAGCCGGAGGGTGCTACGGCGTTCTCTGAGTTTGGTGTCCCCATGTACCCCGAGAAGAGGTCACCTTCCACCGGTTTGTCCCCATCGATGGCTCTGCAGACTGGTGATAAGAGGGACTCTTCGCAGTTCTTCCCAGCGGAGGGCAGTCAAAGTGCCGACCATCACTTCTTGGCACCTGGGAGGTACGAGCGCCAGCCTTCTAGCCCTGGATTTGGTTCGATGTTCTTGGCGAGGGAAGCAGCTATCAGAGGTCCAATAGGATCCTCGAGTCAGGAACCAGCAACTCCTGCTCAGGAGGGTCTGTCGCCATCACGCCCAATGTCCTTGACGGTACCGCGATCACTTTCGGCAGACATAGGGAAGGACTTTTTGCGTGTTGGTGCCAAGGAAGCCCCGAACGTCGGCAATACCTCTGACAGCGGAAGCGATGGCTCGCCTTTCGTAATTGGAAGTCCTCAACTTCACCTTAGCTCTGGAGGCGAAACCTTGTCTCCGGGGACGCTTAGCTTGCTAGGTGAAGCTTCACCTGGCGGCGCAAGCCCGGCTCCCAAGAAGAGCCGCAGCATCTTGAAGCCGACGATTATCACCACATCGCCTCCCGTGTCGGACCAGAATCCTCAGCTACAATCGGCAGTCGATCTACCCCAGACACCTGGCCAGCAGTTGCCCTCTGACCTGTTTACTCCGAGCGGTATGCGGCCTATTCGCCGATTGGACAGTAACACGTCGGATGACTGTAGCTCTATGAGTGGAGGACCCAGCATTAACCGTCGACCTAGCTTGACGTCGGATGATCAGATGGATTACAGGATGGCGTGTCTCCAGGCGCGCACAAAGACCTTTATTCAGAACATTGAAGAAGAAACGCGTTTGGTCTTAGCGTGTTTCCCTTCTGTGTTCTCGATCAAATCTGCGCCACTACCATCGGCTACTTCATCGGCTACTGCTGCAGCTGCAGGGGTGACACCAGCCCCTATCGCGACGGTCACCGTCGAGCCACCAGCACCAGATCCTGTCGCGCCTTTGGCAACTCAACCCGGGTCAACCTCGGAGGCAGGAACTGGGGAAACTAGGAGCATCCAGCAGAACGAGCAAGCACGCGTCAGTACATCCAGTTTGACTGTTCCGAGCCGAAAGACGCCCTCGATCACGATCCAGGATCAGTCATCGTTCCTGGCTCCTTCGCCCATCAACCCTCTTCCTGTGCCTGTGGAAGGAGGAGAGCATCTATTCTTTTCGAGACAGAACCGGCCTGCATCTGATACTCTTGCTCCTTCATCCCCTCCTCCAGCGCCTTTGGCTGGGTTTACAATTGGGTCTCCTCCCCCTGCTGCAGCAAAGGAGCGTCGATCCAAGAGCGTCATTTTCCAGCAACAGTTGTCATTGGGTCCTTCAGGCAGTGGATTCAGTCTGCCTACATCTGGTCCTGGTTCCCTGGCAGCAAGTCCTGGACAGCCCCTTTCAAACTTGGCCACTCTTCCAACTCTTTCGGTGACGGTGTCGACCCCCCTGATCCCCCAGTCCAATACGCCCCCACCTCTGACTTTGTCCCTGCCCTCAACGGGACTGAACCGTTCTGACGTGGCTTTAGAGCCCTTGCTCCCTACCATCAACATCAACTCCACGACCCCCGGCCCCGATAGCAACTCTTCGGCAACACTCCCTACATTCCAACTCCATGGCTCCCCTCCCCCACCGACGTATCGTGATACGTTTTCTGTCGCCAACCGCTCTTCCTTGCCCATACTTGGATCTGACCGACCGCAGTCAACTTCGTCGTCATCATCAGGTCTTTTGGTCTCTGGACTAAGCCTTGCTCCTCCATCTTCATCTGGCCCTTCAACTTTGTCGGTTCCTTCGGCATCATCAACAGGAAAAGGAGTAGGAGCAGGAGCAGGAGCAATAGAACCTTCGTGGGCGACTTCTCCATCGTTATTGCTCCCGGTCCCTGAACACGAGACTCGAGACGAACCTGTGAATCCCTTAGATGATACACCATACACGGTCGTCGGACTTGGATTGAATGTCCCTGATTCATCCATACTCGCCAGTCCTCCTCCAAAATAACCGGCACAACAACCACAACCAAGATCAAACTCACCAACATACAGCCATCAAGACCTCCCTCCTCATTACTATAGAATTACGATACGCCCTATGCCACATTACCATTAATCAATTTGTACAATACATTACTATTATGAGAGTTTTTTATTCAAACTTTTTGATGTTACTTTGTGGGTGCAACGATGTCGAACTGGACGCCTTAGAGAGAGCTTTGACCATTGGACCTCTCGAGATGTTTAATTACTCGCAAGATATTGATGACAACTTTAGAACACAAAAATATTTTTCGCGGTAGAGAATGCCGATGTTGAAGGGAGTAGGTGCATCTCCTCGTGCACCGTTGCAACCCCCCTCACTTGACCAGACGCGCACAAGGGATATAACGGTTCACACTTCATACGACACAGAATAGCAGCACACATATAAAGTAATGATTCTATCTTTTAATTCTATTACTCTCTCCCTCACTTCTCGCTTCATTTTCACGACTGATCTTCATCGTCCATAATAACCCTCCCCTCCCAGAGATCATGCAACCCCGTCATCTCGACCTTCTTCTCATGGAACTCAACCACCGTCAACAGACCCGTCTCAAGACCTGTAGTCACAATATGCACAATCGGCGGGATGTCCTCCTTCTTGAATCCAAGGTGACCCAACGGCAACGGCGTGTTGGGCAAGATATCCAACGCGGGCTTGAACACAATCTGCTCTCGTGCCTGGAAAATAAACTTGGGTCCTGACTCCTCGTCACTGTTACCGCCTTCGCCGTTGGTTGTCGAAGTTGTTCCGTTGACTGTGGAGCCGGTTGCGCTGGTATTGCTGAGGACTTTGGTGAGGGGCTCTGTGGGTATCGTCAATGGCGAGACAGTGCGCACCAAGGAAATAGGCGACAAGACCGAGTTTGATCCAGATCCCGACCCCGATCCGTCTGCTGCCACCGTTGCTCCCACAGAATCGCTTTGCGTAGGGATGGGCGAGGAGGGCGATCCGGTCGGAGATGCGTCCGACTTAGGTGGCAAGACTTGGGTTCCAACTCCCGCATCCTTGCCGGCTCCATCAATCAGGACACCAGGGACAGCAGCCGAATCTGAGTTTACCGTGGCAGTTATCAACGATGATGGATCCTGACTGTTGAGTCTCGACATGGGCTCTGCTCCACCTCCAACCAGATCCAACGCCGATCCCACAGTGACCCCATCTACAGGGCCATCGCTCGAAACAACACCTCCTGTAGCGCCGGGCACCACACCAGAACCTTCCAGGCTCCGAAGATCCTTATAGTTCCTGATACTGAGCTCTTCCAAAAACCGCTCGAAGTTCTTTTCGACACCTCGGAAGAGTCGATAGTCCGTTGCAATGTCGATCAGACCCGCAAACGCCGTCTTGCAATTGTGCTCAATCACCAAACTGTCCATCTCTTGCCACGACTCCATCAACTGGCTGGTCGTGGGCAGCTTGGCGATCGTGGTCGAACCCGGATTGCGAATACGCTCGAACCACTGCTCGAGCGTCAGCGCGTTGACAGCATTTTGGTCCACAACCTGAAGCGTGTACTTTTGAAGACTCAGCAATGCCAGATTGATTGTCGTCAGTCGATGGATAATCGGCCTGAGGAAGCCCTCGTTGAAGATAAGGTCCCGATCCATCCTGACCTTGAAGCCCTGGATGCTCGCGTGGGTACACTCCTTGTCAGACAGGAAGTACGGGAAGAACGAAAGATCCAAGTTGCCAAACGAGATTTGGACAAATCCAACCCCAAACCACGCTGGTCCCCTGGCGAGACTCGCCACGCTTGCAACACTTGTCTGAGAGGCAGACCGGCTCAGCTGTGGCATATCCGGTTGCAGACTCGCTGGTGTGAGCAATGGCTTCCGAAGCTCATCTTTGGCGGCAGACAACTTTTGTTCCAGCATACTCGTCATACGTGACAACAGTGTCTTGAAGACGGGGACAGTCTTTGCGCCGGCCAACAGTCGGAGTCCTTGAAGGTGAGCAACGATGGCTTGCGAGACATCTCGTTCGAGGTTGGGTCCGTTCCAATGATCCTGAAGCACCACCCGAGCAGGCCCGACCGCCAGAATAAAGAACTTCTTGTAATCGTACGTCAACATCGATGTGATCTTGTTGGTCTGAACCACAATCTCCATGATCGAGCAAGGGAACGTCTGGTGTCGATTGACCTTGGAGAGAGTCTGCACGGTCACTCCCTCGAGCACAAGGTAACCCTCCAACCAACCCCGTCCCATGGGCAAGAACTGAAGATCGAGAGGGCCAGTCGTGATGGACGCCGATCGTGGATGAAAGGGACGGAGCTTGGTGCGCAAACGGACCTCGTCCAGCTTAAAATCCATCTTGCCGATCTGCGAGCCCAGATCTCCAGTGATACGCATCTGCTGAAGTCGCGCCACCACAAAAACATTGTAGCCCAGGAAGCTAGACTCTCTCTTGCCAGGCAAGAGCGGTCCTCCAGCACTAATGGAAGGTGTACGCCCTTCATGGACAGACTGCGAGGAAATCGAGGGCTCAAATCCATGTGTGCTGGAAGTCGAGCGACTGACCGTCAAACCATCGCGAATCAGGTAGTTGGCCTGATCCATCCAAATCATCTTCATGAGCACCAAAATCTCGGCTTGACGCATATCAAAGTCACAGCCAATCTGCCTGAAATCGACTGTGACCGATAGCGTCTTCTTGTTGACCTCCGCCTGACGCTTGGTTTCCGCAACGGCGTTAAAAATCATGCCCTTGGTCTCCAGCTTGAGTCCCTTATCCTGAGAAAAAATGTGATGGGTGTCCGAGGAAGCTCCCTCGAAGGTTCCAGCAATCGTACTCGAGTTGTTGCCTGTGTGATCCGAACTATAGCTCATCAAGATGTTGCCCTGCTCAAACGCCAGCACCGACATCACTTTGGCCATGGGCTGACAGTTGAACTCGATTTTGGTCTTCTCGATAAAAAGGTAAAGCGTCACCGCCAACTCCTGTCTCTTTCCTGTGACCTGCTGAAGGGTGCCATCAGGTCCCGAGTTCGATGTCGAAACGAGACTCACGCTGCCTTCCTTTCCGTGGGATGAATGAGCGCTAGGGGTAGCAATAGTCTCGGGGTCAGAGTACTGGCGTTGTCGTCGGATGCCGACTTTGAGACCAGTGACAATGTCTTGGAAGAACGGCACCAGAGACGGGTAGAAGGTGTTCTCGCACGAATGAATATTCACCTCGGCGTGAATTCTTGGAGGTCCTGCTGCTTGTAACTCGGCCAGGTTGTCCCCAAGAGGTATACGAAGAGTCGTCCAGAGCGATAGTCCTGGAATGACAAACCGATCCACACCGGACACCTCTGCACCAACATGAGCAAAGTTGGACTCTGATTCCGAAAACTTGGAAGCCTTGGGCAGCTTGGCGACGTAGCTCTTAGGGTAGAAGCGACAAACGCTGTTGCTGCAGGTGAAAGTGTTCTCGATCTTCCAAATGACGTTGGATGAAATTTGTGGCGTCGGGAGCTCGCTTTTGGGAGTCGAAGTAATTGAGACGCCATCAAATTTGTTCGTCGCCGAGGCCGTGGCTGCGTGCTCGACATTCAATGAGATCACCAGGTCCTTACTGTTGTCGTAGACATCAGTGAGTGTGTTGATGTATCGAACAATAGTGGGGTCGATGTCCAGCTCAAAACCTGAGACAGATGCCTTGGACGCGATCTTTTGATGACCCGGTGAATCCTTGCTTGCCTCGACCTGACAGGAGATGTTGGGGAACGACAGACGGTTCATCTTAGGGTGGCTGCGAGATCTGAAATGCTCGTCCTTGCTCTGATCGAACCTTGGAACGAACTGTGCGCACAGATGACTGAGTGTTCCTGAAGATGTCTCGCCACTCTTGGTCAGGACTGAAATGGAGGTAGCCGAGATCAGGAACGCCTCAACGAGTCTCTCGCTGCTGTCCATGATGTCTTCACGTCGATCAAGTGGAATCGCCACAGCCACATCATCAATTGTCAAGAAGATCTCTGTGGCCTCCAGCATCGAGCGGGCGTTGTCCTTGTAGGCAGGGACTTCCACATCCAGAGACTTGATAATCCTCTTGGTGTTGTCCGCCAGCTTGGTCATTTCCGTCGCCTTGAGTTCCTTGCGCCTCTCCAGTTCGTGCGTGTAATAAGAGTACATGCCAATAATCCTGCTGACTGACTGGGGCTGCATCAAAGCATGGACCTTCAAGAAGCTGACATAGAAGGAGCTGACCGGGCTTTCGGCAAATCGATCCTTGTCGGACGTGTTGGGACTGAAGTTTTGAACGTTCAGGTTGATGGTGATGTACGCGAGTCGAAGCTTCCGAGCGCGAATGTCTTCTGCACGCGATCCGAGTCGAATGTTGCCAATGTGGTGGTTCAAAGAAAGCGTGATACTCTGGGCATAAAGCCGCCAGGCTAGTCGGCTCCGGATAATATCGGTCGGGAAAGGTGTCACAGGAGCCGGGTTGGGGTTGTTGGTAATGACACCCTTGAGTAAGTCCGACTCGAAGTAGAGAACCGCCGAGGGACTCACAGCTGCAATACTGAGTCCGACCAGAGACACCTTGACGGAATAGAGTAGAGCAGAGGGGCTGGATGCTGGAGCAGCCGCTGGGGAAGAGGTAGTCGCAACATTGCCTCCTTTACCGAGAATATCAATCAGCTCGTTTAACTCTGCACCCAGAAGCGACTGCGCCGTCAGAATATGGTCCAGCATGTTGACGTTCAGTGTCATCTCCACAAAATCGAAGGAGACCGACGACTCGAGCTTCTTGGGGTGGCGAGTTCCACGAGCCAAGGCAGTAATCGAAGATCGTCTGTTCCTCGCAGGAGCGGCCGAATCGATGACATTCATCACACTTCCCGAAGCGCGAATGACTGGAAGGGAGAAACTGGCCGCATGCTTGTCCTCCATGAGCCTTGACTTTTCTGCGCCCCTCGTCTTGGGTTGATTGGCGATAAAGTCCACAGATTGTCGGAGAAGTTGGGCTGTGTAGGTGAGCTGAGGTGTGGAGAACGGCAAGCCAGGCGGAATGTCGTGAAGCATAAACATTAGATCGCCGGCTTCGTATTGGAAAAGGAGTGATGGCAACATCTGCGACTCGAGAGTCAACGTCTTGAGGACGACTTGGACCTTGAGTTCGCGCGGTACAGTTGGTGCGACAATCTTGGGTTGCTGCTTGCGATCAGCCTCCCACTCGTTCATGACACCTTGGAACAAAAAGTCAAAGCTCTGCATGTTCTCCTCTCGCCAGTCCTTGGCAAAGAGGTACAGTTTCAGAATGCTGCGAGGGAGGGCAAAGTTGACCTGCTTTACCGTGACAAGGAGGTTGATGACCTCGCGTGGCACGCTGGCCTTTGTCTGCTTGGGACGCTTGACTGGCGTGAACTGACTGAGGGTCGCCTCGGAGTTGATGCCGATGATGCCGAATGTCAAGAGCTCCTTGGTGGGCGCTGACGTCGCACTGTCTTTAGAGTAAAGACGTTCTTTGAGGGACGAGTTGATGCTGTTGATGTTGGTCGCCACTGAAGCGATCAATTTGCTGAAGCCTGACCTGACAGCCGCAGATCCATCAGGATTCGATCCTGAGCTCTTCGCCACCGAGATACCCTCGATGTCTTGGTTAGGATATGACCGCTGCTTGGCAAAGTTGAGGGCTGAAATCTGGATCTGCGAGACAATGACCTGGGCAGTCAAATTGTGGGCGGTCAAAGTTATGCGGATAGTTTCTACTACAGCCATGCCATTGAAAACAATGTCGAATCTATCAATGACCTCCAAGATGGTTGGTTCCTCTGCTGGCTTGGCGGAATTGAGAGCTTCGCGAGTCAATTGTAAAGATTGGCGCGGGGACGATGGAGCTATTTATATGATCGAATAAAAGCATACAACGGTCAATTGATGCTTTGTGCCCAAGAAAAGTAAACACTCTCAAAAGATATGGGCGGTGGTGGTATTTACTCTCGATGACCTTGCGGACCTCTGCCTGTCGTTTGTCAACCACGGGCTCCAGAATCTTGTTGAACTGGGTCGCAAAAATGCGCTCGATCCTGAGGATATGTCGAGTAAAGGCGATAATTACAGGGTTGATATCGATCTCTGCTGTCTTGAATCCAGCTTTTACCGCAATATCCAGGTATCCTGTCGTAAGTCGGCTCGATTCTGCAGAAACGGGCACTCCTGGGAAGAGCCCAGTCTGGGGAAGGGCATCCTGCTTGTACCTCGACTCAAAAATAAACTCCAGCCCATACACCTTCATCCTATTCTCCATCTGCTCGTCGTAGATCGCGGCTTCAAGCTCTCCTAAGCTCAGCTGGATCGAATTGGAAGAGAAGCGCAAAATCTCGTAGAGGACAGATTCCTTCTTGAGAGTCGCGTTCGACAGATTCGGCAAGGGTTTCCTCTCAAACACATCGGTGAACAGACGGCACTTCCTGAGATCGTCCATCTCCCAGCTCCTCCAGTTGGAGAACACGTTGATGACAATGTCATACATAGTGTCGGAACTGAACGCCTCCAGCTCTGGCTTTTTGAGGGCCTCCTGGAGAGTGTCTCGTAGAGGAGCAGGCATGAGACCCATGCAGTGCCGAATGTGTCCCAACAGTTTCCAACCGTCATCATTGCGGTAAATCAAGGTTCCGAGTCGAAGGGTCGCCGAGGGTCGGGTCAAAAAGACAGGATCGGTGTTAATTGCCTTCTGGGCCGAAAACCGAGCAATCTCTGAGAAGAGCGTCTGCAACTGCTTGGAACGTCGAAGCTGGAACCGGTTCAGGATAGTCTTGAGGTCCTTGAGGAATGTCAACCAGGAACAAATCGATCCTGCGACAATCTCAGCCGACTGATTGATAAACATGACGGCAAACTTCTCCAGGTTGGCTGAGAAGTAGTTGGGGTTGGACGAGCGAACGAGTCTCAGCTTGAAGTGCTCAAAGGTGATGTCGGCAATCACAGGCTCATTCAGGTACGACAGGTGATTGATTCCGAGGCGCGAGAACTGGTGGCGCGCATCGGGGATTCCAAAGAGCCTTGCAGTAGATGTCGAGACAAAGCGGGCGTTGAGCTTGAACTTTGTAAAGTCGACGTTGGCCCTGGACTCGACCACCTTGAACGAGGCAATGTGGATCTTGCGAGTGGCGTCAAACTTTTCGAATTCTTCGTCCTCAAGCTTAACCGCTCCAAGGATGGCCGCGTCGTCCAGGACAACATCAATGGCACATAAGTTTGCTCCCGAGAGTTCGTAACGCGTCTTGATCATGTTGATGTCGTCTCCACCGTTCAACGCGTCCGGCATCATCACATCTTGAATGAACCTCAGGTGGATGCGAGGGATGTTAACGACAAACTGCTGAGAGTGAAGCTTGCTGGGCTGCATGCTTGTCAACAGCTCAACGTATTCCATCTGAGTGACATCCAGCATCGTCTCCAGATCCCATTCCTAAGTTGATACGTAAGTCAGAATCAAAATCTAAATTGGTGGTAAAATATTGGCTCACAACGGCTATTGCATGTGGTTAATGAAACCTTACCTCTGCGTTGATGGCCTCAAGAAACTCTTGGATGATCTTGAGAAGGATGGGCGTCAAAAGTATCTTAACATCTTGAGTAGCCTCGATAACTAAAGTTGTTCGCTTCTCGTCCGAGATCTCCTGTCCTTTTGGTTGCGCAGATGATCCTAAACCATCGTACCGTGTTTTGACTCCAAAAGCATCGTCGAAGTTGGCGTGAGGATGGTGTCGTGGAATGTCCTCCATAATCTCGTCCGTCTATCGTAGGTGTGTGAGCATAGGTTAGTAAGGCGCTAGAAATTTGTTCGTCTACAATCCTTCAAAAAGAGGCATAAGCTTTACCTTGGACTGAGAGAACAACACCCTTGGTGGAGGCATGTAGGGGTTTCTATGATGAGACGAATGCGATGCTGAAACGGAGTATCTCTTGAGATAACTGCTGTATGGGATTGACCTGACAGGAAACGACGGCGAGCTCTTGATTTCTGGTTCGGTTGGCACTGTTTCAAAATGGAGTAGGGGATAGAGGTCAGTAAGTTAAATAAACGAAGCCTGCATGTAGACATTCAAAAGGATATTCAAGTTTGCGTTGAGAGTCCTAACCTTGTAACATCTCAGGTGATTCAAACTCGACGTCTGAATCCCCATCGTCACTAGAATAGCGAGGATCAAGGTCTTCCGAGTCCATGTCTTGCCACCGTTGCGAATCCTCCGAACTTGCGTCGCTGTCTGAGTCGCCGTCACTGGAGCGTCCGATAGAGAAGGAGGATGCTGATCTGCGTATTGGTGCCCTCTGGCCCTCTCTGAGTGAACTTGCGTTGGACGCATACTCGTACACCGACCCATTATCGGTCGCTACTTCGATAAACGAAGAGCCCCCACTGGCTATAGACGACCCCTTGCCCTTCATGGCTGGCAAAGGGGGAGAAAAAGGTCAGCTATGATATTTTTTTTTGAGGTGCATTATACATATGTACCAGCCGCGCCAGTGGAAGAAAATAAGGGCAATCGGCCGTACCTGCAGGATCTGATGTCAAAGGAGGAACATACAATGTTCCGAAGTGGTTGCCCTTAAAGTTGGGATGCGGGATAACTAAATAGAGTGCGCCAGTTAAATGTTAGCACGCTACTATCATTACAGTCTACAAAAACGCTTATTTCTTCACGCAAAATAGAGGTGAAGCGTACCTTGATTAGTAGCCTGTCCTTTCCTGGCGTAGATGTAAGGACATCTTAGAGTCTCTCGGTCTTGCTCACGGACAAAGTTCTGCTGCTTTTCACGTCGCATCCTCCAGTCGCCCGATCCTGTATAAACAGTGATATCGAACGCGCAGTTTAGACTAGCGATTTCCACCCATGGCGCCTGGTCATGGTGCATCTATTGCAGTCATAATTAACTTGCGTTAATTTTTGCGTAGTATGCTCAACAGCTGGGTTTGTTAACACAAAATAAGAATGATACATGGAACTTACTGGATCGGCTTCCCCTGTGTGGCTATCCTTGTTAGCTTCTGTCAACGCCATTGATCGAACTAGAAGCGATTGCAGCTTGAGAACAACACGACCCAGGTATCGCTCGTTGATCACATCGTCAAAGTGCAAGATCACACCGTTTTTCAGGAGAATTTGACTAACAACATCCTCGCCCCAGATTGACACGTCAACCTCCTTGACCGTCAGATCTACAAACGTGATGTCTGGAGGCGTCACGGTGGCATACTCCAGCGGGAAAGCATTGTCACCGTCCTTCAAATTGTAGGCGAAGGCCTTGGCGAAAGAGGTCACTCCGAGAAGGAAGGAGGGCTTGATCTGTCCGTAGATCGATCCAATGTCCAGCTTCCAGTTCGCCACATATGTCGTCGTCTTGGGCAATGGGCCGAATAGACGATGCGCGTAAACCGATATTCCTAATATGAGCCAAAAAGACATTGATGTTTAGAACTGAAACATCACTTTGTCAAAGAATAAAAAGTTTTCTCAGCCACTTTATATATGACAGCGCCTTACCATCGATATAAAGGTAGTTCTGGTCGCTTCGGGATGGCCTCACCCCATATTTTCCTGGCCTCTTGGCTACATTCCTGCTCCAAGTCAGCGGACTAATGGTAACATCCATATCTAAGGCAATAAATTGACGCGCCTCGTTAGGTCTAGGTTCTCAACCGGTTGTGAACAGAATACGTAGCCTGCAGATTTTACTTACCCATGTAGATGTCGAGGTTCCTCAGATCGAGCTGCAGCTCGGCGCAGGTGATCTCAGAGTAGTTGTCGCAGCTGTAAAGGTTCTCAGGCAAGATCAATGTCGTGTCCGTGGTCAAGAAATGGACATAGACTTCAAAGGGATCGCTCGGAGGCTATTAAAAATACAAACGTGGTTCTGTGAGTACGTGTTTTGGCACGAGCTGCGCTCAAATGACATGTTGTAGACGCGCATGAATATTTCGAAATACCTTGGCATTGGCTTGCTTCTTTTCTGCCCTCTCTGTGCCTGGAGCGTCGCTTCGCTTCATCCGATACTCCTCCATTGTAACAAAATTGAGGTAGAGTCCTGCATAGTTGTCCATCAGAATCAGCACGTAGCGGATAACATTTCCGAACAGCTTCACTGTGACTCCGTGGCCCTAAAGCGGGGACATAAAACATACACAGTAAGAATCACGCACTGCTTCCAAATACCTTATTCACTTTCATTCGCCTTTGTTATACCTTGACATCCAGGTTTAGAGACTCGATGTGACTAGGGTCAACAAAGTCGTAGTAGGTGTAAGCTCCTTTAATGGCGACTGACGGGATAACGGCAAACTCCTTTGCGTCCTTGGTTGAAAACTCGCCGAGTGTATGAGCAAGTGGCAACTGGATTTCCAGCTTTCCATTGCAAATCTATACAAGAGGCGTTCCAACACAAATACACGAATGTAAGCAACTTTTCATAACAAAGAGTTTTCTCCGTAAAACAACAGCGACTCCAAAGAGCCTTACCTCGACATCAAACTCGATGGACGTGATCTCAGGATTGTATTGCACGAATGGCAGAACGACCTTCAGGTCCAAAGTCGTTCCAGATGCAATGATGAATGCTATGCAATTGAAATACAAAAATTTAGAGTCGGCAACACTAGACTGGTAGAGGAGCAACAATGTCGCCAGATCACAATATGCCACCTTACCGTTCTCATCCATTTCTGTAGGTTCGTTGATAATATTGTGCTCGTTGACATAGGTGTACAGCTTGAAGTTGGGGAGCTTGATGTCAAACTCATACTTGAATGGCACAAAGTGAGCCATATCGACAGAAGGTCCTGATGTCCAGTCTTTGCTCAAATCCTGGATGAGGGTGATATGGTCCCTGAGCAAAAAAATGTTGGCCGAGTCCATAGTAAACTCAAAGTCCCAGTTCCTTTGCGCATTCCAGACCAAAGGATTCTGCAGCTGACACACCATCTAATTGAAGGCATCAGAGCAAACGGTTAACACATAGATCCAGGTAATTAGCTTCATACAGTTCCAAGATTCAACTAGGCGTGATTACCTTTAGCTCTTTGAGAGTGAGAACTGGGGCGTAATTGACACTCGAGGTGGTGATGAGGTTGTATAGCTCCACAAGCACGACATTCTTGTATCCATCCGTCCCGTAAATCATAGGAATGTCGACAGATATCAAGGAGCCACGATCCGCCTTCATCTCAAGCCATCCGAATGGTCTCATTGACTTTCCTCCTTGTACAGCCTGAAACTCCGGATCGTTGTACTTCCAATCCTACAAAACATGTCGAGATGAAGTGAAAAACGTAAGAATAAGAACTCGATTCCTTCTTGGGAGACTTTGCTCATCCAAAGCTACAGATTCATACCTTGGAGATCTCCTGCGTGGGTATCTTGATGGTAAAGTCGGAACTAAAAGTAACCATCATTTGTAGCGCCGCATGGATTCGGTCCTCGCCAGGCTGAGGCTCTGGTGTGACCTCGACACTCCGAAAAGAGTTGGGAAAGTAAAAGTTCTGAATCTCAGCGCGCTGTCGATCTGCCCATGGCCCATAAGATATCACAGCCTCATCGATAAGCAATTCAATGCTCCACTCCGGAGGAAGGTCAATGTCGGCCTCAGGTTGCTGCGATCGTTCAGGGACCTTGCCTATAATTCAGGGAATGGGCGATAAGCAACTGACAGCAAGTTTGTTTCTGCAACAAGAGAAGATTTCTTTCGATTTTGTCCGCGCACTAGTGTCCGTACCTGCCACATCCGTGTAGTATCGCAAGCCGAGACTGCTGCACTGAAGAATGTTGCGAACCATGGCATATTCCTGAAAAATGTTGCCCTTGAGATTGTCGTGTGAAATGTTTTGATTGTATCGAGGTAATCCATGCCACTCCTCAGCTACACGCCTCGATACTCCAAAGTGCCTTGCCCATGTGTCCTTCAATGGTCGGATCAATTTTTGAATTCTTGTTGGACGACGAGGCGGCCTAGGTCATGTGAAAATTACCAAAGAATCCTGGCGTTAGAATATCTGAAGTTCAAAGCCATCTCTTCCGATCATACATGCACATCCTGCAGAAGGCTCCTGACTTACAACTGTGAAATATTGGGGATATCCTGCCCCATATGCCGTCCGACAATCGTGGTATTGTAATCCGCGTTGGGCTGAAAGTCGATTGAAGGAGTCTCAAAAGTCACCAAGAGGACCGTCTTGTACTTGTCCAACGCTGATCGAGCCTTTGCATCCAATGAAAAAGAAAACGGAGGACTGATAAGTAAGTCGGTTGAGTTAAAGATGATATTCCGGCTGCAAACCATGGCGTTCTAGGTTTTTGTACCTTGGTGGCTGAATACATGCCATGCGCCCATGGAAACGAAGTAACCAATAGTGAAGGCAAGTGAGCGTTTCCCATGATAATGGCGCCAGTCTCGCAAGAAACTTTTACTGGTAAACATCTCCTGAACCAGCTGTCTTCAGAGTCGTCATGATCGTCATTACCCATTTTCACTATTACCAAAGGGATATATGAGGCTGAATGTTAATAAGGGGTTCTAGCACTTCTGACAATATGAGCAAATGTATCCGGGTTCTTTGACGTACATGACACGCTGGGATTGGTCGTGTCTGGTGTTTCGAGTGGCATTGAGTCCGGATTCAGCCCAAGTGTCGTTGCCAGAATATCGTATGCCGGTGTTCTGTTGTACATGAACCATTCAAGTCCCACGAGGTTACAAGTGATCCTACAATTGTCCTCATCCGCCATTCCTAACAATCAAAAAATCCATTGCAGAAATAATTAGTACCTCAAAGGTTTCTTTTGATGGCGCACCTTATTACTGCCTGTGCAAAAGTGTTCGTTTCCACACACATACACACACACAAAGAGTTCAAAGAGAGTGCACATCCATACCCATTCCAGAGTTCTTTGCTCCGGCAGCATCGTCGGGTATAGGGTCATCCTCCGTCCTCACATTCCACAGCCAGTATCGAAAGGAGATGTATCCGTGAAGGACGGTGATGGACTGATTCCTGGAGTAGTATCGGAAGTTTTTGAACAGGATCCGGCCACCCAGCGGGGCAATCTGCAACGACTCTATATATAATCGTTGGTCGAGCAAGTCAGAAGAAATAAAGGGTTTTCAGTGGACCTGTTAATGAGGAAAATGCAGCTGTTACGATTGACACGAGGTAGTGTTTGAGAGGAGTGTCATACCAAACTCGATATAGGCCTTCATGTGTCGCCATGTGAACCATCGTATTAATTTGGAGAGGAGCTGGGCAAAGACTCTACTGGCGAAGAAGAGGAAGAAGACGGCGACGAATACCACGACCAGACAGTAGATCAAGAAGGTCCAGAAGGCCGTTGTCGAGTTGTAGTCAACCAAGTTGATGTTTCCTGCCATGATGTATTTAGTATTACAAGTAGTGGTAGTGGTATTGTTGTGATGGAATGGTGATGCGGGGTGACGTGGAGTGCCTTCCACTTGGGCTAAGTTGTGTGTGTGTGTGTGTATGTGTGCGTATGTGTGACAGGGAGGCGAATGCAGCCTTCTGTGGGGCTTGAAGGTAGTGACAGGAAATGTCGGTTGTTGGTCGGTGCTACCAGGCTATCGGACAATGAGCTGGGGAGAGTGTGTCCATGAAGTGCGAAAGAAAGTGTCGAAACGAGTGGATGTCTCAACAAGGAGGAGGAATGTGTGATGTTCAAAAAGGACAAGGGAGAGTAATATTAGTGGCGGTAGGTGCAGTGAGACAGATGATGCGGTGGAGTTGAGTGAAGAGCAAGGAGAAGCATGCGATCAGCAGAGTCACACATAGAAGACTTCTTACCTTGCTAAGGTCTTAATTTAGTGTGACGATCTTTATTTGCACGCGCATGGTATGCTACGCGATCTCTTATTGACAAGGCACACATGAGCGCCCTTCAAGGAGTCCCTTGCCTGTGGAATGGTCCGACACGGTTCCCTCCTCTTTCTCTCTCACACCCTCTCCTGCTTTCTTCTCAAAATGGAACAGATCATGATAATTACCTCATCGCTCCTGTCGCGTTCCCGGCGTCCTGAGATACCGTACATACGCCCAAGCTCACGTAAGAAATGAAAAGAATGATTTGAAAAAAAAAATTACCTACCTAGGGTGTCAACTTGTCTAGGGTGTTTGCCAAGACAAGGGTCTCGACTATGACTATCACCCAAGCCAAGTATCCACGGGATGTCCTCCTATTGTTTTTTTTCTGCAAGTTGCGGAACACAAGCCCATTGGTAGTCTCTTCGATAAAATGGGTTGCCAAAGCGAAGGATGAGGTAGAAATGAATAGGAAGGAAGGGGGTCGGAGAAAAACAATATGATCAGAACAAAAACATCGCGCCGCCTTTTAAGCTATTGGGGAAACTAGGAGAAAATAGGACAACCGGAAAGAAAGTTATCAAAAAAAAACATAGAAGCGGCGTGTTTTTTTCTTGTTAGATGCCATTGCCCCTTGCTACCTTCATTTCTTTGTCTCTTTACCTTTGTTGACAATCACTCATGCTCAAAGACAAGCAAATATCTACAACAATGCGTAGACGCATCTTTCGACAGAGAAGACCAATCGATCGCCTTGTTTCTTGTCAGGAACACATTTTCGAGACGAACCAAGCACCACACTGACCCCATCTCTTTTTTTTTCCTTTTCTATTCTTGTTGGCTTGGTTTTGTACGACCATGTCTCGGTCACGTTGTCCTCCTGAATCCTGGGGTCCTACATTTGATTCCTTCCAGCAAGCCCTCTCATTGCTGTCACGATCCTCCTCTTGACTTTTGCAACAACCTCACATTGCGGCCTGGATGCGCCTATAGCAAGAATGCACATTTTCCGATCCATTGGTTCCAACAGCAATGTGTCGTTAGGAAGATACCTTATTCCGTGCATGATGTTTTGATTCTTATCTCGCTTTGTGTTGTTGGCGTCCGGTACAAACACCTGTGTATACCTCTAGGGATGTGAATGTGCTCAGGTGCATGATGCTTGGAAGAAGAAGTACATGGATGCCAAAAAAAACTGCGGCGTGTCTGTTTTACGCTTTTCACGCCAACACGGAAACTCTGAGGTTAACGCCATCGATAGCAAGTCGTTGTAGCCGATATCTGGCGACATAAGCGAAAGGTCGGTTGTCATGTTGTTGTTTGTTATTCTTGCTCTTGGCGGTTGCTGTTGTTGTTGTTGTTGTTGACAATATGGCATAGAAGAGCACGAGCATTGGGCGATGCAGGAGAATTAAGATTTTAAACTCGCTACTGGGAGTGGGTAAAGAAAAGAAGGAGAATGGTTCTAAACAAAGCGGCGCGTTATATCCATGCCGAGTGGGTTACCCATGTCACATCATGCAGGAGAGCTTGCTTGACAAGAGACAAGGCGTAAAACGTTCATCCATTTGCAATCTCTATATTTAACTTGTTTTTTACCTTCACAAGATGCCCTCACCACAACTAGGATAGACGCAATTGGGATCTAGCAATAACACTCAAGTCCTGTTCGACACGAAAGAAAAGGAAAAAAAGTAAGCGTTGATCAAGAGTAGGTTTCCGGACAAACACGCCATCAGGGCGCCTTCCGGCAGGCTCAAAGTTGAAAACCCCAAACAACCACGCAACAACGAAGGTACATATTCACACTCACACATAAAAAAAAGGTTTTGACAATTGTTCATCATGGACGTCCACGGAAGATATTGAGTGTCCCCTCCTTTATTTCTTTAGTATGTTTGATGATGCGGTTGTGCTGCAACCCAAATTGGATTTCCGGGAGACGGAACTCTCTCTCGCGATTGCTTGCCTCATTCGGACAGACGGAAGATTATGGGTGCTGCTTCGCAAACTGGATCGTCCTTTTGTTTATCGCCTTCTCCCCCGCCTCTCTCTTGTGCTTAACTCTCTTTCTCCCATCTCCCGTCTCTCTCTGTCCACAGCACGCGTTGTCTTGAAGTAATCAAAGAAGGAAAAAAAACATGATCGGTGCGCTTTTTCGACCCTGCTTGTTGAGAGGGAGGGGAGGGGCCAATTGTTCGACATCCATTGATGCATGTGTGCATACCCGTGGGCGTTTTCTGTTATTGCTTATTGCGTATGTGTGCAGGGTGTGCTTCTCGTGCGAAATGACATCGTTGTTCATTTCAACCCTAAATTGCGAAAACGATTGTACCGAACTTCCGAAGGGGAAAAAAATACCACTGCCTCTCAATTCTTCCTTTTGTCTTTGTATAAAGTCATTCACACCATGAGCTCTTTGGCTATGGGTAATACATACAGTCTCTACCCCACACGATGCAATGGTTTTAAGGGGAGCAAGGGGGATAGATAATGGGGATACCATGTAGTCGCTCTCAAATAAAAAAAAGCAATGATACAAGCACACATAAACGACACGAGTGGCCAAATCTAAAATGAAAGGGAGCACAAGAGAGGGGGGAGAGGGAGTGAGAGCACGGCCAGTGCCAGGCACACGGCTTGCTGTTTTGATCAACTCGGCTAGCCTCTAATTAAGCCATAGCCTTCGTTATCATGGGAATCATCGGGGTGTTGATGTTATTATTCGGCATAACGGTAGGAGCGCCTGAATGACATAATTGAGGGAAGGCAAAAAGAAAACTAAAAACAAGATTATTTTTGTGTCTCTCTAATTATCCTTCTGTTGTGTGAAAGGTGTGTGTGGCAGGGTCCACACAAGGACGTCAGACTCGCAAGGCAGAACCTTTCAAGCGTCACTTTCCGCAATTTGTGTAAAGAAAAAAAAAAAAAAGAGCGCCAACAGGAGGTAAAAGAGAAAATAAAAAGGAAAGGGGGTCAAAGACACTCTCCGGACGTGGAGAAGTTCGGACAAAAGCATTGCCTTCCGCTACTGCGGCTTGCATTAATCCTATTTCTACATGGTCATCCGAAAATATAGGATCCGCAAACGTAAAGGGGGTACAATGGATGACCACAAACCAGAGGGACAAGGCGCAAAGGGACTGATCGAAAATTACAACCTATCGACTCCTCCCCTTCCTCTCCCCTCGTTTTCTAGGAGTTCGTTTTCATTGTAAAGGTGCTGTCTCCTCGATCATCTACTGACGAGGCATTTCCAATCCTTTTCTGCCTTGGCACCGGCCTGTTCTTTTTTTCCGTGTGCCATTGGGGATGGAAAAACTATTTTGGACTTTCGGGGGGGGGAGTAAGGCATAAGTGAGGGGGGGGGGAGGGAAGACAAGAATAGAAGGGCAAAGCCAAGGCAAAGAAGGCTGTGGGAATGCACTGGCATAGGGACGGAAGAGGGTGCCACATTTCTGCGACGTACACACAGCCTTGAGAGAGGGAAGTGAGTGAGAAATGGAATAGACCGCGGTGGAAGGGGCCACGCACTACGATCGCCTTTTTGATGTTGTTGCCTTACCCCAACAAGGGTGTCTTTCACCAAAGAAAAAACCGTTGGTCAACCTAGACATAATTAGGATGTGTGCTTCGCTGTCGACTTTTGTCCCCGACAAGGTTGACGAGCTGCTGTAGGCCTGCATCAGCCTCACGAAAAAGAGAGGAGGCGAAGGGTTGGCAGGGACCTCATCGATATGGGCTTTGAGGATGTATTCTTGGCGCTCAGGCTCTATTTTGACTGATCGAACAAGGAGGACAATTGGCCGAGACGAACAAGCATAAAAAATGATTGACTGATGGAAGGTGGAAGGTGATGTGATATGATGGATGATGTATTGCTTGTAGGTAATATGTGATGGCTGCTGAAACCAGCAACAATCAGCAGCAAAAAAAAAAAAAAAAAAAAAAAAAAAAAAAGGTCTTGGCCTTCCTGGCTGGTGCGAGCCAAGACGACGGTCTGTTGTTGTTGTTATTGTTTTATTACGAGTGTTGAGAGAAGAACACATCTAATGACCCAAACAAACATTCATACGTGCCCCCGCAAATATCATGAAAAGAAAATAGCCATTTGAAGAAGTGCATAAATCCGGTTTCCGTTGCCATGCTATGTCTTGCCGTGAGGGTAACAGGTTAATAAACATCAAACAAAAAACAAAATAAGAATGGAGTCTGGGCACTCACTTTGATTTCTGTTGAGAGCTGCTGTTGACTTGTTTGTTGCTAAAACCACAGCTGACATGGAATATCATGACGATGATGTTGGCGATCGATGAGGCGGTGTATGGTTGGCCCCCGAAAAGGGAATTGCCAAGAGAGAGGCAGTATTAATCAACAACAAAAACGAGCTGCAGCAGGGAAAAAGAGGGTAAGGGCTCATAGTGCTTCCGGAAAGGATGAAGGAGCAGGCAGGAGCAAATGGAGTCAGAGGAGTCTTTGGACGCGTGTCCGATTCGTGTTCGTCCTCCTGCCGAACAAAAAAAAAAAAAAAAGATTGCCAGATGACCAGAATGAAATATTCTCCTACTCAATCCTTTTCTCTTCCACATACATTCAACATTTAGAGCGTTTTGTGCTGTGTCAGTCGTCTTTATTTTCGCTTGTATAGTTCTCCCATACCTTTAGTTTTTTACTATTCTGGAGCATGTAAAAAAGGAAAATCGACACAACGTTGCGCTTCTACTTTTGGGGCAGTCCTCTCACCCTTATTCCGTCAGCTCTTGTTCTCGATCAATTGACTTTGTTTCTTGGTTGCCAAGGAATGCCAACCTATTTGCTTGCTATCATGTCCTTTTTCATTGACTCCCCTTGTGGTAGTTAGAGAGATTCGCTTTTCCACTGCAAACAACTACATCTGCTGTTACTCACGTTGTATGCTTGGTTGGTAAAAAAAAATGGACACAGACGCATACATCGCTGTCATGGCACCATAATAATCTTATCGGAAATAAACAAGGATGAATCATGAACAGGAAATAACTACCCGCAGACCCATTCCAGCCAAGCCAGAAAAAAAAATACTGCGGGAGAGAAGGGAGAATCGCTCCGCCGCAACTAAAATGAAAAAATAGCCTTGCCACTGCCACGATCGACGATGAGAAGTGGTGTGAAGGTGTAATGAAGGAGGGTTGTGATTATTACGC
The DNA here is from genome assembly GCA_036320915.1 of Linnemannia elongata. Lineage (NCBI taxonomy): Eukaryota > Fungi > Mortierellomycota > Mortierellomycetes > Mortierellales > Mortierellaceae > Linnemannia > Linnemannia elongata. Next base: position 746,224 of record JAXBDG010000011.1, on the reverse strand, counting down.
TATTTTTCTCGCTGTGTGAACAAGGGAACATTCACGAGGGCATTGAATAGGTATAGAGTGGGAGAGGGAGAAGGTGAGAAAGGGGACGAACGGGTGGGTGGAGGCAGGGAAGTAACAAGGACGGAGGGGAGAACACAAATAAGGTAAAGAAGGAGGTGCCCTGCTGTCAACGCCGTCGCCGAAGATTCCGTAGTTGTTTACTTTGAATGAATTGGATTTTTAGAGTTGCTAATAATAACGTTACCCTTTGAGCAGAGCGAAGCAGCCTGTCCTGTTAGGACTCTCTTTGATTATTCATTCATTCATTCCTTTCACTTCGTCGCTTATTTCTTGTTTGCTGTTTTTTGTCACCACACTATCTGTCTTTCTCTCTCCACTCGGTGTTTTTGTGTTGCGCTGACACACCTCCACCCATTGACTCCTTATGACCTTGCACCTTCCCCATCCACCCTTTTTCTATAAAACCTGGGCTTGTCCCCGGTCTACCTCTTAATCAAATTCACCAACAAAACTCTCTCATCTTCACCCAAAAAGCCAGCACTTCTTTCTTATCTTGTTTCATCATCCTTGCCTGCCTGCCTGTCGTTTTTTAACCTTTTTTTTCTTTTTTTTCTTTTTGTTATTCCCTCTTGCTTGTGCATACCCCTCCTTCCCTGTCCCTGTTAACTACATAACCGACTGTCAATCTTCCCCTGCCTGTCAATTCCTATTCCTCGTTTTACTCGCTTGTTACCTATTATAGGTCTTTTTTTTCCTTCTTTCACGACCAACTGCTCAAACCTGATTCTTTGGCCTACCTTTTTGTTTCCCTATCCATATCCACATCCATATCCATCTCACGTTTGCAAATTGCCTCTTGTTGCCACCATTACTGCAACAACGACAACAACCCTCTCTTTTCATTTAAACTGTCTATCACAACTCCCCACTCTCCTCTCTTTTTTCTTTCTTCTTTCTTTCCTCCATCCTTTCTCGCCTTTTTTCCTCACTCGCCCACTCACTCAGCTCGCTCAATTCACCCGCCACACTCAAGCATCACATTCACTGACCTGACCAAGAACCCTTCCTTGATCCTTCTCGCCGTCCCAAACTATACACACCATGTAGGTATCACTCATACGCCTTCTTATTAACAACCCTATTCATTCCTCCCCTCGATAAAAACAAACATGACATTAAAAAAACAAGTAGACTTGCCAGGATCTAGGATCTGAGCGTTCTCTTTTACTCAATTGTAGAACCTGTTTCGCTGTTTCAACGTGTAACTGTATGCTCATGATCCGCCTGGCAATCCCAATATGCTTGTTGAGTCACTTTTTGCTGTATCTTTCTCACCTCTGTTTGATGTGGCCTAAAGAAGGAAAAGAAAGAGGAAGGCTAAGGAGTGGGAAAAGCTTCTAATACGCACACAGAAAACGCGCTTGTTATCTTCGGTTTTTGACATCGATAAATATTATTGAATTGGGTGGTTCATTTTTATTTCTTGATCTGAGTGCGCGGGAAATGTAGTGGCCAAAAGAAGGGATCGTTTTACTTAGCCGACCTGCATATTCAAAGCAAGGAACACACACCAGCACTTTGCCCCCTCCCTCCGGAAAAGAGATGACAGAAGAGAAAGAGGGAGGAAAAAAAGAAGGATTGCATTCTCCTACAGCCCTTCACTCAATGGAGATGTACATTGTATCTACTTTCGTTTACATCTTTTCCCTTTTCTTCACTTTTCTGCTCCCGTTTCTGGCAAGGGTCTTTCCCATCAAACCTGTTCTTTTCTTCTTTGGTTTCCTTCTTTTGCCCTGGCTGCGGATTGGTGTCCCCTCCTCCCTCCTGCAAGTCTAATTGACCAAAGTTCGCCATCGAACAACAAAAGTGAAAATAATTCCCGAACAATCAATGGACGCAAACACGCAGACATGTACATGTACGCCTTCATTCGACGAGTGGCCTGCGTTCGATCTGTCAAACAAACACACGCGCGCATCTTCTTTATCCGTAATGCATCAATGGTTTCTGACATATAAACCCTCGTTCTCCCCACCTTTTTTCCCATTATTTTTTCTTCTTCCTATCTCCCCTTTACAGGCAACAACCTCAGTCCATACACTCGCCTCTCTTGAGCGTCCCTTGCTCGTCTAACGTCTCGTCCTGCACATCGTCCCCCTTCTGCTCATCCGAATCAGGAGCTGAGCTCGACATTCTCGATCTGCCCGTCTCCATGTTCTTCCCCACCAAACTTACAGACGCTGGGCCTTCGCCCTCGCTCTCGGCTCCAACAGTTGGTTACACCCAGAGCATGGTCGAGTTGAATGCTGCACATAATGCTCTCCTCTTTGGCCAACAGCAACAGCAGCTGCAGCAGCAGCACCAACAACAACTCCACTTTCAACAACTCCAACAACTCCAGCAGCAACAACAGCTCCAATACGAAATGGCACACATCAGCCTTGGGTCTCCTCGCACTCCAACCACTCCAGTCAACTCCATCACCATCCCCGAACACAATTCACAAGGAGCCAGCCCCATCCATCTGGGATTCCCATCCTCGCCGGCCGCCATTCCATCGTCATCGGTTTCGACAGCCGCATCATCTCCCATGGCACCTAATTTCTCCAATATCAACTGTAATGGATCCTCAACCCCTATCCACCACCCCGCCCTCTCTCAATTCCAAAGCTCTTATCATTCGGCTCCCCGACAGCAGCAACAACAGCAACTGCAGCTGCAGCAGTCGCCCATGAATCAGGCTCCAATCCAGAATCCCATCTCGTCGCCATACTTTTCCCAGGCCGACAGCCCTTTTGTCACCGACGCTGCTGTTTTTGGTACCACCGACGCTCACGACATTGACCTCTTCCCCATGAACCCCGTTACATCCTCGATGCCTGACCACGTCCATTCGGTCTTGCACAGCTCCATTCACTCCCAAGAGTTCAACTCTGGCCAACTTGCTGTGCCTTCGGCTGGGTCCGACGCCGTGTCCAGTTCACAAGGCTCCCCTTTACTCCCACTCGACAGTGTCAAGCACGAGCGCCTCTCCCCAACCCTCCAATCACTCGGACTTACCACGGACATGTCACTCTTGTGCAATTGCGCGGACAAGTACCCCTGCGGCCAACTCAATCATACCGCACCAGCATCAGCACCTTTGGGAAAGTCATTATACTCGGTCATTGGCGAGGAGGATGAATTTGGCGGCTGTTATTCATCATCATCATCTGAGCGCGCAGGAAGCGAAGATGGGAGTGATGCAGGGTTCTTTTCTCCACTACCTTCGTCCTCTATCGGTACCAAACCTTCTTCGTCCTCATCAACTTTCCGCTCAGGTACACGACCGAAGTCAATGCTGGTGACTTCGTCCTCATTCTCGTTCTCGGGCCAACCTTACGAGTCTCCGTTCCACAAGGACTCCTCTATGGTCGCACAACCGCGTCCTCGTCGCTCTTCTTCTGGAACATTTGCGTATTACTCGCCCGCCACCGCCACCTCTCTCCCCACATATACCTTTGGTGCTGGTCACCAATCCTCTCATTCTCAGTCACATCAACAGCAACAACAACATAACCAGCATCAAGGCCAGCGACCTACTATTATTCATCACCCACAGCAGCAATATGTTCAGCACCTCCTTGACCCCGAGATGGTTCCCAAGATTACCGATATCCATGTGTGTCCTGTTTGCCAACGCCGCTTCTCAAGGCCGTTCAACCTGCGTTCGCACATCATGACACATACGACGTCGCGTCCTTTCCCCTGCGACGAATGTCATTGGAGGTTTTCTCGGCAGCATGATCTTCTTCGCCATAAACGAGCCAAGCACCCCGGATCGGTTCCCCCTCTACCTCCTAAGGTCCCCAAAGTCAAGACCGAAGAGTAAATTAAGGGCTTCTCCCTCTCTCTAGAAGAAATAAAACCACGTTGACAGTCACATTTGTAAAAAGAAGGAAGGCAGGTCTTAAGTTGCTGTGGTCCCATGTATGTGTGAATGCTCGCGTGGAGAAAAAAATATTTTGGTGGGCCATTCACTCCCTGCGAATCTCTCGTACTCAATCATCTCTCAAAATGTATCTGAACTGGAACGTCAGTTTTTTTTTATTTTTTACTCTCTTCTCTCTCTTCTCCTCTTCTCTTTACTTCCCTCCTTTCGCTCCTCCTCTCGCTCCATTAATACCCATCGACGTCAATTGCTTGTTGATCTCCCTCCCTCCTCTTTCACCTCCTTTCTTCTCTACTCTCCCTTGATTCGCTCCTCCTTCCACTTCGTTACGTTCAGCCCCTTTTCAAACAAAATGGCGTCTAACGGAGTTCAGGAAGCGTCTCGTTACAACATATCCGACGGAGCACCACCACCACCCCACAACGGAGGAGGAGGCATCACAAGTGCAGGCCACAGCAGCTCAAACAGCGTCAGCAGCATCCATAAGTCCAGCAGTAACAACAATGGAAACAGTAACAACTCCACAGCTGTTGGGTCAAGTACAGGAGTCAACGATCGCTTCACTAAGGATCTCGGCAACAACAACCACAGCAATGAAAACAACGGAGCTATGAGTGAAGAGGACAGCTCGCCTTCAAAGTTCTTATACCTCCTCATCACTTGTCTGGCAATCGGAGGATTCCTGTTCGGATATGATACAGGAGTTATTGCAGGCGCACTGTTGCCGATCAAGGAGGAATTTGGACTCTCGAGCCAACAGCAAGAGTTTGTCGTTGGAGGTGAGTTGTTTTTTTTGTGAGGGAGAGAGGAGAGAGGTGCGCTTAATTTTTTTATTCTCATCGAGATAAGAGCAACAAACAAACAAACAAAAACAAACGACCGGAACAAGAGGGCAACTTTAATACCGATCGTCGTTGTGGAGGGAGAGTGAGAGAAGAGAGACGGCAAAGGCAAATGCGATCATCATTCCACCCTTACACTTCATTTCGCCTATTTTTCCTCATGCCCTTGCTTCTTTCTTTCCTTATAATCTTTTTGCCCTTGCACTTGCCATTGTTATCTCCCTTGCCTTTCCTTCTCCTTTCCTATCCGTTCTTTCCTCCTTACCCTTCCATTCCTTCCTCCATTGGTCTCCTCCCGACATACATTTGTTGCGCCATTTATTTTTTGGTACCCAGACTGAAAGTGGGACACAGAGGGCTCTACTCTAGTACTTTCAGATACCTCGGATGCCGTTTTGGTTCATTTTTCTTTTCCCTCTCCGTTACTTTCTTTCTCTTGTTGAATCTCTCCTGTATTCCCTTGTGAACGGAGGTCATGCTTGAACGACTAATTTTTTTTGTCACACAAAAGATGATTTCTATAACTGTCTGTTTCCTTTGCCCGTTCTTGGTCTACTTTTCCATTTTTGGACTTACATTGAGAAAAGTACCTCTTCTGTTGATGATTTGACACTAACAAACTCCATCCAACAACACCTTTTCATACAGGAACAACACTGGGAGCGATTATCGGTGGACTGTTGGCAGGAGCGCTCTCAGATCTTGTGGGCCGCAAACCTGTGACGCTGTTGTCGTCGGTGATCTTTGTAGTCGGGGCCGCCTTGATGACTTTTGCACATGCTTACTGGCTCCTCCTCCTGGGACGAGTCGTAGTCGGAGTTGGCGTTGGTAAATAAGATGTTGCTGATAATGGACATGATGGCCATGATGATGGAAGATGATCAAGATACTCTGCAGGTGGGAAGAAAGTAGAAAAATGCTCCTGACACATCTTATCCTCATTTCTTTCTCTCTCCATTACTCGTTTGCTATTGCGACGCGAATAGGTCTTGCTGCATTGGTTGTTCCATTGTATATTGGCGGTAAGTTGAAAAGGATAAATGTATATGTTTGTTCAACAATCTCCTCACTCTGACAAAAAAACCCTAAAAGAAAAAAACAGTGTACTAACAAAACCGTACTTCCCTTATGGGGTTCTTGTTTTCATTCCAATAGAGCTCGCCCCAAGGTAAACAGCACAACAGCCGTGGATGCAGGAGAAAGGACACGACGGCACTTGATACAGGAGTCTGGATATCTAACGGACGTATTCATTTTATTATCAACAAATCCTTCATAGCGCATATCGTGGACGCTTGGTGACAATGAACGTGCTGTTGATCACAGGAGGCCAATTGGTTGCTTACCTAGTCTCGTCGGCATTGACAGATGTGAACGACGGCTGGCGCTGGATGATGGCCATCTCGGCCCTGCCTGCAATCCTCCAACTCGTCACCCTTCCTTTCCTCCCCGAATCGCCTCGTTTCCTGGTCAAAAAGGGCGACATCCCTGGAGCTATGGCCGTGTTGAGACGCTGCATGGGACTCTCAGATGCCAATGACGACTATATTGCAAAGGAGGTCGATTCGATCCGGGAAAGTTTGGAATTGAGCCACAAGACTCGGTACCGGGATCTGTTGCGCAAGGATCTGAGACGGCCCTTGATTATTGCCTGCTTTATGCAGTTGTGGCAGCAGCTTTCGGGATTCAACACGGCCATGTACTATTCGGCAACTATTCTTAAGATGGCGGGTTTCCCTAATGCCAAGAGCGCGACCTTGTTTTCGCTTTTGATCGCCGGAACCAACATGGTCATGACAAGTAAGCTTGGACACTTTTTTTTTTCTTTGTATTGTGGACTTATTACGTAGTTCCTTAAGGTGATGATTTGGTACTAACGTAGGTCTATTTACTTATTTTTATCGTAGTGGTGGCGATCAAGATTATCGACAGGGTTGGACGCAGAAAGATCTTGTTAGTGACAATGGTCGGAATGATCGCAGGACTGATCGTCTTGGGAGTGGCATTCATCAAAATCGTCGGATTCACCGTGAAACAAGACGAATGTGTCCAATACGGCGACAACTGTGCAGCTTGTCTGACCGACGACCGATGCTACTTTGCAGATGCCATGAACACCTGTCAGGACATGGGCTGGGACGGAAACGGCAAGAGACCGATCTACACGGGCGTCTGCCCGAACCGATCTCAGGGAATCAAAGCTGGAAGCTGGGTTGCTCTGGCTAGTTTGGTCTTTTATGTAGCCTCGTATGGATTGGGACTCGGAAATGCGCCCTGGTTGATTCAGAGTGAGCTGTTTCCTTTGGATATCCGCGGCAAGGCTACCGGCATGGCAACAGGTAACGTTTTTTCCCCTTTCTCTTCGTTTGTGGCTAGCAGCGTTTGTGAAATGGAGTTACAGTCTGAACTCCCCTTTTTTTTGCACCCTACCATTTCTCAACCTTCTTTATTCCCTTTCGCTAATCCGTCTATCTTGGATCCAATTCTTCAGCTTGCAACTTTGCCGGAAACTTAGTCATCTCACTCACATTCCTGACGCTGACCCAAAGGATCACCGCTACGGGCACGTTCTGGCTCTACGCCGGAATCTTGGTCATCGCCTGGTTGTTTGTCTATTTCTTGGTCCCCGAGACTGCTGGTTTGAACTTGGAGGATATTCAGGAGTTGTTCCGGACTGAGGCTGCGGGCGAGAGTGGGCCGACGTATATTATGGGTAGTCGTGACGGTGATGAGGGCGTTGGTGCTGGTGCTAATGAGGATGGACGGAGACGGCGTCGTGGGCAGGGTGGTGCAGAGGAGCTTTAAGGCTAATACAACAAGTAGGTCCCATGGAGAGAGTGAAAATATGAGTGTCGAGAGAGTTATGGTAATTCCAGCGTATAAAACCTGAAGGATGAGAATAAAAGGTTGCATCTTCTGAATGACTAACGAATGTACATCGTACCTGTGGAAAAAAGAACATCAAGGAGCTAGAATTTAATTCTTGCATTCTTTGGATGATTGACAGATCGTTATGCTCGTGAGAACAAATGGCGACAAGAAGGTTTATGGGCCACATTTTCGTACACTCTATCCCATATTCCAATATTTCCAGACTTTTTTTTTTTTTTTTTTTTTGTCATGTTCCTCTTTTGCTTCCCTCTCTGCCCTGTACGAGTCAGCGTTGTTGTCTATTTCTTTTCTGTTTTCGCTAGACAGGACGAGGACGCGTTTTAATTGACAGGACGCGTTTGAGACAAGGGGAGAGACTGCTTCGATCTTTTGGTCGTTGATCAGTAGATAGTTCGATACGTCCAATCTCCCCTACGTTTTCATTTTGTATGTCGTTCGTACAAAATGAAAAGTAGGGGAGAGAGTCATTATCTCAAAAAAAAAAAATTCTTTCTTTCCTATTTTCCTTTTCCTCTCTTACCCTATTTCCTCCTTTCCTACTTACTTTTGTTCTCTCATATTCCCACCCTTTCTTTCTTACTATGCTAAACACATCCTTTTCTTTCTTATTATCCCGGTTCTCTTACCGACTCACGCCTCACGCTCCGTGACACGCAAGACCCTCCACTCCCACACACACACATACAAAAGTCAAGTCGTCATGAAAGGCATTATCACAACCAATGCCCGTCCATAAATAAGACCAACCCACCCCATCACTTACTACGAGTTCGGAACAAGGGAGAGAAAGAGGAGACGGACGAAGTGACGAGTAGACGAGCAGCAACAGCGAGATCATGAGGAGTGAATACCAGAAGACATATCTTTTAATCAAGAAAATGATATTTGTAATGTTACGATTGCTTTTAGTAGTTGTGGATTGTCGCTGTATGTAAGACAGGGGGGAAATCCTTCATTACGGGGTGTTTTAATCAATCATCCATCGATCCCCCCACCCACGAGTCGGGGAGGGAGGAGAATCGTAGATTCCACTCCGGTGGGAAGTGACGAAAAAAAAAATGTACAGAAATGAAAAATGTGTCAACGAAAAATGAGCCGGGGGATGGTGTTCGACAGCCCTCCAGCCCACAAAGTCGCGGTCTCTGCCTGGACTCTTCTCTTTTTTCTGAATTACTCTACACGATTGAGCGAGAAGGGAAGGAAAACCAACCAACAAGTACTCTCGTGCCACTCAAAAGTGTGAAGGAGCGAAACAACAGGGTTGAGGTTAGGCAAAAAAGAAAAAAAAAAAAAAAAAAATTGAACCAATTGGAGATATGATTATTGGTGTTCACTCTTCCACCATTGAAATGGGCATAGATGAAAGAAAAGGGTGGAGATCACGACAGCAATCACTTTGGAAAAGGAGAGGGAATGACTGCATCGTGCGAGGGTGATAGACGTAAGGGAGAGGAGGGATGCGTGTCAGTCTGACAACAAGGCAAGGCGCCAAGACAGAGCAAAAAGGGACAGTACTCCAAAGGGCAAGAAATTTCAAGTAGCAAAAAAAAGGGGGGGCTGATCTGAGCGAGAGAGCAGAGACAGAGAGTGATGTGAAGAAAGGAGGAGTATGGAATCCCCTTTGTACTCCAGAGGGTGAAGGGGAATTCTTTCGATCCGCAGACGGTATCCATTCTGGTTGTTGTTTTGTGGACTGGAGGCTTGTAGTTGAGATGAGCATGTTTGGGCTTTAGTCTCGACTCTAAGAGCAAGGCGAGCGAGAGAGATAGAGACAGATGAAGCGTGAGTGATGAGCTAAGACTATGGGCCATCTAAGGTTTGTCCTTCATAAGTCAGAGTTTGATGAGTGTGCTCAAGTCCGCAGAAATACCATCTCGGATATTTCATACATTCAGTCCCGTGAGAGTGGATTCGCTCTCTCGTGTTAGTATTAGTGTCCAGCTCTCCTTCATAAGATCTGGTTCTTATAACCTTTTTTTTTTTTTTTTTTTTTTTTGTTGGTCTTTTGTCCTCCTTTTCGTCTTCAATTCACTTCATTTCTCTTTTCTTCTCTCTTCTCCTCTCTCCTCTGTCTTCTCCTCTGTCTTCTCTCTCCTCTCTCTTCTCTCTTCTCTCTTCTCTCCTCCCTCTTCCCTCTTCCCTCTTCCCTCTTCCCTCTTCCCTCTTCCCTCTCACAAAATATCTCAAATCGACCAATCACCGCCCGCACTCGCCAACGGACACTTGTTTTTACCACTTCCTGACACTAACGACAATCTTCCTTTGCACACGCATACATACACTCGTGTCATACATACGCTTGCACCATACCCTTACACGCAAACAACAACAACAACAACAACATTACAGCCACTCACACATACACATATACCCACTTCATCCACCTTCTTCAAAAGGCATACTTCCTCCACCTTTATTTTCTGCCGTCGCTCATTCGCTCATTCGACAACCTAGCCCTCGGTCCATTTCACCCATTCCTCATTTAATTCTCATTCTCATTGCAAGCACACCAACACCTACTTTCCTCCTCACATTCATATAATTCACTACAGCCAGGTACACAATCGAATACGACTCACCGTCCACTGTTCATTCATTTCCGCGACAGATAATTCGTCGCCCTTCACCGGCGTACTTTGTTCGACGGCTTGCATGTAGCCAATTGAACACAGGCTATAATATTCAATTCTTTACGTGTTGCTCTCCCACCTTCACTCTCATTAACCCTTCTACTCTCACGCACTAAAAAAGAGACGATACTGACATTTACTTTTTTTTGGCACGACTCACTGTTGGCAGCTCTGGGCGACCCATCTCCCTTAACCTGGTACAATTAAACAACAACAAGCAAGCAAGAAAAGGTATGCCTTTCTACCTGATTAAGAGTCCAATACACCCTGCTGTTCGTCTGACCATCACTGGTTTAAAAATACACAAAGGGGTGATTTGAACTCAACGACAAAAAAAAACCACTCTGCTGGGACGTTGGCCCACCAGAGTGGATTTCGTTTATTTCAACATCGCGTTTTACCTGCATTTTTTTTTCTTTGCCTCTCATTTTGATCCGAATGACATCGATCCTTCGAACCTTTAGCCAAACGGCCGAACCTACATCATATTCTCCATCCCCCTTCTGCTCGCTGTATTCTTTTTTTTTTCTCTAATGAAGACCACTACCCCTTCTTTTTTTTATGTTTTCTTGGACAAAGCTTAAGAAAGAAAGAGAAAGAGATGTGCGAGATGTAGAAACCAACTCGAAAATCTAACGCTAATTCGCCATTCTATTTTTTATGTTCAAGGGAGCTCTTTCAATATCGGTCACAGACCCGCAATCCCTCTCCCCTTACCCCATATTCACTTTGCTTCAGTAAAAGCATTGGAGTGAATAGTTTAATGGATTCAAATTCAAGGTAACTCACAATATGCAAAACTATGCAATAGAAATATTCACGCGCCTTGGGTAGTGCTGCTGATTGAGGGTACAGAAAAAAAAGATGGACAAAAGGCAGAAATGATTAAAGGGGTATGGAGGGGGAGATGAAAGAAAGAGATGACAGAGAGACACAGACATACACAGAGGAGCAAGAAGAGGGGCAAAGGAAGTCAACACTTTGAGGCGTCTGAATGGGCATGCAGCGAGCGTCACGTCTTTTTATTAGGCTTGACTCTTTGTGCCTTTTAGTGCCTCGACCCGGGGGTTAATTCTCCTATCGGTATATTCCATTGTGTTTCAAAAAAAGGAGAACTCGCGCACCACACGGCCATGAGTGGTCGCAACGGGTCATCACACCCGCAGGACACCATGCTCTATTGTCTCCAGTCGCAGTCTGTCAGTCACGGAGATGTAAACACGAAAGAAATGGTTACCAGCTAGTCCAAAAACTGCCCAGGTTACTCGATCATACAGCTTCACTTAAAGGAAAAAAAAAGGAGGTGGAGGAGAAAGATGAGGATAGAGAAAGTAAAAAAAAAGATATTATTGCTGCAGCACTGTTGTCTTGACTAAACCCCTTGTTATTCTACTCACCTTTCTTACTACCTTATTTCAATTCACTGGGTTTGCGTATTCTATGTTGTGTTACTTCATGGTGGATGTTGTACATGGATATGTCCCTAGACCGCCATTTCGTAGATGACGAGAAGGGACGGACACAGGAGATGAGGATGAAGCAAACGCAGGAGAGAAAGAAGGAATTGGAATACTGGCACGGGGCATTGGACAATAAATTGCTTCTTCTATCGAGAAAAACGAGGTGTACCCTGTCCATTTCTGGCACGACTTTGTTTGCCAATGAAGGCAGCGTGAGTCCAAGCTCTCGGCATAATCAACCTTTTTTTTATATATAAGAGGCGATGATCCACCCGATTTTTTCCCTATTTATCCATGCCCTTTTTAAACACATAGTACTGAAGCACCAATACTTGCCCAGTCTACCGCGCTCTTCTCCTTGTTCTCGTCTATAACACATCCACACCTATTGGTCTCGCTTTCTTCTCCTCTCTTCTCCTTCCCTTTTCTTTTCTTCACTGCCTTTTTCATTCACATCCTCGCTTCTCGGATTGCTCGTCATGGAGGACGACAGTTTCAATTGAGTTAGGGGTTCAGCCTGCCAACTACTGTGTCAGCATCAGAATCCACATCGCATACAGCAAACAAGTGCAACACTTTGGTCAACAAACAACAACACCAATGCAACAAATAGTCCATCCTTAAAGCTGACCAACTTTTACTCCCTCTGTTCATCCTATAACCATGGCCGTTTCCGACTGTTTGCCCCTCGCAGGACCTATGAGTTGACGATGGAGCAGAATCCCATCCATGCCCGGATGTGCGGGTTTGGTGATAAGGTAAGTCAATGTTCTTTGAGAACAAGTAGAAGAAAAATTGCCTTTTTGCCATGGTTGCTTGATGTATTGCCTTTGAAGAATTTTCTCTTTGAGAGACTGTACGCATCGGCGTGCATGCCTTCGGAAAATAAACGGATTCAGGAAAAGTGATGACAAGGCGAGAGAGTTAAACCCGGTACCCATATCTATTTTAACACATTCTCCTACTATTGATCTTCTTTCATACTGCATTTAGGATCGACGACCAATGGACCCTCCGCCAATTGTGCGTCTAACGGTTCGGGAAGGAGACGGGTCCCCTGTAGACCTAAAGTAGGTTGCAGCGACAGCAATTTGATCCGCTCGATGTTGTTTGAGTGATGATGTAGCATCAATGACACCAAACACCATACCAAGTCAATCAGTGTCACCCATTTAACCCTTTTCACACTTATCTCTCCCAACTATTCTTCGGTCGCGCTCATTTTCGAAACGAACCTAGCGTTCCTGGCGCCGTCGACATTTCGCAATGCATGGTCATGGCAGAGCTATTCACAGTAGACCAGGCGCAATCCTGCTCACTCGTCGCCAATCCCGCAACAACAACCATCATCCCAGCCACACCGGAAGTCAGGACTATTGGTGATTCGACCATGTCTATCCTCCACCTTGCTGTCCCGCCTCCGATATCCACTCGCAATCTTACAGGATCCACAGGCGCATCGGGCGATCTACTCAAGGACTTGACCGGGAACTATGGCATCTTCTTTGCCTTTCCCGACCTTAGTGTCAGAACAGACGGCATGTACACCCTAAAGTTTTCATTCGTGATGTTACCCGAGTGAGTAGCGCCGATTCTTTTTTTATGCTTTCCATTAGTGTTTGAACGTGTCTTTGCTGCCTTGGTTTAGTGAAAAACTCATGTGGACAATTGTAATTTCTTGCAAATAGATCACCATTGGTTCCATCACCAGTCCTCGCAACGGTCTTCTCGGCACCGTTTGAAATCTTTCATGCAAAACGCTTCCCAGGCATGATCAGTAAGTCAGAGGAAACATAGACGGAGAAGAGATTCCTTTTCAGGCCTTTTTTTTTTTTGTCTGTTTGTTTGTTTATCTATTTGTTGTGGTGGTGCATGTTACATACTCAGTGGTTTCTATTGTCATGCTAATCCAGACTTGGACCCTTATGAGATGTGTTTGATTCTCACTATTATATCACTGTCTTTATGGTTGAAATCCTTGGTCTAGAATCGACGCCGCTTTCCAAGATGCTGTTTGACCAAGGTGTACGGATTCCATTACGAAAGGAGACGCGAGTAGGGCGCAACAGAGCGCTAGTACTATCAGAACCAGAAACCGCCAAGCAGGATGCAGACAAGATCGAGGATATCGAGGAAATGGATGGCAAGGAGGTCTGATGCATGTCTAATTTTTTTTTTGTCTTTACTGTCGACAACTTTGCTACATCGAGTGATCGCCTTACCCATCAATAATATCCAGCGACATCTCTCATTCCTGCATTTCTTTTCAGTATTTGCCACCAAAGACCCTACCCCTATATTTTCTTTAATTGCGTTTTTGTTAGTTACGTGAAACGATCATGATTGGTCCATGAGCCTGGCCTAACCCATGCGCGAGTTCAATTATGCCTTTTTTGTTCAGTTGTCTTTGTCTTTGTTTGACACCAAACCCCTTGCCTCCTTATAAAAGAAGGGGCGACAGGGAGTAGGGGTCGCGAGTTCAACTTACCATATCCCCTGTTTTCTCCCTTCTTCTATTCATAATCTATACGCTTCTTTGGTTCACCTTCTCCGCTTACCCGGTTTGCTCCCCACTCGGCTTTTTCTTGATTTTTTTTTTTTTTTGCCTTGATACACGACGATGCTCCTTTCGTAATGTGTGACGATGTTATGGTTAAGAAGGTTGTTGGTAAAAACATCGATTGTGGACTGAGTACTGGAAGTGAGTAACACATGCATTCTTTGCAAAGAGCAAGTTCCAAACAAATAAGACACTCAGGTAGAATGACGTCGGTTATGCGTTATGCGTAGGGTGTATGTATTTTCTTCTTGATGACCCTGATCCCGACCCCGACCCTGACCCTGGCCGTGATGCCCCGGCGGGATAAAAATACTAATAAAAATTCAAGCTCATGGCGAAGCAGTGAAGAAAGGTGCCCTCGGGCGAAAGATATTATTCATTTCTGATCACATCAATTTGGACCACGCGCCTACCTGCCCCGTGACCTTCCTTCATTGTAGCCGAGAAGTTAGGATAGGTTCAGTGCCAGGGTTGGCCAAAAGTGAGACGATGGGGTTCTGTATTGCACATGCAATGAAGAAGGGGTCTTAAAGGAAAGGAAGGGTCCTTTTTGTTGTGGAGATCGACTAGGGAAAAAAGGAAGAGTGGAAGGAAGAACACTATGGCATGACATGGCAATCTTTTAACATCTATCCATGTCATGCCATGTTGCCAGCGGGTGATTAATTGGTGGTTGACTTGCCGACGACGGTATCGAAGGTGGAAAAAAAAATGAGATGACAACGAGACTCAAATTGAGTGGCGGAGAAAGAAAGAAGACACGACGAGATGCACAGGGGAGGGAAGGGGGAGAGCGAGAGAGCAATTTAGGACGCCACCTTGGTCTCACCTCTATTTGACTCTTTGACTCGAGTGTTTTTCTTCTTCCGTTTCGCTCTTCTCGACACCCGTACATCTCTTTCTTTTACTTTTACTTGCTCACCCACACATTCCCATACCTCGTCCACACCTTCCACAAGCACACTCTCACTCTCACTCTCACCTTCTTCACCCCTCCCCTCCAAACAACACATACTCACTCACACTTTCAACAATGGGAGCAAAACACTCAAAAGAAAACAAGGACCTTGCCAGACGTACCCACTGTAAACTATCGCGAACACTTTCTTCTCCTGCCTTAATAAACTACTACCCTCCTCTCGTCTCTCCTCTTCTCCTCTCTTCTCTTTACCTCAAGGACAGTCAACTCATCACCATCTCTTGTTTTTGTTTCTCATTTCATTCACCTTCTTCGCCTCATTAGTCTCGAAGCGTGAGATTAACACTCTCAGACGCGAGTTTGAAAAGACGTCAAACGCCTCTCGGTCCAACGTCCTCACCGAGGCACAGTTCAAGGAGGCAAGTATTTGTCCCATACACACACTTATTTTCTATTTCTTCTTATCCGACTCGTTTGCTGACGGCAGGGACAGAGTTGGCTACCGACAGGGGTCTGGAGCACTATGTTTTACGCCCACAACAACAAAGACAACCCTTGTGTCCAGAAGAGTAAAGACAAGAGAACAAAACCAAAACAAATAATCAGGCGCACGTCTCTCTTATCTCAATGGTTTCTTGTGTGGGTGTTGTCTGACACTCACTTGTGAAGCGCAGGACAGGACAAAAAGTGCGAGTGGCGATAAATTGTGTGACCAATCGACGCTTTGCACTCTCGGGGAACCATTCACAACAAAGCAACAAAAGAAGCAGGAAAACAACGCTGGCAATGGAGGCAATCCTATATGCATAAACACTTGGGTTTCTTTTTTGTCCCTCCCTCTCTGTCTCTGTCCATCTGTTTGTCCAGAGAGACAAACAGAGGGAGGGAGAGAGAGAGGGAGAAAAGAGTGAGCCATGGCCTCTTTTTTTTTTGTTTGTTTTACAGTTCGATCGCACGCTCTCTCAATCACTCACACTCTTTCGCTGTCAATCCTCATTGATATTGCATTATTCAAAAATATCCGACGAAGACAATTGGGGATTACCAAAGGGCTCTTTAGCTCAATCTGTCCCGCGTTGCTTTGCTCAAGTCAGCCAGGGAAAAAGAGTAGGAGAGGGAACATACGGCTGGTATCTTCTGGAAGAAGATAATAATAACGACAAGCACCAAAAAAAAAAAAAAAAAAAAAAAAAACAACGGGTTCATTCAACACACGTTCGGTTTTTTTCGCCGTTTTTATGTCTCGCCTCGGCCCTTCGTCTACAGCATTAACAACAGCAACGACGACGACACTTTGCCATCGATGACAACGAAAACATGGATGACAACTTTAACCAAAAAGGAAGAGACCGCAGCTTGAAACTACTCCCTTTTCTCTCACGCAGCGAGCCCCCTCTCTCCTATACCCTACTCCTCGCTTGCTTGACATATCTCACTAATCTAACACGTTGTGTTCTTTTCTAATAGACCTTCCGTCGTATCTTGCATTCCTCGCCCTTGGACGATGTTTTCCTGACCAGGCTGTTCTCCGCCTTCGACACTAACCCCAATACAAAGGGCGTTAACTTTAAAGAGTTTATTGAAGGCCTTTCCGTCTTCATGAAGGGCACCCCGGACGAGAAGCTCGAGCGTAAGTTCATTTCATCTCTGCTGACGGGCGTCAATTTGTCTCGCACTTTGTTTTCTGGAATAGTCTGATGACCTACCTACCACCCCTTGCTGCCCCTGGCAAGAAATGAGATGAGCGTCTGGAAGGATCCGTATTGATACGACAAAACAGACAAGCACAGAGGCAAACACAGAAATTTTACGCCAAACGAGATTGGGAGAAAGGGCGGACACACGGATGGAGTACGAACAATGAGTCCTCTGCGTCGTAAAAAGACGGCGACTAAACTCACTTTTTTACTATCTGGTTGCTTTTTCGTTATCTATCTAGTCTCGTTCAAGTTGTACGACATTGACCATGCTGGATATATCACTCGTCCTGGACTGGAAAGGGCCATGACTCAATTGGTAAGGAACCTCGTGCCCTTGGAGCCTTTGCGCACGCTCTATAGTGTTGTTTCATGTTCATACGAGAAGGATGATTGAAAAACAAAGGATGGTGTGCATTTCTCTAGTCAACATGAATGACTAACTATTCTCTTGTCTCCTTTGTTTTTCTCATTTCCTTTGTTCCTGTAACTGCATATGGCTCCCCTTTTCATCTTGTAACTGCATGTACAGCACTCGGTCGTTGCAGGATCAACTCAGGATGAGACGCACCAGATTCAAGAGTTGGTCAAGCGTATCTTTGATGATCTGGATGTCAATAACGACGGCAAGCTGTCTCTGGAGGAATATAAGCTCAACTCGATGAAGGAGCCGCTTATCATCGATTTCCTGGGCCAGTTCCTTGCTGACCAGACTGATTCCGGCTCCAACTCGATTTGCTCTGCTTTGTCAGTTCCACCTTCGCCTCGCTCTGGTTCATCTCCCCCATCGCCCCGCTTCAGCCACTTTGCGCCACCTTCGCCCAGATTGAGGGATTCACTGTACGGAACAGCTTCGGGACACCCTTTCCAGACTTCATCGCCTGCAGGTAGTTTCCGTCTCAGCAACTCGCACAGCCTACTCTGGCTCAATGGCGGAATCAACGGTAGCGGAGACTTGCTGGGTAAGGTCAACGAGTTTGAAGGATTGGTCGCGGCAGAGGAGGAGCAGGCAAAGGAGCGCAAGGCGGCTGAGGAAAAGAAGGCTGCTGCTGCTATTGCCGTGGTCGCGCCTGCAGTAGCGCCTGTCAATGGAGAATCAGAGGAGGAGAAGGCCAATGGCACAGAGGAGAAGGTCAAGTCACAAGTGAACATTGTTGTTGTACCGTCGGACGACCATGCATCAGGCGCACCAGCATCGACATCGACAGAGACCACGATGGCAGCAGAGAAGGTTAATGGTGAGCATACAACCAACGGTGTTTTGGCAGCATCACCTGCTGAGGACGTCCATAGCACGGCAGCAACGGTTGCCTCTGACGAGGTCAAGGAAAAAGAGCAGCACGCAGCAGCGGTGGATGAGGTCTCCCAGGCGACCCTCCAGAAGGCAGAAGCCAATGGAGGACTTGAGATCCGGTCAGAGCCAACTCTTGAGGAGACGACAACTAACCTGAACATTCAATCCAGTTAAATCGTTTCTACGAGGATCAACACCTTTGTATTGTCTTGCTTCTTTTCTTCCTTCTTCTCTTTTGCTTTGTCGCTATATACATGATCCTTACTTTTTATCTACCCAACACCAAACAAACACGCCCTTTGAAAATATACCACCAACCCTTCGCTTTTACCACACACCTAATAAAACGCAGCAATTTTCGCTTCTGGAAGCAAAATTGAAACTACAATGGAGGGATGGCCGCTTTGATGTCATGACTGTCATTTCGCACCACTTTTTTTTTTTTTTTTTTTTTTTACCGTTTCGCTCTTCTTTTCTTTCTTACTTTTTCTCACACACAACCTCATCACTCTCTTACCACAACAACAAACATCATCATGGGCAACATCATCTCGTGGTCAAGGAACGACATCATCTACTCTGCGATCCTGATCGGCGTTTGGTTAGTGATCCGCCCATACTTTGTCCGCATGAGCGAGCAGGCCCAGGCCAGGAGCGAACAGTCCCTTGCCGCCGAGGCTGCCTACAACGATGCCCAACGGGGGCCGGCCTCTTCCAGTTCTGGTGCCCGGAAAAAGCTTGACTAAACTTTTCATGGAGAAATCAACGGGAGCAATAATAAGAGGAGGAGACTTGACTTTCCCGCCGTGCCGCTTTCTCTTGTCGACCTTCCTTTGGTACTCCTTTCCTGTCTCGTTCAAGTTCACGCCATAACCCGCTATCCTTCCATAAACACTCCCTTTTCGCCCACCAACAACTGGCACAACAACCAATCAGTCTACCAACAACCTAGTTTACCGGCAACATTCCAATAATAAATAATGCAATCATACTGGCTATCATACTCTTGTTTTTCAATAGTACTCGTTACTAAACATGGGAGTCTATTTACCACTACTTTGATTGTTAACGCTCAAGGACGCAACTTCCTTCTTAGCCTGAATCATCTCCTGCTCATATTTCTCAATCTTGGTATGACTCTCGGCCAACTTCTTCATCAGCCACTTGACACGAGTATCAACCTCCTTGGGGACCCTTCCGCCTCCGAACAACCAAGACCCATCCTGGTGCAACAGGGTCGAGAGCTCTCGGAGTTCCCCTTCCCATTTGACGACTTTTGCCATCTCTTCTTTATCGAGGAAGGTGGTCGATTCAAGATCCATCACGGCCTTGAAGCCTTCGTCCGAGAGGATTTCTTGGAAGGCGGCCTTGTAGATCGGTTTACCGGGTCTAATCGAGAATGGGCGTCCTATTTGTCGTAATGATACACACAGTGTGTGCGACACAGAGAGAATTAGATGGAAGAAATTAGAAACGATGGAAAAATCAGAGCACCCATCTTGAGGTATGGGGGATTCGATCCACGTATGCTGGTACAGTTCAAGAGCCGCCCAACCAAGCAATTTCGTTCATCCTGACACCACGTTTTCTCAAGTTTTGACTTACCGTTCTTGTGGTTGATGCTGATAAGTTCAGCTTGTTCCATTGCACTGAAAGGCGTCTCATCGTTCTTGAACAGCGGGTGGATCTTGAGCTCATCAAAGCTGGCCTGTTATAATATCGATTGGTTTGTTGCAAAACAGAAGCATTAATATACGAAATGGATCGACCACACAAATAGTTGGCCAGTAAACTAGCAAAAGAAGACTGAGTATCAGAAGAAAGGGAAAAAAAATGGCACTTACGACGTCGTGTGCAGCAAGCTGCTTCATGACGGCCCAGAACTGAATGGGGGTCCAGCCGAGGGTCTTCTTTTCAGTCGTATCAAAGTCGAACGCATTCTTTCGCACCTCAATCACCGATCTGCCCAGAATATCATTCACCGCATCTAAGATCAAAAAGGGGGTAAGAAATAAAAAAAATGATCGTCAGTGCGCCACTACCAAAGAAATGATGTCCACTTGAGCGGAAAACAAAATTAATATTGACCATACCTTCGGGTCCCATGCCACTCTTCACTTTTTGGACAAAGAGCTCAAGATCGGTAAGACGGCCTCCAATGGTCTTGACACAGTGGGTGAGGTTGCCGTACTCTTCCTTGTCCAAATGTTTGTAGACAAACTCCATTGAAGATTCCAACGTTGCGTCCGTGAGCACAATCGTCTCGAACGTCATATTAGGAAGCGCTATGTTCATTAACATAAAAAAACGATAGGTTGTTAATATATAACCAAGACGACATTTAACTCATAAGCGCCACCAAAATGCATAGGCTAAGTAATGTCACCTTTGGAAAGAGGCTTGGATGCGGTAACGTTGTTGCTGATAAAGATGACATGAGCAACATGGTTCTCAACAAGGACAGCAGCCCAATCCGCCAAGTATGTCCAGAACTCCTTGGCATGAGGGCCCTTCTCTCGTGACATGTAGCCGTCAATAATGACCACAGGGATATCATCAGGGTCACACCACTTGCTCTCCTCCTTGGCCTTCTTCGCCTTCTCGTCTTTGGACGATGCCTTCTTGAAGCCGAGGCTCTGGACCATTTCTGCTGCAGCCCCGCCTCCTGATGAGGCAAGTTCAGCTCTCCGTGCCTTCTCCTCGATAGTCTGCTCAATCTTCTTCATGATGGCCTCTGGTGAGGTGTTGGACATGCTCTTGGTAGGCGATGTCTGCTGAATGGCGATCGTCAATGTATCCAGAATCTTTTTCAATTGTCCTTCAAACGTAGCCGATAGTCCTATGAAATTATGAGAAGAGGTAGCCGTGTTAAACTTCAATGAGCTGGGAAAACATAATTAAATATTAGCATCTGCTGAAGAGGATACCCACCAGCCTTCTGTCCGGTGGTCGCTGTGATGGCCATGTCCATCATGTTGTTGAGTGTGCTCATGAACTGGAATAAGGGGATGTATCCGACCTGCTTGGCCAAGTTTGACAAGACTTCGCCTTCGCTCCTAGCATTTGCTAATTCATCACACCGGATGACAATCTTGTGCGTCTTGTCCTTGGTTGCATACTCGACCATGTCTGACTTTCCTGCTCCACGAGGTCCCTGAACGATCGCAAATGTTTCTATACGAGACGAAGGAAGAGGCGCATTATTAAAATGTTTCTTCTTGCGGCTGGTACGCTTAACAAATGCAGACACAATAGCAGGCGAGCATATTATTTCCTTACCGGGTGGGTTGCGCAGCCAGTTACGCAACTTTTCTTCATCTTGCTCACGCTCGCGCCATCCAGTCGCCTGAAGGGAGTCAACAGGTGTACGTGTCAGTCGGCCCACAGTCTCCTTGCGAAGCCACTTGAGAATTGGGTACTCGTTGACATTGAACAGCTTGGTAATCTTGGCGTGCATACTGAAGACTCGAATAGGGTCGAAGACAATGAACGACACTCCCGCAACGGCAAAACCTCCCAGGGGGACACTCAGTCTCGGGTGGTTGCTCAGCCAAGTCCAGATGACGTTGCCCTTCAGTGTCCTCTCGTATGTGACATTGATCTGGATTCCATTGACCTCGGCTCCATGAAGACAGTTCTTGGCGCTGGTGGCTGCGCGCATGAACGAATATTGGACAATCGCTTGCTTGGGCATATCTTTGACGGGCGGGACCTGAAAAATGTCGACAATCTTGCCGTACTTCCTAAACAATGTATACAGTCCCTCGACTCCTAGATCTCCCGAGTACTCGATCCTGACCTTCTTGTTTGGGAACCGACTGGCCATGTCCTCCAGGAAAGGTTGGCCCTTGACAAGGAAGGCTCGTACTTTTTGAAAGTTGAACCACATGTAGTGACCGTGGCTCATCAAGTGCTGTTCACATCGACTCTCAATCTCCTTTAGGGCCTCCTTGGTTGTGTAGGACGATGGATGGACATATGAGAAGTGGACAAACATTCCGCCGTCCTTTAGCCTAATTCACGCGGTTGAGTACGTGTCAGAAAAGGGGGGGGGGGGGGGCCGGGATCATACTGAATTTGCAGAGAACAAACAAGCACGTAGGAGGAAAACTAACCGTGGTTCTATGCCTCCGATTTTGAAGTGGAAGGGCATGCCATTTTCGGGAGGGACGAGCTCGTTCTTCGCCTTGCGTTCGAGGGATTTCCATCCTGGTCGAAGCAGCGAGTAACGGATGTCCCACCAGGCTATCCTGAGCGGGTATGCATTGTCAAAGTAAAGCAGCCCGTATTTGAGTGGCAGCTGCATCAGACATTAACGAAACCAGAAATAAAGTTAGAAAAATTGCCATTTTCGACGAACAAAATCCCATAAGTGACGAGGCGTTGTCGTCATGCAAACAATGTGAAAGATATCCGGCTACAGTCGTATCTCACTGCACACAATTGGTACATTGTCAATGTGCCTACCTCCTCCTCTGCAGCAGCAGCTGCTTCTGTTTCGGTGGTGAACTTGCGTCGAAAGAAGCCATCGGGAACTCGTTTGGTCTTCACGAAACCCGACGGTTGGATACGCACTGCTTGGGCAGTCAATGGTGTGCGAGTCGTGGCTGTAAAGACTGGTGCCGTACGAATTGAACGAGCCATAGTCGCTGCTGTTCTTGTTGTTGTTGGCACGGTTCGCTGGAAGGCTCTCCCGGTAGTGAGAGGTGAGGCTATGGCAAGGACACGCTGACGTGTCAGGGGTGTTGTGGTGTAGAAACGGCGAAGAGTCGCCTGGGACGAGGCTGCAACTCGATACATTGCAGCCTAGAGTTGTGTTTGAATGGAGATGTGGGGGGTGCGTAATAGGTGGTGTTCGGTTGAAAATAATAAGAACGAGGGATGGGAGTGTGAATGACAAACAATGAAGTGAGGGTGAAGGAAGAGAGACAAAAGGAGCGCGGACCACTGATACCTTTATGTAGTTGTGAGAACACGTTCATTTAGAAAGGGTTTGCCAATTATAGATATTTTTTTTTGTCTCAATTTGTACCCAACGTGAAGAGATCAGCTCCCTGACCCCTTTCTTCCTCCAGCACACCTTTAAACATTCGAACCATGTCCGCCGCCATCATCGCCAAGCAGGTCCTGAGGGTCCCCCTCGCAGCCGCCGCCAGACCCGCCCTCACCAGACTCCAGTATTCGACCTCGACTTCTATCACAGAGACACGGGAGCCCGTCGCTCTTCAGGCTGAGATCGTCAGCGGAGCCCCTGGTGAGTGACAGACTGATACAGGACTCACCACACATCAGGAGCAACAACAACAGCGAAATGAATGGCATGCAGAGACAGACCACCAATAGGACCTCATTCAACCAACAAAGCGAGTTCTCTTTTTTTTGCTGGCAAGGAATGCTGACTGGCTAGACCATTCTACCGAGGCAAACGTTCTTACAACGAAACATACTTGTTATCACTGTGCTATTAGAGGAAGTCCGTATGCACCCTTGCCGCATCTTCAAGGCGTGCAAGGCCGCTACTCAGTCTGGAATCACCAACACCGAGGTCTGGAGACTTGATTTCGACACTGAACTCCAGGCTGGTCGTTTCGAGAACGAGTTGATCGGTTGGGCTTCTAGGTACAGACGGAGAGACCGACAGGCAAACTTACAGTAGTGGAATGTGTGACAACAAAAGGATCAGTCGACTAACTTGAGGATCGTTGTTATTCTCCCACCTTCCTCGTGAACAGCGCGGATTACATGCAGGCCCTTCAGATGAAGTTCATCTCCAAGGAGGACGCCATTGCTTTTGCCGACAAGCAGGGTGAGACGCTGATCGCTATTATTCGCTCGATCAGTTACGGAACAGCTTTTCAGCTGGAAGAAAACTCACATTCTTATGTCTCTTATTGTGGGTGTGATAGGATGGGAGTTCACTGTTCAGGAACCCAACCAGAAGGTCTTCAAAAAGAAGGTCTATGCCGACAACTTCAAGTACTCCCCCACAAAGCTTCGCTTTGTCAAGACCAAGTAATTTTAGGGACTATCAGCACACACCGGCAAGAGTAGAGGCAGTTGGATTCCATCCGACAAGCTCAACAATGCGATATCCCTCCTTGACCCCGCCTTCTCGCATTGACAGATGCAAGTGGGTCCAGCACCAACAGCACCGCAGGACCAAGCCTGCCAGAACCTTTTTCTTTTGTTTTGTAGAATAAAATTTGAAGAACACCACATCCACACTATCGTCTGCCTCTCCACTGGGGACACAAAGCCACCTTTTCTCCCTTCATTTTTCGTGGCAAATTCGTTCGAGCACAGAGTACGTTTGACTTTTGCCTCCTCACCTCCCACAATTTATTTGAGCTTACATCCTTTCTTCTCCACTTCGTTTCTACTTTTTACCCAAATCACTGACAGGAACCAACTTCCCTTCGTCATTTCTCTTCTCTTTCTTTTTTCCTCCTTCCCTCCGTGTTCATGTCATGGTACCGTTCACACCTTGTCCCATCCCATGGCCCTGCCATTACCCGTCATTCGCCTTGCACACTTTCGACGCGTCTACATGCTAACATAGGCGCGTGACCTACACATCTTTATACTTCGATTCTCTATCATCATCCATCACTCCAATAGATCCGATTTACTGCAATTAACGATGACCCCGCTCTGGTCAAGACAGAAGAAGAAGACTCTGTCGAGATTCAGGCAAGGCCCTTTTCAGGATAGCCCGACAAAATTTGAGACGTTTGCTTTATTTTTGACTAAGTCGTTTACATGGGACGACTTTTTTAATATCAGATCGTACTTCTTTATATTTTTTATTTTTTGACTAATGATAGGCCGAGAAATGCTTGGGTATCTACGAAGATGCCATTCGCATGCTGCAAAAAGGTCAATCAGAGGAGGCCAGGAAGTCATTGAAGGACCTCATTGACTCGGAACTCTTGCAGACAATCGACAACAATGTAAGGATAGGTCATTTGGCATTGTCTTTCGATAAAACGATGCCATCTTCGTTTTTGAGGGTGACAAATTATCAAGGCGACTAACTGTAAACTTGACGAACAATGTCTTATCAACAAATCCACATTAGTCCGAGGTGGCTGCGCGTGGGACACCGGTCCGCCGCCTGCAATACTTGGTTTACATGAACTATGCCAGCATTCTCGAGGAGTCATCAGACAACATTTCCGCGCTCCAGTACTATTTGAAGGTAGGTTGGCTGATCAAGGAAGGCAGTGAACGTACCGGAGTTGCCCTTGTTCTAACTTTAGCTACTTACAAAATGCCCTCCCTTCCTGCATCTTCGTTTGTAGGCGATAACTTTCGACAACTCTGACAACTCTCTCTGGATTAAAATCGGAACATTGGCTACAAAGGAGAAGAAGTACAAACTCGCACGTTACGCTCTGGAGTGTGGTCTACAACGGACAAGCGCACCTGGTCTTGCAGATGACTCGGCGGATCAAATTATTTCATCGGGAAATTTGTCGGACGGTCAGCTCACTCCATCTCAGTGGGTCTGCTTGGAGACGCTTTGTGAGGTAACTAAACCATATTGTAGGTCTTTAGCAGTTGTGTTTTTGCGTGTATACTTCTTGTACATCCGCTCTCCGGGTCTCAAGATTATTAACGTGCTAATACAACAATCTTTCGTTAACGTATGGCGTCTAGGTCCTCTACATTATCGGCGATTATGCAGCATGCGAGGAATATGTTCGAAGGGCTCTACACTATTCTCCATACTTTGAGCGCGGTCAGGACATATTACGTATGATTCGCCAGGGGCTTCAGGAGCAACCCGACCAAGAAAGTAATTTCGACCATACAGCGCATGAGGCGCCATTTTACTTGCACGGAGTTGACTTTGCGCCCAGGGAACTGCAGTTGGAGGAGCCATCCTGGGAGAGCCTCGGAGAGCAGTTGCTGGCAGAGTACAAACTATTGACCGCGAATCCGGATCAGACATTTTATAACCGGAAACTAATCGTACGCGCACCAAATACCAAAGAAATGGAAATAATTGACGTCGAGATGGAGGCAACATCGACGGAGGAGACTGAGCCGGTCAAGGACGACGCAATCTCAAAAACCGAGGTGACGCCACCAACAGAGGCCAAATCCATTGACGAAACTACGACACAGGAGTTAGCAATAGCCACGTCGGCTTCAATAGCAACAACAATCGACGGCGGCGAGACCGCTGACAAAGAAGCATCAGAATCTGAGCAGGCGGCTTTGAAGCGGAAACGGAAAGAAATCGAGGAGCGCTCAGGACTTCGGTAATTAATGCGCTTTCTTCAGGCCTTTGTTTGCTCAGTGAGTGTTACCTCAGTGTGCTAACGCGTCATCGTATCCTTAATCAAAACCACAGAACATCCAAGCGTGTCCGGGACAAGTTGGACCAGTTTGAAGTTACAAAGAAAAAGCGCGAGGAAGAAGAGCTAGAGATTCTGGCCAAATACCGCATTGTGTTGTCAAAGTTCGGCATGGATCTCGAGAATGGCTACATCGCAGGATCATCGTCTGGCTCGCTCAAAGTAGAAGATGTCTTTCCCAGAGGCCTCTCTGGTCTTCTTGTCACATTCAACAAACATTTGGAGCGACCTAATGCCGTCGTTCAGGCATCTTCCACTACCGAACATGTTCAACAGTAAGCATAAATACATCCTGCTTTAGCTAAGCTCGAGAGGCTGTACTAAATCACCACTAATCGTTGTCATTTATACTGGTCAAATAATAGACACAAGACCAACCATTTTGCAATATTTTCAATCGACAAGAGCAACCCACGAGTTGCAGCACCGTTCCAAGACAATAGCAAGCTGCTTAGCTTCATCAACAGGACGAACGAAACCAACTCGGGTGTGGTGGAGTATCTTTGCGACTACCTTATGGCTCTCATGTCAGGACTCACGGGCTCAGAGGCCGAGGTGAATTGGCGGCAACGATGGCCTGATGGCCTGAGGTCAATTGTTCTCAACGCAGTATCATCGATTGAGGACGAACTGCTGGAGTACTTGCATCAGGAGAACAGGACAGACGAGTTAGATGACCGGTTAGATCAGCGCATAAAGTTCGAGGTAAGCCAAGATGTATCGTATGAATTATACTTCACGCCTTGCAGTTAGAAAAGGCGAAAACATTAATGATGCATTTTCCATTTTTCGTAGCTTCGGCTGTCAATATGCGAACTATACCTTGACGAGATGGTTCGGGTAACATTACTGCCCCACGCCTCTACAGGAAAGAAGGCCAAGGGACCTAAGCGAGTAGACACTGAGCTGATAGCAAAGCTTGACAAGCATTTTCAGCGGTGGCTGCAACTTACCGGATACGAGCTGGATGTCCCACTCGATCACTATCTGCAAGGCATGGATGAGTTGGGAGTAGATAAGTGGATCAAGATTGCTGCTCTGAGGTAAACCCCGAATTATTTTGATTGTTGCGAAGCGTGTCAATTATACCAATAACATTGGTCACTCATTCTGTTGTTTGTTGTCGTTAATAGAGTCGACTGGATATTGGGGCGATATTATCAGTGCCTTGGAAACCCAAACGAGGCAATATCACGGTTTGAGGATTGCCTTCGGTTGTCGCGCCGTCTCTGTCTTGAGTCTATCCTACTGCCCAATTGGTAGGAAATTGACTCGTAAATGGTGCGTGAATGTTATTTTTTCACGATGTTTTGCAAGTCGACTAACCTGATCGTTCTCGCTGGATATAGTATATACGACACCGTTATCGACGCCGAGAGCATACAGGAAAGACTAGGGAAACTCAAGACACACCAGTATGTCATGGAGGCGGAGAGACTGTTCGAAGAAAAGGACTTTGTCTCAGTTCTAGCGAGACTAGCGCCCGCGTTCCTGGAGAAGAAGGACCCGATTCTGGAAGTCGAATCGGTTGAAATAGGAGACAAACCAGCTGCTGTCAGCCTTGAGGGCATAGGAGGGTCGCTTTCGGAGAGGCTGGGACTCATGACCTTGCTGTACAAGGTAAGCCTCGTTTCTTCATTTCGCGAATGTGGCACCCTGCACGAAGTGCTCTTCTAAATCAACTGACTTTTTAATCTGTTGCTATAATATTCTAATAGTCGTGCGAAGCTCTTGAGAAACGTACACAGCAGTTCAGCTGCGCAGTTGAGATGTTTGTTCTTGTTGCGGAGACCCTTGTGAATTCTGTCACAGACGCAAGTGAGGCATCAGAGGTCTGGTATCTCTTCGGAAAAGTTGGTCAAACACTTTGCCTCCTAAGAGAAACGCTGCAGTCGACGAATTTGGTGGAATTGATGGGGTCGCTCAGGAGTCAGAAACTTCAACGGCTTCTGTGCTGCGTCTTGGCAATGGCAAGACTAGGCTTTGTCAATATCCTGCATCAGGACCGTCTTGTGGACGACGACATCAAGATTTCATACTCGGACCTTCTCAAGAATCGGCCGCATCTCGGACAGTTCAACCTTGTGCTTGTTCGCGCATGGCTCGTGCTTTTGTATTTGCTGCCTGGCTGGATCCAGGCTGAAGCAGAAAAAGACGAATCTGGAGCGGAGACCCACCAGGATGAAGCTATGGCAGCACCAATAGCCCTCAACACGCACCCACTGGATCTGCAGCAGCTGGACATGGATCGCGAAACTGTCCGCCGAGTGCTCTCGCAACCCTTGACGACAAACTCTTCGACAGCCCTTTCGCACTACACTCAATCATCTCAGGAATTGTATATGGAACTCATCGCACTCGTTCATGACGATCTCGGCGTCAGAGAGTTCTGTGGAATTGACAACAGTAAGTTCATTTTGAGGACAGATTTTTAATGCGTAATTTGCCACCAAATTCCGCAATTCTTTCTCACCTACCGCCATTTAATACGTTTCTTGTAGATCAACTCATCCAATTGGCGCTTAAAGTTGCCTCCCCCATGCAAGGGTCGTTTTACCGCAAGGAGGAGAATCAATGTTACTATTGCTTCTATGGCATTTCTCTCAGTGTAAGTATCTATGAAGTGACTTATAGTGAACAACAAACAACCATGAAAACACGAGTTGGCAACTAACAAGCACACTCCCGTTGTAGGTGGATGGCCAGTACCCAATTGAGCATTCCTCTGAGCCAGTGGATTTTGACAAGCAGGCAGCGATCGAGTTCTACCCTCTGCTGGAACGGTCCTTGTCGAACAGAGCGCTTCGTGGCCAAGTCCGAGGTGACCTTAAAGACGCCGTCGATCGAGTGGAGGAGGCGCTTGGATCACCGCCATACGAACGCTACTCGACGCTGGAGTTCAACCGTCGACACATTGATGGATATTTGGCTTCAGAGATAAACTTTGCAAAGGAGATCCAGCTGCATTCAAGGAACGATCTCCTCACGATGCAGCAGCCTCCGTCGAGCAAGCTCCCTTCGGTATACCGAAGCATCTATGCTATTCAAGGCAAGATCTTCTTGGCTCAGTTCAGGAACAAGGCCAAGAACAACCAATTCAAGCCGCTGGAGGACCTACAACACGCGATCGATCAGTTTCAGACCAACCTTCATGTCAACCCGTACTGCTGGGACTCGTGGTATTCGCTGGCGATCTGCTATGCGTTCCTTGCAGACGAAAATTTGGTGTTCAGCGCGTCGGATATCAGGAACAACTTTTCCAAAATCACCGACCTCCAGCGACGATCTTTCCACTGCTTTTCCCAGGCAGTGAAGCTGGCGCCCAAGAGGATAGGACGGAACGGGAATGACCTGGCACACTTTCTCAAGGAGGAGAAGGACACGGTGGCAGACCTTGGTGTCGTCTGGGACGAGTCGGTCCTAGCTAGCCAGACGACGGACAAGGACCATTCGGGTGATGAATCGAGCGATAGCGACTTCACGGCAAACACATCAGAGGCCAGTGGTAGTGATCAGGAGTGGGTTCAAAAGCAAGCTACCTTCTGGTTCGATTTCGGCAATCTTGTTCATGGTATCATGTCCAAGCCTATGAGAATGGAGGCCATGCGACGAACGGACCACGAGGAGCTGTCAGAATCGGAGGAAGCCACTGTCGTCCTAGTACTAGAGCCAACTGAAGCACAGGTGTACAGATTTGCATCATTCTGCTTTAAGAGGTCGCTGCTCCTGGACAGTCGAAACTGGAGGTCGCTATTCATGCTGGGAAAGTGTATTGAGAAATTGGGTGGCAAGCCCAGATCCGTCTTGGCTCTCTACAGAATAGCGGCCGACAAGGTGCCGCCTAGGTCAGGACAGCCCGGCAACGAGCGTATTTACGACGCTGCCTATAAGACAATATCAACTTTGTCAAAGTATCTCGCTCAGGACAAGATCACTGTGAGTATCATTGTAAATTAGGCTTTATGGTTTATTGCTTTAAGCAACCCTTGACTAACACATGGTGCGCTGTTCATATGTTATTTTATTAGGCATCTGACGCTGAGACCATCATGACTATGACATTGGCCAAGTCCAAGCTGAGCGTTGCCGATCGAGAGTCGTTCATTTTCGAACCACCAAAGGATTTTCTCGAGTCGGCCAAATCCGATCCACCTAGTGAGGTCGATATCCAGAATAACAACAAACTGCGCGCGTACCGATTACTCTGCGAGGGACTGGCTCGAATCCGACATGCCGACAAACGGCATTGGCACCATCGACCAGTGTACAGAGTAAGTCCGTCATTTCTTTGCCTTTTACCCGTCTAGCCACATGATTACGAAGTACGATCTAACAATAGGCTCTACTGTTTGGTGAAATAGCAAGCGTGTATTCTGCATGAAGTCTACCATGATGTCGAGCGCGCCAAGTCTGAGATCCTGAGTCTGTTCCAAATCAAGAGCAACCAAAAGACATTGGTCAGCTCAGTCTGGAAGCCGGAATTTGAGCGGAGTGGCAAGCATTTTGTGTATGTCGGAGAGTACACGCGCTTCCTTATTGTCCTTGCCAAGGAAACTCTTGATGTCGAGCTTCTCAACAGTCTTGCAAGAAAGATCCGTCGCGCTCATGGTTTGCTACTGGACTTGAAGGAGATCTGGGAACTGCTGTATGAATCGTATCTGGCGATCCTTGCAGGCCTTGTTGGGTCTGATCCTACTATCCCTGTTGCCGAGGTGGTCCCCAGAACCGATTTCAGAGAGAAGGCTGCCATCTACGAGACAAGGATGTTTGACCAAGAATCTCAGCTGCCAGATCTGGCGTTGCTACAGAGACTCTGTGAGCTGAAGAAGCTGAACGACAAGATGGCGCCGGAGGGTCAGATGGCGCACCTGTTGGCGGTATGCTATAGCAAGCTTTTCATTGAGGTCGGTGGAGTAGAGATGTACCCTAAGGAGTTGCTGGATCGTCTTGAGAACCCGACAGAATACGCCAAACAGAAGGAGAAGGAGAAAGAGAGGGAGGAAAAGGAAAAGGAGCAGAAGGAGGCCTTGGGAGCAGTGGATGTGGCAACACCATATCAGATTGCATCACGGAAGTACGGTTCAAATGGCGATGAGTCGAATGATGAGGAAGGCGAGGTTGAGGAGATTGCTGACCAACCCAAGGACAAGGATACCACTGTCGGCGGCGATTTGACGATGATCGAGTCTGAGAAGGCAAATGACGACAAGCAGGGCCCCTCACTCTCATCAACTTTAGTCGCAGAACCAGGAAAGAGTCTTGCTTCGACTCCTGATCTTTCGACCAACATACAGCCTGCCGCGACCAATCACGACACCAATCTTATGGATGCAAATTCAAGCTCAGCACCTATGCCTTCAACTGACCAGCCTGCAGAAACGACCGACGTGACGATGGCAGATGCAACAACAGATACGGCGGTGATAGAGTCTACTGACGTGGAGATGTTGGCGCCTCCCCCAGAGACATCAGGTCAACCGGAAAATCACGATGTGGCGTCTACAGAGTCAACAGCAGCAATAGAGCCACGGCCCTCGATGGAGGATTGGGAGACTAGAAAGAAGATCAGCGAGGCTGAGCTGGCCTCCAGGGCGACAGCCATGTGTAAGGCTCCTCCACCATCACTCAAGGCGCCTCAAACACTCCAGAGCAAACTCGCGGAACAGGACCATGCTACCGACGGCGGCTTCGATAGTGGTGCGGAGGCTGGTCCGGAGAACAGCTATGCGGACGACAAGCGGACTGTTGTAGACACCGCGAATGGCAATGCCGATGTTGTCATGGAGTCTCGTGATGAGGAACCAGGTACCAGCAATGGAGATAAAGGACAAGATGAGACGGAGGTCAACGACGCCAAATACACCGACAGCGAGAAAGACGATGCTAATGGTGCTGATTCAGAACAGGATGAGGGCTCAGAAGCCGGCGAGGAGGTCCAGGAAGAAACCATCGGTGATGAGAAGGGTAAGGAGGATGGCGATGACGATAGCGAAAATGACGATGAAAGTGATGACAGCAATGAAGAGAAAGACGAGGAGGAGAGTGGAGAAGGCGAAAAGAATGATACGGAGGACATGGCGGAAGATGATGAGAGGCAAGGCACGGAGGCAAGTGAGGAGGACTCTAATTCTGACTCTGACGACGAGGAGGATAACGATGAGGAGGACTCTGAAGAGGACTCTGATGAGGACATGGAGGATAATGATGCAGAGGAAGACTTGGAGGGCGATAACTCAGACTCGGACGAGGAGGCCGAGGGATCTGATGAAGAAGGAGATGAGTCGAACACTGAGGAGGCTGGGGAAGCCGAGGAAGCAGCAGATTCGGAGGAAGTCGAGAGTGAAGGTCAGGAGGACGAGGACGAGGAGGAGGAAGAAAAGGAGGAGAAAGAGAGTGATGATGAGAATGAGGAGGAGGAGGACGAGGACGAGGAGGAAGAGGAAGAGGCAACGGAGGAGGAAGAGGAGGATGGACAAGAGGCGATTGAAGCGGTTGCGGTTGGACCAGATGACTCCAAGGGCAAATCCGACCATGATGGGCGCCGGAGCGGTGGCGGCAGCAGTGGCAGACGCAAGAAGTCCTGAGTTTACTTTGCACCCATATTTTCGTCGCGTGCAATTAAAGAAGCGCCACTAATTGATAGCTGCATCATCATGTGATTAATAATGGTGGCTTGTGCACAATTGTGATCTGTTTTCTTTTCCATTTTTTTTTTCTCCTTCCAACAGAAGTATGTCTGCCAGCGTGGGGCGAACGTACTCTTTGGAAAGAGATAATTTGGTGGTGCCGTTTTTTTTCTTCTTGTTCTTGTTCTTGTTCTTTCCTCCCTCCTCTCCCTCACCCCTCCCCACCCATCCCATATACATCATGTCTGAAGTTACTGACTTGGCCATCGGAATCGATCTCGGTACCACCTACTCCTGCGTTGCCGTCTGGGAGTCCGAGCGTGTTGAGATCATCGCCAACGAGCAGGGTAACCGCACCACCCCTTCATATGTCGCCTTCTCCGAGCAGGAGCGCCTCATCGGTGACGCCGCCAAGAACCAGGCTGCCATGAACCCCACAAACACCGTCTTCGACGCTAAGCGTCTTATCGGTCGCCGTTTCGACGATCCCGAGGTCAAGGCCGACATGAAGCACTGGCCTTTCACCGTCATCGACAAGGACTCTGCTCCCTTCGTCCAGGTTGACTACCAGGGCGAGAAGAAGCAGTTCTCCCCCCAGGAGATCTCTGCCATGGTCCTCGTCAAGATGAAGGAGATTGCTGAGGCCAAGCTCGGCAAGACCGTCACCAA
This sequence comes from Linnemannia elongata, assembly GCA_036320915.1. NCBI lineage: Eukaryota > Fungi > Mortierellomycota > Mortierellomycetes > Mortierellales > Mortierellaceae > Linnemannia > Linnemannia elongata. The sequence goes on along the minus strand of JAXBDG010000011.1, from coordinate 712,341 downwards.
GGCCGTCATCACCGTCCCTGCCTACTTCAACGATGCCCAGCGTCACGCCACCAAGGATGCCGGTGCCATTGCTGGTCTCGATGTTCTCCGTATCATTAACGAGCCCACCGCCGCCGCTATCGCCTACGGTTTGGATTCCAAGGAGACCAAGGAGAAGAACGTCCTCATTTTCGATTTGGGTGGTGGAACCTTCGATGTCTCCCTCTTGGCCATTACCGGAGGTGTCTTTGCCGTCAAGGCCACCGCTGGTGACACCCACTTGGGAGGAGAGGATTTCGACAACACCCTCTTGGAGCACTTCAAGGAGGAGTTCAAGCGCAAGCACAAGAAGGACATCTCTGGTGATGCCCGTGCCACCCGCCGTCTCCGTACTGCCTGCGAGCGTGCCAAGCGCACCTTGTCGTCCTTGGCCCAGACCACCATCGAGGTCGACTCCCTCTTCGAGGGTGTTGACTTCAACGCCAACATCACCCGTGCCCGTTTCGAGGAGATCAACTCGACCCACTTCAACAACACCATCGAGCCCGTCAAGAAGGTCCTCAAGGATGCCAAGTTCGCCAAGAAGGATGTTGATGAGATTGTCCTCGTCGGTGGTTCCACCCGTATCCCCAAGATCCAGTCTCTCCTCCAGGAGTTCTTTGACGGAAAGGAGTTGAACAAGTCCATCAACCCCGATGAGGCCGTCGCCTACGGTGCCGCCGTCCAGGCCGCCGTCTTGACCAACCAGGCCGGTAACGCCGCCACCCAGGATCTTTTGCTCTTGGATGTCGTCCCCCTCTCTCTCGGAGTTGAGATGCAGGGTGGTGTCATGGCTGTCGTTGTTCCCCGTAACACTGCCATCCCCACCATCAAGAAGAAGACCTTCACCACCACCGAGGATGGTCAGACCACCGTCCAGTTCCCCGTCTACGAGGGTGAGCGTCCCATGACCCGTGACAACAACTTGCTCGGCAAGTTCGAGCTCTCTGGCATTGCCCCCATGCCCCGCGGCACCCCCGAGCTCGAGTGCACCTTCGAGTTGGATGCCAACGGTATCTTGAAGGTCACCGCCATGGACAAGGCCACCGGTCGCAAGGCCAACATCACCATCTCCAACGGAGCTGGTCGCTTGTCTGCTGCCGATATCGAGCGCATGGTCAGTGAGGCCGAGAAGTTCAAGGATGAGGATCGCAAGAACGAGGAGATCGTCCAGTCCAAGCAGGAGCTCGAGTCCTATGTTTACCAGATCCAGGGCACCCTCAACGAGCCCAACGTCTCCATGAAGCTCAAGCGTGGTGACAAGAAGGCCGTCGAGGAGGCTCTCGAGGAGGCCATGGCTGCTCTCCAGATCGAGGAGCTCGCCGAGAAGGATACCTTTGTCCTTGCCCAGCGCAAGCTCAAGCGCTCGGTCACCAAGGCTTTCGCCTCCCTCTCCCGTTAAAGAAAGAAAAACAACATAGGCTAGCCCCCTCTTTTGCTGTTCATAATTCCCTTTTTTTTCTTTCATCATTGTCCCCCCCACCCCACCCCTTTTTGTATCATTGCCATCATTATTCATGCACTCGAAAATAAACAAAAACCGAGTTGTTCTCTTGGACACCCACAAAAAAAATGTTTTACTTTTATGTCGTGTGAGTGTCATTGTTCTTGGATAGGTTAAGAAGTGGACAAGGATTGAGTAAACAGGTGAATCCTTCGCGCGATTGGACCCTTGTTGTGGTCGATTGTCTATTCTTGTCCCACATTCATTTTCGTCTCTCTCCTACTTTACCCCACCCTTTTCCCAGCATTGCACTAAAGATAATGATTTGGCTTTGTTGGAAGGGTATCTATGGTAGTTTCTGAACCGCTCTTGTCTACGCGTAGATCAAGAAGTTACTCGGCTTACATGCGAGGGATGACTATCTTTTTTTTGTCTCAAGAAGACACGTATAAACTACAATGATGGTAGGAAGTGTAGATAGGTGGCAATTAAGCATAGTCGCTGCTCAGCGCCACACGTTTGAAGCTGTAGAGTAAAAACCATAACCGTAGGAAAAAAACCCCCCAAATGAAAAAAGTGTAGGCAGGTTCCCCATCTCACGCGACTAACAGTCAACGCATATATGTCGTGTCTCAAGTTGGGGGGGGGGAAGGGTCCTGGTCTTAGCTCTCTTTTCCAACTGACTTTTTTTTTTTTTTTTTTTTTTTTGGATAATTGTGTTTTTTGCGTTTGCTTTAAGGTGGGGTTTGATAAGCCCGCGCGCATATCTTTCAATTGAAGGGAAAAAAATAATTACGGCGCACGTTTTTGAGTATGCGTATGTGTGTGTGTGTCATGGCATTACATGGGATGGATGATGGGGTGTCGGTAAAACGGGAAAAAAAAGTAAGGGAAAGGGAAGAGCAATGACTGTGGTAATTGTCCATGCATCTTGCATGGTCAATTGTTCACATAGGAGAGATACAAAAAAAAAAAAAAAAAAAAAAATATGAGCCTAGGAACATTCCCGAGCCACGCGTAAGCGTCATCCGTCCGTTCGTCCGTCCGAGAGAAGAGAGAGGCAGAAAAAAACAGAGATGCTTTGTTTCCTTTTGTTACTATGTTTTGTCAACAACATATATTTTTTAAACAAACAAAAACAAAGAAGCAACCACAATCACAAAACAACAATGAGCACAGAGAGAGAGCAAAAGAAGCATCCATCTTTTTCAAGATGCTTGAAGGAGGGAGGGTGAAGTTGAAGGCGTGGCGTGACTCGAGTGAAACAATTGATGGTAGGAAGAGGCGAGGTGATATATGGAGCGTAGACAATTCGTCGCGTTTCTTTTTGTTGATGTTGTTGTTGTTGTTGTTGTTCTTTCGATTATTCCGCCGATGGACCAGTCATTTTTCAACGGTTAAGGAAATAGCAAATAGCAACGCCTCTTCCAATTCTACTCCTCCTCACTGCCTTTGCCCTTTGCCTCCTTGCTTGGCCTCACCACGCCACGCCACTTCCTTTTCTCTCTTCCTTTCCCCGTCTTTTTACGAGCATCTGTGCTCTTCAGCAGACACCGACAACAATAGGTTTTAGACCTTGCTTGCCTCGCCTGCACAGTTGCAATTAGATCTAGAGAAATAGAAGAACACTTTATTACGAAAGACAAAAGGTGAATAATAACCTTCCTAACGCCCAAGTATTTCCTCGGAAGTACCTACAACGCTTCAGTCACTGGACTGGTTCCTTCTGTTGCAAGAGAGTGTTACAGAGAAGAGGAAGACGGGACAAGGGATATTCGCTTTCGTCATGGGCTGGCTGACTAGCTAGCTGGCGTACAGGGTTTCTCCCTGTCCTGTGTAATGGGAAGAGATGGGAGCCCAGGGGTAGGTAAGAAGGGAAGGGAGGACAGAAGCGAGAGAGAAGAGAGAGAACCCCAATGAACCTTGTTTCTTCTCTCCCTCGTTCTCTTCCCTATGTCTCTCTCTCTCTCTCTGTGATTGTTCTGACGGTTGTACATTGTGCCAGTACACAAATAGAACCATGTGGCCGTGAAGCCCTTTTGTGTCCTCTTCCCATTTGCTGTTGGCTTTGGTTTTTTCTGTGTGTTGACAGCCCTTCCCTTGTAGTGTTGTTTGTTGGTTGAGCTGTTTTGTTTTTTATAATATTTTTTTTTTCGCTTCGTGTTTGCCATGTGGGAGATGTGATGGATGGGCTAACTCTTTCTTCCATCCTTCCTTCCTTTCTCCCGCGCAGCTCTCAACAAATAGTCAGGGAACAGAGGACAGGTCAAACGGTGTTGTATACAACATTACAACGGAAAAAAAAAAATTGGATCGGGCCCGCGACATGGGACATGCGAATTACTTGTGTGAAGCATGAGTTGTGTTGAGGCGTGTTTGTAGAAGACAGCAAAAGAGAAAAGAAAAAGAGGATGGGGGAGGGGGAGGGGGAGGGGAACAGAATGTTTCGAACGAAACCATTGAGCCATGGTAGGATGTGGATCAGGTCTTACAAACATGGCCAGCCCTTATGTGCTGCGAGATGGACAGTCAGCCTGTTAACCATCTATTTGGTTAAAAGTCGTAGTCATCGAGCTATTTTTTTTTTTATAATTATTGTTATTGTTGTTTTGTTGTTTGCTTGCTATTTGGTCATTAGGTCCCATTCAGTTCTTTTGGTCCTCCCCCAAAAAAAGATCAATCGAGTTCACATCAACCAACAAGAGCAACGCAACAAACGATAGGATACAAAAACGTTTTCTCTTGGTGACTTAATGGTGGTTATTTTGCGATGCAGATGCAATGTGATCGATCATACGGTGGGAGAGCAAGGGAGAGAGAGAGAGAGCGCGAAGGAGACGGGATTGTGAGAAGAAAAAAAACGATGTAGATGGAGCCGCATGGATTGCAAGTCTGTTGGTACTGTGCGCACAGTAGGTTGCTGTAGAGCAGTCTGATGGTTACCCCGCACCTTCCCCCCCATTGCGCAAAGGGCAAGTGGGAGGGGAAAGAAAATAACCCAAGGGAACAGGAAGAAGAAGGACAAAGACAAAAAAGGGCCAAACCAACAACTAACAAAAAGAGGATCACGTAAAAAGGGAGAGATGCTACCATTTAAACACGCGTTTCTGTTGGGAAAAAAAATAATCAAAAATCAAAAATCAAAAAGCAAACTAGGAGTGCGGGGAAAACGCAAAAGACGTAAGAGAGGAGCATTATGCAAATGCTTCGTGTAGTGTTCTCTCACTCTCTCATTCTTCGTCTTTCTCATCGTTTCTCGTCGAGTATGTATGGGACATATATCGTTGACGAAGGTATTGTGTTGATCGTGATGATCACGATGATCATGAGTGAGGGATAAGAGAGAGGAAGGATATCATAAAAGAAACAAAGAAAACCAGGGGGTGGAGAAAAACATTCATCAACAACATCCAACCCAAACTCAAACTAAGCTAACCAAACCAACCAACCAACCAATTCTGACTCGAGGCAATGGTACACGATGATGGAAAGGACAGCTAAGGGTGAGACTGATCTCCTTCCCTATTGATGTGATGTGATGTGATGGGTGGGAAAACATCCAATCCAGCTTCACTCAGAACTGGATGCAGTAAAAAGGTCAAAAAAAAAAGGATAAACAAAAAAAAAAAAAAAAAAAAAAAAAAAAGGAAGCATGGGGTTGAATCTGAATTGGCATGGGGTTGTTTGTTGAATGAGTGGTTCGCCTTTTGCCTTTTTTTTTTTCTTTTACTTGGACATGGGTGCATGGTGTACACTCAAGATGTGGTCAGTCCATATGCTCGTTCTGCAAGAGAGGCGAGGATGTAAGGAGGTGAGAGAAAAGAGTCCTTGGTGACGGTGCCCCTGGGTATGTATGTGCAGTGAGTCGTGTGTCGTGTCTCGTGTGTGTGTTCCATAAAGAACATTTACCCAGTTTGCTAGGCTAAAATTTTTTTTACTTGATGCTAGTTGTGCCATCTCCTCCACTCTGCCCCCCTGTCAAAAAGTCTTTTGTTGTTGCCCCCCGTTTTGTTCTTAAGATGACTCCTTCATTGACTTTTGACTCCTTCACCCCTTCTTCTTTCTTTGGGGATGGATATGTGTTTCCCCCTTCCCTGATACCATACGATTGGAGTGCAAAGCACGGCACTGTACCCTTCTTGGAATAACAGCTGTAAACGTCCAATGCCCAATGAATACCATGCTATGGTACGGTGTTTACTCTCTCTCCCTCTACCGCACGACTGACTGACTAACTGACTGACTGGCTCAGTCCTTTTTTAATAAAGTATCCATTGTACTCGACTGACCCCACAACAAAGTTTGTCTGTCTCCTTCCCTCTACTTTCCTTGCATTGTAGAAGTACAAGTAAATTGTATTCAGTCGTAAGTACAGATCCATTTTATTTATTTTCCTTTGGCCCATTTGTCCCTTTTTTTTTCCTCGTTCTCTGTCTCTCTCTTTACTCTCTTCTCTCTCTCTTCTTTCTTCTCTGTCTTCCCCAATTCTCGTTCTCCTTTTTCTCCTTTTTCTCCTTTCTTCATACTCCTTCCTTCTTTCTTACCTTCCTTCCTTCCTTTCTTTCTCTCTTTCTTTCATTTCATTCATAGACTACATTTTTCCACCTTCTCTCTACTCTTCTCACTGCTCTTCTCCCTCCACTCCTCTTTCTCTCTCTCTCTTCTCTCTCGACCGACTCTTCTCTCTCCTCTCTTCTCTCTCTACTCACCCCCCTCTCTCACACCACCCTTCGTCACCTACCCCTCTCCTTTCACTCACTTCTATAATACACCCTTACACCCTAGCTGCACCTCAACCTTACCACCTCCACAACTCTCAACCCTGAACATCCATTTTCAAAGACAGACGCATACACCCATCCACCCTATTTCTTTCCTCCTTCACACTCAAACTCATTCTCACAATCACACTCAGCACTTTCCACTCCCTCATTCATATACTCACACCTTCATAGACGAGTAGGACAGAATGCACTCGCTTGCCGACTGTCCACTCCGGACATTCTGCTGCATCACCACCGCAGGCTATGCTCCCTTCCCAATCCTCAACATAGACTTCCCCGCCCTCGACCTCCTCCTCTCCTCCTTACAACCTTCAACTGCCCGCTCATCCTCCGAGGAAGCCATACTTGCGCAACGGAGGACAAAGGCCCTGCAGTTCCTCAGAGGGCGGCCTATTGATCATCTGTTGATCGTCGATCATGAGTCCTGTCTCACGTCGATCGATGATACAGACGGCGCTGTTCAATCCTACATCTTCGCCGACAACCTCCTTCACCAACTCCAGTCTTATACCAACAACATCAGCAGCACCGACAGCAACGTGAGCGGGGGATTTATCCAAAAGGCCCGACACACCACGAGGCGTATCCATGGGTGTGTTCACTCTTCCACCATCTCCCACTCCTCTTCCTCTTTTTCTTCTCCTTCCCGCCTATCCTCACCTTCTCCCTTATTCCACTCGACGACGACAACATCATTATCACCTTCGAGGTCACCGGCTCGCTTACAGGAGCAACGGTTACTGGATCAAGTCGTCCCATCGTGGGAAGAATCATTACAGGAGACAGAAGAGTGTTCAACTATGGAACGATCCTTCGACGAGTCCCAGCAGCCCTGTCGGGTCTATGTTCTCAAAGATGTCACGGAGATGCACAGTCTCGCCCTCGCTGCCAGAACAGACGCCCTGAAGAAAGCACGCACCTCAGCCTCACGTCGCTCGGCTGTATCAATGCCACCGACATGGACACACTCCCCTCACACGACTTCATCATCAACTACACCAGCTCTCTCTAGCACAACGACAACAGCAACCCAGACAATGACTGCACAATTGGCGGATGGACAAGAGGCAAACGTGACCCGAAAGAAACTCTATCGCCCCAAAGACAGCCTTGATTGGTCAACTGGACATTCCGCACACTGTCATTGGGCGTCATCGTCTGTTCTGTCCACTTCCTCCTCCACATCTGTTCCACCTTGCTCCTGCTCCTGCTCCAACGCGTCGCCTATTTCTCCTCTCCCCACCGAACATCATCAACAGCAACAACAACCAACGGACCCTGGTCTCCTCCTCCTCCACGTCACCCGCTTCGGCACTGTCGATCATGCCATCACCATTCCTCAGCAAAAGCAACAGCAATCGATCCAGCCCACCCTTCTTCTCGACTCTCAGGAGGGTCGTATGGTCACGGCTATGACCAACACTTCCGTCATGTCTTATGTTCACCCAGATGATACCCGTTCCCTCTGCCAGGGACTCGACCGCGCCTGTAAAGCCCTCTACACCGTCTTTCGCGTCCGTTGGCGCCTTGAGGGTCAGGAGCCTCTCCTGGAGTCTGATCATCAACATTTCCCCTTCGTCGCTGCGCAGGCCAAGATGGAGTCTGTCCGCCTCATTGAGTTTCAGGGAGAGTCCTTTGAAGAATATGTCGATCCGACCGCTGTTCCTGAAGCCTCGCTCACTGCCAGGGTCTCGAACGATGGTCACACCTTGGCCAAGTATGTCTGGGCCGAGGTTACAGGGGTTCTCACCAACAGCCAACCCTTGCTAGTTGTCCGCCCGTTGACCTCTGCTGAACTCTTTGATCAGGCCAATGAGGCTTCTCTCGCGACTGTTGCCGCCGCCGCCGCCGCCGCTGTATCCAGTAGCCTGATCACATCTTCTCGTCGCAGCAGTGCCCGAAGCCACCTCATCCAAGAGAAGGGGTGGAAGTCAAAGTCCAAGAGGATGGATCTGGAGGAAGGCATGAGGATGCCTAAGCAGCTCAACCTTTCGGCCTTCACATCACTCTCTCGCCAAGACGAGATGGCTCTGCGGATGCCCGGTTCCCTTCCCTTGCCGATCTCGGCCTCTTCTCAGCAGCAGCAGGTCTTGCGGCGGCCTTCTCAGCAGCTGATGACGGCGACTCGATGCCGCAACCTTAGTGGCCATGCCAACCCGATGCCATCCTTCCTCGCTTTCCCCTCGAAGGCGACGTTGCCTTGGTCGGGCATGTTTGTGACGATTGCGTTAAACGCCTGGAAGCAGTGGATCCAGACCGTGCATGCGGGTCAGGCACAGTTCCAAGACTGGTGCGAGTACCTGTTGGAGACGACGATTGATCAGGTGATTGAGAGTTTGTCGTTGGGATTGACGCTCTTGGGCATTGAGGATGCTCCCCGATCTAACGGTAACACCAACATCGCTGTTGCCGATGGACCGTATCTTCAGCTTCAAGTTGAAGATGCTGTGCAGGAGGAGGATTCTGCGGTGCAGCACAAATCCAAGCGTGTCCACCAAAAGGCCTTGGAGCCCGCTCATCCTGACACTGCCACTACCACATATACAACCACAACCACCACTACCACCACCACAACCACCACTACATATTACCAGCAACAGCAGCAACAAAAGGCCGCTCGATACCAACAGACGCTCTCGGGCCTTAATCGTGCGGGCAAGATCTTGCAGAGCAAGTACCCGTCGATCGAGGGCGTTGTCCGCAACATTGGCAACAGCTGGTTGGGCCGAAAGATCAAGACTCGCTTAGAGCAGAAGCTAGATGTTGTTGCAGACCAGGTCGTTGACTGGTGGGAGGCAGGTGCCGAGGTTCCATTGCCTCTTCCTCTTCCTCGTCCTCTTGCCTCGTGGGCTTCTCTTAACCGGTCTGCTTCTTCATCGTTTTCATCGTCAAGTGGTGGCGCGACTGTGTCCGAGTTGGATGAGTCGGATGCACAGTTCATGGCGGAAGAGGTTCCTGTTGTTGTTGGTGTCCCTTATGACAGCAACACCCCAATCCTTGTAGAATAGATTTTACCTTTCTTTATTTCTTCTTGTAACATAACCCTTGTACCAACAACACTTCTTTCTTTCTCACTCACTCTCTCTCTCTCTATTTGTGGTTGTTGTTTTTTTTTAATTACGAAAAATAATAATACAAATTCAACGATATTTTACAAATTGTACTTTGCTGGATGGTGGTCATTTGTGGATTTAAGACTGAGGTGTCCTTCCTCCTCCTCCTCCTTGTCCTCCTGTTGTCATTGTAGTTGTAGGGGTCTTGTTGGACGACGCCGCCGCGGACGCCAAAGAAGAAGCGCGCTTCTGCTCTAAACAGATCTCAGCCTCTTTCTCACTCGTCCGACGTTCAATCTCGGCAACACTTCTCCGAGCCTCATCGACCTGTTTCGGGTTGGGCCCAATCTTGTTCAGGTCTACGTCGTCATTGAACCAGGGGATCATCGAGTTCCGAGATTTATGCTCGTCAAACGGACCCTTCCTGTCGTCGTCGTCGTCGTCCATCATCACCACTACAGGGCCTTGGCCTGGTGCGCCTGAGGAGGAGGGGGATGGCGAATAGTAAGAAGTTGCGGTAGAAAGAGGAAATACGGGGGCTACTGCTTGAGGTGGTCGGATGAAGGGATTGGTGTTGGTTGTAGGAGGCTGGTGCCGTTGCTGACGAGGACGGGAAATTGGCATGTCCATAGGAGGAGAGAGAGGTCCTCCTGATGCTACTGTACTCATCCTACGGGAGAACGACAAAAAGGGGTTGTTGTTATTGCTATTGTTGTTCTTTCCTTCACCTCCTCCACCTTCGCTTTGGTCGTATGTGTACGTGTAGGAGGAGGCGGGATGAGACGCTTGAAGTGGATCGGGGGTCTTGGTCGTCGTTTGGAGTTGCTGTTGGATGGGACGGTTCAAATTCACACCACTAGAACCTTTGGTTGGTCCTTGTCCTATTCCTAGACGAGGCTCTGAAGACGAAGGAGGGGAAAGCGGCCCTCCTCCCAAGAGATACTGCTTAGACTCGCCAAGGGGTCCTGCAAGCGGCACTTCGGCAGGCAAGAAGGGGAAAGGAAGTGGAGAGGGTCGTGTTGCTGCAGCGGCAAGTGTGGTCGTTCGGGAATTTATGCTTGCACTGTTACTGCTATCACTGAAAGGTATGGTCCTGGTTTTGGTGTTGTTCTTGTTGGAAGGAACAGCATAAAAGGAGTAGGAAGGAGTGGATGTGGTAGACAGTGTTACAGGTCCTGCAGGGGGGGACAAAGATCGCCTAAGGGTGTTGGTGTCCTCTTGTGTTGATGTGGACTCATGCTGTCGTATCGTACCATGACCACTGCTAGTGGAAGAGGTGAAAGGGGTGGATTCTGGACAGGTACAGGACCCTGCACGGTTGATGTCGATTTTGCTGAATTCGGGGAGTCTGCTGAGGTCCCGCACTTCTCCAAACGGTCCCACTTCCAGGCCCGGGTCCTCGACTATGGTGGTTGCTATTGGTGGAACATTGCTTCTGCTGCCCTTCGCCTTGAAGGATGATGGTGGTGGTGGCATTCGAGGTAATAGCTGTTGTTTCATTGCTGCTGCTGCTCGTGATGGAGGTGACTGAGGGCTGGAAGGAACAACATCTTCGCCGGTCTGTGCTATTGTTGTTGTGGCAGCCCCTTCACTGCTCAAATCAACGTCCATCGCAAAGGTGGGTAGATCCTCCGAGTTCCTAGTTTCGTTCATTGGCTCCACGTGATTCCCACCTCCGCTACCACTACCACCGCCGGCGCTATGGTTCGCGTTCGTCGTTGGTCGACTGGAGGGCGGAGTCTGCATTCCTGTCCCGCTTGCCACTATTGCTCTACTCGCAACTCCACCTCCACTAGCATCAACTTTCTGTTGCTGTTGCTGTGGTTGTTGTGAGGTGGGGGAAAAGGATGTCCTCTCGTCCTTGGTTGCGCCATCACCATCCACAAAAAAGGGAGACTGAACCATATGGACGCCAACGGGTGGACTGCCGACTTTGGTCATATCACTGGAATGGCTTTGACGAGTGTGGTCCAGATCCAAGTACCGCGCAAAAGCATCGGACATGGCAGCAGTTCTGTGATAATCGTATTCCAGGTCGTAGTCGTTATCCTCCACAGTTGGCCATGGCATTCTGAGACCTCCGCCTCCTCCATTACTACCACTGCCAGGCTGCAGGGCCAACATAGCGCTAGGGGAAGAGCTGGTGTCGAAAGGATTTGTCGAAAGCGGGTAGTCCTGATATTGGTGCTGGTACTGGTAGTGGTTCTGTTGTTGCCACTGCCAAGGTTGTTGATGTTGCTGCTGCTTTTGTTGTTGTTGCTGAGGAGTTCTTTGAGGAGTGATTCGCTGCTGTGGAGTAGAGGCGCCTCCATTTCCGCATCTGGTCCGTGGTGATTCGAACCGAACAATGGGCTGGTGTTCCAAGGCACCTGTCTGGATAGTGTTGTCTTCGTCGTAATGATGATACTGTTCCTGCATAGGTGTCGATGGTCTTCCTTGCTCCTGTCCTCCATCATGTCCGTACATATGGCCCGCGTCAGGTTTATGTTCATGGTCATGCTTATGATGAATTCCAGCAAGAGTGCCACGTCGTTTCGCCAGTGCGTCGTAGTACCCCTTCGTACTGTAGGTGTACCCTTGCTGATGTTGCTGTTGTTGATATCTCGGGTAACTTCCTCCTGTAGTCGTCGTCGCGATTGTGGCAGAAGCAGAAGTGTTCGATCTAGCTGTGCCAGGATCCATGAGTGCAGCAACCTGACTGGCCTGAATACCCCCGGGGATGTAACTCATCCGGCGGCCAATAGCGCGTTGGTGGGGGTATCCAAACTTGTCGACAAACTTGATCGTCGCTGGCGCTGTCGTCATCATCATTACCCCACCTGCGCTTCCTGATGGTGTTGACTCTATCGTGCCAGTTCCAGATTGAATCGTGGAGCCTATGGCAGCAGTGTCAATATTGCTGTTGATGTTGGCAGGGTCGGCGGGCGGTCCGCCGTGGGTTGCATAGTACTCGGCCTCGAGCATTTGTTTACGCTCCTTGGCGGGCACCATTAGGATTCGACCAGCAGAGTTGCGTCGCTGAAGCTTGGGCCTTGCGCACTGCTGCTGCTGTTGCTGTTGTCGCTGTAGGGGTTGCAGGTCCATGCCGTCCAATGGGTACTGAGAAGACGACTGACCTTCCAGTGGACCAACACTGGAATCCCTGCCAATGATTCCACTGCCGCCACCTCCTCCGCTGTTCCAGAACCGAACGCGTTGCGATCCCTTGGGTCCACCATTCTGCACCTGCTGTCCCGGCATGGGGCTCCCTTGTCCTACCCCATCCGCAATATCCTGCCCCAGATTAACCTTAAACGACTGCTGCGTCTGCGCCCATTTCAACCCCTCCAATCCTAAAGTCCCACTCCACCCCAAGAACTGGTTATTAGGATCCTCGCACTGTTCCCAGCCATACATCCCTTCATCCTCCTCGTCCCCCTCACCATCATCAACTAAATGGATCTGTGAGGCCATGGTGTCAGAGAAAAGGGAGAGGATATAAGCGAACACTGTGAGGCCGAGAAAGACGTAGATGTTCCAGAATTCGATCGACCCTGGTTCTGCGGGCACCATGTCACCGAATCCCACTGTCGTCAATGTCACAAACTATTTTGATAGTTTTTTTTTGTATTGGATGGGTTAGAGAGGCGTGAAAAAAACAACAGCAACAGATATTGGGTTATGATGAATTCGGAACAATAAAAAAGAAAAGACGCTGAAACTTACGCAAAAGTAAAGAGAGTTGAGATAAGACCAGTCCTCAAATGCACAAAAGACTCCCGCACCTCCAAACCAAAGCACAATCCAAATCGTCGACATTCGAAAAATCATATTCCGCTTCACCATCTTCTTGACCCGCTGCTCTTCCTCAAACCGAGCCAGAGGGAACGACATATCCTTGGTGGACATTCGAGTCTGGACACGGGTAATGTGGGCAGGTTTCGAGAACCGTTCGAGAAGTCGCCATTGGAATTGTTCAAGAACAGCGTTGCGGAGGGCGACGATAAAGTATCCGACGGCGCTGATCCCGATGATGGCGTAGAAGAAGAATATCACCCGTCCTGCGATCGTCTGTGGACTCACATTCCCGTACCCTAAAGCAATTGAACGAAGCCGTTAGTTAACATAAAGTCTTTCTCATTGTGCCTTAATGGTCTGCCACATTAATGAGAAACAAAATCAACGACATACCGATGGTAGAAAAGGAGACGATACAGAAATTAACAGCATTGTCAAACGACCATCCTTCGAGCCAAGTGTAAGTCGCAGCTCCAATAATAATAACCGTCGTCATCACAAATGACGAAATTATCAACTCCTTTAACACGATCGAGAGACCGGGGCTAGGGAACCCTCGAACCCAATCGATGGTTAAGAGGATGGTGACCAGAATGGAGAGGATGATAGTTAGGACGCAGGTGAGAAACCCGTGGGAGTATTGGGCTCCTGGAGGCAGCTTGTTGTAAGTGTGGTAGTGCGATATTGCTGCTAACGAGAATCCAGCTTTTTTTTTTGTGGTTGTTGTTAGCGCGAAAAATAAGTCGGACGGACAAGGAGAGAGAGAGAGAGAGAGAGAAGAGGAGAAAGGGACAGACATCAAGGAAAGGGTGACATAAAATCGAGTTTCTGTGCGTTAGTCTTCTTTTCAGCTCTCTTCTCACATCACCATCATTGTTGTTGTTTGCGAATTGTGCACATTCGAGAAGGTAACCTACTCTGCAGGTAAGAAGTAACGACAGGAGCTTTACGGATCCAAGTCAACCGATCCATAATCCGGAGCGAGAACCCAATACAACTCAAGAACGCACAGGCAATCGCCAATGCCAGAAAAATAATCTCGAATTTGTCAATGTGGCCCATATGGTCACTATCGTCCTTCCCCAGCTTGTCGTTACTAGACTTCAACACCATCCATGTTGGGTCAGCAACAGCACGGACGACCGTCAAGATATTGTAAGACTGAATCGTTGCTGTCGCGATGTGAGGTCCGACCTGACTGAGCCTCGGACGCGGTTGATTGAGATCGACTGGTGGACCGAGCGTCGAGTCTGGCGAGATTGTCGAATTGCTGCTCGATTCTGGTGGGTCCAAACATCCACCTCCACCACCCCGTAGTGTCGTATTATCTGATCCCTGACGTGCAACCCCCTTCTTGTTATTGTGGTTGTTGCTGTTGTTGCTATTAGGAGAACGAGGATCTCGTCGTGCGCTGACACTAGTGGAGAGTCGGATATCGTTCTTTTCGTCCTCGTAAGCCTCGGATCCAAAGTCGGCACTATCGACGAGGCGATGCCCTTCATGAAGGATAGGGCGGATGAGTGGTTTGGATGAGCCACTTGTGATGTTGCTTGCTGCAGGAGACTGGTCCTCCTTGTTTGCAAGTGATGGGCTGGTCAATGAGAAAGAAGCTGGCTGTGGAATTGGTGATGTGGGCATTCTCTCCCTTCACCCTTGAAAATGCGCTGATGAACAATTGGATGCGATGAAAAGTGCCAAAGGGGTGACAGGCGGGCGTACGGTATTGAGATAGGAAGGGTCTGAAACATACAATGAGAGAAAGAAAAAAAAAAAAATTTGGGCAGTTGGACAGACACGAATTGAATTTTCGTGCGACAGAGTCGGAGGGAAGTTTGGGCTTGGGTTGCGCACAGACACACAACTTGAAGGGGAAAAGTAAGGAATGGAATGAATGAAAAAAAAAAACGTCAATGCAAAGACTGATCAACAGAAACAAAAGAAAAAAGAGAGGACGAATTGACTAGGAAAGAGAAAAGAGAGGATGCAAAGGGTCCATGAGTACAATCTGAGGGGTGTTGAAGGAAGTTGTTTAGTTGACTGTGTGTGGTAAGCAGAAAATAAAAGGTCGCGAAGTTGTAGTTGTTGTTGGCTGTCAGAAATCGAGCTAATGCAGTAGGCGATAGAAGCAGGGGCGTGAGGAAGAACACAAAGAACGACAAGAGAATGGTGTATGGTGTTGTAGAAGGTGAGATGAGTGCAATGCAGAAAGGAGAGTGTTTGAATGAAGTGAATGAGGGAGTAAGTGGAATGAGTCGAGAATGAATGTCAAAAGCGAAGGAGGGGACATACAGAATTACAGGAAAAAAACAAGGAGAAGGAGAGAGTGCAGTGTGAGGATGGAAGAGAGAAAGATAAACAGAAAGTAAGGTGTGATAATTATCAGACGGATGAGAAGGAAGAGAAGGAAGAGCGCATGGGCATGCGGAGCATTGTTAATGCGTACACCAGGAGTTCTTGTTGCTTAAAAACTTAAAAAAAGGTAGCTGTGTAAGTGCCGGGAAAAAGGAATAAGGGAAAAGGGGAAGCGACAAAGGAATGGGTGAAGTGTGAACAATTGAAAGCATACTACTAAGGTGAAAAAGAACTGCTAAGCGCATGATGACCGAGGCGGACGACACACGCTCACCTTAGAGCACGAATGATAAAGCAGGGTGCCCAAAAGGGACCAAAGGGACCAAAGGAACCTAAGGGAATCACCAACCACTGCCACCCCATTTTTTTTTAATTTTCGCGCTCTGAAATGGGGGAATATCCGCCTTTCGTTCCCCACCTCTTATAAGGTCTATGTAGAGCCCATGTATCCTGATCGTCCATTACTTCTAACCTTCTCCTTGACGGATGGACACACCCAAAACCTTTTTTTCCCCTTTTCTTGCTGTTCTCTTTCCACGGCATTTCATTCGTCCATCCCTTTCATTCCTCCTTTTGCCCCTCCAACCTCCTTCCTTTCTTCTTGCTTTCTTTCTTTCTGTCGTTCCTATCAGCCCTTTTGTAATTCAAGCAGCAGTAAGATCTCATTCCTGTTAAACACTTTGTTGCCTATATCTGCGACTTTCATGCTGAGGGGTCTCGGGTCTAAAAAAGATGGTTGATCGACCTACGCGCTTTTTTTAATTTTTATTTTCATTGCATCTTTGCTGCTCTCATCGCCGTTTTCCTTCCTCTGTGTCATCCTCATCCTTCTGCGCTGCGATGTTCGCTACTGGCACTGGAGGTGACTTGAGTAAAGCATTTGCCTCGTCGATAGTAACATCCGCCTCCACATCCACCATCATCGCCTCAGTCGCCAAATCTCCATTTTTCGTCGCCCTTGTTGCTTCGGCACCATCGTCACCCCCGGCCTCAGCCTCCTTCTCGGCCATCGCCACCGAAGTCATCAGTGACTCATTCCGCCCATCCTCGTGCTCATGCGCATGGTCGTGCTCCAGCTCGTGCCCGTGCTCGTGCTCGTGCTCATGCTCATGTTCCACCTTATGAGGGATATTACTTTCCGGACGATGAACAGCATCAGATGCTACCGACGAAGAAGAAGTCTCCTTGAAGGCATTCGAAAGTGACGAGGTCGACTTCATAGAGCTCAAAGTTTTGGACGACGTCGGTAATGAGATAACCCCACCCGCAATCCTACGACGCTGACGATTCGCTCGCGTACGACTATCCAACGATCCAGACTCTCCTCCTGGACCTCCAGTGCCCTCGTGGTCAGAGCGAGGGCTTTTGCTCCTTTCCTCCTCCGCGTGGCTGTCGGCACAGCTGGGTTCTCCAGTCTCCTCCTGACGCTGTTGCGAATGAATAGAGGAATACTCATCATCCTCGTTGGTGGGAATATTGGCTGCATCGACGGCAGATTCCTTTGAGGTGGTGGGAGAAATCAGCGACGCAGCCTCGTCATGGGTGCCCTCGAAGAGGTTGGGCCCCAATTGAAACACCACCTTGGGTTCGGAATCGGCTACTGCTGCACGAGAACTCGTCTTCATCGTCTTTGTTGTGTGCGTTGTTGCTGTACTCGTTGCCGTCGTCGTCATCGTCGCTGCTGTCGTCGACAGTGAGGGTAAACTTGACGTCGATACTCCGAAAGAGGGCAGTGAGCTATTGGAAATTGTCTAGGCGATGAATTGGTTCAGGTGGTTCCAGGAGGTGGGTTCGTTGTTACTCGTCCAGTCGTCTCTATATTAAAGAGATTCATATGTCGCACACAGCACGAGAAAATAGCGAAATAACCAATTGCAGAAATATATATGTTTACCTTGTCAAGCTCTTGGATGCTCACGGACGCAACTTCATCGGTACTACCACTTCCACTTTCTCCACTGGTTGCACTCTTGGAAGCTGGGGAATCAACAGCATCGTGGTCCTGAGGACTGTCTTTGTTCTCAGAATCAGTGACAGAAGGATGGGATCCGCTCAAGAATCCAGCCAGAGACATCTTTGCCTTGGCAGCAATCGCAGCCATAGTCTCATCCGACGCCTCTAGAGGTGAAAGAGGACCAACGACTTGTCTGGGAGGACTCAATGCTGTAGGGGTCTTGTCGCCCGGGAAACCAGAACTTGCTCCTGCTCCTGCTTCTTCGGCAGCGGGATCGTGGTTGGTATGTCCTGACCGGTCGACAAGGATCTTGCGTTTCCGTGCCTTCCCGATTACATGGGGTGGCGAATGCGAATCTCCAGATCCAGCGGGCTTGGTGATCATAAAGGGTGCAAAGGGGTTTGAGGCAGAACTCGAAGCGGGGGGCGAGGCGGCGGCTGATCCTGGTCCAGAAGTGGAATGCGGAGATAAAGCGAACTCGGCACCGACTGGTGCGTCACCAGTGGGAATGGAGACGGTTTTGATGGCGTCCTGATCATCCTTGCTGTTATTGTCTGCTCTTGGTTCAGACTTGGGCGAGAGGGAGTCGTCCGCGATATCGTCTGAAACGGGTACAGGACCAAGGCTGGCGAACTGCTTCCTCAGAGCGTCCAGAGAAGACAATTCTGAAGGAGCAGGTTCACTTGGAGTCGACGTGGCGACAGGAGCTGCTGGGCTATCACCAACACCCCACTCGTCCTCCTCGTTACCTTGCTGGAATGGCTCAAACTTCTTTCCAGAGCTGTAGGGGTTGTCGTCGTCGTCGTCATCCTTGCCCCATGGATCATTGTCAAAGTCATCCTGAGGTGACTTGACTGAATCAGGTTTGCTCTCAACATCCTGCGCGAACGCCTTGGATTCATGGACGAGGCCCTTCACCTTGGCCATCAGACTATCGAGCTCGTCATCATCGTCGCCGCTCCACAATGCCTTTCCTTTGTTTTTGAAGCCGCTGCTTGTTGAGGCGCCCAGATCTCCGCCGGTTTCATCATTATCATCCGAGGCATCCTCTGGCTGAATGCCCAAAAACTCGAAAACATCTCGGGTGCGTTGAGGAGATTTGGTGACTGATGATCCGCTGGCTCCCCTTGTCAATCCAGGTCGACTGCTTCCGCTGGGGCTGGTGCTGTCTTTGTTGTCATCATCGTCGTCCAAGTCGCCAAAGAGCCCTCTGCTGTCACTGGTGTCATCGTTTAAGAGCTCATTCATAATGTCGTTCACTTCTGACTCTGATACCGGGGTCCGGGTCCAAGCAGGCCTGGCTGAACGCTGAGTTGGCGTCAAAGGTGCCGAGGAAGGTTCCAAGTCGTGTTCCGGTTGAATGACTTGCTCAAACGATTCGTCCTGGTCGATATCGCCCGCCAATGACGCTGAGTCGTCGCTTTCGTCCAGGTCCATGGAGGTCTCAAAGACAGGGAGTTCCTCGCCGTTGAAAAGCGGTTCAATCTCCAAACTCTCGTCAATGAGCTGCTGCTTGTTGAGGAACGGGCGCGACAACAGCCAATGATGGAGAGTGACATCGCCAGCGCCAAGAGAGATCAAATCCCAGACAGGGCTCAGAGGTGTTTTCAGGCCATCGACCTGGACGGGCTCACGGTGTTTGGTGTGCGATACGGGTCCTGACCGAGAGTCTGTCTCCTGACGGTCAAAGTTTCCGGGGTCGTTGGATCTGCATTGCAGAAGCAAGGCTGTGACGGCCGAGAGCTTCCTGGCTCCTGGTGCTGACAACACAATGTCGGTTGATCCACCAGAAGACTCCTGACCTGTGAGGTACGACTGGATGATCGATTTGACCTCATCCTGGTGGTACCGCATCCAGGGGATAGCGACCATGGCGTCCCGACCAACATCCTGAAACGCATCCAGTTTTTGGATCAAGGCCCCCTTGTAGCCTCCTTGCTCAGCCTGATCCTGGTAAATGGCTACCAGTCGACGGTAGGTATCCTTGGTCTTGGAGGGGACACCCGACCACAATTTGTGCATCCGTTTGATCTCGGGACTCGTCAGCGCCCTCATGAGCGCCCTGAAGCCATTAAAGTTCCTGTAAACGTGAAGGAGGATGTGGGCAATCCTGATCGTGTGAGCAACAGCATTGACGGGAGCATGATTGTGGCTCTTGGATGCGGACGGACTGGTTGCTGGGGAGGCTTGGCGAACAGCGATCCATTCGAGGAGCAAGAGGTGGGCGAAACTGTGGGCGATATAGTTTTCAAAGTCAATGCAGTTTTGAGCACGCGAGTTATGGTGGTGACGACCAGCGCGAACGAGGTCTCGAGGGATGGCGACGTCCTTGAAAATCAGGGTGTCGATGATGGTCAATTGTTTGGCGATGGTGTCGGGGTCCCAAGAAGTGATGGTCGAGGAGGCGACAGACTGGATTTGAAGGCTGACGGTGTCGAGCTTGGCACGCTGGATACGAACATCCTCGATCAAACGTCGCAGGTGCGCAAGGTCTCTGTTGGCAGAAAGAGATGGGCTCCCAGCTCCTGACTGTTGATGATGTTGCTGTTGTTGAGGACTTGACCCATGTTTCGCCTGCTCCAATTTCTGAGTGACCTGCGAGAGCGCATAGGAATGCAAGAGCGACTGCTTGGTCAGGGGTGAGATGGGTATCATTGGTATATTCTTCCTGGTTCGCTTGTAGTTCTGTGTCATGGTCGTGGTGGTCGTTGCGACGGAGCGTTGAGAGGGCCGAGAGGGTCCCAGTCCTGGCCGGATAAGCGGCGAGATCGATGATGGTTTGGACGACTTTGCACTGCTGGTCGAGGTTGGGAGAGCGAGTGAAGAGGAGGAAAATGATTCATGGCTCTTGGAGAGATCGATGATATCCTTGAGTCTGCGAAGGATCTCTTGTGCGTGGGCGAGTAGTTGGATATAATTGCCAGGTGCAGACTCGAGCGAGTCTTTTTTTTAAGTAACAAACGGAACGATATTCAAATACATGGGAGGAGGAGGAGGAGATGTGAGTGCTCAAATCTTTTTGTTTTTTAGCTCATTGATATTTTAGTAACCGTTGTCAACCTTCAAGAAGGGCAAGCAGGGGATGGATAAAAAATACCTTTGTCTTTGAAAACGACATTTGAACTGATGATGTGAATGATGATCCCGTGTGCCTCCAGATACGTCGCATAGGCGGCCTTATTATCGCAATGAAAAGTGTATTTGAGAGAGAATCAGCAACGTAACTCTTTCCACTTCAGATTCTTGGCATTGAACGCATAGCATGCTATCACGGTGAAAAAGAGGAGACGCAAAACGGAGGAAAAATGATACCTTGAGGTCGCCTCGGTCCTGTTCTGCCTTAGCTGCAGTCAGCAGGGTGGCATACTTGGAGAGGTCTCGCTCCCTGTCCAAGGTCATGATGGTTGTAATATATCGTTCCTTATTCCTCGCTCTTGTTTATGCAACCGTGTCGTGTTTTTTCTTTCTTGTTCAGCAGTAAGTGTGAGGGAAGTTGGTAACGTCTGTGTCCTGTGTCAGGGAGTTAAAAAGTAAAGAAGAAGAGTGGCTCCAAGTACTTGAAGTAGGAGGGTGTGTGCTGCAAGAAAGGAAGGATGTGATGAATGGGCAAGAGGAGGGTAAAGAGAGAAAAAGAGAATGACCCCATGGAGAGCAGGGAAAGGGATCTTTTTCCTGTTTTCTGAAGGCGAACCTTGAGGAAAGTGAAAAGTGGAGTGGCTTTTTTTTTTGAGCTGTGACGCGATTCTCGATGACAGGGGTTGAACCACTCTAATCAGAAGGCGAAGGGGCGACTGTCAGGCACACCTGTCCCTTTGATACCGACAATATGCCATTGCCATGGAGTTGCTTCATTTCACAGCTTTACTCCTGTGGTCATGAAAACACAGTGTCCTCGTTGAAATCATCCTTCAAACAACCATATATGCAAAAGAAACAACATGTCGGGTAATGGTACAAAAAATGAGCTCTATTGTGGTAATAAACATGCGTTGTGAATAGAAAACGATAAAAGGTCTACATTCCTCCGAGGGAGACAACAATGACAACAACAGACAGAACAGCACCCCAACTAGCCGATGCCATCAATTGCTCCAAACGGCTTCCAGAAACCCCGTTAGGTGTCTGCGTACCATTGGCAGTAGTATTGCAAACCTCCCTCATGGCCTTGACCTGCTGGTTGGTGACATTGTACAGTGTAGGCACAAGGAAATTGAGCTGGCCAGACGAGCGGAGACAGGTACTGCAGTGCTGAAGAGCTTCGATCATGTTGCCCGGGCAGATGCATTGGTAGAAGGGCAGCACCTGGGTGATCATGGTCAGGTTGGCGGTCTTGGGGATTCTCTGGACACAGGTGCTGATGATGTTGTAGTCAGGCTTGCAAACTATACAGTCGGTTGAGGTCGTGAAGACGGGCGTTGGGGTTGAGGTGGGGGCGACTGGTACGGTGCTGGTAGATGTGGGGATACCAGAAACAGTTTCGCTTGGGGATGGGGTGTCGGTAGGTGAGGGTGTGACTTCAGGGGAGGGATCGGGAGTAGGGGTGGGTTCGGCAGTGGTGGGGTCAGGTGTGACCTGTGCGGCGACGGTGAGGATGAAGAGGGAGAGGATGATGACGAGTAGGGCTGTGAGTCTCAGCCTCTTGAAGAATGCGGCCATTGTCGAATGTGAATTAGTGTTTAGGCGAAAGAGTGAGTGGATGGGTGAGGATGTCGATGTGAATGCGAATGTGTTTGCAGAATGGTGTAAGTGAAAAGTTGAGACTGAAAGAAGAACAAGGAAGAGGCGAATGGATGGACAGTTTTTGTTGTTGTTTGGGTACTGTGGTCACTCCAAAGGGACTATTTTTAGGAGGCAAAAGTAATTAAACGAGGAAGTGGCCACTGCTCCTGCTCCGAGTCGATAAACGTGCGGGTATCCTTGTGCTCTCACTCCCAGGGGTAACAAGACAGTTGTCACAACATCGGACCTTGCGTCACTGTATATGTACTGTACATGTTGGTGGAAGATAATCCTCGAGCCCGCACGTGGAGTATCAGATAGGACTGGGCACAGAGGCGTTCAAGAGAACAGGCATTGAACCAAGCATTGATGCCAGTGTCTTCTCTTCGCCATTATCGATAGGGTTCAGGCTGGTGCACCTTCTTTTGGACAACGCGAGTTGAGGTAAATCTGATTCAAGTGATGACCCTTAACAGATACTTACCTAATATCACATACTAGACGTTGACTTGCAGTCGCTGCTTGTCTGCAACCATCACCTGCCTGGCTACCATAAGCTCCGGCAATAATACCTCTATTTCTGCAAAATGCATGCATCTAGCGAAGAAAGGCAGATCCAGGAGATAAACCGCGGGTCGCGCCGGGTCACAGAACAATTGGCGCTTAAATTACGTCACCGAGGTGAGTAATCGCTGCGCCTCGGCCACGATGAAGTAGCCGAGCTCACGTGACCCTACACTATGGAACATGCATACAGGCATGTATATCTAACTACAGACGCTATGGAGCATCCTACATTGTGAAACTGCTATGGTCATTTCGCTTTTTTCCCCATGTGGCTGGACGAAGAACTGAGGGCGTCAGTCATGGGATAGATGCCGGTGTCGGGGACCTCGACTGAGACGATCGAAGCGGCGCGCCTCTTTCTGGCTGTTACTGCCCCTCCGCCACCACCACCACCTGCTTCGTCTCCATTGCTGTCCATGGCCACAGCCGATGGTCCAGCTGCTTCTCCTCCTCCACCCCCACTACCGTCACCAGCAGCAACATCCATCCACGGGTAAGATCCGTCTTGACGCCGAGGCTGAAGGTAGTGCGGCCGCTGCTGGTGGATCAGGTGACCCTTGATTGCATTGTTCATGTTTTCGGAGGCCATAACATCTCGCTGAAGGAACCGTTTGCAAGTTGTGCAATAAAGGGTCCGCCAGTCCGACGTCGCACAGACAAATGCATGGCAGCGAGGGCATCGTTTGGAGGAATAATATTCGTTGATTCCAACCACAAGGTAGCCCAACGAACGAGCCTAAGTCAAGACAAAAAAAAAATAAAAGCAACATTAGCATGTCCCTGTAAAGAAATGACCTTGCTGAACAGTCGTTGCAACAGTATGCCCTACCAGACTGATGAAAAACGCCTGGAACGTGCCATCGAGGGCTGGTGGGCTATGAACAGCAGTGAACTTGGCTAGCCCAATCGCGATCACGACGTTTTGGTGTGGCAATCTCGGCCTACCGACAGATCCACCAATCATGTTTAGCAAACCCTCAGCAACCTTGTAGTACTCTTCCTTTCGGCAAATGTTGGAATCCCATTTGTGCTTCCAGAAGTTGGTGTTGTTGTAAAAGGTGTCCAGGTCTTCCTCCGACGCTCGACGCATTGCTACATACTCGCAAAACGAGGCACCCTCTCCCTTGAGAGGCGGTAGGGCGGTTTCAATCTTCTGAATAGTTCTGCCGGTAGATGGTCCAATGGTGTTCTCCCGCCGGTCCTCGAGCCAGTTGGAAAAGCTGTCTGTGGGCCGCGACACGGCCTTTCGCTTGACCACCAGATCAAAGCATCGAATCGCCAGAGACCGCCCGCCCAGCTTGCGCGCCTTCTGCCTCTTCCTCTGCCGCTTTCTATCACCAGGCTTCAGCTTGGCACGCCTTCCCTTCTTCTTCCTCTTCTTTTGGCCGCCATCCTGACACAGGGGACGCGCCAACGTGGTAGGGCTTTGGCCAGGTGGGAACGAAGCGGTGGCACCAACGATGCAGGAGGTATCCAAATCAAGTGACAACACCGTGACCTGACTGGGATCAGTAGCCAACAGATTCTCCACATCAGCAGCTGAGAAGAAGACATTTCGAGCTTCGGTCAGATAACGGTTTATACCACCAATGGTCGTAAGGAGTGGGTTTGGGGCCTTGTTCTCGGGAATACGACGGTACCGAACAGACTGGAGTTCCTTCAGCTTGTAGGCCAGCAGCTGCAGCAGACGTCCATTTGTCCGGATCGAGCCCTTCAGGACATAAACCTTGTTGTGCCAATCCCTGGGGTTAAACGTCTCAGCCCGCAGACATTTGAGGTGTTCCCGAAGCCCTTCCTTGCCGTCCTTGCCGTCCATGTCCATGACAGTTGTTGTTTTGCGATAGCCCTTGTCGTGCTTGTCTGGCGGGAGACCGACATCCGACAGGAAAGAGGTTATAAGGCGACCAGGCGTCGTCCTGGCTAGCCAGTCCAAAGCGTCAGCCTGCGAGGGAACTATGGCCGGATCCTGAAAGTAGCGATCCTCGTTCATCATCCGTCGGATCTTGTCCTTGAGGGTTGGCCAAGACCAGAACAGTGGAAGCAACTGCCGCTCAGAGAAGCTAACGTAGCGAGGCGCCAGGGGTGAGAGAGGCGCAATACGCCTCGATCCGCCGGTGGCCTTGTTCAAAAGTAGGTAGTTCTCAATGGCAGGTAGCTTGGGGTCGATTTTGGGAAGTACCGTGCCAGGTTGGACATCCGCTTGTGAGTTGATCTAATGTAGAGGGAAAGAAAAGCGTTAGTTTTGGAATATGTTTTGATGAATGCTATTCTCTTTGTATTTCGTCTGTGACAAAGCTTTGACTGACAACTTTCACATTACCTTCTTTTCAAGAGCGACCGAGCCGTTGCGATACATCTTCTTGATGGAGCAATAAAGTTGCTTGGTGGTCGACTCGAGCAACCCGTTGGTTTGGTAGGAGATGTCGCGTGGAGGAACAGAGGGCAAAGTGATGCCCAATGAGGTGGCACGTGTAAGCAGCTGGCCAACTTGCCGCTCGGCAACCGTCTTGAACTTGATCTTGCGGGAGTAGATATGCGCCAGAAGGATCTGGTAAAAGGCAAAGAAGGGTTTGTCCATTGCAGACGGCTCGGCATCATCGTCGCCTTCATTCTCCGCATCCTCGTCGCCTTCATCCTCCGCATCCTCGTCGCCTTCATCCTCCGCATCCTCGTCGTCTTCGTCCTCCGCGTCTTCGTCGCCTTCATCCTCCGTGTCTTTGTTGCCTTCAGCCTTCCTGGGAGTGCCAGCGGAACTGCTGCTGCGTGCCTGAGAATCCTGCTTGGGTTGAGGCACCATACGGATTTTGGACTCGACGACGGGACACAAAGAGTACAGAATGATACGGTCATTCTCGGTCAGACCGCTCTCAAAGACGGTCTCGATGAACGTGCCCAAAAACTCTTGTGCATGTCTCTTCGTCGCGCGAACTTGCCCAACAATGTCCAAAATGCAGGCAGAAACCTCTTGTTGCTGTTGTTGCTTTTGTTGTTCAGACGATGGGAGTTGATTGGCGTTGGTGGTTGTTGCTGCCGCTGCCCGCTTACTGTTGGCATTGACTGTGCCGACTTGAAGGGAAACAAGGGGATGCTCGTACATCATAGCGTTGATCAGCTGAGCCTTGTTCATCTCGTCGATCTTGGGCGGCGGCTTCTTGGCTACCTCCTTTTCCTTTTTGAGTCGCTGAGTCTCACGATGTCGCTTCTTCTTCGCCTTCTTTCCCCTGGCCTCAGCTGTCGACTCCCGGTACCGTGCCTCTTGCTCCGCCGTGTAGGGCTTTCGTTCATATTGCTTACAAATCGATGGCTGTTCGTGTTGCTGTGGTTCTGCGCGTGACTTGTACGAATGCCGCGGCCGGTGCACCTGTTGCGAGACTCGAGGCTGGTGAGCAGGCCGATCGATCACGCGATGCCTTCTAAATTCCCTATGCTTGCCCTGCCGATTGGGTTTAGAGTTGCTAGAGCATGTCGAAGAGTGCGGTAATAGGCAAACAGCATGTTAGACTGATCGCAAGTGATGGGAAAGCCATATCAAGGGTCATGTGAGAGAATCACATATCACTTAATGTGTTACCTCTTGCTGCTCGAGTTCCCTTGGCGCTTCTGTTCCTTGGCTCTGGCATGCTGGTCCTTGATCATCTTGTACTGATGACAGAGCAGTTCGTACGATAAGATGGATGCAGCAGAGGCCGTCAAAGGCGTCACTGACTGTGACGACGGCGACGGAACAGAGGATACGCCCGCTGGAGCAGCAATCTCCTGGGTCATTGTGGTAAACACGAGAATAGAGGCCGTGAAATCGATTCCTTCCTGACCGCGGCAGACCACGCGTGGGCTCTCGAGATACTCCTTCACCAGGGATGGCACGTCTGATAGAGAAAGGGTCCAAAGGAGTCATGATGAGTCTGGCCATATCCACAAAGAATAGAGGCGGTATGGGCATGCTGGCAAATTATTTGTTCTTACCTGTATCGGGTAGATCCTTTATAATGCTGTAGTTGGTGGCAATCCCCATCGATGGAATGTTCTTGTTCTGGTCGTTACTCGAGACGCATGCCAGTGCAGTAAGCTTGGTGGTTGACAGTCGTATCTGGGCCAGCACCGCCTCTCTACTATATTCTAAGACCTTGACGTCGTCCCACTTGCCCACAGGACGCCAGATCGTTGTAACTGAATGGTAAGCGAAAAAGTCCGAGTCTTGAGTCAGAACAACGTCTTTGGGTTGGCACTCTGCAGCGATATCAATGTCGGCCTCGGTCCTGCAAAGGTGCGCATCGAGCTCTTGAGCCTGCAGAAAATGGACGAAGTCTTCCCGATCTTGAAGAGACCACTTGAATCCTCCACGGAGACTCCTCTCTACATTCTTGAACATCTGCTTGGTGGGCGGTTTGCCTTGATTGATGCGGTTCCCGAGCGTCTCAATGGCAACCTTGGCATTCTTGAGGGCCTTAGCTCGCTTCTCGTTTCGCTCACGGTGAGTCTCCTTCTTCTCGAGAGCAGGGGCGCCGTCGACATAGAACACCATGTGGGAGGGGTCGCCGTATTTCTTGAGATGCTCGAATAGGATAGCTTGCGCCTTTGTTTTGTCGTCTGCATGCTTGGTGTAGATTCCGCGAATTTTGGTAAAGAAAGACAAAACATCCACGCGAATAATGGCGTCGTCAGGCAGGTGGTGGTGCATGGGGTGACGAAGCGTGGGATGGTAGCCTTTCTTCTTGCGGAGCCAAGGATAGAACCCCTTCAGTCCCATATTGGCTAGTGGCGGATGAGATGAGAGTGGGGGTGATGTGAGGAATTGAGAAGAGGGGAACGATGGGTGAAGCTGTTGGGACAAGGGTGATTGAGTGAGGATCATGCGTTTAAGGGGCCGCGACGGCGAGAAAAGCGTTATAGGCCAGATAACGGAAGCTTATATAACTGTGCATGGAAGTTTGCTTTTGTGGAGACTTTACTCTCGTGCAAGAGTTAACCAGTTGTGATATCAATCTAATTGACTGTGGAGAATAGTATTTCACCGCATATCCGTCTTCACCTTCAAAAAGCATCGGGCAGAAGAATGAGAACGAGAGAAGTCAGAACGGGAGGTCGCAAACACCTTGGCGTTCGAGGCTAGCGAGAACAAGCGCTGATCACTGTCGAAGTATTCCATGAGATAAGAGCCCGAAAAAAGAGAAGTGTACCTCCAATACATGTAAACCGTGGTGGCAGGACTTGAGCACGGATCAGGTGCTATTTTTATAGCTTTCATCCTTCGTGTGATATGAATAAAGTCAACTCATTCTTTTCGTTACTCCCCGCACTCCCACTTAACAGCTTGGAGTCAAAGGTCTCAACGCAGTGGCTGCCGGCCGTATATATTAGTGAATAGAGCGATATAAAATATGTCAAATCAACCGAAAACTTGAGTCCATCAAATGAGTTGTCAAAGAGCTATTTTTTAGAGGGCTGAAAAGAGACAGGCTGATTTATTGGCCAATGAGGGCGAGAATGTCCAAGCATTTGGGGACGGCGAGGCAGAGTTAATGGCCCTTCTTGAGAAGATTTACCAAGCGCTCGGGGCCAAAAAGAAACGAAAGTGCTCGTTACAGTACCTCCAAGAAACAGTAGCTTTGCTACACAGCGCCTATCTTCAAGTCAAAGGCCTGAACGAGAGCAGTGCTGGGCGAAAATGCCAGTGAATAAATGTATTATGTCAAATGATCTCATTGTGCCTAATTCATTGTATTATGGTGTCAATTGACAGTAAAAATTATTCCATAATAGGAAAGATTTCATGGTTAGCTTCAGCCAATAAGAGAATTATGGCGTCCATTGTCCTGCACCCTCGCGCCGTGGTGGCGTAGTTGTAAATATTTCAGTCGCATGTGTTGCGTGCGTCTCATTGTTCCCTTCCTTTCTCCCTTTCCACCAAGAAAAATCATTGTCCAATGAATCTCAAGCGGAAGTGGAGTCACAAAAAAACGAGTATATAAGAGGCGACCTGGCGCTGAATTCAAAGAAAGTGAGAAGATCATCTCTTTCTTCTTCTTTTCCTCATTCCTCCTCCTCCTACACACCACTCACACCTTCCACAATCCACACTCTCCTACCACACCCTCCCTTACGCACTTACACTATCTCTTACAAACGCTCCTAATCACCCTCCACCCATCCCCGTTTGTTTGCTCTCTGCCATCAGATCGCAACAATTCCTTTTAATATTTTACGGGGTTCTTCTCTCGCCACTTAAGAACCTACCTTGCCAGAAAGACCGCGTCAGTCAAGTGGACAAGACAGGCAAAAGCGACACACTCACCCACATCGCAGCAGCACCCGCATCCATAGGAAGACAAGATAATCACACATGTCTCGAAACGACAGTGACCGTGACGAGGACGAGGAATACGAGAACCTGGGCAAGGCCCGCGATAACAGGGACGACGATTCTGATCTGGAGGATTCGCGCAGAGGACGCAACAGCTCCGCCAAGCGGTCAAATAGCCACCGCAGCAGCAAACGGCGCGACGACGATGACGACGACGAGGACGAGGATGACGAGGATGACGAAGAAGATGAGGAGGACGAGGACGAGCACGACACCGTCTCTTCTGTAAGTTCAGATTTTTAACATTTTGTTCCCTGTTATTGTTTCGATCTCCTGGATCTTGCAGGTTTGCTCAGACTTCCAAGCCTTTTGACTCTAATCATCCTTTTATACTTTCACATTGTTTTTTACCAACAACATCACAGAGGCGCAACAAGAAACAAAAGCGCACCGTAAATCCTTTCCTCGATATGGAAGCCGAGGTTGACGATGAAGACGAGGACGAAGACGAATACGATGATGAGTATGGCGCAGGAGATGGTTTCATTGCAGATGAGCAGGATGAGGCCGCAGAGGCAACCAGGGCATCAAAACACTTGGATCTGGACCGCAGAAGACGGGAAGAAGACGACGTAGATCTGGAAGAACAGGCCGCCCGGTTCAAGGAACGCTATGGTCGTCGCGACTATGCTCCTCGCCGCGCATTCCAGGGACAGCAAGAGGATATTCCACAGCAGCTTCTCATGCCCGATGTCCAATCGCCACATCTCTGGATGGTCCGCTGCAAGCCTGGCAAGGAGAAAGACCTGGTCTTTTCGCTCATGCGCAAGTTCTTTGACACCGAGTACTCTGCCCAACCTCTGGAAATCTCGGCCGCGTTTTCGCGTGAATCGCTCAAAGGCTACGTCTACATCGAGTGTATGCGTCAAGCCAACGTCCAGGCCGTAAGTTCACTTTTGCCCAAGCACAGCCTCATTGTCGACTTGCTATCTTTACCTCTGCGCAGTTGCACCTAAAATAACACTATCGGCATTGCTCGCTCTGTAAATAGGCTTTGAACGGTCTCAACAACGTCTTCGCCTCCAAGCTCACTTTGGTTCCCATCAAGGAGATGACTGATGTACTCAAGGTTAGACACAAGGAATCGGACCTTCGCCCTGGAACCTGGGTTCGTGTCAAGCGTGGTAAATACGCCATGGATCTTGCACAGGTAATAGCTACATCTCAGCTCGTGCGTGCCCTGATCGGTTCTTGATGCCCATTCTCGGACGAGTGCCGAAGCTTACGATTTCTCGCGACGATGGCTACCAAATTAGATCTTGGACATTGCAGATTCTGGAGATACTGCCAAGGTCAAGCTGATCCCTCGTTTGGACATGACCCCTCGCACAGATGCATCATACATCGCTGGAAACAACAAACGCAAACCTGTCAACAGTGCGCTCGCTGGACGCCCCCCACCAAAGCTGTTCAACGCTCGTGAAGCAGAAAAGGTTGACAAGTTGAACAAACCAACATCGAGAGGCCGCGGTGTTTTCCAGTGGAATAACGAGGTTTTCAGAGAGGGATACCTGGAGAAGGACATGAAGATCTCCAGCTTGATCACGGAAAATATCAACCCTACACTTGACGAGATTCAAAAGTTTGCCAAGGGTGGTGTTGACGACGAGGATGGTGGTTTGGATCTGTCGGCTGTCGCTTTGTCGGCCATGAGCGCATCGGTCACGAGCCACTTCCAGCCAGGAGAGAAGGTCGAGGTGACAGAGGGAGAGTTGAAGAACGTTCACGGTACAGTCGACTCGGTCACCAGCGACATGATTATGGTCCGTCCTCTGGCCGATGATCTCAAGGGCAACATTCTGAAGTTCCCTCCTACACAGCTTCGCAAGCTCTTTAAGGAGGGAGACCACGTCAAGGTTGTCAACGGAAAGTACAAGGACGAGACCGGTCTCATCATCAAGATTGAGGACAGCGTCGTCACCATTGTCACGGACCTGAACGTCAAGGACATCCAGGTGTTCTCAAAGGATCTTCAGATGGCTGCCAACGTCGCTACAGGCACTGGAACTATCGGGCAATACGAGACCCATGACTTCGTCCAACTCGAGTAAGTCTTGGCTTTCGTTTTTTGTGAATCCGCACTTTTCATTTGTCTATAAGGATATGATCTAACCAAATGATGCACATTGAACTTGTTGCGAATAGTGCTGCCACTGTTGGTGTCATTTACAAGGTCGAGCGTGGATTTGCCCGTGTTGTGGATCAGTCCGGCATGACTCGTGAAGTCGAACCTCACCTTATCACACAAAAACGTGACTCTTCGCGTGCTATCGCCACCGACGCCGAGGGCAACAGTATCCAGGACGGTGACTCTGTCCGCGAAATGACTGGAGCCGTAAGTCTCATTCACTGCCGTAACCCTTCGGTACTTGCCATCGACACTTGGTCGACATCATCACATCTGACCCGACTCTATCTATATTACATAATTGAAAATGTGAATTAGATGCGCGAGGGAAAGATTTTGCATTTGTTCAGGACATACGCGTTCTTGTACAACAGAGAGTACATGGAGAACTCAGGAGTCTTTGTTCAGTCTACTCGTCTTGTGGTCAGCATGGCCTCCAAGAGTCGCGCTCAGCCAGGGATGCGTCTGGATACCATGAACCCAGCCATGATGAACATGAACCGTGGCGGTTTCGGCGATCGTGGAGGTCGCGGTGGACGTGGTGGCGCCATGATGATGGGCCGTGGTCGTGGTGGACGTGACCCTCTGATTGATAAGACTGTCACCATTATCCGTGGACCCCACAAGGGTTACCTCGGCATCGTTAAGGACGCCTCGGACTCCACTGCACGTGTCGAGTTGCATACCAACTGCCGTATCATCACCGTAGAGAAGGCCAAGCTCGCTATTACCAAGTATGTTGTCGTTTGCTTGGCGGATTTTTTCTTTGGCTGAATACTTTTCGACAATGCTAACCATGCTCGTTTAATTTTCTACTATTATAGCGCCAACGGTACAACAACACCTGTGTCGAGCATGTCGGATATGAACCCTCCTTCCACTCCTCGTGCAGGCAACTATGGCGGTTATGGTGGCTATGGTGGCATGACGCCTGTCAGATCTGGAGATATGACGCCCATGCACAACTCTGGATCGCGCACACCAGCCTGGAACAACGCAGGATCCAAGACACCCGCATGGAACGCAGGATCGAAAACCCCCGCATGGAGTGCCAGTGCCAGGACCCCTAACCCCTATGCTGATGGCTCGCAGACACCCGCCTGGGATGCTGGTTCCAAGACACCACGCTACGGAGGAGGATCTGCCTGGGACAGCGGTAGCCGCACGCCAGCTCCTGCTTGGGACTCTGGAAGCAGAACCCCAGCGCGTGGGTCAGCCTGGGGCGATTCTGACTCTGGCTCAGGCAACCATAACGGATCCAGTGGTTCGGGAGGATATAATGCTTGGGGCGACAAGGCTGATTCTGGCTCTGGTTCAAGTGGATTCCCTCAGACACCTGCAGCCAGCAGTGATTGGATGAACCGCAGTGTCCCTACGCCTGGACCCTTTGGCGCTCCATCACCCGCACCCTTCACCAACTACCCCTACACACCTGGTCCCAACTCAAGCTACGACTCTGCACCAACACCCAGCGGAAGCAATTTCCCCTCGACACCTGCAGCTTCTTCCTCTTTGGGCTCAGGACCTGGTCACGGGGCCAGCGGCAGTGGTAGCTCCCTCGGTACCAACGTGGCCACCCCTGGAGCCACTCCTGGCGCCAGAATGCAGTCGATTGCTACACCAGGCTCTCTCCAAACTCCTCAGACCCCTGCAGGTGGTCCATCTGCACCCATGACACCTGCCAGCCACTTTCCCCAAACGCCCTTCATGCCTACAGGAGGCGACTACTCGGGTATGGATTCGCACGGTCACTCTGGCCAGGTTCCTGGATACGGATCTGCTGCCGGTGGAGCTGCTGCGGCGGGTCCTTCGTATGACTGGTTGGCGACGGATATTGAGGTCCGCATTGGGGCCGGAAAGGACGGATCACAATTCGAGGGTGGCAAATATCAAGATCAGTCTGCACGCACGATCAAGATCCCGCCAAGAAGCGCATTATCGTCGATGGCCCTTTGCGATGTCCGTTTGTTGAGTGACGATAGGATGATTCAGGTCCCAGCTCAATACCTCAAGACGGTTGCACCGCTCAAGAACGACGGCGTCAAGGTCTTGTCGGGTGAACATCGTGGTGCATTGGGTACCTTGATGGGAGTTGATGTTCAGGATGGTATTGTCAGCTTGAGAGGTGAGAACATGTACAAGGTCTTGACCATGTCTGTTCTTGGCAAGTATTTGGGCGATTGAGGTAGCGGACAGCTGAATCACTTGATAGCGAGGACTGAGAGAGGCGGAAGTACATTTTTTTTTCGGAGTGCGGTTGACATGATAGGCATTATTTTTTTCATCAAACACACATCACAACACAACAAACAACACATGTGAAATAAATCACACCATGAGCGTCATGAACGACACCTTGAAGGAATGTTATGTAATTCGTATCCTGTATTCCGCGAGAGATGAGGAGTATTGACTCTCTACTGCATGAAAGAAAACCTGGTGGAGGGGGAGGGCTGGAGGTTGGCAAAGTAGTGATGGAAAAAAATTCGTCTTAATCGCCCGACATCGCATAGATATGCCTTTTTCTTTTGCAATGGCTAACTATTTAATATGCTAAAAAAATGATACTTCAAAAAAACACTCACACCGCTTACGCCTGCTCAGTCATGGTCGAATCTTCCTCAGGGGTGGCTTCAGCACTCTCAGCCTCAGCTTCAGCGGCAGCAGCAGCAGCAGCGGCCTTGGCAACCGTACCCTTAGCCCCACCTTCAACAACATGTGGGGCATCCACGCAATCAACACCCAACCGCATCGCTAAACTCCTACGCTCTTGCTTATTCAACAACATATTAAAGCTCACCTGAGCCTTCCAAACCGGGAACACCAATTTGCCCTTCACGAAACCCGTCAAACCCTGACCCTCCCACCGAGGGTTAGGCTGATCCTTGTTCTCTTCCAGTTCTGGGTCGAATTCAAAGATACAGCAGCCCGTTTGGAGATCTGTGAGCTTTTGTTGGATTGCTTCGGGGAACTCGGAGATCTTGGGGTAGGGCGATTGGAGGAGGGTGATGACTTCCTTGAGCTGGACGGCCATCACGCGGGCGGTCGAGACGAATTGGCGCATGAGGGCGATGCCTTCGCTGTGGACTCTGAAAGAGCACTCTGTGGGCGAGTTGGAGTCCTGACGAATAAATGTCCTGACACCCGTGTTCACCACCTATTAGAACAACAAACATGAATTTGTTAGTGACCGAAATTGTACTCAATCATTGTAACGAAACTCTAGCCCACCTTCATCGACTGTAAAACAAGTACCTTGAGGCGGTGGATTTCCTCAGACTGGAGGATGCTCTTAACAGCCTCACTGACAAAGTAAATCGTCTTGTTCTTCTCGCCTTCAGAGCGGACCAAGAACTGGTCCTTGGGGAACTTTTCATCCAACCCATAGAACTTCGAGAACAACTGAACATCGGCATTATCAGCATCCAAGAACAAGAAGGGCTCTTCCTTGGGTCCGGGTGCACCGAACCGCTCAGAGCGCGACATGCGAGGCTTCTTGGCTGCCACAGCTTCTGTGCTGTCTGATCCGGCTGGAGAGTCCAACTTGTGCTTATCTCCAGTGGTGGCCTTGTCGTCTTCTTCCTGAGTATCCTCTTGTGTGTCCTCCTTGGCCTCCGACATGTCCTCAGAAGCAGGGGTGGCAGCAGCAGAAGAAGTAGCGGTAGCGGCAGCAGCAGCCTCGGCGGCGGCTTCGGCGGCGGCTTCGGCGGCGGCAGCTCTGCCAGGGTTGGGAACAACAAATGGCGCAGTCTTCTTCAAAACAGCAACAAAGAATCCTCCAGTATCCTGCAAGTGGGGGTAAATACGAAGACTAGGATTTCATGAATGAAAAACAAGCAGTTAGTACACGAGCCATCATTATGTTTAGAAAGACAAACACGAAAAAAGAGTTGAGAAACGTGAACCTACCATCTCTCCAAGTGAAGTTCACCAGCATTGGCGGGTGCCCACATGCTGGGGTAGAATTTACCCTTAGCATCTGTGGGGACATCCTCAAACTTTTCAACAACCTGGCCCTCCTTGGTGAACACCTTCCAGGACGAAAGACCGGGGCGGCGCTTCAACAGGGGCAGCTCGTGGCTGACATCGACCAACTCCAAAGATCCGTTGGCGCGGTTCAACATCTCGGCAACAACAGCCTCGTTCTCCATGGGGTTGAATGAGCAAGTCGAGTACACAATACGGCCGCCAACCTTAAGCATCTGAACTCCACGCTGCAAAATCGTCACCTGAGTCCTATTTTTTACAAAGGCAGACGTTGAATTTGGTTAATATAATTCATATCGCGCTTAGCACGGTGGAGCCAACAATTGATTGATTTCCAACTTACTGGTGAAGTCCCATGGCGCCTCCATGAGTCCACTTGGTCCAGACCATAGGGTTCTTGCGCAAGGTAGCGTCACCGCTGCAGGGGACATCAGCCAAGACACGGTCAAATTCAAAGGGAACGACCTCTCCTGACTTGTTGGGGGCCAGCTTCAACGAGGGCATCATCGAGGCGTCGTGGTTGGTGACCATCAAGCAGGGGCTCTGAAGACGCTTAGTCTGGTGGATCAACATATGGCTGCGTCTGTAGTCGGCATCGTTGGCAAGAATCAATCCAGCTGTTTTGTTGTTGAGTTCCCATGGGGTTTTCCAGTATTCCATGCGTGTCCGTGATATCCATGGTCCGATGTGTCCAATGCAGCAAGTGACGTAAAAGCAAAAGGAGGATAGGTATTAATAAGGCATTCATGCAATACATATAATATGTTCCTGGATCATGAACTCAACAAGAGAGTGAACAGTCTTTCTTACATGGAACGACCTGGTGTTGCTCGTTGGCGTGAACCATCTCAATGATCTGGGCAGTCTTGGATCCAGGAGCAGCGCACATGTCCATGACCTACATGATATCCGATCCAAAATTTGCTCATAAAAGTTAGTCATTCTGCGCACAGGTTGTGGAGAGCCCCCATGCTGGTCAACCAGATCACACATCACTCAAAAAGCAAGGCTTACCCAGTGCTGAGGCTGAACATCAAGAAGAAGAGGAGGGATCATCGAAACAGCCTCCTGACGAGAGATGTTTCCAACCTCGGTCTCAGCGACCAAGAACTGATGGAACTTTGCATACTCGGGCGACTTCTTCAAAAGTGTGCGGGGAACATCGTAGTGCCATCCCAGATCGTCGGGGTACCAGGCCAAGGGGCGTGGGGGGTCTGCGACAGTGCCGTCGACGGAGATGTTGCTCAGGTGAGGGACGAATGCGTTCTTGACGGTGTCACGGATCTCGACCGCGTGGCTATCAATAAGATCAATTGGGGCGATTAGAGTAAGAGAGGTGAGATACTTGATCAATTGATCACCGTGGGCCATACCGTGCTTTTCTCCTTTTTCATAACAACAAAAACAAATACAACAAAACGACAAAAAGAGGAACAAACCTGCGAGTGCCGGTGATACGGAAGGTGGTAGGGAGGGTGACCTTGAGGTGGTTCCAGAAAGTGGGCCATTCCTCCTCGGACATGATGTTCTGGGCTTTGTAGTACTCTTCCATCTGCTCATTTTCCTTCTTGACCTCGGCGTAGACCTCGTTGGGATCGCGCTCCTTGCGTGGAGGCGCGTTCTTGCGTTTTGAGAATCGGCGACCCATCTTTTTTGGTTTGGTTCGTTGAAGGAAAAAGGGGAAGAAGGGTGTGAATGAACAGAAGGAGAGGGATGGAAAAAGAGGAGTACTTTTGCCTC
The DNA here is from genome assembly GCA_036320915.1 of Linnemannia elongata. NCBI lineage: Eukaryota > Fungi > Mortierellomycota > Mortierellomycetes > Mortierellales > Mortierellaceae > Linnemannia > Linnemannia elongata. The sequence goes on along the minus strand of JAXBDG010000011.1, from coordinate 675,457 downwards.
TTCTTGACTTCACAAAAAAAAAAAAAAAAGTGCGCCTCCAAATCGAGAAGCAGTCACTGTTGTTGCGGTTGTTGCTCTTCCTTACCACACTTAATACAACATACAACTTCACAACCCAACCGTTTGCCCCTTTGATGCACCCATTCGCCAACCCTTCTACATTCACAACATACCTCCCATGCACAGGGTCATATACAGGATACGGCAAAGCCCTCCACCAACACGGACAATAGGCGCCGCATCTAGGACATCCTTTAATTGGGCACATGACCGCTCTTACGCCATAATATCCTTCGACCTCCTCCCTTCCACACCAGGAACGAACCTCTTCTCAACCCGTCCACTCAACCTCGCCTTATCTCCGAGCGCGTCAAGCAAAGGCAGATACCAATACTCGACCAATGCACAGCAAGCACTCAACATACCCGCAATACCCATACCACAACAACAACAACACCTCTCCTCCTCCTCCAATTCTTCAATACCATCCACCCCCATCCTCGTCTCCTCCTCAAAACTAGCATCTTCACCCTCACCACAAAAACTACCGCGCAAAAAAACTGTCTACGATTGGACCCCAGAACTGGACGCCATGATCGTCGCCATGAATCAGACCCACTCCATTGACTGGCGGACCATCGGGAAGCTTCTTGACCGCCCTTACACGACATGCTACAGTCGGTATATCAACACTATTAAGCCTATTCTTGAGAAAGGCGGTACGCTGGAAGAGATTCGGGATCGAGAAAAGTTGGAGAGATTAGTTGAGGAGGGGTTGAACCTTATTCGAGAGAGGAAGGAAGCGTCGGCAGCGGCTTTGGCGGCAGCGGCAGAGGCAGTAGGAACGAGTCTATCCAAGAAGATCCGATCTGTGGGTTCAGGAACTGGAGCAAGAGCAGGAGCAGGACTCTCTGCCGCGGTTTCGTCCGATGACGAGGAGGAATTAGGAGCTAATACCAGCAAGCGTCCGAAATGGGACGCGACGATAGATCAGACGATCAAGGACATGGTCGCGGCAGGAAACTCATGGCCCGAGATCGGACGCGCCGTTGGACGGCCCTTTTCATCCTGTTACTCCCGGTATCATGCCAACCTCGATCCAGCCTTGGGGACGACCTGGTCCCCCGAATCGATCCAACGTCTCAAGGAGTTGGCGCTACAGGGCGTGTCTTGGAAGAAGATTGCACAGGAACTCAAGATCAAGTCGCTGATCTGTAAGGCCAAGTGGGCTGATATAGGGCGTTCTGAGTTGGCGACCGCTGCAGGATATGACAACGACAGTACATTCACGTCAGATCAGGACGGTCAACTAAAACATTCGACACCAGGAGCAGCATTGGATCCGAGCGGCAGGAAAAGTAGCACCAGTAGTAGGACCAAGATCGTGGTGTTCTCGATGGATGAGTCAGCTCTGATTCTGGAACTGGCTGAGCGACACGGTGCCGAGAACTGGGACAAAATCTTGCAGGACTTCCAACAACACTTCTTGGACGATATCACCTCACTACCAATAACTACAAAGCCCAGTAAGGGCAAGGGCAAGAAGTCCCCCCGAGACCGGATTCTCTCGATCACAATTCCACACCTTCGCAAACAATACCTCCGCGTCAGCCGCAACAAATCCTTCTGGACTTTCGACCAAGAAACTGCGCTCATTCAACAAGTCCTCAAATACGGCATCAACAACAGCAACAGCAACGACAACATTGACGATCACTGGGCAGAAATCGCCCGCCAAACTGGTCCTCACTCACCAGAAGAATGTCGTACGCACTGGAAGAATCTCGACATGCCCGTCATGCCTAATCTCAACGCATGGACAAAAACCGAACAAGGCACCTTCTGGTCCGCATGGCGCCAATTCGGCTCAGACTTCAAACGGATCTCGAAATTTTGCTCCAACCGAACTGCAGAAGATTGTCAGAGATACTTTGAGGGCATCACCAAGGGGTTTCCGAGCCCGGATCTGGAGCCAGACGCCTTTGCGGAGAGGATTGCAGAGCTGCAGGAGAACCTTCCTTATACCCGACAGAAGTATCTGTTCACCAAGGAGCGGTCGCAGCGGTTACAGCGGACGATGCGGATATGTCATCAGCGTTTTGGGGCCTCACCGACCATGCATGCGGGGACCTGGCAGTGGATTGCCAACAAGGTCCATCGTGGGCTCTCACCTACATCCTGTATCGAGCATTGGAACTACCTCCGCCAGAACCTTGATGTCATCCATGGCCCACTCGAGGAGAACCAGACCACCCCGATCAAACCAGCCGCCCCCTACTCCTGGTCCCATGAAGAATCAAAACTCTTGGACCAAGGGATCCGTGAACTGGGAGCTAGCTGGTCAGATATTCAACACCGCTTCCTCCCCTGGCGAACCACCCGCTCGATCCGCCAACGCTGGTTCATCATGTCCGACAAGGCCACAAAAGTCACCGAAGACGAGTACTACACCATCCTCGCCGCAGGACCCACCGCCGACTCTATCGACTATGAACAATTGACACAACACCATTTACCAGGCTGGAACCTCTCCCCCTGTCGCAGGGTGTTCGAAACCTCTTTCAAACACATTGTCAAAAACACGATCTGGCAACCGGACGAGGATAGGTTACTGTTGAAGAGGACGATTGAGGAACGTGGACGGGACTGGAATGCGATCGCCAAGAGCTTTAAGGGGACACAGCCGGCTATGGCACCTCTCTACGACCAGGCCATGCAGCGTGAGAAGGAAGAGAATGGTGGCAAGGAGTCGTTAGAACCGGTAAGGACACAGAAGACGGCATGGCAGTGCCGTCTCCGCTGGTGCCAACTGGTCGAGCCCCTAATGCCCAAAGGCCCCATCGTCAATGTCACTGAGCACGGTCGAAGCAATATCCTCCGCATCTCCAAGAAGTTGCTCCAAACTCCCTCCTCTCCCTCTACTCCTTCCGAATAAAGCCCCCTAATCTACCACTATTAATTAATCGTTTTGTTGCTTGCTTGTTTACATGACTGCATGTGTGCTTCCTTCCGAGTGCAAGAACATAATTGGGGAGTAGGGCAAAGGGAAAAAATATTCATGAACTAATCTACTTACGTCTCGCTACGTGCGTTTTTTCTATACATAAAAAAGATGGGTGTGGTTTTACCACCTCAACTTGTTGTTCCAGTCAATGCCTGGTCCATCCCCTCCATCTTGTTTCTTAGATCTCCTCTCCCGAATCTCATTCTTTCTAGGCTCACGGTTATCGATCTCGTCCTCGGCCTCCTCCCCACCAGGCAACTCCTTATGCCAGACGTTGTTGCCCTCATCCTCCGACACAGAGTCACCAAAGACAACCTTGTACACATCCTCGTACCACGCGGCAGGGACGCCCGTCACGCCCTCCTTGACATTTTCAGGGAGCTCTTCCCAGTCGGGCAAGTTGGCCTGAGGGAAGATCAGAGTCTTCACACCAGACCGCTTGGCCGCAATCGTCTTCTCCTTCAAACCACCAATCTTGAGCACCTTACCCGTCAACGTCAACTCTCCCGTCATCGCAATAGTAGGATCCAAAGGCTTGTTGAGGGCGAGGGACAACAACGACGTCGTCATCGTAATACCGGCAGAGGGTCCGTCCTTAGGAGTAGCACCCTCAGGGACATGGAGGTGGATCGCTGCCTTGTTGAAGAATCGGTTCTCGGGGAAGCGACGACCAATTAGGTTCTTGGCAAAGGTGTACGCGATCGATGTCGACTCCTTCATCACATCACCCATCTGTCCGGTCCTCAAGAAGTTGGGACGCGACTTTTCAGTGAGACCACCGTCCAAGCACGACTCGATATAGAGAGCAGATCCTCCCATCGATGTCCAAGCAAGACCCATAACCACTCCAGCAGGGGTAGCATCGTAGAGTCGGTCGGCCTGGAAGACAGCTGGTCCAACATAGTCCTTCAGGTTTTCGGCAGTGATATCAACCTTGACATCAGGTGAGACCTCGAGTTTGGCCTTCTTGTCCTCCTTCTTCTCACCCTCTTGCTGCTTCAAGACATCGGTGTCGTCCAACAAAGTCTCATCAGGAGTGTCCTTCACGATTCCTGCCAAGGGCTTAAAGTCACCGTCCTTGGAATCAGCCTCCTTCTTCTTGGGCTCCACACGCTCGAGATCGGGCATCTCCTTGACAATCTTGAGCGCGGCCTTTCGGAAGACCTTGTCGATCTGCTTCTTCAAGTTACGAACACCAGACTCTCTGCAGTAGTTCTTGATAAGAGCCTCGATAGCATCGTCGTGAAGAATAACGTTGGCGCCCTCGAGACCTGCAGCCTCCTTGGCTGTGGGGGCCAAGTAACGGGAAGCAATGGCGACCTTCTCGTCCGAGATGTATCCTGAGAGCTGAATCACCTCCATACGATCCAGAAGGGGTCCAGGGATAGTGTCGAGAACGTTGGCTGTGCAGACAAACAGAACCTTGGAGAGATCAATTGGCACATCCATGTAGTGGTCCAAGAACGAGCCGTTTTGTTCAGGGTCCAGCAACTCCAGAAGAGCAGAGGCAGGGTCTCCCTGATGTCCACGTCCAACCTTGTCAACTATCATTGTAAGGGTGTTGGTTCGATGTCAGTCAACGAGTCATTAAAAAACATCTATACAAAGAATAACAGAGAACGAGCGACATCTTACCCTCGTCGATCAAGATGAGTGGGTTCTCGGTTTGGACACGCTTGAGGGCCTGGACGACCTTTCCGGGCATGGCTCCGACATAAGTACGACGATGGCCCTTGATCTCGGCGACGTCCGTCAATCCTCCGACACTGAATCTGTAGAACTCGCGATCCAATGCACGCGCAATCGATTTACCGATTGACGTCTTTCCAACACCTATCAAGAAGAAATGGCGGCGTTAATATTCCAAATATGGTCATTTTTAATACGATCAATGATCAGCAATTAATCACAAACACTGAAACAAGTGCGTACCTGGTGGTCCGACAAGACAAATGATCTTGCCCTCAACTGTGCCACGGAGACGGCCCACAGCAATGAACTCCAGGATACGATCCTTGACATCTTTGAGTCCATAGTGGTCCTCGTCAAGGACACGGACAGCATGACGAATATCGTAGTTCTCGGGAGAGCGAACGCCCCATGGAACATTGGTCAGCCAGTCCAGGTAGTTCCTTGTCACATTGAACTCAGAAGCCGCTGGCTCCAAATGCTCGAGCTTGGTGATTTCCTGGCAACATATTGATGTTCACAAAAAAAAGCGTCAATTGTCTGTGAAGAAAACACACACATTGCAGACGCAAGGAATCGAACGCAAAATAATTTGATGTTGAAATAATGCACATACCTCATCGAAAACCTTCTTGACCTGCTCGGGCATAGCCAGCTTGATACCCTTCTCTCTGAATTTTTCAATCAGCTTGTCCTTGCCATCCGACTCGATTCCTAACTCCTTCTTGATTCCCTTGAGCTGCTCCATCAAGTAGTACTCGCGCTGACGCTTGGCAATCTTGTTCTCGACATCCTTGCTGATCTTGCTCTGGAGCTGAGCGTTCATCAACTCCTTCTTGAGGACCAAAAGAGCCTTTTGCATCCTGTCTTCGATCGAGAGAGACTCCAAGACAGACTGCAATTCCTCGGGGTCACCCTGAGAGACAGCGGTTGCGAAATCGGCAAGCTTGGCAGGCTCCTCGAAAACATTGCCAGCGGACTGTGACATCGAAAAGTTGGCGATCTGATCACGGAAAAGAGGGTTCAACGAGGCGATATCCTTGAAGACGGCGACAATCTCGGAAGTGATGGCACGGATGACCTGGTTCTTGCGGTTGTAGGGCTCATCGACCATGTTTTCGACATTCGAAAGTGTGACAGCATACTCCTTGGCCAAGAAGGCAGTTGGCAGGTGCTGAGGATCCTTCGAGGCATCTGAGGCAGCAGCAGCCTCATCAACAGGTGTTCCATCAATGGCTCCTGCTTCCGCTCCAGTTGGCTTGTCGACGACGGTTGAGGTGACCTCTGGGGTGATTGTAGCAGCGGGAAGAGCGTCTGCGACCTTGATAGTGAGAGGTTGAGATTTCTCGGCGGCTCCTTCACCAGCCTCCTTGACGAGCAGTCCTTCGCGTGGAGCCTCGGATCCGTCGGGGAGGATCAAGGGAGGCAACAACTCCTTGATTTTGATTCTCCTGTGTGGATAGAGCACGGCTGTGATCGAGCCCTCGTCGCTACCTGCGCTTGCGGGGAAGACGGTTGTGATCTGAGCAAACACACCGACAGAGTGAATTTGGTCCATGCTTGTTACGGTATCGATGTCGAGCTCCTCGTCTTTGAGCAGGAAGGCACCAACATAAGGCTGGCCACGCTTCATTAACTCCTTGATGGCATTGGCGACGGCAGGGTTCTTGATGACGACGGCCTTGTAGAATCCTGGGAAGAGAGGACGGCGACCGATGGGGAGGGTCAAAACTTGAGGGTAGACCTCGGGAATAGCTGGCTTGGAGAGGCCGTTCTCGAGAATGTTGGTCGAGGGTCCTCCAGATCCGACATCGAATGTGAACTTTGTGACCTTGCGGTCGTTGCCACCCTTGCTGTTACCACTGCCCGATCCACCCGATCCTGATCCTGCACTGCCGCCCTCAGATCCAGATCCAGATCCAGAACCGGACGAGGACGACGATCCTGATCCCGAGTCCTTGCCGTCACCACCCGATCCGCTCTTGCCGTCGTCGCTCTTGTCCTTAAGGATGCGTGCAGAACTCGAAAAGGCACGACGCGAAAGAGGCAAGACAGTGGACGAAACAAGAGAGTTGCCACTCTGGAGGGAAGAGAGACGACTGTTGAGGAGAGCAGCAGGTCGGGTGGCATGAACAAGACTGTGAAGACTGCGGGGACGCAACTCTTGGAGGCGAGCAGCAGCAGAGGTGTTTGCGGTAGAGAAGGGGCGGAGGTGGCCGTCAAAAGCGGACCAGGAAACGGGAGTTCTTGCTGTAGAGTGGTGAGTGAGGGTGGGGTTGATAGAGGTGCGGGAGAGGGCGACCTTGAGGATGTCGACAGTGGGCGAGACGCGCTTGGTAATGACTAGCACGGCATTGGACGCCATCGTAAGGTTTCGTTTTTTTTTTTTTGTGGGTGTGAGAATTGTAAGGGAGGAGGGGTGTAAGAGGGGAAGGGAGAGAGAGACGTTAAAATAATAATAAAGAGAAAGAAAAAAAAAAAGAGAGAGTGGAGTAGTGTTGACAGGAAGGAAGAAGGATGAGGAAGGGAAAGAGGGAAGGGTGGTGTTGAATGCAACAAAGGAAGAAGAAGAAGAAGAAAGAAAGAAAAGAAAAGAAGGGCTGATCGACTCGAGCGAGTGGGAGTGTGAGAGTGTGAGAGTGTGAGAGTATGAGTCTCTCAGGCAACGCAGAAAAGGCGGAAGACGAGGGAACGAGAGTGAAAGCGACGCGCAATTTGTCAATTGGATGAATGACTGCTTCTTGCCCTCTGACAAATTATTGCCCTCTTTTTTTTTTCCTTTCTTGCAAGATCGTCTCCGTCTGTCCCTCTCCCAGGTACCACACTCCCCCTCCCTCCACTCCACCCAACATTCGATAAAGACGTCACCTGCAAATTCTCCGCAGACAGGTACCGATTGCCCACCCTCCTATCGAACCTGCAACTCAAATAACTGGCATTGATCAATTGATGAAGCATCCAAACCGACACGAATAGGAACCGAAAAAAACAACGCGTTCATCGACACCCACGTATATTACCTCGTCAGAAGGTGAAAGACAGTTGCCAAGGCTACTTTGACTCGTATGCGTATCAGATAAGGAACGAATGAAGAAGAACCAGTATCCAACTTTTAAGAGTTTTACTGCTCGACTCTAAACTGTAACATCAGCAGGTGTGGTGTCTACATAGCACCCTGTATGCATTGTCGATGGATGTGTGCCGCCCAGAAGAGCAGAGTCGCGTCCATGTGTTCACAACAGTCACGATATCTTTTGGCTCGACGCCTAAAAAGGCGCAAGGGTCATTTTCATTCATACTTCTTTTCTCCCTTTCTTTTGTAAAGTCATCAATCACCTCTTCCTACTTCTCTCCTTCCTCTCACCACAAAGAAAAAGAAGAACCAAACACCAAATCGTAACCATGAGCCCTTCAACCTTGTCAGTCATCACCCCTGTAGACTCGACCGCCTTCGCGACCGTCCAGATCTCCTCCTCTGAACAAGTCCAAGCCGCCGTCGAACGTGCCGCCAAGGCCCAAAAGGCCTGGAAGCGAGTCCCTCTCAAGCAACGTGTCGAGATGGGCCGTCGGTTCCTCGAGGTCTTTGGAACCCGCAAGGACGAGCTCGCCAAGGAGCTGACTATGCAGATGGGTCGCCCTTTGAGGTACACTCCTGGAGAAATCAAGGGAACCCAGGATCGTGGGAAATACATGGTCGATGTTGCCGAGGAGGCCTTGAAGGATGTCGAGATTGTGGAGGCTGGTCAGGAGGGCAAGTTTAAGAGGTTCATTCGTAAGGAGGCCGTCGGTGTTGTCCTTATCGTTGCTCGTAAGTCTCTGTTCCTCTTTCTTTGGTCGTTGTTGTACTCTTGCTGGTGATGTACCAAAGTATGTGTGATGGAGGATGACGACAAAAAGATACCAGAATTTCTAACTTCTTTTTTTAATGCATATCACGCTTGTCGTTTTGCATTGACACTACTACTCTTTTAGCCTGGAACTACCCTTACTTGTCGTCGTTGAACGGAGTCCTGCCCTCGATCATCGCCGGTAACTCTGTCATCCTCAAGCACTCCTCCCAGACCCCTCTCTGCGGTGAGCGATTCGGCCAGGCCTGGACAGAGGCTGGTCTTCCCGACGGCGTCTTCCAGGTAAGCGGTTTTGTTGTTGGTTTTGTCCCATTGTCTTCCTCCTCTTTTTACTGTTGCTGCTTTCGGCAAGAAGATTAGCAATCGAACGTGAGTGGAGAAAAAAAGTCAGCACACGGCAATTGAGCAGGACAAATCGACAGACAACACAAAGGAAGGAAGGGCGGACCACATTTATTTTCTTTTGGGTACTATGTGACCAAGAGCAAGAGGAGACCCTTTATGCAAACACATGATCGTTTACATTACAAACAAACAAAGCCAACGAAAACTTTGGGCGTTCGACCAAACAACTTCTCACGCGTATGTGTTGCAGAGTACGGGAATGGGGATATGAAGGGGGTGGAGGGTCATATATGGTTTTCTAACGAAAGTGTAAGGCGAATGGGCGCATTTCTAAAATTTCATCCGGGAGAGAGTAGGAGCGAACTTGTTATACGCACGGGAGACATGGATCAAATGTGACAAAGACTCTCCTTCGTTGTACTTGTACTCACACTAACGAACCCAATGGCTCTCTGCAATGCCTATCTATTCCTCCTCTCTTCTCTCTTGTACGACGGATAACGATTAGTGCATCCACATGTCTCATGCCGACACCGAGGCTCTGGTCAGGAACCCCCTCATCAACTATGTCAACTTTACCGGATCCGTCGAGGGAGGCCACCAGATCCAGAAAGCTGCCAGCGACAAGTTCATCGGTATGTCCAGCTCTTCCTTGGCTTCCTGCTCACTACCTCCTTACTCTATCCCTCCCCGCATAGGATCAGCATGCACCCCTGACTTACTTACCCCCCCCCCCCAAGGATCAGCAATCTTCAATCCTGTACAAACTTTTTTTTCACCATTCAATCCACTCATCACTTATCCTAACATGTCATGACTCCCTCTTTCCTTCCCACAATATGGAATAGCGACGGGATTGGAGCTGGGAGGCAAGGACCCAGCATATGTCCGCCCCGACTGCGACCTCAAATACACGGTCGAAACTCTTGTTGACGGCTCTTTCTTCAACAGCGGTCAGTGCTGCTGTGCCATCGAGCGCATCTACGTCCACGCTGACATCTATGACGCCTTTGTCGACGCCTTTGTCGCCGAGACCAAGGTACCTTTTGTCACTTTGATCTTTTTTTTCTGTCACAGCTGTGCTTTTATAAAGTACGTAACGGAAGGCTAACTCTTCTTACGTTGGTGATGGACGATGTTAATAGAACTACCGTCTTGGAAACCCCTTGGAGCCCGAGACGACTCTTGGACCTATGGTGAAAACCAAGGCCGCCGACTTTGTCCGTGGCCAGATCGCTGAGGCCGGTAAGTCATTCTATCTCATTGAATACTGATCAAACTGGTAGACGCGTGTGTCTTTTATTTTTTGTCTCTCCGCTGGAGGAAATCCTCTGACATCAAACCAACTTTATTATTTTTTACCAAATAGTCTCGCAAGGAGCAAAAGCGCACATCGACGCCTCCCTCTTCCCCGCCGACAAGCCCGGAACCCCTTACATGGCACCCCAAGTCCTGACCTCCGTCACCCACTCCATGCGCGTCATGACCGAAGAATCCTTCGGTCCCGTCGTCGGCATCATGCGCGTCAACTCTGACGAGGAAGCCATCCACCTCATGAACGATTCCGATTTCGGACTCTCGGCTTCGATCTGGACCAAGGATGCGGATGCGGCCTTGAGGATTGGAGACCAGATCGAGACAGGGACTTGGTTCATGAACAGATGTGATTATCTGGATCCTGCGCTTGCTTGGGTCGGTGTGAAGGATTCGGGTAGGGGTTGTACGTTGAGTAAGTTTGGGTATGATCAGGTTACAAGGCTGAAGTCCTTCCACTTGAAGCTCGTCACCGCCTAAAGGGAGGAAGCACTTTTTGGCTACTTTGTTTTCGTTTTTCTCATTTCCTGGGATCTCGTTTTTTTAAACACATACAGCAGAAGTAATAAAACACAATAAAATGAGATTCTAAGAAAAGAAAGGCAATTGTATTGCTATTATGTCTTTTGATCTTCGGTACGATATATTTACAGTTTGGTGCCCATGGTGATATGACTCCTGACCATCAACAACCGATTCAAAGCCCTTCCATCCGTCTGTCCCGTCTTGACCTCCTCCTTGGCACCCTCAACAATTTCCTTCAACACCCTCTCCATCTCCTCCTCTGTTGCATCCCCACCTTTCCTCTCGAACTGCTCCTTCAGAAACCTATCCTGCTCGGCCTGGGTAGCGGCCAACGAAGCACCCTCCTCCCTCTGAACATCTTGAACAAACGGTCGACTCCACACGTCATCCGTATACGTTCCCTGCTGTAACAGGTAAGATACAATGTCCTGTCGCTCACTCGGCAAGTGCTGGATCAATTGTAATGTCGAGAAAATCGAGCGTCCTGCAGGGCCAGTGCCGACGCTGTCCTGGGTGTAGGAATAGACAAACTCCCTCCGGTCGTTTTGATGTTTTTCGATGGCTGCCCCTGCAGAATCAATCTCGTCAACATATTCGGCATAAGATGTGGAATTCAAGAACGCGAGTACGTCTCCGCCATCGTGGTGTTGCTGGTGTTGAATGTCGTTCGAGAACAAGGGTCGTGCCGTCGATGCTGATGGTGGTTGGTATGGTTGGTAGGGCTGGTGTTGAAATTGTAGTGGAGGCGATGGTCTTGTCGTCGTGACCGGGAAGGGTGTTGCATTGGCTGTAGTCGACGCTGACAGTGGTGCTGAAGATGACGCGGTAGCGGTGGTGGTTGATGCGGAAGTGGAGGAGGATTGGGTAGGGTGGGCAGTCGACTTTAGGTATTCCAGAAAGGCAGCATGATTTGCGGGGGTGAGATTCATTGGCTGAGACAAGTGAGCCTGATAGGCATTTGGGGCTGGTGAATGTACAGCAGGTGCCTTTGCGAATTGCTGTCGACCTTGTTCCTGTTGGTAAGGCTGTTGTGGGAAAAGGTCGTGCCGTGTTGGTGCAGATGGAGCTGACACGGATTGAGGATCAGACAAGGTTGAGAACCCGAAGGAAGCCATTGACGGAGGCTTGTATGGCGCACTATTCTCCTGCACTGTCGACTCGGAAGAACCCAAGAAACTGTCCCAATCCATCATGCCTCCCGCACTTTCTGCTGTAGACGAAACGGGTTGTCGGAACCCAGAAGTGTATCCCGTTCCTGATCCCGCACCACTAGTGCTACTACTGCTCCCAAGGGTCTCAAGAGCGTTGGTGGTATGTTGAAAAGCCCTCGAAGCCGAAGAGGTGGTCGCTTTTGAACTCGAGCTGCCAATCCCTCCTTGTGATGATGATGAAGAAGAGCCGCCTCCGAAACTGTGGTGTTGTCTCAACACATCTGCCTGTCGTGGATCCAGTGTCGCGGCCGCGTTCCTAGCCGATGCGACTATCGACCCTAACAAAGTCGACGACGACGACGTGGTTGTGCTAGGGGTGGTTGTACTAGAGGTAGCAGTCGTGGCTGTCGTTGTCGAGTGAGCTCCTCCTCCTATTGACGTGGCGGCTGTACTACCAAGTCCTACTCCTCCCGCTCCTCCTGATCCAAAAGTCGACGACGTGGTGGTGCTCTGGTCGTGTGGCAGGCGACTTTGATTTTGACTTTTGCTTGGCTGTTGGGGGTCCATCTTGGCAGCTTGGAATATGGGCTGTGGGCTGTGTTTGTTTTGGAAACTTGGATTTTCGACAATGCTACACGTTAATAATAGTCGAGACAGAAAGGTTAGAAGGAGGGCTCTGATCACACCAGGAAGTGATGTCCGTCGGTCGGCGGGGTGAGAAGGTTGGGATGAGGTCCATGTGTCGACTTACGTTTTGTGTCGATTAGGAGATGGGTGGGGTGGAGTGGAGTGGAGAGGTGGTCAAGAAAAAAAAAAAAAAAAAAAAAAAAAAGGAAAAAAAGTTAAGGAACGTAGGGAAAGTATACCATTGATGTTCACGTGCGAAGGATCTGTCGAGTCAAACAAAAAAATGACGGACGAGATGGGATCAGGTTGGATTTGGTGGCACCCTTCCATCTCCCGGCCAAGCCAGTCACTCGCCATTTCTGTCTACAGTCTACAGCCTCCGGGTTTTGTTTCTCTAGGCAAATGATTGAAGGCAAAGTAGTTGTACCGATGCAAAGGTCTAGAATCTAGGCACAATAGTTAGTCCGAGCAATAGTAAGGGGAGAGAAAGAGCGGATGGATGTGAGATGACAACAGCAAGTGCCAGGGGGTTCTCTCCTTAAACACTTCTCTCTCTGCAAATCCTAATCCTCACAAGCCAAATATCAAAGCCTGCTGCCAAGCTGAAAAGATAACAGCAAGGAGCTAGTGGGATGAGAGAGCCGAACATGCGCATTGCTGTTCTGAGGTCAACCCTTATTCGCTTCCACTGTCGCTTGAGAGTTAAGATGTACTGGCACTATTGATTTTTCATGCTCCATCCAGTTCTTGGCCAAATCATTTTCCTGCTGCGAACTGCGAAATGCTCAAGCGAACGAGGCTCTTGGCCCTTTTTATTCTATTTTCTTACCAAGCTTTTTCACAAGTAAAGTATGCTGTATATGTTGTCAGAAAATGAACGAGGGAGCCGAGAGCGGTTCCCTTTGAAAGTAGGGTCCCCGGACCAACGTGGTGGCAAGAGAACTGAAGTGGCAATGTGTTTGGTGGCAAGGGTAGTGAGCATACATGGGCACACAAATGGCTTCTTCCCTTCCCCTCATTCACGTAGGTTTTTTTTTATTTCGGTGGCAATTCAGTGTAGTGGTGGCAAAAAAAAAAAAGAAAAAAAAAAGAAAAAAAGATGAGCGTTCGATCGGCGGACCGCCGTGCATTTCGACAAAGAGCAACGCAAAAGCGCAAGAGCGGACTTTTGTTAAATGATTCGGATGTGAGGTTTTGCCAACGCACCCACGACGCATTCATCCAAGGAAAGAAAATAAAAAGGCCAGGGTATACGTAGAGAAAGGGCACCGCAGCCACGTCAGCGTAGTGAACAAAGACGTGTCCCAGGAAGGTAGGTGAGCTAATCTTCAGATCTGGTTCCGGAGCGATCAGCCAGTCATGACTGGTGAAGTGAGTGTGTGATATCGAGTGACCCCTTTGTGAATGATTGGTTCGTTTATCAGTCTACTTGGCCCCCTGCTGGAAGAGAAACCTTGCGTGTTGCTACTGCTGCGGTGTGAGAATGAGCGACGAGTTGCAGCGGATTCAAAAAAAAAAAAAAAAAAAAAAAAGCGCAGCCAAGAAAATGGAGGGAACAACCTCAAAGACCAAGTAATTATTTCTCGAGCGTCAGAGCTGGATTGACGGACATCAGTCAGCATATTCTGTTGTGCTTGCATATCGTGCATTTACTCGGTAGGTAGTCATTGCAGACTGACAGACAAACAAAAAGCTTAGAAAGCATTATCATTGTTACTCATCTCCTTTGCAAAGAGAAATACAGAATTGCGCAAACAACGAACGAGCATTGGTAGAAAGATGAGAATGTCTGGACCTTTGTCCGAAGTGGACAAGGGCTGCTCATTTTCTTTTTCGTTCTTGGCCACCAAAGCGAACCAGCCCATTGTGCTCGATTGACTGCGGGTCGTTTATTCCTTTCCTGACGTTTGTTTGCTTCGTTCGTTTTTTCCGTTTTCGGTGCCTGAAAAACAACCAAGGCGACTCCTACTCTTTTTTTTTTTTTTTTTTTTTTTTTTTTTTTTCCTTTTTCTCTTCCTTCTCTTCCCTTCTTTCCTCAACTCAATTCTATTGCCATCGACTATTGCACACACACTCGCCTCCACCTAATCCTCGCCACAGCCGATCTCAATCGAATCGAGTTTCATCCCCTTTCCACATTCTTCATTCCACATGCTCTTTTAAAAACAACCCTCTCCTCCACTTTCCCTCCAACTGCATTCCGTCTACTTTCCAGTTCCCCCTTTTTCTATCCTATTTTATCTCTTTCTGTTCCTTATTCATAACAGCATGTCTTTCACCTTCACTAACGACGAGTTCGCAAAGAGAATCTAAACAACAAAAAAAACGAAAAAAAAATTCACCCTAAAAAAAAGCAAACCGAATCCGTCGACCTTAGTTTATTGTCTTGTTGCTAGCTATCAACCCCCACCAAACCAACAAAAAAAAAAAGCTATCAATTCCAGTAGCAAAAGAACCAACAAAACATCAGATTCTCTTTAACCGGCCTCTTGAACTCAACAACTTTACCACCGCGCCTCCACCTCGTCGGCCTTCAACTCAGCTTATTGTACTAGCTCCATCGAAAGGTAAGAAAAGAAAACCTCAAAATCAAGAAAGACGGGTCAAATAATTTTCTACCCTCCCATGACGCAGTCGGTCAAAAAGTCAAGAAGCCAGTTCGCCCTTTTTTTTCATTTGTGGCTCATATGGGTTCAACACATATTTTCCCTTCGGGCCGGCAGACCCGTTTTCTGCATGGGCCAAAACTGGATTCACCAAAAAGAGCGACTGAGGAGGATTGTAAGAGGAACATCAGGGGGTTCAGGTTCAGGTGGATGGGTGTCGACTCAGTTCTTCTTCCTTCTTACTACCCGAGACAACTTACACAAAACAAAGGACAATGGATATGGGGTGGGTGGGATGGGGGTTCTCCCACCTGCAATCTGCAGACAGTATTTTGCATTTTTACATGACCGAGAGTTTGTGTACAGCATTTATGAGTAAGATGATGGGAAAGAGACAGGAGGGAGGGCTGGTAAACCACTTGACAAGGGGTTATTGAGTATCTTGCATTGCTGCATTTGCGGCGGGAATGCTTTTTTTGGGATGGTGGGTACTCTTTTTTGAGTGAAGCGAGCGACTCTTCTTTATCTTTTTGTCAATGGACCATGGCATTGTTGATAATCACACGCACAGGCGCGTGCATGTCTGAAAAAAAAAAGATAGTAGCCGAGGTGGAGAATAGAGAGTATCCGAGATCCGGATGATGGTGATGACGGTAGTCGCAGCTGGTAGTAGGTTGTAGTATCTTGTAGAAGCAATTGTGTAGTTGTGTGTCTATTTACATCACGCATTAGTGAGCGGGCTTGAGCATGGGGCATGAAAAAAGAAGAGGATCCAGGGAAAGCCAAGCCGAGGTCGACGGGGATTTGTCAGTCGTTTAGGATGTCCGACTCTTTTGGCAGGAAGGGCTGGCTGGAGTGGAAGAAACGAAAAAATCTTTTTTCCTGATTTGCAGGAAAAAGAAGGGGATATCGGACGAGTATTTCGAGCATTTGAAGGGGGTGTGCGATTAGAAATCTTGTTTGTCTGTTTTTCTGTATCTATTGTATGGTGGTGGTGGTCGTGGTGGTGCAGCAGCAGAAGACTGTGTTGAGATGGGTAATCCAAACAGGCATTCTGCCCGTGATGTGTGAAATAATTCCTGTTCACAAAAAGAGACTTTTCCAGACACCGTTCTTATGAGTGTGACTGCGTAGATGTTTCACTCTCAGCTCACTCTCTCCGCCTCCCATAATCAACCAAGCCGCCCTTTTTGCGCTACTCTATATTTGTACTCTTCTCCTGTGTGGGTCGATTGAATCGGTGGATGATTGGACTGATGATGATTGATCCGACCAGACTGTTCGACTGATTGGATGACATATGTGTCTTACTCCTAGACATATAAAAGATCTCTCCCTCCCCCAAAAGAACGAAAAAATCCTTATTTTTACCTTTTCGATTCGTTGTACCATATACCCTCAACCAGTGTGACACACTCTCTCTAACCACTCTTCTTCCTTCTCTTCACACCTCCACCTCTTTCTTCCCCTTCACTCATTCCCCTTTTCTTCTTCCTCACCTTCTTTTCTTCTCTTCTCTTCAACAAAGTAGTCGACTCAACAACAACAACAACAACAGCCTAGATCTACTTCTCCCTCCCCTCCACCCTCCAACAAACAAACACACAGCCTCCACCTCCAAAAAACCATGCTTTGCCTCCCTGCAATGAACCAGTCCGAGTTCTCCGGGAGCCCCATGGCCGCTGCTGCTGCGTCTTCCATCCGGGCGCAGCACTGCGGCTACCTCCCCCCCGCCTCCACACCTACATCCGCCCCCGCAGCCCCCACCTCCTCCTATAACAACACCCCTTCCTCCTCTTCCTTGTACAGTCTGCCCCTTCCTCCTCAACCCCAGAACCTCGACTCTTTCTCCCTCCCTTCCTCATCCACTCCTTGCTCCATGCCCGGTGCTCCCTCTTGGCAAGCACAGGCTGCCGCACCCAACAGCAGCAACACCACCGCCACTATCAACAACACTACCACCCCTAAGCAGCCCCTGATCCTCGACTCTCTCACTGCCAGCAAGATCAGCATCGTCGAGAACCTAGTCGGTAAGCACTCTTCCCCTCCCCTCCCTTCCCTTCCTCCCCTTTCCTTTCTTTTCACACTTGCAATTACTCTTTTGTGTGTAAGCAGACATGTTTGCTGACAAAAGATCTTTTCTTTCCCTGTTCCCTCCACTTTTTTTTTTGAACGTTTGGACATTTTCCTTGTGAAAAATAGACACTGCAGCGTTGATTATTGAATCCATTTGGCCCAGTCCTGTGGGAGTGACATGCTCCGCCAAGACCCCAGTCATTCCACTCCATATCTTTGTCAAGGAAACCCTCCGACGCTCCCGCACTACCCTCTCAACCCTCCAACTCGCTCTCTACTATATCTACAAGATCCGCAACCAGGTCTTGGCAGCTCAGGAAAAGATTCGTCAGGATCACCTCCAGCAGCAGCACAGACAGCGTCAGCAGAACCAGCACCAGCCCCTCTCGCCCAACGGCTCTTTCGACAACTACTCCTCCGACGATGACACCAGACAGCAGCGCGACTACTTCCACTCCATCTCTGCCGCCCACGCCAAAGCGCAGATCCAGAAGAACTCTCTCCCCTTGACCCCTCCCGGCGCCAACCACACCCCGACCGCCCTTTCACCCCTTTCCCTTTCCGCCTCGACCTCGACCTCGCCTATCCTCGCAAAGTCCGAGCCTGTCGGATGTGGCCGTCGCATGTTCTTGGCTGCTCTCATTCTTGCTTCCAAATTCCAGCAGGATCGTACCTACTCTAACAAGGCATGGTCCAAGATCTCTGGCCTGCCCGTTGCCGAGATCAACCTCAACGAGATCACGTTCTTGACGTTGATTGATTATCGTCTCTTTGTCTCCCAGGCTGTCTTTCAAAAGTGGGTCACTATCCTCACGGAGAAGGGCAAGTGCAGAGACAGATCTGCTTCGGCCAGGACCTTCAACTCGGATGTCGCTGTTCAGCAACCCAATCGTCGCAGCTCGATCCAGTACTGCAACAACACCCTTCCCTCTCGTATGACCTGCGTTACCGCCTCTTCTCTGGAACAGCAGCAACAGCAGTCTCAGCAATCTTCGATTCCTACGGCTGCAACAGTGGCTCCTCACCTGCCCTCGTTTGCGTTGTTTGTCGCTGAACAGCAGAGATCGTTGCAGTCGACTCCCACCTGTGAAAAGCCATCGTTCCAGTTTGAGATGGCTATTCCTCTTGGCGCTCCCGTCTTGACGAAGCAGGCGTTGGATGCTCACAGCTCGGTCAATACCGTTAGTGGTCTCGTCCAGCCAGAGTCGGCGCCAAGACAGCAGCAGGGAATGGGCGCTAGCATGACTCTTCGATGGGTTCAGGATCAGCGTCGTGAGTTTATTCGCTCTCGTCTTCGCTCGATGGGTTACACTGTCAACCAGCAGCAGCAGCCTTCCGAGTCGCCGTCTCAGGTTCACCTTGCCCAACGCAGCATTGTGGAGAACTACAAGAACAACGTGATCATGTACTCCCAGACTGGCACCTACTCGCTTAACATGCACCACCAACAGCTTCAGCAGCAGTTGAAGATTGACACCGCCAAGGCAGCCCATGATCAGACGTTCTTGCCCTCGCCCACCTCGTCTGGATCGCCTACCCAGTTGACTGGATCGAAGCGTCGCATGACCGACTCTGAGGAATCGGAGGAGATGAAGGACCAGCGTAGCCTCGCCCGTAGACGTCTCAGTGTCTCCTTCCTCGTCGACTGCTAATAACGTCGTCGTTTCCTTTACTATTTCTATTCTTTTTTTTTCTCTTTTTTTTTTCTTTTGGAAGGAAAACATGATTTTCATCTTACCATCCATCTATCTGCTCGTACTTTTTTTTTTCTTGCTTTTTTTCTTATTTCATTGCTTTGTTTGATTTCTGCTGTGTTGTTTGTATCTTTTTCCCTTCTGTCTGTTTTTACCCTACACCCATGTACCATTGTACCATTCGCCTTTCTTTTCTTTTTTTTACCCTGTTGTAGCATACCTATTATCTTAGCACAAGCACTCCCCTAATCTTCATGACCAAACTACAAAAAAATGTACTTTTACCCATCCTACCTAAAAAAACTTGTGTTCCCTGGCCCCATAGGGCGTTGGTTAAAAACTAGAGTAGAAATGATATACATTTTACACGATGAATGAGCAACAACAACAATGCAATAACTGGACTTGTCTGTGAGGAGGACGCGTCTTACTCCCAGTGGTTGGAAAATAAAAAACGTATGCACGTGAATACACTTTCCTTCCCTCCCCCTTGTGAGTGTTTGTTTGTGAATGGGTCGAGGATGATGTGGAGAAGGAAAGAGCGCAGACCACACTCTGACTGTGCCGAGACGGGGACGAATGAAAGGGAGATGGGACAAAGTGTATCAATCTATCCATTTCTCCTTTTACTTTTATTGCTTTTTTGTCATCCTTCCCTCACCCACCCTCACACTTCCCTTCCCCTTACTTTCTTCACCCTCTACTTCTTCCACACAGTATTTCCAACCCACACTTGTTATCTCTCCACCCTTTCGCCTTGTCCTCCTTTCCTCCCTATATCTTCTATCCGTCCCTCCTCACAACAACCCTACACCAACCAACCTCCTCATCAACAAAAACTCGAAGAAACCATGATGCGGTCCAACAGCCCGTCGATTCCCATCCCACGCACTGTGCCATTACTCCCATTGCACGACAAGGTCCTCCTCCCAGGAGTGGTCACTCGACTCCAAATCTCGCGACGGGATTCTATTCCCTTGTTTGAAAAGATCCTTCGCTCTTATGATAGCAAGGACCTGAACAAGTGTATCATTGGTGTCTTCCCCGTCCATACCCCTGCTCCTCTTCCTAGTGGCAAGACCAACAAGCACGCTTCCTCCTCTGCGTCTGACAACAACGACAACAATAACGACAGCGATCATGGCAAGGGTAGCAGGAAGAAAAAGTCGAGCAGTATCAGCAAGAGTGATTATGGTGGATACCCCTTGACGGATGATGGTGCGGTTGTTGGCAGCAATGCGGGTCAGGTGGTCCCGTTGATCGGCGGTCCTGGCAATGGAGGAGGTCAGCTCCCTCCGGTGAACCCTGCGCATATTCATGCGACGGGATGTGCGGCTCGGTTGGTTCGTCTTGAGCGAGCCGTTGGTGGGTTTACTGTGATGCTTGAAGGTGAGTTTTCTTTAGGTTTTTTTTTTGCTTTTTCAAAGGTTCTGCCTCTGCTGTTGTTGCTCCTTTCGTTGCCGTTGTGCATCATTGCGGTCGAAAACAATCATTGACTAGGCGAGTTTTCTGTGGAGGAGTGTGCGACCACGGACCAGGTTTTTGTTGAGACAAACGAACAAAAAAAACCAAACTCCGAAATGCGCTCTCCCTTTCACCCCCTACTCCCTGTTCACTCCATTCCACTCACCTTTTGCTCATGCTAATGCAAATATCTCTATCTCTTACTAGGTGTTGTACGACTTCGACTGAACAAGATCATTGCCCAGACGCCCTTCTTTGAAGCAGATGTCACACCCCTGCTCGACAGACCCGTCGACAAGAACGATCAAGACCTGCAGGACCAGGTTGTTGCATTGAAATCGACCTCCAAGGAGTTTGTCTCGCTGTTACAGACACTCAAGTTGCCCGCCCCTGTCCTGGTCCAACTTCAAAAGTTCCTAGAGAATGTGGGTGTGATTCCTGGACAGGTGGTTGACCTGCTGATGAGCACCATTGAGAGCACCAATGAGGAGAAGCTGATGATCCTGGACGCTGCGGATTTGAAGGAGCGGATCCCCAAGGCCATCGAGTTGTTGACTCGACAGATTCATGTACGTTCCTTTTGTTTGTTGTTGGAAAATAGAACAGATGATCGAGAACGGTTCAACTAATACCCTCTCATGCCAACTTAACATTAGGTGCTGAAAATCTCTCAAAAGGTGCACGACAATGTGGAGGGAAAGCTGAACAAGAAGCAACGCGAGTTTTATCTTCGACAACAGATTGCGGCTATCAAGGAGGAATTGGGAGAAAAGGACGCAGGCGAGGAGGACGAGATGACGACCATTGAGAACCGCCTCACTGCCGCCAACTTACCCGCCGAGGTTCAAAAGGCAGCAGACCGGGAGATGAAGCGTCTACGAAAGATGCAACCGGCGTCGTCCGAGTACTCTGTCATCCGAAACTACCTCGATTGGTTAGGCGATTTGCCCTGGAACAAGTCGAGCGAAGATATCCTGGATGTTGAGCGGGCAAGGAAGCAGCTAAATGATGATCATCATGGACTAGAGAAGGTCAAGCGCAGGATTCTGGAGTACTTGGCTGTGACTAAACTGCAGCAGATGAAGGGCGATGTCAAGGGTCCTATCCTCTGCCTTGTCGGACCCCCTGGTGTAAGTCTCATGCCAATGCTCACTATTTTTTTTTATTTTTGTGTACAGTATGACTTGGTGAGTACATGGGAGTGAAGGAATGCATGAAAATGCTAAATGTTTTTTTTCATCCCTCTCTCTCAATCATTCGATAGGTCGGCAAAACCTCGCTTGGGCGATCGATCGCTACGGCGATGGGGAGAAAGTTCCACCGGATCTCTCTTGGAGGAGTGTGGGATGAATCCGAGATTCGAGGACATCGTCGGACGTATGTCGGTGCGCTGCCTGGGCTTATCATCCATGGGCTGAAGAAGTGTGAAGTCAACAACCCTGTATTCCTGCTTGGTAAGCTATTGCGCCCTTTTGGCTGTTTTTCTATATTTTTTTTTCTCTCACTCCACTTCTCATTGTTCCCTGTGCTAATCCAGTAGGAATGAATCTCGTGGTATGACCGTATAAGAAAAATCTTAACCTTCTATTGTCCTTGTTTGCGCTCTTTCAATATCTTATCTGGTGATGCTGGATTAACGGGTAAACGGAATGAACGCATATATGTCTATGTTTATAGACGAGATCGACAAGGTTGGATCCCGAGGTCATCACGGGGACCCTTCCGCGGCCTTCCTGGAGGTTCTTGATCCCGAACAGAACAACACCTTCGTAAGTATAAGCACTCTGTCATTCAAAAATGGGACACGATCGCTTTGAACAGGAACAAGTGGGTGAACGCAGGACTCACCCTTTTTTTTGACGTTTTTGTCTCACATTTTTTTAACCCACTTTTCTGCTCTGATGGAACCATGGGGGTGCCTCGTAGACGGACCACTACTTGAATGTGCCGTTCGACCTGTCCAAGGTCCTATTCATCGCCACGGCCAATTCCCTCGACACGATTCCAGGTCCGCTGCTTGACAGGATGGAACTCATCACTATCCCTGGCTATACCTATGCCGAGAAACTGGCCATCGCTACCAACCATCTCCTACCCAAACAGATCCGGCAGCACGGACTCAACGATGACGATGTTAAAATCACCCAGGAGGCACTCCTCAGAGTCGCGACGGGGTATACTCGTGAGAGTGGGGTGCGCCAACTGGAACGCGAGATTGGCTCCCTTGTTAGATCAAAAGCAGTAGAGTACGCCGAAGCACAGGAGCGTCGGCTGGCGAATGATGGGGGTGCGCTCTTGCAACCCGACTATCACCCTTTGGTCACAGCCGTTGATGTGGAGGAGATTCTGGGACAGGATAAATATGTCAACGAAGTGACTGAGCGTACACCGACACCGGGAGTAGTCACCGGGATGGCCTACAATGGAGTTGGAGGAGGGATCCTGTTCATTGAGGTCTCACAGATGCCCGGAAAGGGAAACTTGCAGTTGACGGGCAGTTTGGGCGATGTGATCAAGGAGAGTGCACAGATCGCGTTGTCCTGGGTCAAGGGACATGGGTATGATCTGGGTCTTACGACGGGTCATGGACAGAATGTGATGGAGAAATCGGATGTCCATATCCATATGCCTGGTGGTGGCACTCCTAAGGTACTTTTTTACCTTTGAACTGTCCTCAGCCCCTTTATGCCTTTATTTTGACTCGGGAATGCTTTTTTTTATGCTTTCCGCATATTATCAAACTCGGAGGTTATTTTTTGGGTGTAGACGCGAGCACTAACATGTTCGCGTTGCCTGTTTTGTGTATGTGGAAATAGGATGGACCGTCAGCTGGCATCGCATTGGTATGTGCCCTCGTCTCAATGTTCGCCCACCAGACCGTACCCGCCACCACCGCAATGACGGGCGAGTTCACCTTAAGAGGCCTTGTCATGCCTGTGGGCGGGATCAAGGAAAAAGTCATTGCTGCCCATCGTGCAGGTGTCCGAAAGATTATTATGCCCTTGAGGAATCGGAAGGATGTGGTGGCGGATGTTCCTGCGAATGTTCGGGAAGAGATTGAGTTCTTTTATGCGTCCACGATATGGGAGGTGTTGAGGGAGGCGTTTGAAGGTCGGGTTGCTGTTCGGGCTGGGATTGTTGCTGCGAATGGGGGTTTGGATAGTCGGTTGTAGTTTCTCTTTTTTTTTATGTTGTTTGACTTTGGACACAGATGGGATCCTCTCACCACCACCCCTTTTTTTTGTTTCGCCGAGAAATTAAAGGCAATGCATTTCTCCACACGACCAGACATGTTAGTATGTATTACTTTTTTTTTTTTTTTTTTTTTTTTTTTTTTGCATGAATTTATTCAAAATAGTTTACATTATGTGGATGTGAGTGTTCATGAGGATGTGATACAGTTACAGGGTAAGAAAAAAAGAGGGAATAAAATGGAATGGAAAGGATTTAGACGTTGCCGCTCTGGGCTGCGAGGCCATAGAACAACCCATCCTTCTTCTCCAACAGGTTTTTGGGGGAATCAAACTCTGCGACGCGTCCTTGTTCGAGGACCAGGATCTTGTCACTATCCATGATGGTGTTGATCCTGTGAGCGATCGTGAGAACGGTACAGTTCTTGAACTCACGACGGAGGGCCCGTTGGATGGCATTGTCGGTCTCAACATCGATGGCGGCCGTGGCTTCATCTAAGCACAGAACACGGGTGTCCTTGGCCAGCATCGCACGAGCAAGGGACATGAGTTGGCGTTGACCCAGGGACATGTTCTCGCCACCGTTTTCGATCACGGTTGAGAGACCTTCCGAGAGGGTGGTAATGTATGATTTGAGGGATGCAGATTCGAGGGCAGACCAGATCTCGGCGTCGGTATGGGATGAGAAGGGGTCGAGGTTGAGACGGATTGTGTCACCGAACAAGAATGGCTCCTGAGGGATGATGGTCAAACGGGAGCGGAGCTCGTGGAGGCCAAGGGTGGAGATGTCGATCCCATCAATGGTAATTGAGCCGGTGGCGGCTTCGATGATGCGGAAGAGGGCGAGGGTTACACTAGACTTGCCGGCGCCTGTGCGGCCTACGATTCCGATGCGCTCTCCGGGCTGGATCTTGACACTCACATCCTTGAGGACCAAGTCCAAACCCTCACGGTAGCGGACACTGTAGTCCTTGAGTTCGATAGCACCACTCTGAGGCCAAGCGGGGTCAGTTTTGGAATCGGGGATGATATCACGGGCTTCGGATGTAAGGTTTGCGTACTCGCGGACACGTTCGATGGAGACGATGGAGGTTTGGATTAGGCAGGAGGTGGAGAGGATGCGGGACATGATGATGGTCAAAACGCCGATCTGGGAGAGGATGATTGCAAAGTAGCCGGCGGCGCTGCCTTCGCGTTGAATGACTGCCATTAAGCAGACAAAGCCGAGTGTGAAGGTTGAGAGTTGGTCGATCATGATCTGGAGCCAGCGGTTGGTCATGTTTGTCAAGTAGCCTGTGGTTTGGGACCGGTCCAAGAGACTTGTTGCCTGGATGGCGAGGCGTTCTGTATCATTGAATGCGCGGATTGTGACGAGACCTGCGAGAGTTTCTCCAAAGTGGGCATACATGGGCGATCGGGCTGCCGAGTCGAGACGTTTGAGTTCCCGAGAGGAGACGAGGAAGAACCCGCCGAGAATATAGTAGCAGATTCCGAGGGGGACCATAATTGCGAAGAACCAGCGGGTGGCGAGGATACAGAAGACAAAGACTGAGATTGCCATTGTGGAGATAAAGAGCATGTTGATGAATTGGAGGGGGAGCTCAATGTCGACGGCGTTGATGTCGTGCGAGAAACGGTTGACGATCTTGCCGGACGACGTGACATCAAAGAAACTCATGGGTGCGCGGACGAGAGGACGGAGCATGGCGGCGTGGAGGAAGTGGGAACCTCTCTGGGCCATGAAAACCATCGACAACCCAATCGCTCCAGCGAGGGTGATACCGCCCGCAAGGACCCATCCAAAGTACGTAAAGATCCAGTAAGTATCCGAATGCGACTCGGCTTCCAGACCTGCCGTAGCCTTCTCGTTACTATTTCCCCATTTCTCGAGCCAAATTTGTGTCCCAAGCAGGACGGCGAGGTTGACGAAGGTCGAGAGAAGGAAGATTGCGCAGGATCCGAGGCCGATAGAGGTTATGTAGTACTTGTAGACGTCCCATCCTACGCGGCCCTCGGTGATGATCTCTTCGTCGACTTCGTTCTTTTCGTCAATCTCGAGGACGTCGTCGTGGCCCTGTTTGTCAACTTTGGAGGATTTGGCGCGTTTGAATGTCGGGCGCTTGACGGGACCAGCAGGGCGATCGGTGGTTGAGGTGGGAAGGGACTCCTTCTCGGAGATGGCGGCGACAATAGACGCCTCATCCTCCTCCTCCGATTCGGACTCAGAAGCCTCCGAACCTGACGACGACGATGACGGAGCATCATCCTCCTTACTAGCGACCAGCTTGGACTCCTGAATCAAGCGGTAAAGATCACCGTCAACGTTCTGGATAAGATCCTCATAGGCGCCATCCTGCGTAATCCGTCCTTGCTTGATAACAACAATCTGATCGACCTCTTTGAGATGGTTGACGCCGTTGGTGACCAGGATACGAGTCTTGTCGGCAAGGATGGTGGTGAGGGCGTGTTTGAAGATGTGGTGGTCGACGTGGGCGTCGACGGCAGAGAGGGGGTCGTCGAGGATGTACACGTCTGCGTTGGCATAGACTGCACGAGCGATTGAGATGCGCTGCTTCTGACCACCCGACAAGTTGATACCCTGTTACACATGTGGACGAAGTAGTATTAGGTTAGGCTATGGTGACGCGAGAACACAGAACATAAAAACATGACACAAGAGCGATATGAAGGTGGCTATTGTTGTTTACCTTTTCGCCGATAACGGTCTTGTCGCCGCTGACGAGCATCTTGAAGTCAGGAACCAGGGCACAAGAGCGGATGGTATTGAGGTAACGCTCCTTGTCATAAGGACGGCCAAACAGAATGTTCTCGCGGACAGTAGCGTTAAGGATCCAGGCAGTCTGACTAACATAGGCGAGAGAACCGAAAGAGCGGACCTGGCCAGAGTACTTGTACATCTCACCGAGAAGAGCACCGACAAGCGACGACTTTCCTTCACCGACACGGCCCACAACAGCGGTCAAAGCGCCACGACGGATCTGGAGGTTGATGTCATGCATCACAGGGCCCATGCTATCGCGGGTGGCGGGTAGGGATTCAGAGGCGGCGTCAGCGGTTTTCTTGTCGGTCACGTTGGGTTCAGATTTCTCGTCCAAGGTGGTGGAGGATTCGAGTTCAGCGGAGGCAGGGGTAGCAGGAGCCTTCTTGTTCTTCTTGGCCTCCTTGGCTTCCTCTTTGGCCTTCTTCTCATCCTCCTTTCGCTTCTTCTCGATCGCAGCATCGATGGCTTCGGGGGTGTACCATCCAAAAGTTCCGTTGGTGACCTCAAAGGCGATTTCCGAGGCGGTGACATCTGGGTTCTTGATAACGTTGGTCTCATCAACTTCTTCTGAGTTCAGGAACCCGCGCAGACGACTGTATGCGACATGACCGGTGACGATCGCAGACAATGAGTTGCTCAACTGACCCACAGGATCCTCCAACATGCCGATCAGAGTAATGGTTGTAAAAATGCGACGGATATCCAAGGGCGCATCTGCAGGAGCCACGGCAGCATAAACGGTGAGGGTGACGAAAATCACAAACGGGTGGATCATATTCATGACTGTTGCAACAACAGTGATCCAAGAGAAGAACCGGCGGAGGTACATCAACTGCTCATTTCTGACAATCGTAATCTTGTTGACAAAGTACTCCTCCCATCCATACAACTTGATCGATTTGATGGCTCCCACGAGTTCTGTGATCAGCTTCATTCGTTGATCCGAGGCCTTCATGGAAGCTTTTTGGTTCTTGCCAACCGCTGGGGAGCAGATTCCGACGAAGAGGAGCATGACGACGACGACACCGAGGGAGGCGAAAATAGTGTAGCGGACTTCTTTGTAGAGCATCGCGATGGTGATGATGACTTCGACGGCGGCTGACCAGAGGAGGTGGATGATGTCGAAGAAGGCGACGACTTTGTCGACATCTGTGGACATGTGATTGACGATTGCGCCCATACCCTCCTGTTTGTTGGTGGAGCTGAGGCGGAGGGACTTGCGGTAAACAAGGGTGACAAAGACGCTGCGGGCCTTGAGGCCTGCGTTGTAGTTGATGTACTGGAACTGTCCGTCAAAGAGAGCGGAGAGGATCGAGGCGGCGACGACGGCAATCACGTAACCAAATCCAACCCAGGGTGCGAGTGGTTCAATCCCCCTCGCCTTGGAAGCAGGTGAATAACTAGAAACAAAGCGCACCAACTCCGAGAACAAGATCGGTCGAACGTAATAAAAGGCAATATATAAAACCCTAGGAATCGCGGCCGTCATAAAGGTGTATCCGACAGTGTGGAAGATCGTCCCGGAAAGATTAATCTTTGGCGTGATTCGTCTCGCCACCGCCTCCGTAGTATCACCAGCCTCCTGAGCCTTCTTGACAGCTGCTGCGTTCTGGGCCTTGTTGTCGAGGGCGATGGCTTCGTCGGCGTCGAGTTTGGCTTTGGTGGTGAGGTAAAGAGGGTAACTGAGGAGTTTTGGGTTGAGGTTGTAGAGATCGTCCATCTTCAAGGTCCGCGACTTGCCGAGGCGGAGGAGAGGCAACAACCAGAAGAATGTCAACCTCATAAAATAATTCGAATGCGGTTCTGGAGAAGGGTTGGGTTGTTCCGGGACTGGAACTCCACCAGATCGCGCCAACGACTTGTGATTGGGCTTCGGGATGTTCTCCAGGATGAAGGTGAAGAGGGCGAGGATTGAAAAGACGAGTTTGAGGACTGGGAGAGTGGCAGAGAGACCGTCAGGGGTGACTTGGATCCAAGAGCGGGTTGGGAAGATGGAGAAGAGAGTTGTGAAGAGCCAGAAAATGAGGAGGGAGGAGGAGGGGTTTGGCATGTTGTAGTATTCGAACCAGTGTAGCAACAACGCTCCCGCCTATTAGTTGTAGGGGATGTAAATAGACGTGAAGAGGACGGAGGATTAGTTGATAAGTTGTGGAGGAGCATGCAAATTTAGGGGTGATGAAAATTGAATGGAAGGATGTCTAGATGGGTGTTCCTCGGCGAGTAACAAGGTGTGGTGGATCGATTCCGCATTTGGTGTTTTTTTGTTTGTAAGTTATGATAACAGCCTGCCCTGCAAAAGGAAAAAAAAACAAACAAACAAGAATAATGTTGCTCGCATGAAGTGAAGGAAGGAAAAGGTGTGTGTGCTTGCCAAAAAAAAGAGAAGAGGATAGGTGAAAGAAGAAAGAAAACCGTACCAGGCCTGCCAAGTATGCGGCGGAACTCAAAATGCTGGAACTGCCATAGAGGTCGTTGTCGGAGATAACCTTAATGAGGATTCCCAGCTGGACAGCGAACGCAGCAAGGGCGGTCAGCATCTTGACAACAAAGACAGGGGTTACTTTGACACCTTCAAGACGACCCTTGCCGACGACCGTTAAAAGGCGAGGGGAGATGAAGATCATTAAGAACACGCTTGGGATGAGTGTCACCACGCTGTTGTAGATGGGAAGGAAGGACAATGGTGTGAGTAAGCGCTTGTGTTCATTCAATTTTGGTCCGAAGATCCACCGAAATGTCCGAGCACAGAAAAGAAAGAGTACCTGTTCTGGAAGCACAGTGAGAAGTCCATAGCTCGACTGGTGCTGAAAACAGCCCAGCCCTCTGCATCACAGTAAGACGACATCGAACTGTGAGTGTACGATTGCCGGTTAAGAAGGGATTGATTGAAGAAAAGGAGGGAGAGTTATGTCAGGTGAAGAAGGGAAGTCTGGGGAATAATTAAGTGGAAGAGCGCGTAGAAAGGGAACAATATAAATAGTGTACAATTGGTAAAGAAAAGAACGATAATGAGAAGGCAATGAAGAAAGGAAAAATACATGGAGGGAGGAGCCTTTTATATAAGCGGTGTGAGTGTAGTTGTGTGTGCCCTCCCCAAGAAAGGAAATGACAGGCGAACGATGAATGAATGAGAGGAGCAGCGTGTGGACTCAACTACAGAGGGATTGGTGGTTTGGTTCTGCCACTCTTCCCCTTCAATGTCCTCGGACATACACTTTGCAATGCAGTGCAATCGAACCCAAATTTGGGTGACAATACAGTTCCAGGGGATGCACGAAGGCCAATCATAACTGTGCAGCTCGAGGCTTGTCTTTGTTTGTCTACTTTTTGCCAAGAAAGCCAAATACAAAGAAGAGAAGAAAAATGAGAGCCGTGCAGAAACAACGGCGTACACACAAGCAAACCAAACAAGTGGCGAGTGGAGGCGTGGGTGTGGGTAATGGACCAGACTTCAATTGCTCCCACTACGATATTTTCTCTCTCGGGCTTCGAAAACAAAGTTGGTATTTGCCCAGACTTTTTTTTTTCCTACTGTGCTTCTCTGTGTTATGTTAATACTTGTGCATGCTTCCCTTTCAAGGTTCAGAGAAACCGAAGTAGATGGTATCATTGCACTGGGTCATACTTGGGAAGAACTCTGTTCTATCTACTGCCAAGGATTGGTGTGATTTTGCCACGCCTTTCTTGCTGCTGCGGTTACTCCCGCCGATGTCATCGACAGAAAACGAACCCTAGACGCCATCAACGCCGTTTTCCTTGTCACGACAAAGCACAACAAGCCTCCTAACAAGGATGAGAACAAACAGGACTCGACCTGACAACTCTTACGCCTGCCCGCCCTGGAACTTGATCGATCTAGTCCTGCACAAGATCCGACAAGACGAGGTCCGAGGAACAGCGATCATACGCTTCTAGCCCAGTAAGTTGTAGTTCCTAACTATATCAGCGATGGCGACCTGCAAGTCACTGCCGATACAAAGAGATAAGGTCCTTCCGGTTACTATTTCACACAATGGACTCTGATTGTTAGAACGGGTGGAGATACACAGAGAGGCAGATCGATAGAAGGAGGGAGGGAGAAAGGATGGGTTCTTGGCCTTTTCTTTGCTTCTCAACGTTATTCTCGACTCACTGGTTCTCTTTCTTTTCGTTTCCTAAAACATCCTTGATGGGAAACATCGGACTCACGAGTAGTTGTCCGTTGTCCAACGTGACGAGTTTTATTTTCACATAGAAAAAAATAAGGTGTGACAACGCGCAGTGCAGCACCCTTACATTATTTCCTCATGAAAAAGACTTTTCTATCACGTTCGGACCAGAGCGGTAAAAGAACAAATAAGTTTTTTTCACGGACTCCAGAAAAGGAGAGAAAAGAAGGCAGTGCTGTAGGCCTCTGTAGGGAAAGAAAGTCGACAAGCATACTCTCTCCATAAAAAAAAGAGGCGGATGTCCAATCCGAACAGTCTGGCAGCTCAAGACCAAACGGAGAAAAAGGAGAGTGGGAAAACGCACAATGACGGAAACGCCTGTTGCGGGTTGGGTTGTTACACTAGAGATTATTTATTATTTTTTTTTCCTTTCTTGCTTTTAGCGTTTCTTCTTTTTGCTATTGCTTGTTCATAAAGTAAGGTCTGGTCGAAATGCCGTCCTGGCTACTATCTCCCTAGATGCAACATGCCTCTCGATTCTCCAAGTGCGTGTCGCATTGCTCATGAACGCGTGACGCTTTTCGCCCTCCCTCCTATCTCTCTTTTTTTTCTTTTTTTCTTTCACAAGCCATGTTACATCTCTAACCTTGTGGATACAATACACGGAATATCCAGCACATTGTTTACCTCGCTCGTATGCCTCATACCACAAACCGACACAACCTCTGTCCCTCTCTCTCAGCTCATTCTTCGATATTCAAAAATGACACAGTCGCACATGCATATTGCCTTAATCAGTTATGAATTATAGTGAATTGATCGTTGATCAGCAGTAAGTGGATGCCGGTACCTGAATTATGGCGAAGGAAAAGATCATGTTGCTCTAGAAAACGACACTATCCTTTATTTGCTTGTTGTGCGCATTTTTCGTGAAAGAAAAGCACGGTTTATCCGAAGTGTGATTGTATAGCGCACACAGTAAAGCGATATGGCTATTTTGGTTTTTGTTTATATTACTATGTTAGAGAGACAATGTGATGCCCTAGGTATTGTTTGAATGTGTATTAAGTTTTTGTATGCACTCTACAAGTATGTACGTCTTGCAGTAACACGAAGAGGGACATTAAAATTGAGAAAGGAAGAGTGATTAGGCATTTCCACTCTGAGAAGCAAGGCTGTAGAACAACCCATCCTTCTTCTGCAGGAGAGCAGAGGGTGAATCGAACTCGGCGACGTGTCCTTGTTCGAGGACCAGGATCTTGTCACTATCCATGATGGTGTTGATCCTGTGTGCGATCGTGAGAACGGTACAGTTCTGGAACTCGCGACGGAGGGCGCGTTGGATGGCATTGTCGGTCTCGACATCGATCGCAGCAGTAGCCTCGTCCAGGCAAAGAAGACTAGTGTTCTTGGCCAGCATTGCGCGAGCAAGGGACATGAGTTGGCGTTGACCCAGGGACATGTTCTCGCCACCGTTTTCGATCACGGTTGAGAGACCTTCGGAGAGCGTGGTGATGTAGGACTTGAGGGATGCGGATTCGAGGGCAGACCAGATCTCGGCGTCGGTGTACTTGCCAAAGGGGTCGAGGTTCAAACGGATGGTGTCACCGAACAAGAATGGCTCCTGAGGGATGATGGTCAAGCGCGATCGGAGCTCGTGTAGTCCCAGAGTCGAGATGTCGATGCCGTCAATGATGATTGAACCCTGGGCGGCCTCAATGATACGGAAAAGAGCCAAGGTGACACTCGATTTGCCGGCACCGGTGCGACCAACAATACCGATGCGCTCACCAGGCTGGATGGTAACGTTGATATCCTTAAGGACCAGCTCCAAGCCCTCGCGGTATCGAACGCTGTAGTCCCTGAGTTCGATGGCACCGCTCCGGGGCCATGCCGGATCAGTCTTGGAGTCAGGGATGACATCACGGGCCTCAGGTGTCAGGTTGGCATACTCACGAATACGCTCGACCGCGACAATAGCAGTCTGGATCTGGCAAGCGGTAGAAAAGAGGCGAGACATCATATTGGTCAAGCTGCCGATCTGGGACAGGATGATACCAAAGTACTCCTCGCCGCTATTGCCACGCTGGACGACAGTCATGACGCAGACAAATCCCAGGGTGATGGTACTCAACTGGTCGATCATGATCTGGAGCCAGCGGTTGGTCATGTTAGTCAAGTAGGCGGTTGTCTGGGATCGATCCAAAAGAGCGGTGGCCTGGATGGCAAGGCGGTCTGCGTCACCGAAGGCGCGGATGGTGACCAGACCGGTAAGCGTCTCACCGAAATGAGCGTACATGGGCGATCGAGCAGCCAGATCCAGACGCTTGAGCTCACGAGATGAGACCAAGAAAAAACCACCGAGCCAATAATAGGCAACAGCCAAGGGTAGCAAAATAAGGAGGACCCATCGAGTGGCTATGATGGCAAAGACAAAGATACTGAGCGACATGGTAGAGATGAAAAGCATGTTGGTGAAGTGGAGCGGGAGTTCCAAATCGACAGAGTTGATATCGTGCGAGAACCGGTTGACGATCTTTCCGGACGACGTGACATCAAAGAAGCTCATAGGCGCACGGATCAATGGGCGGAGCATGGCGGCATGGAGGTGACGAGAACCGCGGAGAGCCATGAAGATCATCGAGAGACCAATGGCACCGCCGAGAGTGAGTGCGCCAGCGACAACCCATCCGAAGTAGGACATGATCCAATACAGAGTTGAGTGGGTGACACCAGAATCCATAGTGTTGCTGTCACCCCATCGTTCCAACCAGAGCTGTGTACCGATCAGGACGGAAAGGTTGATAATGATGACACAGACGAAAATGAAAACGCTGCCGAGTCCGATGCTGGTCATGTAGTACTTGTAGATTTCCCAGCCGACACGACCCTCAGTGGTGATCTCTTCGTCGACCTCGTTCTTCTCATTAATCTCGACCTCGACTTCCTCCTCGACTTCCTGCTCGACCTTGGACGACTTGGCGCGCTTGTATGTAGGGCGATCGACAGACGCAGACAATGCCTTCTCAGAGTCGGCGCCAACAAGCAAAGAATCATCCTCATCCGACTCAACCTTCAACCCAGACTCACTCTCAAATCCCGATGCGTCAGAGCTATCCTTACTAGCCACTAGCTTGGACTCCTGAATCAAGCGGTAAAGATCACCGTCAACGTTCTGGATAAGATCCTCATAGGCGCCATCCTGCGTAATCCGTCCTTGCTTGATAACAACAATCTGATCGACCTCTTTGAGATGGTTGACGCCATTGGTGACCAGGATACGAGTCTTGTCGGCAAGGATGGTGGTGAGGGCGTGTTTGAAGATGTGGTGGTCGACGTGGGCGTCGACGGCAGAGAGGGGGTCGTCGAGGATGTACACGTCTGCGTTGGCGTAGACTGCACGAGCGATTGAGATGCGCTGCTTCTGACCACCCGACAAGTTGATACCCTGTTACACATGTGGACGAAGTAGTATTAGGTTAGGCTATGGTGACGCGAGAAACAGAAAATAAACCATAGATCGAAATAAAGGTGGCTATTGTTGTTTACCTTTTCACCAATAACGGTCTTGTCGCCGCTGATGAGCATCTTGAAGTCAGGAACCAAGGCACAAGAGCGGATGGTCTTGAGGTAACGCTCCTTGTCATAGGGACGGCCAAACAGAATGTTCTCGCGGACAGTAGCGTTAAGGATCCAGGCATTCTGACTAACATAGGCGAGAGAACCGAAAGAGCGGACCTGACCAGAGTACTTGTACATCTCGCCGAGAAGAGCACCGACAAGCGACGACTTTCCTTCACCGACACGGCCTACAACAGCGGTCAAAGCGCCACGACGGATCTGGAGGTTGATGTCATGCATCACAGGGCCCATGCTATCGCGGGTGGCAGCAGCGGTCTCGGCGGTGGTCTCAGTAGACTTCTCATCGATAGTAACCTCCTTCGTACCCTCCAGAGTTGAAGCGGAGGACGAATCGATGGACTCAGAAGTAGCGGGGGCAGTGGTTTTCTTATCGGCAGCTTCCTGGGCATTGGCTTTGGCCTCGTCCTCCTTCCGCTTCTTCTCGATAGCAGCCTTAATGGCTTCAGGGGTGTACCATCCAAAAGTTCCGTTGGTGACCTCAAAGGCGATATCCGAGGCGTTGGCGTCCGAGTTCTTGATAACGCTGGTCTCATCTATCTCTTCAGAGTTCAAGAAATCACGGAGACGACCATAAGCGACCTTGCCGGTGACGATGGCAGACATGGAGTTACTGAGTTGACCTAGGGGGCTCTGGAGCAGGTTGATCAAAGTAATTGTGGTGAAGATGCGGCGCGAGTCCAGAGGTGCCTCAGCGGGCGCAATGGCTCCATAGACGGCGAGGGTGACGAAATAACAAATGGCGTGATCATATTCATGATGGTAGCCAAGACAGTAACCCAGGCGTAGAATAGACGGTAGTATACAAGCTGCTCGTCACGAGCCTCGGTGATCTTCTTGAGAAAAAACTCTTCCCAACCATACAACTTGACCGACTTGATGGCACCGACTAGCTCGTTGATGAGCTTCATGCGTCTGTCTGAGGCCTTCATGCTAGCCTTGTTGTTCTTGCCCAGGAAGGGTGAGATGAGACCTGAGAGGAAAAACATGACAGCGACGACACCAATACTGGCGAAAATAGCGTAGCGGACCTCCATGTAGAGCAAGACGATCGTAATAATCATCTCGACCACGGCTGACCAGAGGAGGTGGATGATGTCGAAGAAGGCCACGACTTTGTCAACATCGGTGGACATGTGGTTAACGATCGAGCCCATGCCCTCCTGTTTGTTGGTGGTGCTGAGACGGAGAGACTTGCGGTAGACGAGGGTCACAAAGACGCTACGAGCTTTGAGTCCCGCATTGTAGTTGATGTACTGGAACTGTCCGTCAAAGAGGGAGGAGAGGATCGAGGCGGCGACGACGGCAATCACGTATCCATACCCCTTCCAAGGCGTCTGAGGCTCGGCTTTCTTCTGGGCGGCTTCAGTGTAACTGGCGACAAAGCCGACCAGTTGCGAGAAAAGAATAGGTCGAATGTAATAGAAGCAGATATAGAAGACTCGAGGAATAGCTACCGACATGAAGGTGTATCCGACGGTGTGGAAGATTGTTCCTGCAAGGTTGATCCTGGGTGTGAGTCGTCTCGCGGCCATGTCATCGCCAGCCTCCTTGGACTTTTTGATGACTGCTCCTGTTTGTGCTTTCTCGATCGCAATAGCTTCTTCAGTATCCAGCTTGGCCTTGGTAGTGAGGTAGAGAGGGTAGCTGAGGAGTTTTGGGTTGATATTGTAAAGATCGTCCATCTTGAGAGTGCGGGTCTTGCCGAGGCGGAGAAGGGGGAGCAGCCAGAAGAATGTCACGCGCTTGAAATAATTGGCGTGCGGTTCGGGCGAAGGGTTGGGCTGAGCAGGGCGAGTGGTGTTGGGTCGAGTCAAAGACTTGTAGTTGGGTTTAGGGATGTTCTCAAGGATAAAAACCAAGAAGGCGAGGATGGTGAAGACGAGTTTCAGGATTGGGAGTACGGAAGAGAGGCCCTCGGGAGTGACCTGGATCCATGACCGGGTAGGGAAAATAGAGATCAAGGCAGAGAAGAGCCAAAAAACAAGGAGGGAGGAGGCAGAGTTGGCCATGTTGAAGTGCTCGAACCAATGCAACAAACCAGCGGTCGCCTGTGTTGGTATATGTAGATAGGTGGATGACACAATTATCATGGTTAACTCAAATGACACAAACAGTTGAATGTAATGCTATTGTGAGGTTGAGGACATTGAACTGAGGAGTGGAGAGAAAAAGGAGAGAAATACGTACCAGACCAACCAAATAGAGAACGGTGCTCAGAATGCTGGAGCTGCCATAGAGGTCACTGTCGGAGTTAACCTTGATGAGGATCCCCAACTGAACAGCGAACGCAGCAAGGGCGGTCAGCATCTTCACAACAAAGACAGGGGTTACTTTGACACCTTCAAGACGACCCTTGCCGACGACTGTTAAAAGCCGAGGGGAGATAAATATCATCATGAACACGTTCGGGATCAGTGTTACGACACTGGCAAGAGAGAGTGTTTGAGAGAAAAGTTGAGTTGATCGTTAGAACGCGAACATTGTTGTTTGCCTTCTTTTCCGTGTTCTGTCACAATTCGTGTGAAAATAAAAGTACCTGTTCTGGAAACATAACGTGAAATCCATTGCACGACCAGTGCTGAAGACAGCCCAACCCTCTGCATCACAAAAGGTTGACATGGTTGACTCTTTCTGTGTTGCGCTGGACTACGAATGCTCCCCGTGTCGCACAACAATGAAAGATAGGAGAAATAACAAACACTGAGGAGAAGTCAGATGTAGTAAAAGAAGTAGAGAGGAGTGACAGGGGGAAATGAGCGCAAACTGACAATGACGAGAGACAAAAGGGCGAGGCGCCTCTTTTTATACAAGTCTATTTCTCAGTCTCGCAAGAGACAACGGACATCGCCCAATTGCTCATATACTCATCTCTCGATGCCTATGGCGGATGGCGGAAAGGAGAAACACGCGAACCCAAATTAGGGAGACAATTCCTTTTTTTCCCAGGTGGCAAGACGGTCGAACCAATTAAACAAGGACTTTCTAACCCACGTATTCTCACGTCCTTCTCAAATGCCAAGACTGGCTCATATATAGTGCCAAGAGGCATTAACCGAAGTTACTGCGGTTGTATACACCATCCGACGCCCATAGATATGTCTTGTTCTATCACGGCTCACTGTCTTAAGCCTCTGGCCATCTCTATTTTCATATTGCCTGCATGTTTGATGACATTCTTCTCTTACATCAATGTTCAATTAAAAGCATGCAAGGACATCTTTACTCGCGGAAGAGGAACACCGAATGGATGACTGAGCACCAGTGGTTGTTGCTTGTTCATCCCCTTTTCCAGTTGACATCCTCACTATGCTGGCCACCTTGAAATACAGCCCAACTGACCGTAATCAAACAAACATAAACAAGCCAAAAATGATGTCGACGTTGCCCAAAATACTCAAAAGAAAACAAACCCCCACGAAGTGTTCGCTCACCCCTTTAGGAATTGTTGTTGTTGTTGTTCACTCATGGTGCCTTGATCTTTGTTAGAATGAGAATAACTTTCACAGTTGTGGCACACGCCCCCTCGCACTCACATTTCCCAGTAGTTTTCTTTCAACCAATTCTCACTTTTTTTTTTTTTTTAGTTCTCTGATATGTCATTGGTTATTGATGTTGTTGAATGTAACATACCAGGTTTGATCACCTTTTCTTGCAGAGCGTCAACAGAAAAAAAGACTCAGTGCTTGACTCTTTCTAGGCGCCTACCTCTCACTCCGCGGACCAGGCAGGGTCCAGCTTTTATGATCGCTACACCCTCCTTCTCACATCTGATTTTGCACTTCCTTAGCGCCCTTCTTTCCTCCATTCAGCAGACCATCTGCTTTTTTCTCGAGACTGGTCAGTCATCTTCGTCATCCCCTCTCTCCTTTTCGCTTTTCGAGGTTCTCGGCAAATGGCAGTGCAAAACAAGGTTTTCTTTCTCTCCCATCATTTTTTTTTTTTTTTTTTTTTTTTTTTTTTTTTTTTGCAAGACCCGCAGAAATGCCAAGAAACTCTATTTCTCTCACTTCTGATTTCGATCGTGCCATTGGTGTGACCATTCCTCACATCACAAAAAATCAAAAGACAGAGCAACCACGGAAGGAGGGAGGATCGACAGCAATTACTGTGTGGTTGGTTGGCCACCTCAATCATTCACTCAATGTCTACCTACGAATAAGAATAAAATAGGCCCTACGCCCTTTATATATGGCAATACCATGAGACTGAGACCATTTTCGATTTTGTGGCGCGTATCGTCATTGACACGCCTTGATCACAACGAACGCGCGACTAAGACATCGAGGGCTCCAGCGACTGGGAGCTCAGATCATAGCTTCAATACAAATTTTTTCTAAAAACCTGGCCCCTCACCCGGCACCTCTCGTCATCTCATCGTCTATCTGTGGACATTCTGTTTTTCAAGCCATGCATGCCCCAATTACTTTTTTCCTTGTTTGCGCTGTATCTCGCTTTACTCTTCTCTCCCTACTTCACTATCCTCGCTCGCCTCAGATCGAAGTAGGCTTCTCCACTCTCTTTCTCTCTCTCTCCTCCTAACTCCACATTTCTGAACCCTTGTACATATCCCTTTGTAAATATTCACCTCCACCATACAACCAACTTTCTCCCCAAACGGCTATAAAGACGCCGTTAATCGCAAACCAATACTACAACAAACCGCACATACAACCCTGTTACACACAAGCGTGCCAGGTCGCTAAAAAGTCACCCACAATGAAGTTCCACGTTACATCTATTGGTATGTCGCTCGAAACTCTTCTTTTCTACTGTTTTTTATTTTATTTTATTTTATTTTATTTTTTTATTTTCATCCCGATGCATATTTCATATGCTAACAAATTAATCTATAATCCCCCCTCCCCCCTTCCTGACAGCCGCGGCAGTGGCATTGGTCATGGCCGCACAGACACAAACGGTCCAAGCCCGCGACTCCTGGTTTGGACGCAACAGTCACAACCAGGCCGCTAACGCCGGCATCAAAGTTGACAATGCCTTGCATCGAGACATTCTTCAAGCCGCCCAACGCAAGGTCGTCAAGGGGTACCCAGTCTACACCTCTTCGATCGGTCATGGTACTTATCCTTTCTTGACCCGACCCCAGACTGCGGCTTCAGCTGCTGAAACGGGTGTACCGCCTGCATCGGGACCCCGTGATCCCTTGGCGACGATGGTTCAGTCCGTTCGATCGGCGGATGAGCCCCATTTCCAGTACGGGGTTGTGATGGATAATAGCCGTCATCACCCTATGAAAAGTAAGCGGGTTCAGGAAAATGAGACTGAACGTTTGACTGAGAAGGCTAAAGTGGAGGATGAGGACGACGAAGATGATGATGACGACGAGGACGACGAAGATGAGGATGATGACGATGAGGAGGAGGATGAAGAGACAGAGAACGATGGCAAGTTCCATATCCTTCCGGTCCTAAAAAAGTTTCGACGTGCGTTGCAAGCCGGTGAGGGTTACGAGGACTACGAGTACGAGTACGAGGACGAGTTTGTGGACAAGTCCGAGACCGAGTATTCCCACCACCAGCCCTCACTCGACTACGACGGCGAGTTTGTAGACGAGATCGCCAGCACCAGCGCTACCCCCGGCAGTCCTCACCGAAAGAAGAAACACCATGAGGAAGGCGACGAGATGGGTCGAGTTCGTCCCGAGAGTCTCCTGAGCCGTGCTTTGCAACATATTCCTCACAAAGCTAGCCCTGCTGACGAGATTGTTGTAGAAAAGCGATCAGTGCCAGTGGAAAAGAAGGCAGAGAAGCACCAACTCACCGCCACCCAGGAGACGCTTCTTCACCAGGTCGAGCAAGTTTTCTACGACACTCAAGAGACTGCCGACCGTCTCAAGGACGAAGCCGCCAATGCTGCGAAGAAGACAAAGGCCCGCCTGGAGGATGCAGCCAAGAAGGCTAAGGAGACCATCGATCAGGGTTTGAACCATCCAGATGTCAACATCAACAACAAGAAGCGTGGCTGGTTTGACTTTAGTAACAAGAGTAACATGCAGGATAGAGGGTCGATCGTCAAGGATGCTGCGGACAAGATCCACAACGCTCAGGAGGCTGTTTACCATGCCGCTTCATCTGCCTCGCAATCCGTTCATGATTCTCAAGAGGCCGTCCTCAACGCTGCTGCTCGATCCCTCCATGATTCTCAAGATTCTGTGTACCATGCCGCTAATGCTGCCTCCAAATCCTTCCATGACTCTCAGGTAATAAGGCAAAAGAAGTGATTGTTTTTCTTTTGTTGTCCCCCCTTCCTTTTTTTCACCAAAGGGTCCTCAACCAACGCACTGAGAGTTAGAGAAAACAAAAAAACCTCCGACTAATGTGTTTTCTCCTCGCCAAAACTCATGTCCTTACTATTTTAGGATGCTGCATACAAGGCTGCAGCCTCAGCATCCAAGGCATTCCACGACAAGCAGGACGCAGCTTACAACGCCGCCGCAAAGTCCATCCATGACTCTGAGGACGCCGTCTTCCATGCAGCCCACATCGCCCAAAGGTCAATCCATGAAAAGCAGGACGCTGCCTACAAGGCTGCCCTCGCCGCTCAAAAGACCATTCATGAAACACAAGACGCAGCTTACAACGCTGCCGCCAAATCCATTCACGATTCTCAGGATGCAGCTAACAAGGCCGCTTCTGCAGCTCAGAAATCCATCCACGAAACCCAGGAGGCCATTACTAAGCGAGCCAAAGAGAACTATGAGTATGTCACTGGTTCGCCCGAGCAGCCCGCCTCAAAATCCTGGTTCAAGTTTGGCGAAAAGAAGCGCACCCTTACTGGTGATGTCATCGATGCTCTCCATGTCGCTGAGGATGCTATTGTTCGCGCTGCCTCACCTGTTCTCAAGCCCATCCACGATACTCAAGATGCTGCTTACAAAGCCGCCGCGGCCGCTCAAAAGTCGACTCATGACACCCAAGACGCTGCCTACAAGACTGCTGCTGCCGCTCAGAAGTCGATCCACGAGACCGAGGAGGATCTGATCAACATGGCCAAGCGTAGCCTCGAGTACCTTCAAGGCTCCATCCCCAGCATCAAGAAGGCCAAGAAGGCCGCAAAGAAGGCTTCCAAGAAGAAGACATCCGAAAGCTGGTTCGGTGAAACAAAGAAGCGAAGTAGCCTCGTCGACGATGCCGCGGATGCCCTCCACAATGCCGAGGATGCCGTTCTTCATGCCGCCTCTGCTGCCCAAAAGTCAATCCATGACACTCAAGCTGCTGCTGCCAAGTCGATCCACGGTTCGCAGGATGCCGCTTACAAAGCTGCCTCTGCCGCTCAGAAATCGATCCATGACACCCAAGAAGAGATTGCCAAGCGCGCAAAGGAGAACATCGATTACCTCACGGGCAAGCCCAAACCCATCACATCCAAGTCTTGGTTCCCTGGATTCGGATTCGGTCAAAAGAATAAGCGTTCTCTTGCTGACGAGGCCTCTGACGCTCTTCACAATGCTGAGGATGCTGCATACAAGGCCGCCGCCGCTGCCCAAAAGTCGATCCACGACAACCAAGCCGTCGCCCAGAAATCTGTACAAGACACCCAAGAAGACTTCGCCAAACGGGCAAAGGAAAACTTTGACTACCTCACCGGCGCTCCCGAACCTGCCTCCAACTCCTGGTTCCACTTTGGCAAGAAGAAGCGTACTCTCTCGGGCGACGTGACCGATTCCCTCCACGGTGCACAGGATACCATCCTTCATGTCGCCTCGGCCGCCCAGAAATCTATTCACGACACACAAAATGCTGTCTACGAAGCTGCGATGAAAAATCTTGAGCACTTGCAGGGCACCAAGGATGGCGTTCTTGAGAGTATTGTGCATGCCAAGGATGAGGCTTGGAAGTCGTCGTCTCATATCCCTGAGGTTATCGGATCCACCTTCTGGGATGCCAAACTTGCTGTCCAGTCGACACTTGATCGCCGCGCCGAGGATGCGAAACGACACTTGGAGCAGCTCACCTCTGAGGCCCAACAGGCTGCCATCGAGGCTGAAAGGGTTGCAGAGGAAGCCCACAAGCTCGCGGAGAAGAAGGCTACTGAGGCCCAGAAACTGTTCGAGAAGTCGTCCAAGCAAGCCAAGACGAGTGTCCACAAGCAGACTGAGGAGGCACACAAGGCTGCAGAGCGCAAGCAGCACGAGCTTGAGATCGCCGCCAAGGAGGCCACCAAACGTGCTG
The DNA here is from genome assembly GCA_036320915.1 of Linnemannia elongata. NCBI lineage: Eukaryota > Fungi > Mortierellomycota > Mortierellomycetes > Mortierellales > Mortierellaceae > Linnemannia > Linnemannia elongata. Next base: position 633,162 of record JAXBDG010000011.1, on the reverse strand, counting down.
AAAAACTCCGTTCTGAGGCTGACGCTCAATTAGCCGTCGCAAAGCTCGAGGTCAAGAAGCGTGAGGCTGAGATTGATGCTGCCGCGAAGAAGCGCCAGGCTGAGGTTGAGGAGGCTGCCCGGGTTGCTGCTCAAAAGGTTGAGGAGGTCAAATCCGCCGCGGCGTTGAAGGAGCGGCTGTTGAAGGAGGAAGCCAAACGTGAGGCAGAGGAGAAGGCAGAACTCGCCCGTCAAGCCGCCGAGAAGAAGCACCAGGCCAAAGTCGAAGCCGACCGTCTCGCTGCTGAAAAACTCGCCCAGACCAAGCTACTTGCAGATCAGAAGCAGGCTGCAAAGGAGAATGCCCAAAAGATCAAGAACGAGGACTGGGAGAAGGACCAGGCTATCAAGGCGATGAAGAAACGTGCTGATCAAGAAGAGTCCGATCGCAAGGCAGCCGAGAAGGCCGAGGCCAAGAGACAGGCCGCCTTCGAGAAGCAGCTCGTTAAGGAGGAAGCCCAACGCCTCGCCGCCGAGAAGGCTGCCGCCGACAAGATTGCGGCCCAACAAAAGAAGGACGCCGAGGCCAAAGCCGCCTTGGAGAAGAAGGACGCTGCCCTTCGAGAAGCCGAGTTCCAGAAGCAAGCCGCCAAGGTCGCCAAAGCAGAAGCAGCCGCCAAGAGGAAACGCGACTACGAGGCATCGTTGATTGAAAAGGAGATCTTGGCCAAGAAGCTCGCCCTCCAAGCCAAGCTCGACAAGGAGGCTAAAGCCCATCAAGCCCGCATCGATGCCGAGAACAAGAAACACCAGGCAGCTGTGAAATTGGCCCAGGACAAGATCGCCGCCGAGGAGAAGGTTGCTGAGGCCAAACGCGCAGCGGCCGAGAAGGCTGCTGAGGCTCAGGCCAAGAAGCAACACGAGGCAGACAAAAAGGCCGCGGCGGCTGCGGCAAAGAAGGAAGTGGCCGAGGCCAAGAAGCGACAGCAGGAGTTGGTGAAACGTGAGGCTGAGCTGGCAAAGGCTACCAAGGCCAAGGCAGAGGCTGAGCGGTCGGCGCATGATGCTGTCCTTAAGGCCAAGCTTGCCGAGCAGGCAGCCAAAGCTTAGGTTCCTGCGTCATTATTGTCTATAAGTCACAATGAATGTTTTTTTGCATCGCTATCTTTTCGTTTCTCGTTCAGTGTTTGGGGCTGGATGCATTGAAAAACAAACAAACAGGAAAAAGGGCTGACATGGCCATGGAAGGTCTCCATTCAACACAAAGCGCTTTAATCCCACGCTATAATCCATCATAGGAACATAGCAACATGCGGATGCGTCTTGTTATAATATCTTTTTTATATGAGTATGTATTTTTTTCAGCTTCATAAACCTCTATGTTTAAGAGTAAGGCGAAAAGCCAGAGAACGACTCCTTCCGGGACCGTTTAGGTTGTGGAGGCCACTCGCGCTGAGCAGCAATTTGGCTCGTCCGCTTGATCGGACCACCCATGCCACCTCGGACATCTTCATACATTCCACCACTACCAGGCCCGCCATGCATCCAAGGACCACTTTCCACGCCATGACTATATCCAGACAAGTGCCAAGGCACAGAGGGCATCGGGTGATCCCAGGTGTTGGATCTCGCACGGACAGAGGCTGGTGGAGGTCCGCTGGTCAACCGGTACGACTGCGACTGCATGCTATGTCCTTGTTGTCCCGCACAGAACTCGTAAGCGACCACCAAAAGCGAAGGCCGCTTAACACCCTGGAACAACCTATCACCACCCTTCCTCCTCTCCATCCCTTCCTCTTCATCCTCCTCGTCATCCTCATCCTCATCATCCTCAGCTGTCGCACCAGGAGGCAAAGCTGAAAACTCCTGGACAATCGTCAAATTGTACAAGAACGACTCCATCTCCTCCTCCCGACCACCCTCTCCAACCGTTTGGAGGTAATCCTGCAACCACCCATCAACCATCGCAATTCGATAGACATATCGTCCGTTGAAATACTCTGCGGGGCGGGTCTCCTTGAGGTTAATGACTTGCTTCCCGAACGAGTAGACGTTGGTCACACACTGGACCGTCATCCTCTCTCGAGACTGGAACATGTTCCTGGAGGAGAGGTTCACCTGTCTGTAAGAGCAGTCCTTCAGATTCAATCCGAGCTACACGAGAAGAAAAATGGCTATAGGTTAGGCTGTCGCTCATAAACACGCACATATTAAGCTATGGTTCAGGCAATAAGTCGCAGTTTCGTACCTTGGTATGTAGGAAGAGGGTGCCTCGCTTCTCGTTAAAGAGCTGCTTGATATATGGGAATCGTGGCTCGTCCAACACACTAACATCCCTGCAAGGGAGGTGGTCATAAAACGGCGTCAAGTTCTCAAACAGCACCGTCGATCGTCCCTGACCCTAATAACAAAATCATATTAGACGACGTTAGTTAAGATCTTTGGAAACAGATATTAGATAAAAAGCAATAGAAGAAAGTGGGAAAAGTAATTACCTGTGATGGGTCCTCCTCAAGGATCAATTGGTACTGGCAAGGCCAGAAGGGATATCGCTCGCTGAGTTGTGAGCGCGTAGGGTCATAGGTATAGTTACTGTTATAGCCATGGGGTTGTGGTTGACTGCCGGTGCGGTCCATGGACGAATGGTATCCCGTAGGTGCCCGACCCTCTACAATCACATCCAGCTCCGGAGACCTCGAAGGAGACTGTCGTGATCCATGAGACGCAAGCCATGAGGCTCCAGATCCCGTCCGCGAAGCCATCACGCTATAGTCCTGTCCATAATGCTCCTGGTGCCAGCTCGAAGGTAACGCCTCATCATGTCGGAGTTGTATCGCGAGCTCGGGGGTGCCTCGGCTCTGAGGACTAGAAGACTGCATGTGCTGATTATGCTGGCTGCTGCTGCTGTGGTGGTGTTCATCTTCAGGTTCGGGGTTAAGAATCGACGCGATCGAGAGTTGCCTGTTATGAGTCGGTCTCCGTTGTTCCTTATCATCGTTGTGCGCAGATGTTGTGGTCGTGGCATGGTGGCCCATATGGCTGAACCTCTCGTAGATGCTATCAGTCGGGGAGATGGGCGAGACAGGCGAGGGTGGAGCGTCTTGAAGGGTCTCTTCGTCAAATATCTTGCGGATCTTGGACATGGCGGCCTCGAGCCATTCTGGGTCATTACTCTCATCGGGTGACGCATCCGACAACAACTCCATCACTAGCGCGTGTGGATTAAAGACGAAGAAGACATTGTTCGGGTCAATACATCAGGGAAGGAGGAAGATGGTTATAGCACCAAAGGAAGCAAAATGGAGAAGAAGGATAGCAAGAAAAGAGGAATGGCAGAAACTTACGGACGAGATCGTCTTTCCTAGTGTTCTTGAGAACCTGGATGTGGGAAGAAACCTGTTTACGTGTCCGTGCCTGCCCGGTCTCCTTGAGGATGTACGCAGCAATCAACTCATTCCGGCCTAATAGTCATAACAAGAGTCGATGAAAAAAAAAAATACAAGAGAGGAGGCGCGAGATAGTACAATACAGTTCAATTAGTTAGCTCGGCAATTTATGAATTTTTGCTCAATTGAATAAGATATATGACGGGTACTTCATGTGTAGTACTGTAACTGTACACCCCAGACACACAGACATCACAGATCGATCATATACACAATGACACATACCATAATGCTTCTCGTTCAGAGGCACCTTGCGCCGGCCGAGTTTTGGAATCTCCTTGATGGCTATGTAGTCGGAGGAAAGGAGTGCATAATAATTCAGGGGAACCAGAGAAAAAAAAAGGTCAATTAGCGAAGGTTATACTTTGAACAGTCTAGCGTAAATCTAGTAGACTAGTGCACGAAAAAAAGGTTTCGGTTTGGATTGGGTAGGGCGGAATGGTTGGTTCACAACAGGCAATAATGGAAGGAGGGAGAGTAGAAGGGAGGGAAAGAAGGCAGGAGAGGGAGGAAAGGGTCTGGCCTCCTTTCATTCTTGTTTGTATTTGTTTTGTTTGTTTGATTTGTGATGTGAGGGTGCAGAGTGATATTTTATGTGTCAGCATGCAGGTCCCTGCGACGGAAAGATGACGCCCTGATGCGTGTGTGTTTATCGCGTGTACGAGTGTATATGTGTTAAGGCATATAGGGGATGTGGAGGAAGGGGATGGAGTGTTTGGTGTACGATCATTAAAGAGTGATTAAGGAAGTGATAGAAAAGGAGACGTGCCCAGGTACGATCAACGATCGATCATCCTTCCTCTGTCTCTCATCGATTCAACTGCCATCCATCAGCAATGAAACAACACATCACTTATTTTCCTCATCCTAGCACACTGAAAGAATTAATCTTCCTTGATTGATATTGTTTCTTCTCGTTGTTCTTTGCTCTCACCCAATTCTCAGTTACCACGCGCGCGTCTACTTCATCCTTTCCTTCTTTCTTTCAGCACTCAATCCCCAACGAACAATGCAAAAAGTTAATTAGTTTCCTCCGTTAAATTGCAATAATCAAGGAAAGTTCACCTGTGGGGAGGAGAGCGAGTGACAAGAACAAAAATGTGTTGACGCGTGCTTGTATATGTGATGAGCGTGGCTGTTCAAGATGGGTTGCCATATGGGAGAGTGAATGAAAATCCCACGTTGGTTGTTATTGTTGTAACCATTTGCAAATTACTACCCCATCACCACCGCTAACAAGCTATCCATATTGTCAAACAAAGCATGGCGGGCACTTGTTGACAACAAACAAAAACGTTCTTCATCAATAACAACAATGCCAATAGCTGCATGCCCATCCATCCATCCATCAGATGACCCTTGTTGATCCAGTCTCACAAAAACCAATCCCCAATCTCTAATCCATCCCACATGATAGAAAAACAAAAGCAAACATAACAGGAAGGGGGCACGCTCCGACCCTTTTGGCACTTCTATTTCGCCCAACTCGCTCATTGTGAATGTCAAAGCCCACCTCCATTTCATTCCCTTAACTTTTTTTCTCATTTGTAGCCCGGCCTGCGCCTCGCTTGCCCACGGACAACAAAAACGAGAGAAAGAAAAAACAAACAGATAAACAAACAAAAACGCTCAACTCCACTTGCTGTTGTTCAAGTGAGTAATTGTCAATGGGAGGTATGAATGGGTGCTGGTCATGTATAAGTGTGCCGAAATGGTTGTCCCATCGCTCTCTTTACACCCCAACCAACTTGTTGATTTATGTTTTGATTGCATGTAAGTTAAAGAGCATTAGTGATCGCATTTTCACTCCCTTCTCTCCATCACATCGCCACTAAAGTTGCATGGCCCACGAACATGACCCAAATGGCCAAAAAAATAAAGTGCTCTCAATTCCAACCACCTTGTATCACCACACAAAACATCATCCCACATTCTCTACGTCCATTCTTCATGGCGTTTTTTTTTCTTTCTTTGAAGCGTGCGTCCAGGGACAAGAGACGGAATGCGGAGATAAGGTTGTTATGCGAACAACAACAGCAGCACCCTCACAAAGGACAATGGAATGTGAATTCTGGCCCACATACACACACGCTCTCACACCCATGCCCCCAAGTCCTTCAACAAAAAAAAATATTCTTCTCTTCGGCACATTCGGTGAAAATGGAAATGTTTGAAGGGGATCAATATTGCTTAGCTTACCTTCCATGAATGCATTCTCGACATTTTCAGGCCACACCTATCAAGAAAAAATAAAAGTAAATGAATTATGTTAGCAAATCTCAGTAATTGACGACCATAAGGGGTGAAGACATGATCGTCTCTCCTCGGGTGATGCGCGGATTAGGATACGAGTTGCCATGACTAACACGAATGTCATGTAAAATGAGTTGTTTACACGGAGTGGTGTTACACGCGTTGTAATGAACGCAATCAAATCAACCAAGATGCCCAAACACAAATACAAAACACAAACATAAAAAACAAATAAGCTGGGTCAGCTGGCATCACTTTAAAACGATCCCTCTTAGTCAGACCCTATCAACAATGCACCAGCTCAATTGGCGCTCGACCCTTGTTATTGCACCTCTCGTTATTGATTGCGATATGGAAGGAAGGGTATATCAATGATTGAGCAGATGTACAAACGCGGGCAGGGGAGTGTATATGTGTGTGTACGAGTGTGTGTGTATGAGTGTGTGAGGTGTAACAAATAAGCATTTTCAAATGTGCGATGCAGATTATTATTGATTGATTGGATCCCATCCCCATCCTTGACTCCGTGGTTGTGCTGTTGTTGTGTTGAGTGCACATGTAATTAACACAATACCAGTGGCAAACAAGAAAAATAAAGAACCAGGGACCCGGGAAAAAAAAATAAGAAAGAAGACGAGAGCCAGAGCCAAGCAGGGAAACAGAATATGGGAGCCAAACAAGGTAGGATGGATCGTGATGCAACAACAAACAGCAGTAAATAATAATGCTTAGCAATGGTTCCAATCTAATAAACACCAAGGCAAACAACAACATGATATGCGCGCGCGTAGCTCTCGTATATATTTCATGTATCCTTTCGTTTGTTGTTCACTCTTCAGCGCAGGTCCCATTTTTTTTGTCCCTGTTCTTCATTCCTTGTTTCATCTCCGTCCTGATAATGAATTAGAGCCGAGGGGTGGAACGGGCACTGCTCAAGAGGAATGATGGATGGGGTGCCTGGTGGTCAGGTATGGGAAGTACCCTCCCTCCAATATTCGATGAAATATTTCGATATGAAATCGATGCAAGGGGAACAGTCGAGAGCCGGAGAGCGACTCAGAGAGATGGAGATAGATGAGGGAGGGATGGATGGAAGGTAATTGCCCAAACGGTAAAAAAGTATGAGAAAGAAGAAGAGCGAGGAAAAGCCAGTTGTTTGATGTGTATTCACATTAGATTGAATATTTTGTTTATGCCCATTGTACATATAGTCCTCGCCTGGTATTGGTAAGGAACAAGCACCGCCAAGGGTCGAAAAAACAAGAAAGAAGTAGCAATTATGGACAGGTTCCAGGAGGCCTTTTTTTTGATCGATAAAGTAAATATTAAACAAGGGATGAACGATGCCAAACAGTGAGCGCGCGACCAGACCCGCATATCTTTTCTTTGCGCAATTACTGGGAAATGAACAAATAAAGGAATGAACCATCTTACTGCCCAATCCACACAGATACAGACACAGACACACAGGTCAATTAAAAGCACAAAGTGACCACGGATCGGTTGAGATGCAAAGAGAGGGCCAAATGTGAAGGAAGGAGGCGATGCACAAGCATAGAAAACATGTTGTTCACGCTGTCTGTTTGTTTGTCCACCCTGCTTTTCTGGTATTTTGTTGTTGTTTATAGACAAACGTGCATGTTGACCAAACCATGACATGCTTAGAGCAGAAAAGAGAATAAACCGTGCCTGAAAAAAAGGCGATAACCAAGCGCATCATGCTTATGCATGTCACAAAAAAAGGGGGGGAAGGAGGGGTAAGACTGAGAGGATTGGGCTTATTTTCACCATTGTTCCTTTGCTTTGATGCTGTTGTCGCCAAGGTCGTTAAAGATAGGGTGAAGGGTCCATGGTCATCCGATCAGTGAAAAAAATATATCAAAAAGGGCCTTACCTCTTCTTTTGTCCTTTTGCCTCCGGTGGTCATGTTGGGAGGTGTAATGGTGCGGAAGGGATCTTGCGCAGAGACTGAAGAGACTGGTGAGGAAGAGGATATCGGCTGGGTAACAGAAGGAGGATGTGAGTGAGAGGGAGCAGAGGATGAGTAATAATGCTGATGTTGGTGTGGGTGCGGGTGGTGTTGGTAATGCTGATTGAGGCTCTGGCTGTTGTTATTGCCGTAGTTGTAGTTGTAGTGATGCTGGGGTTGATGATGGGGGTGAGGGTTTGGTTGAGAATGAGGAGGGGGATGGTGGTGGTATGTGGAGGATGAAGCGGTTGAGAGGGACGACGAAGTGGAAGCGTAGCTCGCCGGCGAATGGTGTCTGTCGAGGGTGTTGATGCGTGCGAGAGTCATGATGGATGATATGTATGCAAAAGAAAGAATGAGAAAGGAGTGAAGTAAGTTTTGTCGTGAAGGTGAAAGGAGAATGGATGAGATGTATTCTATCGGCGATGAATATGCAAGGTGAGAAATGAAAGGAGGAAAAGAAGAGGGTCAAGACTATGAAGAAGATTGAGAGGAAAGAAGGAAGAGAGAGAGGGAGAAGAAATGTAATTGTCAGACGAGAGAAGGATGAGGAAGAAGAAGAAGAAGAAAAGAGGGTTTGTCGAGATAAGGTGAAGAGAAGAGAAGAAAAGAAAAGAAAAGAAAAGAGAAGAGATCAACGGTCAAGAAGAAGAGGATTAAAAGGAAAGCAAAGAACAACAATCTAAGGACTAGTCGGGAAAATAAGAATACAGTCCTCTCAAGGCCAACTGAATTGAAGTGAATAAATGAAAGAAAGATGGGGCCGTGTCTGTGTGGAAAGGGAGCAAGTACACGGTTACGTGGATGGAGTGAGTGTGCGAGCGATACAAGGCGAATTGGGGCGGATGGCGAATGCCCAAAAAAATGAATGGGCCACTTTGTAACAAAGAAGAGTGCACATACACATACACACACACTCACACTCACACTCGCACTCTCACACACAAACACATACACACACATACACAGGCATCAACATATCAGTTGAGAGATAATAATGACAGTGACAAAAGGGAATAAAACACTCATAAAGAGCGGAATATACCGAAATATTGTAACGCTCACGCTTCAATTTGGAGGGTATGGGCATGCGGACAAAAAAAATGGCGGACGATAGTAGTGTTTTGGATGTAGTTTGATGGGGGTGGAAGGAAAGAACAGAACAAGGTACAAGGTACAAGGTAGGGTAAAGTACAGGGGCAACAAAAAAAGTGCCGATTGAGCGTGAGGTGGAGGATGATGAGGGGTACGAATACATGGTCATGTACGAACGTATATTAAATAAGCCGATGTGCTGTTTTGAATAGGATGGAGAGAAGAGTCGGAGCAAGAGAGAAAGGGAGGGAGAAGGAAAGGCGTAGGGGGATGAAGATCTTACCTACGCGATACTGCTTCTTGTTTGCTTCTTTTCTTCTTGTGGTCCTTTGTTTTCTTTGTTTCCTTTGCTGCTTATTGCTGCTTAAAATTGGCTGGGGTATGGTGATGGATCGAGCAGGGACTGGCGAGAGAAAGAATAAAAAATGGAAAAGAGCGGTGCGACTTTAGAGATCGAGCGAAAGGAAGTAAGAGAGTGAGTGAGGGAGAGAGAAAGGGAGAGAAGTGAACCAGGATGTGAGGGATGGATGGACTATAGACAGTGCGGAGAAGGAAGAAAAGAAAAAGAAAAAAAAAAGACCAGCAAAGAGAATTGAAAGAAAGAAAGAAAAGAGTGTGAGAACTGAAAAGGGCGTGACCCTAATGCGAAAGAAGGACGAAGATAGAAGATCGAGTCCGTAGACAGAGTCGGACAAAAGGGAAGAAGAGCGAAAACTAGGGTCAATACACAAATACACACACCACATACTAAGAATAAAGCAATATGTTTCAACGACTCATTCAGTCATCGGTCAGTCGTGTTCTCTTTGCTTCGTTTTCTCTCTTTCTTTCCCTCTTGGTCACTTTCCCTCCATCTATCCTCCAACCACATTAATCGATTGAGTTTAAGAGTAGTCATCATACCCATGCCCAATGCATGGGGGGTTGATTGAACATATGGACTGAAATAGGGTGTGTGTGTCCCATGGTCCAACTGATCAAGTCAAAGAAAGAAAGGAAATAAAAAAAAAAAAAGGTACTGCTGGAATGGTGACAGAGGCATTGGATAATGTTCTCATTGTAAAGGGGAGGGAGGACACACCACCTAAACACGCACATGAAGGAAGAGGGGGAGACAGGGGAGAGACAGATATGATCCTGCTTTGTGTGCCTGGTTGAATACCTGACTTGGCTACACTGGAAGTGGCAGTGGCAAGAGGCAAGGATAAGGAGAACACGAAGAGAGAGAGAGAGAGAGAGAGAGAGTGAGAGAATGAGATAAAGCTGAAAGAAGGAGAGTGGAAAAAAAAAGAGAGAAATGAAGAACAGATATGTGATAAGTCTATTCCACCCATTCCCCCGTCCATGCATCGATCCATCGATCCATGTCCTTCAGTGCCTCGTTGCTTTTTTTTCTTTTTTTTTTGTTGCTTTCTATCCTCTCTTTCTCTTCCTTTTGTGCCCTCGTTGTTTATTTCCTTTGTTTGCTTGTCTTTCCTTCGGTCCTCCGTGCGTGTGTACGTGAGTGTGTCAAATGGGCGCGTGTGCGTCTGCACAAGGGCCATGCAAAAATAATAAATAATTGTATGACATTCGTTTGAATAACGAATCACAAGTCCACTCACACAAACACACAAACAAACAAACAACAGCAAAGGAGGAAGGACCATCGAGGGAAGAAAAAGGCAAAGGGAACAAACAGCAATAGCCTTCACTCCTTCCTCTGACTTTGGCATGTCCGCATTATCATCTATCTCTTATTTTTTTATTTTTTTTTTTCAATCTCAATTCTTTTTTGATTGATTGATTCACACCACTCAACGACAACGACAAAGAGCAAACACGCTTCACATCGCCATTCGTCTAATGCGTCTGTCTTTTCCAAGATGCAGGTCCCTTCTCTTTTCCCTTCTTCTCCTTCTCCTTGTCCTTCTTTCTCTTGATGACACTCAAACAGATAGACCCAGGTGAACAACGACAACAAAAGAATAAAAAAGAAGTCGATCGAATGAATGCCCATACCAAACATCAAACAAACAATCACCCACCCATTGACTCTAACAACCAATCCAACCAACCCGACTTGGCCAACCAAAAACACCAAATGGACCCTTTTTTTTTTTTTTTTTTTTTTTTTTTTTTTTTTTTTTGCATGGTCTACTTGGGCGAAACGGTCGAAAGCAACCAAACGCAACAACTATAATGCCTTCCTCCTTAACACCTTGAGCATCCCGTCTGTCCCGATCTCCTTTTTTTTTTCTTTTTCGTTTTGCCACCTACCCTTTTTCTCCGTCTCCCGTCCCCCTTTTGGCCCCTTTTGTCCGTTCTGTCAGTCATAGATGACTTTTTCTGTTTCTTTTTGTTTGTGCGGGTGGATCATGGATGGCCCATGAACAAACAGAAAGCTGGCCCAACACCCCTTTTCTTATTTCCCTATTTGTTCCACAATACAATCCTTCTATTTTTTTTTTTATTTTTTTTTGGGACATCACGATTATTCCCCTTGTGCCTCCCTTTTCCCAATTCACTACAGACACGCACTCACACATTAGCAAAAAAAAAAAAAGGAGAGGACAGAGTGTCGAGTGCAATCACAAGGGACAGGAAAAAGAAAGACAACAATTAAGCATTAATGCCGAAATTCGTTGGGTTGTTGGCATGAAGCAGGGGTTAAGAAGGGTGTGTGCGAGAGTGCTTCGGTATTGATGGAAGAGGGTCAGACACGAAAAAAGGGAGCATCCCATGAGTGGAACGGAGAAAAAAGAAAACCAAAAGAAAACCAAAGGCAACGATAATTGTCGAAACACCATGGTATGAAATAGATCCACCAGAGGTGACATCAATGGCACCTTGGAAGAGCGAAAAAGACGAGGATTGCAACAATGGACTGGATATGAGGTGAACAAAAAGAAGGCCTGAGCCACAGCGGCTGGCTAAGGAGTAGAAGAAGGGAGCGATCGAGCAAGAATGAAACAAACAAACAACCAAAATCAAGGCGTTTATTTTAGTTGCCCTTGTTGATGCCAAGTACATGTGGACTGTGTACAAATGTGTGTATGTATATGTCTGTGTGTGTGTGTGTGTGTGCGTGTCTTGTGTCTTGTGTCTTGTATTGCTTGCCTCTCCCTCACTTTTCTTGCGGCCATCTCTTCGACAAACACACATTCCAATAGCACCAGTCCGAGAAGAAGAACGGTGTATCCACCAGAGGAAGAAGATACGGAGCAACAGATATGAAGATAAAGAGTTCATATGTGATATCAAAAACCAGGTCAGAGGGATGACTCCATCACAAAGAATAAAAAGGAACCCCGGAAAATAGGGTACGTGTGTAATAAATAGGTTACGTTTACAAGCATTGAGAGCCCTCGTTGGTATTGCTTCGTCTATGCGTCTGTCTCCCCACTGCTCTTCTCTGCTTTGCTTTGCCCTGCCTCGTTGTTGTTTGTTGTTGCGGTTTACAGGTTGTTGTTGTTGTTGTTGTTGTTGTTATGGGCCACATTTTTCCTTTTTTCCTTGTGCACCCCTTGTTCACTACCTCATTCTCATGTATTCCATGGAATGGCGTTCTTGTGTAATGGATTGTCCCACCATAATCCACCGTTGGTTGAGGGGGCGTGTTGCTATGTTTTGCTTCATTCCAGTCCAATCGACCCATAAAACAATAATAACAGTACCGCCGATAACATAATCAACGCCTTGCTCACTACCCCCTACCTATTCCCCCCCTCTCGGCAGTGTGGTGGTGTCCAGTCGACTCTCTTTCACTCCATCCAGATCTTCTTGTCCTCCTCCCTTTGGACTCCGTCTTAAAAAATGAAATCTTCGATTGTTGGTTGTCTTGTGGGCCCATACTGGGTGTTGGTAAATCCCCGTTCAATTTTTTTTTGGGTTGTGTCAGGTTTCGGCTTCTCTCCTTTTGCCGTGTTTTGCCATATGCCCGTGGCAAAAAAACAAAGATAGGGGGTGAAGGGAGGGGAAGTGAGTGACAGGTGAGAACAATACGACGAAAAAAGGGAGTAGTAGCTGTGGTTGAAAACAGGGCTGTTTCTACTGTTGAGAATGAGAGAGTGTGTGTTTGTTCCTTGGTGCACCATTTGTCCGAGATTCAACCAAGTGAATGTAATGAGCCTTTTGGTCCGGAATGAGAAAAAAAAAAAAGAAAAGAAAAAAAAGGCAAATGAAGACTTGACAAGTATAAATGTGTATATAGTGTTGTACTGCGGGAAGGAAAGAAGAAGATAAGAGAGGGAGGGTATGGATGCATACCTGGTGGTTTCGCGAAAGTGTTGTTGCTTGGATACCCCTGGGTAAGGTTAACGAGAATGAAAAAGGAAGGGAGGTAAGAGGAGTGGAAGGAAAGGAGGAATATGTACAGGCGCCGATGGATATGGATGTGGATGTGGATGGTGAGAGTGTGAGTGAGTGAGTGAAAGGAGGAAGGGTGGTGGAGAAAGAGAGAGGGATGAAGGAAGGATGAAAAGACAAAAAAGGGGATCGAGAGAGATCAGGTGCGTCGCTTTTTGCGTTGTGTTACGGGTGCGAGTATGAGCGAGTGAATGAGTAAGTATGAGTGTGTGAGTGATACGTGAGAGAGAGTGTATGAGGAAGCAAAGAAAAGAGGGTAGATATATTGTAGATGGACGTTAAAGAAAAATAAAATGGGAAAAAAAAAAGAAAAAAGAAGGAAAGGAAAGGAAAGGAAAGGAAAGGAAAGGAGAGGAAGGGAGAGGAAGGGAAAGGAAGGAATGAAAGGCACAAGGAGAATGACAATAAAATATGGACCAACGGCTGGAATGAAGGAAGCTGGCATGTTGTTGTTGTTATTGTATCTAGTAAACAGGTCCCAGGTTGGCAACTGACTGAGTTAATTGGCTGGTTTCATGAAAACGCCATTCATACGCCAAGCGGTTGTGGTGGCTGGTTGAGTGGAAAAGGGCGAGATGAGTGCACCGGATGGTTGGTTGTGTGGTTATGTGGTTGGTTGGTTGGGCTGGGCTGGGCTGGGCTTGTTGGCTGGATGAACTTGGATAATATGCGCCTTCATTGAGTAAGATATGATTCAATCTACCCCATGAAGTTACATTCACACAGCCAAAAGGCGATGATGGTGCATAAACAAGCCCTTTTTTTTTCTTTATTCTGCTCTCTTTTGCCTCCTTCCATCTTTTTTTAGACCTTTCCTCTTTCTTCTCTTCTTCTCCCAATCCATTCCCTATTCAATCACCATTCGACCTTCGTCATCGTCGATTCATTTTCGTGCCGCACCCGTCCTCAACATTCTCTACTCACCATGTCATACTAATCCCTGTTAACCAAACCAGCCTAGCTGTACCAACAACCGTTCCTCGGTTTTTGTGCTTCAAAGCAAAACGTTTTCTTTTCCCCTAGATCGTGCTCACTTGTGCCTTGTTGCTTTCCTTTGTTTTGTTTGTTCTGTTTTATTCCCTTTCCCTCATTTGCAAAACAATAAATGATCGGTGAGTCGGTTGAACCCAACTTACATAATTCCTGAGTGGGGGGCGGAGTACAGCAATATGAGCAAAAACAGAACAAAGGGAAATAGAAAGGCATTTGAAGGAAAAAAAACAAGATCGTGGCCCCCGGTTCAGGTGTTAGTAGGCATCCCAGCCCTGGCGGCTGATCATTCCTTCTGAGACAATATCTGACCTATCACCACACGGCAACAGATGTGAACACCAAAACAGGGTTTGCCTTGTGTAAGACACACATCAACACACGACACACATCACACACCATCACATATCATTCACAGGCACAATACGTTCAACGCTTTCATTTCAGATGCAACTCAACAAAGAGGGAGTCAATGGGAGGAGGAGGAGGAGGAAGAAGTATGCAAAATTGACACATGTTCCTTGCTTTTATGATTACAGCATTTGTCGTGCTTTACACACGACCACCAGAATGAATCTAGACTACCAATAGTAGTCTAGTCGTAGGGTCTATTCGTCGAGAGGTTGGTTCATTGGATAAGAAAATAAAAAGTCTTTATACCTCACTACAAGAACCTAAAAGCGAAGCTGCAGGAAACCAAGATCGGTCTCGGCATCAACCTGCGCAGCTTGCAATCCACATGCCTTGGCAGCCTCCACATTCTCGGGCATATCATCCAGAAACAAACACTCTCCCGCCACCAACCCCTGGTCCTTCAAAATAAACTCAAATGCCTCTTTCGATGGCTTCCTCGCTCCAATTCCATGCGAGTAATACACCTTGTCAAAGAACGGATCCAACGTCAACTCTTCATACTCCTTCAAACACACCTGGTCGATATACTCGATATGGATCGAGTTGGTGTTGCTCAACAGGAAGACTTTGTACCCGTAGTCATTCTTGAGCGTCCGCATGAGTTCGAGACGGCCCTTGGGGAAATCGAGCAACATGGCGTTCCAGGCGGCGTCGAACTGGGTATCGGTGACGGACTCGGGGAGGCCGATGGTGGTTCGGATAGATGTACGGAATTCTTGGGGTGAGATCTTGCCGGTTTCGAAGTCGACGATGACGGTAGAGTTGTGGTGTTGAGAGAGGGTGGGGAAGGATGTGGCGCCGAGGGCTTTGAAGCCTTCTGCGGTTGCGGATTGGTTCAGACGGAGGAGGACATTGCCCAAATCGAAAATCAGTGCCTTGAGGGACATTGTGTTGTTTATAGAAGGAGTGTGGAGGCGGCTGGTTTTGTGGGTGTGTTAAGGTGAAGTGAAGTGATGAGGGCGAATGAGATGATGGGGATGAAAGGAACAAAATGTCAGGAACGGCATCTGATCAGTCAGCCGAAAGGGGAGCAAAAAAGTGACCGTGGAATTTCGGTGCTCTCTGTTTCTGCGATCGGGCGGGCCTACGGATGCAGGGATCCACAGGGAACAAACACAACGATCGCTCTCTTAGCAATGCACATACATAGACGGAAAAAACATTGGTCAATATTGTCTTTGGTTTTCATTTCATGACAAAGGACACAAAAGCACTTTTCTCTCGCCAGTGCGATCTTCAATTAGTCCAGTCTACGATCTACTGGATTTAAGCATTTTAGGCCTTGTTGGCGTGGGACTCGACAAACTCCTTGACAGCGTTCTTGGGGAGGGCGCCGACAAATTTGCCAGCAATATCACCGTTCTTCAACGCAAACACGGCAGGAATGCTAGCAATCTATTTACGTTTGTCAATTGAACAAAGAAGCATCCTTGTTATTACTTTTCTTCTTTTCTCCCACGCGTTTAGAAGTGTAAATTGGAGAAAGAAGATCCAACACGGGTATTTACGCTATATTTGGCAGCGGTCTGAGGGCACTCATCGACATCAACGCGGACAAGAGTGGTTCCGCTGGTAGACTTGACAGCATCGCGGATAATGGGGTCCAACATGTGGCAAGGTCTGCACCAGCTATTGCACATAGAAAAAACATTTGTCATCAAGCAAATTTGAGCGTACGCGGGTTAAAAACAAGAAGTTATATGTGTCGAATGCGGTGAAAATTCGACAATCAATGGATCATAGCTAAAGTGTTGAACAAGGAAGAATTAGATTCTCCAGCGATGATAAAACAACGTACTCGGCGTGAAAGTCAACGATGACGGTCTCCTTGACAGAGATCAGCTTCTGGAAGGTCTCGTCGCTGGCGTCGTTGACCTGGCCGTTCAAGAAGCGTGCCGATGACTGGAACGAGCGGGCTATATATATATTCGTTTTACCAGTAGGGTAAGGTCGGTTAAGAGGGCTGTTGGATGTATGTATGTGTATTCAATTCTTGTGATACCACAGGTTTCCGTTGTAATCGACAGTAGGGAGCGCAATGCAATGAGATGGAACAGGAACAAAGGAGAGGAGAGAAAGAAACATGCCCTGGACGTTCATGCGTGCGACGTTGTGCACGTTTCTAGAGAGGAGGCGGAGCGAGTTCATTGTTGATTACGAGGGTGTGCGTGTGAATGTGTTTTTGTGTGAGAGTGAAGGTGTGGAACGGTTGAATGTAGAGAAAAAAAAAAACGGAAGCTGAGGTGAAAGGGAGAGGTGGTGCACGGGCTGGGTGGCTTGGATATCTTGGAACTCTGCCCCTGGACAATGAGACACACAAAGAACTCCAATTCACTCTCTCACCCTTCCCTCAACCAGCTATCCATACTCCACTTAATTCGCCATGAGAGATCTGCCATCTAAGGAAGCAAACCTCTTCAGGGAAATCCTGGTAAGGAGCAGGCTTCTCTTCTTGTCGAAGACAAAACGGAAGAAAAAAAAAATAACAGTGATCACCATTCCTGACACTCATTCATCGCGTTCTTGATCAACTTTTGTTCCATGTCTACTTTGTCGCATGGTGTATTGATCGGTGTCACACCTCCTTCGCTTTTGTTTGATAATTCTTAGAAATGCTACGAGCTCAAGCAGTACAAGCGTGGATTTAAAGGAGCAGACCAGATCCTGAAAAAGTTCCCCGAGCATGGAGGTATAAGCCGATTCTTTCTTTGCACATATGTTCATGGAGGGTTTGTGGATAACATGCCCCTTTCTACAGGAGGGTGTGTGCTTGCGTGGCAATCGCTTTGTTCGCCTCGAGAAAAATTGGAGTACTAAAGATTGCCTTGGCCTTTCTTGACCTGCAATAGAGACACTCGCGATGAAGGGATTGTTCTACAACCACTTGGACAAGAAGGAGCTGGCGTATGAGTTTGTCAAGAAGGGAATCCGCCACGACATGAAGAGTCATATTTGTAAGAATGCTTTCTCTGGACACATTCAACGAAAAACTGAAGTATCAAGGATATCACCGTAGCCTCCACAAATCTTAACACTGGCAGGATGGACACTCTATCATCTTTCACACGTTCTATTATATAGGCTGGCACGTTTTCGGACTGTTGTACAGATCAGACAAGAACTATGAGGAAGCAGCCAAGTGCTATGCCCATGCGCTTAAATACGACAAGGTACCGCTGCCAGGACTCACCTTTGCTCAATTGCTGCCTTTAGAAAAGTGCATACCTAATCTTTCAATCTAACATCAGCCTTGTACATGTTCAACGTGACAGGAAAACATCCAAATTCTTCGGGATCTGTCGTTGTTGCAGATGCAGATGCGTAACCTGGAGGGCTATGTCGACACGCGCCACATTCTGCTGGAGCTGAGACCCCAAAACCGTCAATACTGGGTTGCGGTCGCTATCGGATACCAACTTCTAGGCAAACCGGAACTCGGCGTCAAGGTCTTGTCGACCTACGAGGAGACACTCAAGGATCTCCCCTCAACCCCTGACTATGAGCACAGTGAGTTGTTGCTCTACCACAACACCTTACTGGAGGAAGTCGGCGATTTCCAAGTTGCACTGGATCATCTGGACACGATCGAGAAGCAGGTTTGCGACCGCAAGGCCATCAAGGAGAAGCGCGCAAACTACTTTTTGGCTTTGGGAAGATTGACCGAGGCTGAGGCTGCGTACAGGGATCTCTTGGCGCTCAACCCTGACAACATGGCTTATTTCGAGGGACTCGGCAAAAGCTTGGGACTTGGAGGCGATCGTCAAACGGATGAAGACGAGGCCAAGATCCTGGAGATGTTCAAGCAGCTCCAGAAGGAGTACCCTCGGTCGAACGCTGCCAAGCGTTTGCCCTTGCGTTATGCGACTGGCGAGGCCTTTGTGAAGGTTTCAGACGAGTACATCCGCAGCATGCTCCGGAAAGGTGTCCCTTCGTTGTTCGTCAACATCAAGACTCTCTACACCGACAGCACCAAGCAAGCTGCTGTCGAGAAGCTCGCTCTCGGATACCTGGTCGCTCTCGACAAGTCCAAGGGCTTTGACCACTCTGGTAAGCCATTACTTTGTTATTTCCTGATCTTTTTACTCTCAAACCAACTGTATCCGCTAACAAACGTATCCATTTTTCATTCATAACACTAGGCGAGGTTGTGGAGCCACCAACGGCCCTTTTGTGGACATTGTACTTTTTGGCCCAACACTTTGATTTCAAGCGCGAGACGGAGCAAGCATTGGGATACATCAACCGGGCAATTGAGCACACCCCTACATTGGTCGAGTTGTACATGGCCAAGGGACGTATTCTCAAGCATGCAGGAGACCACGTTGCTGCCATGGGAGCCTTGAACGAAGCCCGCGAGCTGGATCTCCAGGACCGATTCATCAACACAAAATGCACCAAATACATGCTCCGAGCCGACAACATGGCCGAGGCTGAGAAGACAGCAGTTCTTTTCACGCGCGCGGACATTCCCAACCCTTTGAACGATTTGGTCGATATGCAGACTCAGTGGTTCTCGCTCGA
Organism: Linnemannia elongata; assembly: GCA_036320915.1. Lineage (NCBI taxonomy): Eukaryota > Fungi > Mortierellomycota > Mortierellomycetes > Mortierellales > Mortierellaceae > Linnemannia > Linnemannia elongata. The sequence goes on along the minus strand of JAXBDG010000011.1, from coordinate 614,149 downwards.
GGCAGGAGAGAGTAATTTGCGTCAGGGACAGATCGGACGTGCTCTCAAGCGCTTTCATCAGATCGACAAGGTATGTATTATGGAAGTGGATTGTTGTAAAATGATCGACTTTAAACAAGACCGAGAAAGCAGGACTAAGACTAACACTGGCAACTACTTGTATTCTTTTTTAGCACTTCAACGATTACACGGAGGATCAGTTCGATTTCCACACCTACTGTCTCCGCAAGATGACTTTGAGGGCTTACGTCTCGTAAGTGTGTTGTCATTGTTGGTAAGAGCGACGACTTGCTGGTTTGTTCATCTAACCTGACACTCATACTCTTCATTGCTTTGTGACGCGATAGGATGGTGCGCCTGGAGGACCAGCTGCGTAGCCACCCCTACTACGTCCGTGCGGCTCAGGATGCAGTTCAGTGCTACGTCCGTCTGTTCGATAAGCCCGATGGCTCAGAGTCCGAAGAGATGGAGGGTATGACCGAGGCCGAGAAGAAGAAGTTCAGGAGTAAGCAGCGTAAGGCTGAACTCAAGGCACAGCAAGAGGCTGAGGAAAAGAAGAAGAAAGCCGCTGCGACTGCTGCCGAGACTGCCAAGAAGGCTGGCGGTAATGCTGCTGCCGCTGCCGCTGCCGCTGTTAAGGGCGATGAGGATCCTGAAGGCACAAAGTATACAAAGTGCGAGGACCCTCTGGGAGAGGCGCTCAAGTTCTTGCAGCCCCTGCAACAATTGGCTGACACTCGTATCGAAACCCATCTCATGGCCTTCGAGATCTATATCCGCAAGAGTAAGTCCAATGTCAATATTGTTCTTTGTTCCTTGTGCTGTGAAGTAAGGTGATTTCGTTAACAGTTTGATTTTCGTCCGCATTTGTTGTGGTCACCAAATAGACAAGCTGTTGTTGGCACTGAAGGCGCTGTTGAAGTCGATCAAGATTGACGCCAACCACGCTACTTTGCACGAGCAGCTCGTCCGATTCGCCCTCGCCATTCAGAAATCATCCTCTGCCAAGACACTCAAACCCAGCGTCAAGGCCGTTATCGACAAGCACTGGTCAGAACTCTATGGCATCCACGGTCAAGATCTGAGCGCGTTTAATGCAGGATTTATCGAAAAGACCAAGGACCAGGGCTCTGTCGCACACGTCATCTCGGCGGCCATGTCGGTGTACCTAATTGACCCCTCCAAGAACCTGACCAAGGCCGAGGAGTTGTTGTTTTCTATCGAAGATGAGAAGAAGTTTGGGCAGAAGCGGACATTGGAGAATGTGATCCTTGTGCAGAAGACGTTGAAGGGATTTAAATCTGCGAGGCAACAGGAGTGGAAGGCGAAGGCTGGAGTCTGGTTCCCTAATGCCGTCGCCCTCAAGTAATCACTTCTATTGTTCTCTGAAGTGTAGATTTTTTTGCTTTTTTTTTTTTTGTTATCGATTCTCCAGTTTGTAAAATTTTTCAGCTGCTTGCATTTTGCCATACAGAAGAGAGAAAAAAAAAAAGAAATGGTTGTCGATGTTTATTGTTTTGTCTGCGGTTCACATTTCACTATGTCAAAATTTCATTTTTTTTTTTTTTTTTCTTTTGTTCCCTCACAAGAAAAGGGCAATGAGAATAGCGACATTGATGGTCGCAAGGCTGACAGCCATAGGCTTCTTGTTATCACTCGCCATGTTAGGCTTTACGGTCGCCGTGGGGGCGATGGTGGACGCTGTAGTTCCTGTGGTTGTTGGGGTGGCGGTTGTGGGCATGGCGGTTGAGTTTGCATTTGCGTCCAAGCATCCGTTGTTTGATTCTGGTTTTGCATGTAAGACAGGGGGTGAAAAAAAATGGGAAAAAAAAAAGATTTTTAAAAAAAGAAAGTTAGATCTAGGAAAACAAACAAACAACAAAAATAGCCTTTGTGTCACATTCACTATGCTTTGTTCCCAAATTACCAACCTCCCCCCCAAGCAAAAAAACAACAATGACAACAGCAAAACTACATAAAAAAAAACTTACGGGCTTGGGTCTGCTCAAGAGCAGGCTGGCCCAAGGGGACCAAAACTGTCCGGTTCATATTCGAAACATCGGTATAGCTGCACGAACAATCTGGCGAAAAGTACTTGCAGACTCCCGTGGAGGAAGTAACGGTGGAGCAATGGGTGGCGATCCAGGTCAAGTTGCGGTCGTTGTTGGGGACCTTGGCGTCGCAGTTGAGTTTGCGGAGGTTTTCACAGATGGCCATGTAGGATTGACACCAGGGCGAGGAGCCAACTTGAGCAGCTGTGGGCAAGGGGAAGGTTGAGAGAATATTGGCGAGGAGAGTCACCAGGAGGAGTGTTGTTGTGTTGCGCATTGTTTTGTTGCTGTTGTGGGGTTTGAGAGGAGGGGGGAGTTATGGGAGTTTTGAGATGAAGGGTATTGGACGAGGGAGATGTGAGGAGGAACGAAAGAGAAAAACAGAACTCAAAAAAAAAGACCCTGGATCGCTTTTTAAGCAGTTTTTTTTTGCACTTCTTTTCCGTCCGATCAAAACATAAATATTTTTGATGTTGAGCCTGAAACCTGGCCGCACTTTTCCCGCGTCATCGTTCCAGGAAAAACCACTCAGACCTGATTCTCGTGCCTTACCTGGGTTTGGGTTTTCCTTGGACCTACATGCCACGGATGGGATGTCTTGAAAAGAAAAGCCTCAATATATACTTCGTTGCAGAAATACCGCCTGGTAAAAAACCCTCTCTCATGACATCAAGTCCGGTATGTGTATTTTATTGTGTAAGCAAAGGGGGGAAAAAAAAGTTAAAAAGTCAATTAGAAAGGTTTCTCTTGGGGATATTACTGCACTCATGGGAGGGTCCTCCCAATTCCCCTGCCACTTCAACGCTTATAATAGCTACTTTATCGCATGGAGTCCTGGAGCTGGTTCATCATCTTGGTCAACATCTCGTTCTCGCCCTTGAGCGTCTCGTTCGTTGCCTAGTTATAAAATCATTTGGACAACAACCGTTAGTCATTTGTTGATTGCAACATTCGAAATTGCCTAAACCAGCAAGTGTCAAGCATATTGTACCTTGCATGTTTGGAGCTCCTTGGTGACATTCTCGAGCTCGAGTGAGATGGCCTTGGTCTCCTGGGTCTCATGAGATGCAGCCTCCAGGACTTTGACCTTCTCCTCCAAAGCAGAAACCTGACCCATCAACTCCTTCTCCTTGTTCTGGCTCTCGTTCTGGTGGTGTTCCTTCAGTCCTTGGATCTCCTCCTGGTGAGTCGATAAGACAGATCTGAGGCGTGCTTCGTGGTCCTGGCCATGCTGCTCATGCATCCTGGTCATGTTGTCCATGTTGGCTTGGGTCAATGTCTGTAACTCCTCCAAGGCAGTCTTGTGCTCAGCAGCCAACTTCTCCAACGCAGCGGTCTGCTCTGCCTTCAATTGGTCTTCCTTGGCAGCGGCAGCTGCTGAAGCCTGGTCGCGCTCTTGGTGTACGGTAGCAAGGCTGGCGCGAAGCTCCTCCAGCTCCTTCTCCAATGCCAGCCGTGATTCACCAAGCTCCTTCTCCTTCTTGGCAACCTCTCTTTCAACAGCCTGCTCTCCCTCAAGACGTAACTTGCTCAGCTCCTCGGCGTGTGCATTTGCGGCAGTCTATACAGTAGATTAACATGTACTTGTAAGCATACAATATTTGCAAACAGCTTTGATGATCACCAACTTACAATCGCCGACCATGAAGCTACCAACTTCAAGTGACATACCTTGCTCTCGTTCTCAAACTTGGCCATCAATTCTTGAAGGGAAGCCTTGGCGGCGTTGGCCTGTTCCTGTGCGTCTCCGGTGGCAGAGCTTAATTCCTCCTCCAACTGCTTCTGGGTATGCTCCAAATCGCTCAGGGCCTTCTGGGTGGCCTGCTCAGCCTTGGCAAGCTGTTCCTCAAGATCTTTGATAGCCGAGGCGTGGAGGGACTTGATGTCCTCCAACTCCTTGGCGTGACTGGCCTTCAACTCCTGCCGATCTCCCTCAAACGTGCTCTCCACCTGCTCAACGGCGCTCTGGACCTGGTCGTTAGCCTCCTTCTGCAACTCGGCGACGCGGGCCTCGTGCTCGACAATCAACTCTGCGATACGAGCCTCGTAGTTGGTCTCGAGCTTCTTGAGCTCGGCATCCTGAGACTTTTGCACATCAGCCACGAACTCCGAGAATTTGCCCTGAACTGCATCCAGCTCCAGCTGCATCTTACCCTTGACTGTGTTTTCGACAGTGATGAGTTCGTCGGCATGGAGAGCCTTGAGGGACTCAAGCTCGGTGGCGTGAGCAGCTTTCAGGGAGTCAGTACCAGCGTCAGAATTCTTCTTCAAGTCTGCAACTTCGCTGTTGTATTTCTCCTGGAGGGTCTTTAACTCAGCCTCGAGCTCGGCAATGCGTGCCTGATGTGCCTGTTGAGCGGTAGTCGACTCGTTCTGGATTTGCTCCTTGACAGCCTCAACGTGAGCCCTGTTCTCGGCATCAATCTTGTCCTTCAGCTCAGCAAGGGTCTCAGCGTGCTTGGCCTGGAGGGCTTCAATGGCACCCGACTCTTCTCCTGCACGGTCGTTCAACGCAGCAGTGTGTGCAGCCAAAACGCCGTTCAACTCCTTGGTATGACGCTCACGGAGATCATTCTATTCCATAGATTAAGTTGGCACGGTAATTAGATACCCGATGATGTCGTACCACTAACAAACAACAACAATGAGCGAGAGGTCGCGTATCCTACCTCGACCTGCTCCTTGGCTTCCTCAATCTTTTGCTCGAAGAGCTTCTTGAGTGCATCGACCTCCTCACCATGATCAGTCAACAGCTGGGTCAACTCCTCCTGGTGACTCAAGCGAAGTTCCTCCAGATCCTGGCCATACTTGACATTAATGTCATCTTCGGCGCCAAAGCGCTCCTGTCTGGCAGCCTGGAGCTCAATCTCGAGACTCTGGAGCTTGTCCTCATGGATCCTGTTCAGCTCCTCGAGGGTGCTCGAGTGCAGTGCCTGCGACTCTTCGAGCTTCTGGCGAAGGTCGGCAACCTCCTCGTACTTCTTGGAGTACTCCTCCAGTTCCTGGTGAAGCGAGGTCAACTCGGCCTCCGAGGCAGCATTCCTTTCGGCCTGCTGGTGGTTTAACTCCTTGATCTTTTCCTCGTGCTCCACACGCAGTTTCTAACAACAACAATAGTGCCGGTATGGTGAGTCAATACCAGAGCTCTCTGGAAATAGTGCAAAAATAACAGGGTCCATTCCAGCTGAGCAGCCGAGAGCCGGCAATGATCAGGGCTCAATCAAAATAGGTTGTCCTGTTTTTGTCCTATCCGCCCAACCATGTGGCCAATTGAATGAGCACGCTTACCTCAACAAGGCTGCTAAGACTCTCGATCTCGCCCTTGAGTGTAGCGATCTCCTGCTCCTTGCCAGCAATGGCCTCTGCGACCAAGGCCTGACTCTAATTCGGGAACAAAAGTGGATAAAACTTAGTTAATTACTATGCTTTGTTGGGGAGCTGTCACTTGTTTCGCTTTCTTCATTGCCTTCTCCCTCGTCTAGATTTGTCTCTCCTTGAATCAATGGCATCAAATTTTGCATGCATGGGCGTCTTTGCAACACATGACGGATGTGAGGGGTTTTGAGAGATAAAAAGGGTAGATAGGAATGTTGCCCTACTGTCTGTTTTGTTCCACAGACAAAGGTCCAACATCTTCCTCCATACCCCAGGGGCACAAACACGCGCATGAAAAGGCAGATGGACACACAGAAAAAAAAGAGCCAGACCACAACAACAACAAAAGATCTCTCCCCTCGTCTCCTACTGCTTGTTGTTCACCCTGTATTTTTTTTTTTTTTTTTATGCTGGAACCGTGCCAGCAATTGCAAAAAAAAAAAACCAAAAAAATCCCTCGCAATATTTCCCTTTCCTTATTTTCGTCCTCCCTTACCTGAGCTTCAATCTTGGAGAGGTCGACCTCAGGAACAATCGTCTCACCACCATCGCTGGAGACGGTGTCTGCGTGTGAGTTGGAGCCAGTCTCCAATGTGTTGCGAAGGGTGGTCAGCTCCTCTTCCTTGACCTTCAATTGTGCTGAAGCCTCTTCGTACTATTGAAGAAAGAACACGAGGAAAGAGGAAAGAGGGAGTAAAAAACAGTTATTAGCTCAAGACCTGATTAGCCAAACAGAGAGGGTCTTGCAGCACACAAGAAACCATTCTAATCCTCATTAAGGCTGAATTCATCCCTCTTTACTTTTTTCCCCCTTCCTTTACCTTCTCACGAATGACAGCCAGCTCCTTCTTCAACTCCAAGGCCTCTGAAGGTCCAGCTGAACGGACAGAGCGAACGCTACCGGGAGGAGAGGTGACGGAGCCAGTTCTGGAGGGAGTACCAGTTCTGCCAGTAGCGGAACCGGTGGACGAGACAGTCGAGACACGCTTGATTCCAGCCGAGGAATTGGAGGCAGGAGCAGGCTTGGTGGCCGTGGTGCGCGTAGTAGTAGGGCTGGCAGTAGTCGACTTGAGAGGGGTGCGGGTGGTGGTGGGAGTTCTAGCTGTAGTAGCAGTAGGCTTGGTTGCGGTTGCTGTAGCAGTGCGAGTAGTAGTAGTTGCTGGGGTGGTCCTCGTTACGGTCGCAGTGGTGGGAGTGCGACGGGCAGTTGCAGTTGAAGGAGTGGTAGTAGTAGAGGGAGTCGCGGTAGCAGTCCTTCGTACAGTTGTTGTGGTTGGGGTCGCGGTGCTTGGGGTGGTGGTGCGTCTGGCTGTGGAAGGCGAAGTGGCAGAGGTGGTGGGCGTGCGGGGAGAGGTCGTGGTCGCTGTTCTACTGGGGGTGGTTCCTGTTGTTCTGGTGGTGGTCTTGGCTGCACCAGCAGCGCCTGCAGCCTTGGCCTTGTTGGCAGCCAGGGTAGCCGCGGTAGCAGCACGACGGGCAGCGACAGAGGAAGGGGCCGAGGCAGCAGCACCAGGCTTACTGCTGGGGCTGGCAGGAGTGCTGGAGGTCTTTGCAGAGGCCGCGCTGTTACTGGGACTGGCGGGAACAATGACTCCTGCGTCTTCAGGGGCAGGTGTGGAGGAAACGGCTTCGTCGTCGTTGTGGTCCAAGGTCTCAGTGGAGTGGTCGACGGGAGCAGGCGACTCGGACTGGCTCTCGGAGTGAACGTCGGCTACGATGGGGCTAGCGGGCTCGGAAGTCTCTTGGGGGTTGGAGGGAACAGGGCTGGTAGGAGCGATGATCCCGGGAGCGTTCTCGACATCAGCCATTCTTTATTTTTTGTGTTTGTGGTACGAAGTTTGGCTGGGGAGGGAGAGGGAAGGTGGGATGAGGAATAGAGAGAGAGACAGATGACAAACAGCAAAAAGAGAGCTATTTTGCTGTCGAGGGTGGGTGAGTGTGAAATGTGGAGAAAGGTAATAAGAGAAGAAGAAGGAGAAGGGAGACGAGAAAAGGGAAGGGGGTGGGCAAGAGTGAGAGATGGTGAATGAAAGGAAGAAGAGAGAGAGAAAGAGAGAAAAAAAAGAAGGGGAACGATGAAAGAAGAAAGAGTGAGATAGAAGAGACAAGGAAAAGAGGTGGGGTAGGAGTAGGAGAGAGAGAGAGGGAGGGAGGGAGGGAGGGAGGGAATATAACAGAAAAAGGGAGGGAAAGGGGAGCACAATAACGACGAACGACATGCAAACAACATGCAACGATAAAAAAGAGAGTTTGCTTTTTCTGGTTTTTTTTTTGTATGTATCAAACCAATGGTACGAGAGAGGAGTGGAGTTAGGAGTAGGGCAGGGGATGGAAAATAATAGTAATGGGACGAATGGGACGATACATATTCTGATAGACATCAATCCCTTCCTTCCTGTCGACCAACTAACTCTACATGACTACTAACCATTCATGATGAATCGCACCCTTGTCGCAAAGAGCAAATAGTAATAATAATAATAATAATAATAATAGTAGTCGAAACGAATCGAAGCATCCATCCCTCTGTCCAATGGGTCAACTGGTTAACAGCATGCCACACACACAGAGCATGCTATCTGTCTTGTCTCGGCCATGTTTTGCATTCATTCATTCTTACCGATAGGCCATGGGATGCAAGCATGGGTCGCTTATTCTTTTTTGTTTGCTTTTTCTTTCCTTTATTCACGAGTGCATGCTGCTATTTTGCCGTTGTTGTTGTCTGCCCATTGTTCCCGATGTTGTGCGTTGTGCGATAAACAAAACGGGAAATGCTAATCAAGCAACGTAAACAAAAGACAACAATGGTAGTTTTCAAGGAGGCATGATGAACAAATGGAAAACAGTTACCGTTTATTTTTTTTTTATTTTTTTTTTTCAACAGAAAGAAAATAAAAAAAAGCTTAAAACTCGTTGGCAGGTCGCTTGTGGCTAATGAGGACCTCGACACCGTTGCGGGAGAACATCACAATGTCGCCCAACTGATGGGGTTCGAACCCTGGCGAGGCTTTGATATCATACCGTTGCAGGAGACGCGTCAAGGCCAGCTGAGCAGTCGTGTAAGCCAGGTTCTGGCCCAGACAGATTCGAGGACCCGCATGGAAGGGCACAAACATGAACGGACGGATCTTGCCCACACGCTCAGGTCCCCAGCGATCGGGGTCAAACTCCAACGCATCATCGCCCCACAGCTCAGGGAGACGATGGGTCGCGTAGGCACAGTAGGAGACGGGGGATCCTGCAGGGATGTAGTAGCCGTTTGGAAGCACATCTTCTTCGACGCTCTCTCTACATGAAATGAAGGAAAGGTAAAGTGGGGAGATATAAATGGAAATCCAGAAGAGAGGGAGTGGGCGAGAAACTTGCCACTAGTCACCATCCACGAGAGCCAGAATCAAAACCCCCCCTGGCGTAAACTTGCATTTGCATGCGAAACATTATGCGAGCACGAATACTGCATTTGTTGCTCTTGTCGTTCTTTCCTGTCTCCTTCTTTGACATTCATTCATTCCTACATTCAATTACCTTGGGTTGATTGGCACGGGAGGGCAGAGTCGAAGTACCTCATTAATAACCTGCCTCTGATACCTAGTGTTGACAAACAGCAGACAAGGGCGGATGGGAAACAAACGTGCGACAACAAGGAGGGTCAGTCGCAACATGTGTCAACGAATTTGCTTAGCATGTCATCATATGGTAATAGTAGGAGGTGACAGACTCACTTGAGCTTCTTGATATCTTCGTATCCGGGGACGCGATCAGGCCCGATCACCTGGACGATCTCCTGGTGCAGTTTTTCGAGTACTTTGGGGTGCTGAACGAGCTTCCAAGTTGTCCACGACAACAACGATGCCGTCTATCATTCACATAGGTCGTGAGAGAGAAGAAGCAGAAGAACAAGAGGTTAAACGAACCTTCATGTACCATTCACAGGCTATAGAAAAGGATAAAACAAGCGCGCTAATCAGACAAGGCATTGGAAAAGACATAGACATACCGTGTCGCGACCGGCGAGTAAAAAGTTGAGAAGCATATCACGAAGATACTTGCTGTCGAACCCATCCTCATCCTGTTGGCTCAAAAAGTGGTCTAACAGCGTATCTCGTCTGCCGTCCTCTTCTTCCTCATTCTCTTTCCCACTCTCCTTCTTTTCCTGGGCACGCGCAGCCTGACGCGCTCGGGCATCATCAATGATCTTGTAAACAAAATCATCGAGCTTCTTGATCTCGGCCAACATCCTTCGTCGAGGCAGGATGTATTTCCAGAAGGGGATGCGGAAACGCCAGGCAGTCATCGTTTGGGCGTAATTAAACGCTGTGCTGAACTCGGTTTGCTCGTTCTTGAGGGCATCAACCGTCGCGCCGAAAAGGAACTCAGAGGCCTCGTCCAATGTGAACCTGCAAAATACATTCTGTTTATGAATTATTGTGAATAGGGATAGTGGTTAGAACGTGGGAAGTTGGCATATTAGAACAGAGTTGCGGGTTATTGTGTGATAAGAACATTATGTGGACACTTACTTGGACTTCGAGAGGGGTATCTGGTTTGGTGGCGATGTGCTTGTCGATGAGGACGAGGAGCCCGTCGACATGCTTGTTGATCAAAGCTGCGTCCTTGAACTCGGATGTCTGGAAGTGAGGTCTAAACAACGAGTTTGTCAATGGGATAGAAGAGGAAGGAAGAAGTAAGCATATTGTTTGTTGAAACAAGCCATTGACCCCTGTATCATACGAGCAATTGGAAAATAACAGGATTAACAGGGTAATAGGAGAAATGAAGAGCTTTTCCTGCGCGTTACCTGGCGACTTGGCGTTGGGATTTCCAGGTCTCGCCGTCGGCATTGAAGATTCCAGAGCCCAAGAAGTCATGGAAAATCTCCTTGAAGAACGGTCCTACATATGTTGGCACCAACCAAGATTATGCGTTAGAATAGGGTTTGCCTCGATGTGAAAAAGTAAAATAATGACAGGACAAAGCAATTAGCCTACTGTAGGTACCTTTCTCATAGTTGGGCTGGTTTTTGGCGAGGATATGCTGAATACTCGAAGGATCGGTGACGACAATAAAGTTGTCGTTTAATCCCCTAAAGTTGATAGTGTTCCCGTAAACCTTCATGTCCCTTAGCAACATCTCAAGCTCATCTTGACCTCTCAACATGTTGTAGATATAACCGACAACACTGTCAATCTGTAAGGGGAGATAGCTTTTAGGCTCGGGGATGGGAACGGATTTGGCCTCGAGCTCGGTCTTTTTCTTGGGCTTGAAGGCGTAGGCCGCGGCTGCTACTGCCACCGCTGTGCTGAGCACTACAGTTGGGTTCATGCTGGAGGAAGAAAAAAGTGAGGTTGTAATGGAGGTAAGGTGAGGATGAGAGTGCCAAAGAGTGAATGTGAAAAAGGAATCGAGAGTTGAAATGAGGAGGGCGATGGAAAAAGAGGGGAAAAAAAGAGTTCGTTCTTTTATTTCTCGGACAAATCCTTAGTTGAGAGCAATCGATCGGTTGGCTGTTCTACTCACGACAACGCCCTCCACGTTAGACAAAACATCGTCGTACTTCTGTTGTGGCTAGCACGACAAAACAAAGAACGACGAAGAAAAGGGGCGTGGAGAAGAGGACTCTGCTTGGCATACTTGCTCGCTTGAGAGGCCAACTATGATTACGTTTCGTGCATGTACGCTTGTGTGTGTGTGTGTGCACGGTGTCAGTTGCAAACAAGGACAAGGATGGTTGTCATCGTCTTTTCAGACCCGAGGATTTTACCCAAACATGGTCGATTTGTGCTTTCAAATCGCATCGTCCCGGTCAATTAACTCTCCGATCCAATGATATCCAAGGGCTTTTCTTCGTTCCTCGTCGCCCTAATCTTCACTCCATTTGTAACGTGTCGATGGCTGTGAGGATGGTGGCGATCGAGCAAGATTATAGAGTCTCTAGGAAAAGCCAAGACAAGGATAACGAAATGGCCAAGGCGGGTCAATCTTTTGTAAGTCTTCAAAATTAGAACGGGGAAAGTGAGAGAAGGAGAGAGTACATGTGGGCTAAAATCGTCCGAATTATTCCAATAAGACGTGTTGGGTTCGCCACCAAAAACAGACAGGAGGGCTCCATTTGTCAACACCGCTTATTGCCCTTTTCGATAACAATCGCTTGCAATGGATAGACGACTTTTCTCAGTGTAGACAAGTAGGCTGTGTAGATTACTTTCTTCACAGCGTCACAGTCATCGCGATTAATCATCGGGAGCCGGTTTAAAAAATGATTGTAGCAAAGAGTCATAGGAATAAGAAATATATGTATTGGGAGAATGCCAAGCCGCTACAGGTTCATTCACGAACGGAAGGAGTACATGGTGGTAAGATAGCAGACACGATTCTACGAGTCAAGTGTCGCTGTGGATAAGTAAAATGCCACTAATGACAGCTCAGTGCCTTAGTGGAGGAGGACAACGAGTCTCCGCCAAAGTAAAAGAAACCAACACCCGCACCGATGACCGTGGCAGCCATCAGATATCCGTTGTAGGTCATAAAGATGAGCATCAGGAAGAACCCGACAAAGACCTGTGCCATGTAGAACAGTGCTCGTGTGAGCTGCTGCTGGTTCGACAGTCTACATTTTCACAACATATCAACAGAGAACGAGGCAAAGCGGTTAACGTAGGAACAATAATCCAGAACAACAAAGCATGTAGACTCTTCTGGCGAGCACGCTCTCCTTTGCCCCTACGCTCACCTCAGGGTGTAAGGTCTGCCTGACAGGAGTGGGGTCTGGTCCTCAGCAGCTCCACCGACAGCATGTGAGGATCCGTCGCTGGTCTGTCTCTTTCTGGCACCCTCCAAGAGACGCTCCTCGTACTTGCGAGAGTAGGCGCGGAGCATCTCGTACGAGGCCGAGAGTCCGATGATGACGATGCAGGATACGACGAGCGCAAAGGGCGTGTTGATCTTCCAGGATTCAAAAACGACACAGAGGTTCTCGGTCGACCAGTTGAAGAGCATGTTCATACTGCACATAGCGTCGTCTCCTCCTCCGTGTCCACCATCATGGCCACCGCCGCCTCCTCCGCCACCGCCGTCGCCACCGCCGTGTCCTCCGTGTCCGCCGCCGTGGTCCATTATAGAGATGTTGATAGGGATATAGCTTGGGTTGATTGTGGTTGTGTGTGAGCAAGAGTGAAAGAGGGCAAGTGTAGAGAAGAGAGAGTGAGTGAAAGGGGTGGTGGAAACAAAGATATCAACATGTCAAAAAAACAAGGAGGTCCTTGTCAAAATTGCGGCCTTTGTTGGACCAATTGAGTGCGTGTGACTGTTCGCCATTTCGTGTGAGGAAGTGAGAGAGTGGAATGAGGGGCTTGAATGTTCAGACTCGCTCTCACCTCATCGCACACACTCAAGGCCATGCTCAGGAAAGAAAACGTCCATTTCCGAAAGACAAACAAGAATACCGTCGTCAAGAGGGTACGCGAAGGTACGCTTCTCTATTCATCCTTACTATTCAACAGACCAAAATAATGCAAACCAAAATTAAAAAAATACTTCCTCCTAACGAACTTACTCCTTTATGCCGACAGTTTACCTCCGCAGTGATATTCCGTGTCTGTCAACTCAATGCCCCAAGGAACCACCCTGTCACGAAGCTGTCAAGGTCGAATCCAGTCTCTTGAGTGCAGAACAGGAATACTACCTGATCCCGGACTACTCTGTAGGACCCTCCTCATTTTATCCTTTTGACACGGATCAATTGCTTTTTTGACACGCACACATGCTCATACTAATGGTCTTATCGTCGCACATTTTAATAGGTTGCTTTGCGATATGTTGAATTGCTGGAGCAGGAGGAACTGACCAACATCATTTTCACGGAGACGATTCTTCAACGAGTATGGCTTCTTCTTTCCTCATTGAAAGGCAAGGCAGGGTGACCTGTATTCAGCAAAGGCCTGTCGTGGTTAATCCGGATCTTCAATTTTTGTTATGAAAATAGTTACAGAGCGAGGACAAGTCAAGGACGTACAAGAGCTTGCGTCAGGTTGCCAAGGACCCTCGGCGTCGAAGTGTCGTCTTCAGTAACGAGCACTGCAAGGAAACCAACGTCCTGCGGGAACCCGAGGAATCGATCGAGCACCGGGATTGGCGAGCGCTCGTGCAAACTGCGGCATGGTATCGGCGTCATTTGCACGGAGGCGCGGATATCGTTTTACTTTCAGAAGAGGTAACCATTCACATTTGTTTCGCATCTCCGTCGTCCTCTGGCATGGCGCAGGGTTAAGCCGCTAACTCTGATATTACCATTCCTGTCAATAGTTTAAGCAAGAGGATGTTTTGAAGATTGATGATACTACAGGAATTACAGTTATGAATTTAAAGGATTACCTGACAAAGTTCTGGCCAAAGACCGCGGTACTGCATGAGCTCTTGACATCATTGAAGGAGGCTATTCTGGAGGATGATCTTGAGAACAAGACCCAGGGCTCGACTAGTTTAAAGAAGTCATCTGGAGGAACAGGATACCAGGAAGTAAGCCTAAGCTTTTAAATTGTTATCGATGACCCCAAATATCGTGGAGATAAATATTCTGACAGCTGTGCTTGCACTCACTATGAATAGTACAAACCTCTCTCGGAGCTGGAGGCGGGAGTCAAGTCGGAACGGTTCTTCCAGGGAGTAATGCGAGTCCGCGCCAACCATCGGGATCAAGCCTTCATCCGCGGAGATGCAAACATCGGTGAGATTGTCATTGTAGGATCAGAGCATAGGAACCGAGCAGTTCACGGCGATGTCGTAGTTGTTGAGCTTTTGAACAAGTCTTCCTGGGTGGCCCCTTCGACCCATATCTCATACAATCCTGAAGAAGTCCATGCGGCAGCAGAGGATGAAGAAGAGAGCTCGGGCAGGGTTCGCACACGTGAAGTGAAGCCTACCGGTCGAGTGGTCGGTATCATGTCTAGGAACTGGCAACCCTATGTCGCTACTTTGCAGGAGGGCTCTGAAAGGGAGGCAGGATCGTTCCATCTGGTTTTGCCCTTGAACCCCATCATACCCAAAATCAGGATTCGACACCACGACGCCAAGGTCCTCGCTAATCAGCGAATTGTTGTCCGTATTGACAGCTGGCCTGTCAACTCACAATACCCTAATGGACATTACGTCCGTAGCATCGGGCCAGCACACGATCTGGACACGGAGATTTCTGCTATTTTGATCGAGCACGGAATTTCTGTTTCCCAGACGACGCAAGGTTTCAGCGAGGGCTCATTGAAGGAGATGCCTATCAACACCCCAGAGCGTCCCTGGGTAGCAGATCCAGCAGAGTTGAGCAGGCGTCGAGATCTGAGAAATCACACCGTTTTCAGTATTGATCCTCCCAACTGTCAGGATATCGATGATGCCATCTCTATCAAGGAAATCGGGAACGGACAGATCGAGTTTGGAGTACACATTGCGGATGTCAGTTACTTTGTCAAGGAGAACTCGTTGACAGATCTGGAGGCAAGGGCTCGTGGAACGACTGTTTACCTGTCTGACCGTCGTTTCGACATGTTACCTAAGGTGCTCAGTGAGCAGCTCTGCTCACTTCGTCACCATGTCGACCGATACGCCAGTAAGTGTCCTTATTATGGCCGCTTAGAGGTTAGGATAGGAACAATGCAAGTTTCGCATATGACTGACATGTTTGTTGTTTTTGTTTGGTTTCCTCAATAGTGTCGGTGATGTGGACACTGGACTCGGAGGCAAATGTATTGACAACGTGGTACGGACGTTCAGTGATTCGGTCTGCTTGCGAGATGGAATATGAGCAAGCTCAAGGTTTGTTGAACGGCAAAGATGTTGTACCAGGATTGGACGCCAAGCTCTGCAAGCAGCTCAAGCCTTCTGTTGTATTGCTGGCAAAGACCATGCGCAAAGTCAGAGTACGTTTACCTTGCCTGTCTCAAATTTTGTGTTTGATGAAGTGTACATTTTGGTGGCGCACGACTAACACGTTGCTTTCCATGATGTGTATTAGGCTCGCCGTATGGCAAAGGGAGGGTTGGAACTGGAGAGCTCAGAAGTCAAGTTCAAGTTCAAGGAGGAAGGCGGTGGGATCTCGGATATTCTGCCAAAGCAACCTCTGGAGGTGCATCAGATCATCGAGGAGGCCATGGTCATGGCTAACGGCTATGTTGCCCAGCGGATCTACCAAGGATTCAGAGAGTCGGCCATGCTCCGTCACCATCCTCCCCCTATTGAGAGTCACTTCAAGATGTTGCTCCGTGCCGCTGAGAGCAGGGTATGAAGTCTCTTCTTGGTTGGTATTGGTATTGAGAGTATTATGCATTTTAAGTTCTTCTCCATTTACTGTGTTCGCTTTTTTTCACTTTGCTGTGTGATAGGGTTTCTCGATTGACACGACGTCGAACTTGGCCCTCGCCAACTCGCTGAGGGAATGCGCGGCCAAGAGCGTGAACGATATCGAGTTTGTCAAGCTGTTGAAGACAATGGCGACGATGGCTATGTCTGAGGCGAGCTATATCTCTTCAGGATCCATGGAAGTCAGCAAATACGCCCATTATGGTCTTGCTCTTGACTTTTATACCCACTTTACCGTAAGTGCTCCCATATTCTTTCGTTATTATGAATGAATATACCGAAGGAAATGATTCTCTAACTTGTCTTCTGTTCTTGCGTGAACTGCGACCAAAAAACTAGTCTCCGATTCGTCGATATGCAGATTTGGTGGTGCATCGACAGTTGATGTCATGTCTTCTGGGATCAAGTCCTCAAACGACTGACAACTCGTCCGACTTTTTGAAGAACGGCCTCAAGATGGAACAAGTGGCCGGTCATCTCAACTACAAGAACCGTGAATCCAAACTGGCCCAGAAGGACTCAACCGAACTCTTCCAGACCCTCTACGTCCTCCAAAAGACGCGGAACCCGACGGCGGTCGAGAATGGGGGTGATGATCCCGAGGCGGAGGATCTGCCATTCACCGAGACGGGAATCGTGTCTGAGATTCGGGAGAATGGGTTCTTTGTGTTTGTGCCCAGGTTTGGGATTAGGGGGCCTGTGTATCTGAAGGAGAAGTCGGGCGAAATTTCGATCCCGCTTTCGGCGCTCAAGCCTGATGGCGAAAGTGGAGGAAAGGACCATTTGGTGTCGATTTCCGGATGTGAGATGGATACGGATCTGATGACACAGATCTCGGTCAAGGTCCCGCCACAGGCCTTGGGATCTCATGCGTCTTCGCCTAATGTATCGAGTCTTGTCCAGTTCCGGTTGTTTGACAAAGTCAAGGTAGCTCTGAGACTCAAGAAATCGCTCGCTCATCGGCATACGATCTATATGACCCTGATTGGACTGGACCACCAAGGCGCCTCCGCTGCTTCTGGTCTTGGTACACCAGGATTAGGGGGCACGGTGGCAGGACCTATGAAAGGGCATAGCGGCCGACTATTCAAGAAGGCAGGGGAGCAGTTGAAGCAAGATGAGGTCAAGAGGATTGCTCAACAGGATCCTTCGCTGGCGCCGTTGTTGCAACGCGATTTGATTCAGGGTATTCAGGAGGGCCAACAACAACAACAGCAACAGAAGAAAGGTGGTGGCAAGAATACGAGGAAGCAACAGCAGGTTGTGGATCCGGAAGAGGCGTACTACCAGTCGCGTCCCGAGTCGAGTCTTTATAACCTGATCGAGTCTTTTGATCGATTCCGTATCGTAGAGTCCAACGAGTCCCCCTCATCCTAGATTTGAAATAGATTGTCATATCCTCTGTTCCGAACATGCCTTTCAAACTTGATGCCATGATAACCATTGCAAAGAGCGGGAAGAGGGAGGAAGAGGATTGGAAGAAGCAACACACACACTCATCATTTTTAGATGATTTATTCTTTAAAGCAAGATGAGTTTGTCGAAGGGAGGTTGATGGTTTTGGGTGAAGTTTTTTGTTGAAGTTTTTAATCAAAAAACGCGTTATACAAGTAAGAAATCGCGCTCAAATGATTTAAGCCTCGGTGCGGACGCGAGCGTTAGCGTTGGTGACGCGGATGTTGAGCTGCTGGGCACGCTCGACGATGGCGATGCGGTTGCGGGAGGAGACGTTGTGGGCAATCTCGGCAGCGAAGGTGCGGTTGTGCATCAACAAGAGGTTCAACTCGGCAATGTTGGCGACGACGAACTTCTTGAAGCCGGAGGGCATCAAGTGGCGGGTCAACTTGTTGTTACCGTAACCGATCTTGGGCATGGCGATCTGGCCCTTGAAGCGACGACGGACACGGTTATCAATACCCTTGGGCTTTCTCCATGACTCCTGTTATACCGAGATGGCACATATCAATTGAAGAAAAGTCCGGTGTTAGTTACTTTCGGCATGAATATTGAATAACACCTGCAAGTCCCTGTCGCCGAGCTCCTCCAGTTAATGTGATTGAGCGGTTTTGAAGTAGACTTCGTTGCCGAGTGAAGTGGTTGGAAGCAATCAAGTCGTTTTGTGGTTTCCTGAAGAATGGGTTGTTTGCGCATCATCTCCAATCTACTGATCACCACACCGAACCAGGTTGCTTGAAATCGCTCCTGCCACTAGTGTCTGAGATCCCTGTTGTGTTGAGTTGCCTTTGCCGATTCCTGTTTACTTCCTCCAGACCGTCTCATTCATAACAGCTCCCTCTCTGTCTTTCGCTTGTTTTCGTCCTGAACGAAGGCGTACCTTGACGGTCTTGTAGCGGTCAGACTGGTGACGCTTGAAGGTAGCGGTGTGCTTCTTCACGATGGTGTGCTTCTTGAGAGGAGTGACCATTTTCTATGGGCAGAAAAAAGAACACATATGTTGCTGATCAGTTCTTCTGCTCTTTGTCGTTGTTAGGAGATCGATCAAGGGTCCTGCTAGGAGGTGATGGTTGCTGGGTCCTTAGTAAAGGGGATCAATTGAGTGATATCCTGAATGATTCCTGAGAAGTTATGTTGGGTGGTATAAGGTGGTACCGTATGTTTCTGTTGGACAGAGGCTGATGTCGAGTTTTATGCTGAGATTTGGCACGAGTTGATGGGTTTATCGCAGGTGTTGAGATTGTGATGCTGATGGATCAGATCTCCATCGCTGATGTCTGGAAATAGGATCCAGTGTTCTCCTGGGTGACAGAGTGACAAGACCCCATTTAGACACATGGGGTTCACATGGAGGCGGGACAAATCCTGTAAAGCTGAAGTATAGCTTGCAGGAATAGTGAAAATGACGGTGGCGATATGGATCCTGATGACGGCGGGTAATTGATATATGAGGATGGTGGATGGGTTGAGAGTGTTTGTTGCGATGGTTTGATATAGTTATTGTGTTGGATGGTTGTATGATGCTGTATCCATCGATGGATGTGCTGTCTTCTCTCTCTCCTCACGAGCTTGAGTATCCTCACATACGGAAAAAGATTTCGAAAGAGGGAATCCAGCCAGTCCGTGCCGTGTGCCACATTATCAAAATGGACTTCTTCCTTCGAGGCTCAAATTCTAGCTAAGCCACCCAACTTAGGTCAACCCTGTGAGATGGGAGAGATAAAAAGACGAAAGTGCCGCGCAACTAAACTGGGCGCATCTCTTTTCTTGACTCCTATTGTTCAGCGCGATCACAGACGACGCCCAACCGCTCAACGCTCGAACACCTGGTCAAAGCCTACTACTCTCGTCTTCTTCTTCTTACTACCTCAGAACCGACCTGAACATCTATAAAAGAAAAAACGCTCTTCGCCAGAGACAACCAAACGACACACGCATACACACTCATCACATTCACTCCAGAACAAAAGCACAGCAAATACATAAAAGACGCCATGAGTGACACGGAAAGAAACTCGCGCAAGCGCCCCGCAGACTTTGAGGAGCTGTTCGACGACGGCGAGGAAACAAAGGTGGCTGTCGAGTCCGAGGACGAAATGGTCGACGAGGACGGCAACGTTGTCGGGGACCTTGACCTTACAAAGGCCGAGACCCAGGCTTGGCTTGTCAAGGTACTTATTGAATGATTGATTGTTTCCAGCGAGAGCCCCTATTGACTTTCGTTATTGTCCACTCCTATGAGAACGAGACTTATAACTTTGAATATCGTTTTCCTTCAACAAACTGGAATTGTAAATAGATCCCCAAGTTCTTGGCGGATAGGTGGTCAAACATCAACGAGGAGGGTGTCAACCTTGGAAAGGTTAGGATATTTAACCAGTAAGTCGATCAATCGTTTTGTTGTAAAGACCCCACTGCGAACGATCTTCTGTCGTCAATGATACTTATAAAACATGAACGAGATCGAAATGCTAAATTCGCCTTCCATCTTTATCTGCTGTGCGCAGGACAAACCCAAATGACCCGAATGCTGCACCCTTCCAACTCATCCTCCCAGACGACGATCACACCCAGAGCCTACCTAAGACCTATCGCCTTAACATGAACCCCAACACAGTCAACAATACCTTTGTCTTCACAGAGCCTACAGGACCTCACCCAAAACCGCCTCATGCGCCTGGATACCCGACTGGAAAGGCCACGTCGATCTTGGCCACGATCAAACATGAGTGCGCTGTGACTCCCAACCCAGGAAGCCCAGAGTACCGCGAGATTATGCGTGAGCGCACTCTGGAAGCTAATAAGAAGGGAGGACGTCACGTCCAGATCTTGGGAGACAACAACAAAGGTGCGGATGGTGCAGGAGGACGTGGAGGCATGTTCTTGCCAGGAATGGGTGTCCGCAATGGATTCATTGTAAGTGAAATACTATATCTATTTATTGCTCAGCAATTTTGGCATGGGTATGTGTATTTATTTTGGCCTTGTCTCTGACGCCTCAATTATTTTCTGTCGCGGGCTAATAGCAAAAGAAAGTCAAGGTGCAGATGGATCAAAAGACGACTCGTATGCCCAAGAACGAACTCATGGATCTATTGTTCACTGCATTCGAGCAATATCCTTACTGGTCTTTCAAGGGTCTGGTCGAGTACGTGAAGCAGCCCCAGACGTATTTGAAGGATGTTTTGGCAGAGATCTGCAACTTTATCAAGAAGGGTCCTTACACTGCAAAGTACCAGCTGAAGCCAGAGTTTGCGGGCGGTGCAGGACGCTCGTCAGGCGGCTCGTCGTCATCTTCTCGACCAGCGTCCGGTGTTGTCAATGCGGAATTGGAGACGACGTTCAACCCCGCAGCTGTTGGTGTTGGCTCTGGCGAGACAGCGACACAGGCCGAAGCAGCTGTACAGGAGGAGGTCGACGATGATGAGGAAGATTTCGATGAAACTGACGAAGAGATGGTAGAGGTTGAGTGAGTTCGTCCGCTGTGACTAAACGTCACCTCATCTATCAACTCAGCACATTCAAAGGTGATTCGCGCCTATATTTTTTTTTTTTGTTTTTTTTTCTTCCCTCAGGACCTTTTTTTTTCTTTTCTTTTTTCTTTCTTTTCTTTTTTCTTTCTTTTCTTTTTTTCTGATTTGCATGATATCCTTCAGAAGCGACCTTAATGGCGTCATTGGGACGCTACAAGGAAGAAAAATAAATATGTACATGTTATTTGGCAAGAGAATATTACAGTATTTGTGTTATTAAAGTGTAGAAAGTGGTTTGTGTTTTATGCGAACAGAGCACCGATAACAGACATGATCACAATGGCGGCGATGGTGTTGATCGTAACGTGCCTGACGTCCTGTTTTCTGCTGGCAGTGCTCGTTGACTGTGAGATGGGGTGATCTGGCAGCACGCCATCTACCTTGCCGACGTTGTTGGGTGCCGAAGACGACGTGCTATTGCCGTGGTTGCCGCTATTCATTTTGTCGCTGCCGCCAACGAATGCTGAGGAGGGAGTGGGGCCCCTGCCGTTGATAGCCATGGAAATCGACTTTGTCAAGCTATGATCCGCAGTATCACTGTCCATCGACCAGATACTGACCCCTCCAAACCCAAAGTTCCTGAAGTAATCCACCTTCTTGGCAAAAGTCTCTGGCGTATCAATCCCAACCCACTGGTCCTGATTCACGACCATGTACACGCATTGACTCTTCTCGTCCAACCTCGGAGCCTGTGTGATCCTCCTCTGGAAGGTATCCGTCACTCCTGACTTTTCTCCAAAGAGGTCCATGAGTTTCGAGGCTTCAAAATAGGACATGGCGCCCTTTTCTTGGCAGCCCTTTTTGCCGGGTCCGTGAGCGGGTGCACCGGGGTTGGTGAGGGAGGGATCTTTGAGGGTGAAGGTGACGCCGGAGAGGGAGAGTCCGATGTTGAATTTTTGGGGGTTGACGGTGGAGGGGGCCATGGATTGGATGGCTTGGACGAGAGAGTAGCCGTTGTACTCCGTGTCGCTTGCTGGATCGTTTAGTGGGGCTGCACAGAAGACTTGGGACTCCCATTGGCTGTTGTTCATAAAGAGGGTTTTGGGAAGAGGAGATTTAGTTGCTTGTGCTCGAAACAGGAGGTGTTGAGTCACAAGGGAATGTTGAGACACGTTCTTTCGTTTTTGGCTGTTTGCTTACCCGTGAAGATTGTAGGCCATGATGTTGAACCAGTCAACTATGAAAAAAAAATAAAGATCCCAATTAGAGACTCTGTAAATGCACAAAAGAGCAAACGTGTATGTACTGAGCACAGCAACAAGAGAAAAAAAAAGTAGCATACCATGAGGAGCAAGCTTGGGGATGAGGAAGTTGTCACCGTGGAAGGGGCCTCCAGGGAGGGCAATACTGAGAATCAATTTCTCCTGGCCCTTCTCGAGGACTTCTGCGTCCGCAGCTTCCCTCATCTCCTTCAAGAAGAGGACAAAGTTCTCCGGGTCCTGTGCATTACCCCCACGCTTTGGGTCACCCGGGCTATTGATACAGGGGTTGTTCAGAATGAGGGAAAGAAAGGTTAGAAACAAATACGCCCCTGTACATTCTTTTTGATAACATTGTTGTGGTGGAATTGAAACAGCTGTAAGAAAATGAAATACTTACTACTCCCAGTCAAAGTCAAGACCATCAAATCCATATCTCCGAACAAACGCTATCGCAGATCTAATAAACTTCTGACGGTTCTCACGCGTCGAGACCATAGTCGAATAATGAGCCATGTTCATATCCCATCCTCCAACAGTGACCGCAGTGCGAAGAGAAGGTTTTTTCTTCTTGAGATCGTTGACCAGCTGGTACTTGGGAATCTCCTTTGCTTCCTGACTGGCAATGAGTCCGGAGTCTTCAATTAAGGCGAAGGCAAAGTTGAGGTGGGTGTAGAGATCTATGGGGAGGTCTTTTGGGTCGAAGGGAGGGTAGTCTGAGCAACTTACTCCTCCTGCCGTCTTTTTGTTTTTGCATGGTAGTTTCAGTGGTCAGAGAATGGACAAAAGATTTAGGAGTATGAATTGGCTTGTAGCGTGTGCGTGTTTCATATGGGTCGAAATGATTTTCGATCAATGATGGGGATTGTTTAGTAAAGTGAACAGTACCTGCCCATAGTACCCGACAACGCGTTCGGCGCGTGTGATGGCTGGGAGTGACAGAGTCAACGCCAGCGCGACGCTAGCAATAAAGTTGGTGATCTTCATTCAACGAAGTCGATTTAACGAATGCGATGTGTGACTGAAGGTGGGTGATGGAAAGGCGGCAGGGGGGGGAATATGTTTCCTGAAGAGTGGCAATGGAGTCAGGTGAAAGATTTGAATGCGAGCGAACAAAGAGAGGAAAAATAAAACGTCCATAAGCAAGGAGGGGGTAAAGTAGATGCCGTTAAATGAAACAGAAATAAAGGACAGAAAACGAGATATTTCACCGAGGACAGTGTTTAGGTGAGGTGAATCTTTGCGCATTCCGAAAGCACCTTGAAAATGAAGGGTTCTGTTGGGAATAAAAAGTGAGACGACACTTTGCGCCTCGCTAGCGTGATTTCATTGTGTTACTTTTGTTCATTGAGTAATGAGGAGGAACCCAAGATGGTAGGAAGTATAAGCTGAAATGGAAAAATGGCAGAATGGATCGACATGCTTGAAGAGGTAGAACGATAGAAGAGAAATACGCTAGGGAGCATTGGTGGGAAGTGAAAGGCTAAGTAGTGAACTGAAATTCTTTTTGGCAAAGCATGCTCATATCGGAGAATCATGGAGAGAGAGACAAAGGTGGAGGGAAGGTAGAAGGGACGAGAAAAAGAGGGGAGAAGCGTAGCTGGGGATCCAAGATGAGTGAGGGACGGGGCAGCAGTTGTGGTGAACATCCAATGAATGACGATCGTTGTTCATCTTCAAGAATGATCAGGAACAAAATTTCGAAAGGGACGCGTTTTCTCTTGGAGACTGATCATATCAGCGATAAACGTTCACGCGTCAAGAGTTGAAAGTCTAGTGAGTTGCTAGTAGTGCATTCCTGCGGCGGAGAGATCTGTTGAGCTGTGAGCAATGACGATGGCCCTTCAGAAACAACGTCAAAGGCGTGCCTGAGCTTCAGGGAATGCGGTAGTGTTTTAGGCGAGAAGCATGGCCAGTGCATTTGCGATTTGATTGGATGGGGTGAGGCCAGTGCGCCACCACAAAAAAAAAAGATATGGGTAACCTTGTTTTTCTTTTGCTTTTCCTCGTTACCCCTAGGTCATCATGATGACGAGACGTCCTTTGTCTTCTCACATTTTTTCTCTTATCATACACCCTGCCATATTCACACAGGTACGAAATCGGGGAGAGAGACAGAGATAACAATGGAAAGAAAGGGAGAGTTTGATAGCCAATTGAGCAGTGTGATTCGTGCACCCCAAGAAAAACTTCCGTCCCTGGGGACCCATGTACTCGATGGTGTCTGTCTATCTCAGTCTCGTGCTGTGTGCCTTAGTATCAGCAGCCACAGCTGCTATCTATGAGTGAGTCTAATGCCCATTGCGCCTCCTTTCCCCCTTTTCCCTTTTGTTCTTTTGTTCCTTCGTCCCTTCCTTCCTCACTCTCTCGCTACTTTCACTTCTACACTCGCTCTTCTTTTTTTTTTTTTTTTTTTTTTTTTGCATTTTGGTCATTCACTCCTTTACTCATTTGCATCTCCTCTCTTCTGTGCTTCTCATTTCCACACCCTCTTCTCTCATTCTTTCTTTTTGTCGTGCCTAACCTCCCTTCTGACCCAACAAGAAAAAGAACCACAAAATCATGCAGTACCATTCCCAGTCCAGCGTGAGAAAGAGACTCGATTATTACTATCGAGCCGTCAATGCTGTCATTCTCAACAGACAGAACCCAACAACAGGTCTGATCCCTGCGTCTGTCGCTGTTACCACTCATGGAGACTATCGCGATGCATGGGTTCGGTAAGTACGAAGTGAAAGAGTGTGTGAATTTTATTTTGTTGGTTAGCGCTGAACGTTCCTTTTGGGAAGGAAAAGATTGCAGACAGTCAATTTTGAGTGGGGCGTTTTTACGTGTACGTGTATAATGAAGGGCCCAAATGATAGAGATACAAAGGCTAATTGATGTTGCATGACATGTTCATATTGTAGTGATAATGTGTATTCGATTATGGCTGTCTTTGGCCTGGCTCTAGCCTACCGCCGCGTGGATGACGACGAAGGTCGGGCATGTAAGTGGAACCAAACTGGACATTTTACATATCGGGGTAGAAGCGGGGGAGGGCTCGTCATGTTTGGCATCCAATGCCAGTCAGTCATTTAAGAGGAAATTCCGAGTGATGGATGTTAACTTGATGAGTTAGCTACAAGGTTCTTGTAGCCTTTGTCGCGCAAATATGTCTCATCTGTAATTCGCAATGACATACACATACGCACACGGTACAATGGGAGGTGGGAAACGCTCATTTATTTTATCCCCTTCTTGTCCTCTCCTTTGGAACAAAGTTGAGGGATTCAAAGGGCAATTGAGTGGTATTGATGATGAGGAAGTAGGAAAGGGGAGAAGTACAAAAGCTGGTGAGATTGAAAGCCAGCTTGTCCTCATTGCCTCCTTGACATTTTTTTCTAGTCCTGACGTACTCATGCATGTTTTGGCGAATGTCCCTTTATTGTTCGTGTGTGCCTGTTTGCGAACAAGGGAAAGACAAACCGAGGATGGTTGTTATTCCCTTCGAAACTGACAATTATCAACGAGATTCAAAGAGCGAAACTGTTGGGGAGAGAAGGGAGGGATCAGAAGAGGTTCATCTTGATTGCATCATTTAATTAATATGGTGTTGCTTCTCTTTTCCTTGTACACCAATTGTTCGCAGATGAGCTTGAGCATTCCGTGGTCAAGCTGATGCGTGGACTCCTCTTCTGCATGATGCGCCAGGCACCCAAGATCGAGCAGTTCAAGAAGACTCAGGGCTTGAACGACTGTCTGCATGCCAAATACAACACCGCCACTGGAGATACCGTCGTGGGAGATTCCGAGTGGGGACACTTGCAGATTGATGCCACATCCATCTTCCTCCTCGCCCTGGCTCAAATGACCGCTTCTGGAATGCTGATCGTCTACACCACAGACGAAGTCGACTTTGTGCAGAACTTGGTCTTCTACATCGAGCGCGCCTATCGAACTCCCGACTATGGTATTTGGGAGCGTGGAAACAAGATCAACCATGGTGAGCCCGAGCTGAACTCGTCCTCGATCGGTATGGCCGTCGCTGCCCTTCAAGCCATCAACGGCATCAATCTCTTTGGCTCTCGAGGTGGACCCAGTTCGGTAAGTGTTTATCTGGATGCTTGTAGTAGCACTTGAATTGTAAATCCATCTCATTGCTAAAATTGCCTTTCTCTCATAGGTCATTCATGTGCTACCTGACGAGATCACACGCAACTACACCACTTTGCACTCTGCTCTTCCCAGAGAATCCAACTCGAAGGAAATCGACGCTGCATTGCTCTCGGTTATTGGATTCCCTGCGTTTGCTGTCGGAGACGCCAAGCTGGTGAAGAAGACGAGGGATGAGATCGTAGAGAAGCTGGGAGGCAAATACGGATGCAAGCGTTTCCTGCGTGATGGTCACCAGACTGTACTTGAGAACAACAGCCGTCTCCACTACGACGCCCACGAGCTCAAGATCTTTGAGAACATCGAGTGTGAGTGGCCCCTGTTCTTTACATATTTCATCCTAGACGGTCTCTTCAGCGACAACGAGCATCAAGTCGAGGAGTACCGCGCCAAGCTGGAGCCCCTGATCATTGACTCTGCCACCTTGGTCGACTTTGGTCAGTTCATCTCTGACTCGATGTCTGAGAGTGATGACGGGCGTGGTCTTAAGACTCCCACCTCTCCAAGTTTCGGCACCCCAGGCAGCATCCACAGCGAGAGCAAGCTGCCAGAGCACATCCCCCTCATCCCAGAGCTGTACTATGTCCCTCATCACCTGGTTGAAGCCGAGAAGAAGAACAACCACTCCCAAGCCCGCGTGGCCAACGACAACCTCCCCTTGGTCTGGGCTAACTCCCTTCACACACTTGGCAACTTGATCTATGAGAACCTTCTCAGTGTCGCAGAGATCGATCCCCTCGGCAGACGATTCAACGCTCGCAAGACCCAGTCGAACGACACCGTCGTACAAGTCGTCCTACTGGCCGAGGATACCAACCTGCAGAGCATGTTGAGCATGTACGGACTCGAGACCCAGACCATGGAGCAAGTCCACCCTATCACTGTCAGTCACCCGCAAGGTCTCAAGGAGGTCTACAGTGCCCTCGGAAGGAACGCCAAGTTGGGACTCTCTGGTCGACCCAAGCGCCCTGTTGGATCTCTCGGAACTTCGCGTCTGTACCGTGTTCAAGGTCATCTCTATGCGTTCACACCTCACTTCATGGACAACGAAGAGTTCTACCTTACCAGCGATAACGACTATCTGATCTCGATCTTTGAGCAGGAACTCGCCTTTGTCCGTCAGTACTGGGAGTACCCGGGTAGACCTACCATGGTTGTCCTCCTCACCCACGCTATGCTTGGCGGTCTCTCCAAGTCCCGCACATTTTCCTCACAGAACGATGCCGAGGCTCAACGTCTGACCACCTGGAGGAAGACCTCCCTGGGCTCCAACCCTCAGAAGGATAACAAGCGCAACCTTCTTAACTTCTTCATGACTCTCCGAAGTGGTGTTGTCAACAATGTCCGCGTGCGTCTCGGAAGACTGAGCGAGATGGTCAACACCTCCTGCATCGAGTCCCTCGACTTTTTAGTCACCAAGAAAGATATCGACTGGCTGGGTATTCTCCGCGGAGCTGCTGACCGTCGCAAGGGTCGCAACGCCAGGAAGCTTGGACTCAACGAGAAGCAAACCCAGGCAGCCACGCCTGGAGGACCTGGCAACAGGACACCTGGAAACCACCGTTGGTCTATGCGTCGCCAGTCCTCGACCTTTGGAACTGGATTCTCTCTTGCTTCGCTAACTACACCTGCCGTTAACACCGAGCTCGATGGCGACAACTACTTTGGATCGCATGCTCGCACCCCTTCCGAAGGGTTTGCCATTTCTCCTCACAATGCAGCTGCTGAGCCCTCGGAACCCTATTCGTCCGGAAAGCGTCACAAGAAGAAGGCCTTCAAGCTCAAAGATCACGAAGAGCCCAGGACGAGCCGCAAGGGTAGTGGTGCTGGATTGGGTGTCTGGACCCCAGACCTCAACACGTTGGAGATCTCGGAGGCACCCACTGGAGATGCTGCCTCATTGGAGAATGACGACGATGATGATTCGGACGAGAGTTCGCCTGACGGCAACATGGATAGCTTGGGTTTGACTCTTGGCGACCCATCGAGCATGGAGGCAGCGCAGAACATGCTGTCTATCTCTGTCAACCTCTATGACCAAATTGGTAAGCTATTTTTTTCTGGTAAACGACATGCTTATGAGCTTATTTTGACCCATGAGAGTTAACTGAGCTTATTATTTATCACTGGACATAGATTTATTGCAGTACTTGCTTTCGTGCCAGGGTGCAGATTACTTCGTCAATAACCTAGATGCCACGGTGCAGACTCTGCTGGAAGAGGTCTACTTCAAGTCGCTCCAGCTCAAGCTTTGGTCGATCGTTCGTCAGGCAGCTGGTTTGCTCAACAAAGTCGTCAATTCGCTCACAATCAACATCACCGACCTTGTCATTCGCCAGAAGCAGATCACCATCGGATCAGGGGAGACTGAGCACTTTATTACCACCCCTCTTGGCCCCGATGTCCTTAGCCAGATGATCTACGACGGCAACTTTGACGATGTCCGCGAAGGTCCTGTCGTTCAAGAGGTCTTGATCTACCTGGGCTCTTTTATTAGAGGTGACCCAGATATGTTTGAGGGTATCATGCGCCTTCGGACTCATTTCTTGATCATTGCGCTTCGTGAGGAGATCTCGCGGCTCAACAGCTGCGATGAAACGGATGCTGTCGAGCATCTGATGCAGCTCTCGCCCTTTGAGCTCAAGTCTCTTCTCGGTACCGTCTTGTCAGGCCCCACGCTGAGCGCTAACGCTACCAACACGTTGCTCCGCAACCAGTCCGTCTCTGGTCGCCTGAGCCCCACAATGTCGGGTCGTCGTCCTTTGAACAGCGGTGGCTCCATTGCTGAGGGCGGTGATGTCGCTATGAGCATCGCCTCTTCTGGACCCTCGAGCTCCATGGGCGCAATCGAGCTCCCCAATATGGGCAAGGGCTCCAGCGCCGTCAATATCAAAGTCCAATCTGGTGGTTACCATTCTGGCAGCTTCTCCAAGATCCTGATCAACGAAAGCACCATGTCGGTATCGTCTCGTGGAATCAATATGGTCGCGATCGACCCCGTCCAGGGCGTCTTGATCGAGTCGGTCTCGTTCGATACACATATCTCGGAGGACGAGAGTGATGACTTGGCCCGGTTGGTCGATTGGTTGCAACCTGGCATGATTGTCATCTGCAGTGCTAAGGACGATTGCTTTGAACATCTGACTAGCGCTGCAAGGCTTGCGCTGAAGCAGCTTGGAAGTGAGCTCATTGGGGATATCAAGTACCGCGACTCTTGGTGCATGATTGGCGAGAAAGGTATGTTTCTGCCTATCTTTTGTTTGTTTTTATTTCTATCACTAATGTTGCACAAGAACGCATCACCCTTGCTAAATTCGCAATACATGCTGACACTTTATCATCGTTTATGTGATATTCTCTCCAAATAGGCGCTGAACCCGGAACTGCAATCGAAGCACACAAGGCCTTCATGGACGGCCCAACAGCTGTCATCGAGAAGACAATCGATTTGAACCAGTACAAGGCCAAGGCCAATGTCCAGGCCTCCTCCTTCCCATCCCCCTCAGCAATCGCTGCGTTCGTTCCCAACTCTTCAGGTCGCTGGCTGCGGCGCCGCAAGAACGATGGATCTCTCAACCGTGTCCCTGACAAATTCTACCCTCGTGTCTGGCGTATCCTCTCTCGATCTGCAGGATTCCGCATCGGATCGAATGTTCTCCCTCGCGATCCCATCGTGTCGGAGAAGACCCCCGAGGAGTTCAACTTTGCTCTTGCGGTCGAGAACTTTTTGGGAGTTATCCTGGACCCTGCTGAGCGTCAGATTGCGGTGGAGACATTGATGGTGATTGCCAAAATTGAGGATCGGAACCCCGGGATGGAGGTGCAGCCTGAGGTGATTGATTTACCGATTATTATGAGGGAGGCGATGAATAAGTTCTGGGTCAAGTGGGTTGTTAATGGGCCAGGTGGGCGGGGACAGGGTATTCCTGGAGGATCTCCTGGGTCCTCTTCTTCGTCAGCAGCAACAGCTGCGACGACAACGACGCCTTCATCATCGTCGATTGCTCCAGCTGGTCCCCCCTCGTCGAAGGGAAGTATTCCTGTGGTGACAGTTGGCAGCAGCGCAGCGACATCGGCGGCGGCGTCTTTAGGTGAGGTTGGGTTTGAGCACCATGAGCACCTTGCACGTCGCATGTTCTATGATCTGCCACAGGAGGGTAAGGAGGGCACGTTTGCCTATCTTGCTCGGGCTGCGCTGAAGTTGTTGCCTTACTCTATTGACCTTGAGTAGAGACACTGGTAGTTTTCCTTAGAGGAGGTGTAGAGAAGGAAAAGGGGAAAGTTTAGAAAAGAAAAAATACACAGAACGACGTCAACTGGCATATTGCGGAGCAAACAAGTACGAAAGTCAATTGACATGGCCAGCCACCATGCGAACAGAGAGCATTGGATTGCGCTGGGGTTACACAACTAAAAAATGGGACAGCGGCGTGATAAATTGACGGAAACTGGTGAGGGTGGGAGAATTGAAAAAAAAGAGGAGTTCGTGTGAGCCCTTGGTATTTCAAAGAATGAGGATGGGGATAGTGTGATTCCTGTTCGCACTCATTCAAAGGGTAAGGATGAGCCACAGGGAATATCAGCATGGGTGGATTGAGTGGTACTGTGAATGGGATCCATTGGATTGGACTCGTTCTGTCTCCCTCACTCTTTTTAACACTTATGGCTGAGGCAACAAAAAGTTATTTTTGCTCAATCAGTCCCTGGCATAACGCCTTCTTTTCTCCGCTTGCTTTTTGCCGAATAAAGGGATGGCGATGGACACAAACAGTACTGTCCTGTACATGCCCTGAAATCATCGCCTCATTCTCGTCTTCTACTGTTTGTCGTCGTCTAGTACTGTTGTACTATCGCTGTGGTACACGTAAGTCCAACCGAGTGACAAAGATTGACCTCTGCCCTGTTATGCACTCCTGCTTTGTGGTCCCTTTGTCTACCTCCCCTGGATCCCTTTTACCTTGTCGACATCCTCTCGCTCTCTCTCTTTCTCTCGTCACTCCTCGACCCATGTACAAGTACATTCAGTTCATTCCTCTTTTTTCGGTGATTCTGATCAACTTTTTTTCTTCATTGTGCCCTAGTATGCGGTCATTTGTTTGCTCCTACAAGAAGCACACAGACCGCCTCTGGAATCGAAAAGAAAACAAAAATGATAAATGATCCACTCAACAGCGAGGAGCCTTTTGTTTTCAGTGGCAAAGAGCACCCCAATACTAAATACTTTTTTTTATTTTTTATTTTTTATTTTTTGGTGGCAAAGCAAAAGTATAAAAGCTTCTTTGCCTTCATCTTCTGCTTCTCTCCTTCATTCCTTTCCTTTCTTTCTTTTCATCCTTTCCTTCTTTCTAGTCATCCGTAGGCAGTCTTTTTTCACTTTTCTGTTCCTTTTTTTTTCTTGTATCCCCTTGCATCGCATCGCACCCACTTGCTCCCTATACTTTATATCCATTTCGCCTTGTACATTACATCTTTCTCTTTTTGTACCCCTTTCTAACCACCACCACAACCTCCTACCTCCTTCTTCCCCCCTCTGATCCATTCTCGTCCAACTCTGCCCTGCTTCCTCTTTTTTTTGTTTGTTCCCCCCGGCAATCTTCTTCACCTGTTCTTATCCCTTTTCCGCCCTATCCTCCGCTGCATCCTTGTCACTGTTCCTTCCCCATTGGTCCCCCTTTTTCAAATCAGTCCCCTCCTCTTCTTCTCCCACCCTTTGCAATCCCCATCTTGCAGCTCGCATATCTCCTTTTCTCCTCAACACAAAGAGAGAGAAAGAGAGAAAGAGAGACAAACTATCACACGCACGTACACATAGATAGATATACACACAGAAAGAACGACAGACGGACAGACCGACGGTCAGGGAACAATCCAACAAACCAGCCGTACATTCCAGTCAGGAGGCGAACCTTACCTTTTCAAGAAGCATCATCGTCAACAACATCAACAACAAAAGGGCATAAACCCACATTTATAGACGTACAAATACATCTCGACATCATCAGCTACAACAAACAACAATCAACATAACCGTCGTCGCCTCTTCTTCACTCTTCATCCTTCTTGTACTTCTTCATTCCTTTCTCTCTCTTGTCTCTCCTTCTTTGTGGACCCCCTTGGCCACATCACCACCCATCCAACACTTTCACTTTCTAACACACATACTTCACCGTCAAAAGTACTTACTGCTCATACTCACCATCAACTCACATACACAAGCAAGCATACAAGTAAGCATCCAAAACTATATTTTGTCCGTCCATTCTCATTGCCACATTTTCACATCCCATTGAACCGCCTTTTGTTGAAGCAAAAATATTCCTACTTCCCTTCCCTCCCTCCCTCCTTTCCCTCCTCTTTTTTTCTTTCTTCCCGTTTCCGCCTCTCTTTTTTTGTTTTCTTTTCTTTTTCTACTGTCGCCTTCGTTCTTTCTTTCTCTTCTTCATTTTTATTCTTTTCCACATTTTCTTTCCTCTTTGTATTTCACTTCTTCTTTCTTGACATTCGCGTCACTGCACGACTGTTACCCTTGCTCTGTAAAAAAAAAGAGCTCAACCACATCCATCCTTTGCAGTCCTCATCTTCCAATTTACTTTTTTGTCTCGTCGCATTCCAGCAGACCCCACTTCTTTTTGTGTTTTCCCACTTCTTTTTCTTCTTCACTCACTTCACTCACTTCTTCACACATCGTCTTTACCCCTCACCCTAATCCAATTCTACCAGCCTACTTACCAACCATCCTACCATCCTACTTACCCTTCCTCCCCCTCCTTTCCCCTCTCTTCCAATATTCCTTTTTTTCTTCCGTAACCACTTCCCGCATTTCGAACATCTTTTTTATTTGTACGCTCTTCCCCTTTTCCATTTCTCCTTCCCACTTTGACTTACACAGCCATCGCCCTATAACTTAAAAATAATAGACAATGCTGGCTCACAACAAAGTCCAAAGTGGCAACAGCCAAGATCATTACCAACTCCCTCCTCCTCAACAGCAGCCCCAGCGACATGAGCACCGCCAATTCGTACACCAACACCAGCTCCCAGAACACGAGCACGACAGATATCTCCCACAACTCGTCCCCCAGGCACAGGCTCCCCAAAAGCGCATGTATCACCAGGAGGACGAACACGAACGGCATTACTCTGTGAGACAAGACCCTCTCCACCAACTCCAACATCAACATCACGCGCGGTCGCACAGGCAAGTCGATCACACACGCCCCAGAAGTCGGAATGTCTCCACTGCAGCCCTGGTGCGCTCCACCATCCATCCAACCATCGCCAACATGGTCTCGCCCATGTCACCACATCGCCCTCGCTGTCACCCTTACTCCCTCGCACCACCTCCAAGTTCGACGACAACAGCGACGACAACTCCCCCTCGCGCATCATCGGCCTATCGCTCCTTTTCTCCGGTCTCATCCTCTTCCTCATCTTCGTCCTCTTCCTCTTCTTCCTCGAGGAATGTATCTCTGTCTCCTGGTCTGGAATCGGAAGCAACGATGCATCATCACCCCTCTCGGTCGCACCTTGTCCCTTCTTCGCCCTCCCACCAACACCATCACCATCCTCCGCGTCACCGCCATCCCTCATCCATCTCGGTTATTACTACTACCTCTCGCGGTCGTTCCGCGCCACGAAGGGGAGATGAGATGGCAGAGTTGATGAAGCGGGAATATGTTATGGAAGAGCTTTCGTCCGATTCGATGATGGATCAATGCGAACCACAGCGGGAATGGTCAACATCCTCATCCCAACACACCAATTCGCCCTCCCCTGTCATGTGTAATTCGGCCTACCCTGTTCCAGTCCAGGAAACTTCCCCACGCCAACAACACGAATCTCTTCAGAAGCATTATCATGATCGTAGGGAGTCTGGGGAGAAGGATCAACAAGAGTTAAACGAAAAGAGAGAGGCAGACCGTCAATTGAAGCGGCCGTTTGGTGATCAACACACCCATACTTCTCTGTCACACCAACAGCACCCTCGCAGCAGTCAGCGACACTGGCAGCCACACCGTTGGGAGCAACATGATCAGCAACAGCAACACGATGATCGCAAACGTGAATACGACCATGGCCTCTACAGAGAGAAGCAGCAACAGAAAAAAGAGCACATCATCCAACCATCATCACCCACTTCTGATAATTGGAATCATCTCTCTCGCCGTCGAAGTTCTGGGTCCACACCCAATTCAACGACAGCAACAGTAACAGCAACAACATCGCCTTCATCATCCTCCATTCTGTCGTCATCTTCAACACTCCTATTACCGTCCTCCACCTCACCATCATCATCGTCGTCGTCGTTCTCGTCGGCCTCTTTGACAAGACAAATGACCGATCTCTATCCGCCACGCAAGCAACAACGATCCTCACACACTCTCTACCCTGTTCCTAATAGCCCCAACAATTCAGCAAGTTCACCACCACCACATTCTTCCCTCTTGCCTTCCACTTCCACTTCCGCCTCCACAACCACCGCCTCATCTTCGTCTCTTCCACCTCTTCCCCAATCAGCAGCAACAGCATCAGAAGAAGCAGCAACATCAAAAGTAAACTCTGTCAGCAACAACACGCATGCCCCCTCTCACGCCCTTCCCTTTGCATTCTCCTCGTCGTCAAGAGAGAAATCGACGTCCAGTAGCAGCGGCTGTTCTCTCCCACCTCCTCCCCTAACTTCAATTACAACAGCACCAACCACTACATCCTTTTCTTCTTCAACAGCACACCAACAATATCAACAAACACAGCCACCTTCCCCTACAACAAAACGCCCAATTGACGTTTCAGACCACAACAAATCCCATGATTACCGAAGCAAAGCCCAAAAGATGCTTTATGAGCGTCACCCACCTTCTCCCATCAACAACAGTAACAACGACAATCGATCGGCCAGCTCTTCGCCCTCGGCCTCTCCTTTATCCCATGTCTCTGATAGAGAGCACTCGGCCCCTCTGTCACCTCCTCCTCCTCCTGTCCATGCGACCACCACCCTTGCTAACCGCGCCTCGTTTGGGTCCTTGAGGGAGTACCAATCTGATAGGCGTCAGCATAGCCAATTTTATCAGCCCCAGCAGCAGTGTCATCACCGGTACCCATCGCAGCAGCACCACCAACGCCGGGAGCCACAGACACATCATCAACGCCAGTATCCCCAGTCGACGTCACTTACGTCTTCTCTGTCGCAATACGACCACGAGAACCGATTGCCCCAGATGGGTCGACCCCAACAACAGCAGAAGTCTAGTCAACAGCACCCCCAGTCTTACCGACACTCGTATCCTCAACATGGACATCGTTCTGACTCAACCGGTCTTGGTCTCGAACTGCCAAAGCTGTCATCCCTCGCGTTCTCTCAACGCCTGCCAATGGAATCCGAATCGTCTGCCTCGTCTGGTCAGTCTTCCAACAGTGGGTCATCTGGTTCGTCGTCGTCCAACTCGGCGGTCTTTTCCTTCACGTCTCGTCCTCCCACACCCTCTACCATGGGTGGTCACGGTCACAGCCAAATAATGCCTGCCCCTTCCTCTGCACATCAACAAAACCAGCAGCTCCAACCACTCCCAGGAACCGAGGGCATGACGGTCGTCAGGAACGAGGAAGGAGCCATCATGGTCTACAACCCAATAACAGATGCAATGACCTTCCGCTGTGAACTCTGTCCCGGCGAATCCTTTGGCCGGATTCATGACCTCAAAAGACACCAGACCTCCAAACACCAGGAAATGACGTGGCCCTGTGATTTCTGTCATCGTCCCTTTGTGAGACGCGACGCGCTGTTGAGACATTATACCGTCAAGGCTGCGAGGGATGATGGACTCCACCCGGCAACTCATGAAGTTGATAGATTGTTGGCTGCGAGGGCGAGGGCCAAGATGTTGTATTGAATCTGCTACCCTTTTCAGATACCCCTAATATACTTTTCTTCTTTTGTTTGTTCGTTCTATACCCCTAATCATAATAAACCACCTTCTCCTTCGTACTCTGTGAGCAGAAGCAAAAGCTAAGACGCGTCGCGCAAAAAAAAAAAGATGATCATTTGGTCGCGTCGGGTCAAATTCTAAACCTTTTTTTCTTTCTTTTGACGTGGTATCATCCAAATAGTCTATGTCCTGTGCATTACTGTTCAACAATCCTCAATCAAGTCAAGCACTGATTTTGGAGGGTGAAGGCCATCTTTTTTGTATTTACGAGCGCCATTGTGCACTGGAGCAAGGACAAGGCTATTACCAAAGAGTGCGCATATGAGTATGTGACTCAGCTGCGAACAATGAGTTTTTACTTGGGTCATTTTTTTTTTTTTTTGATTTTCAATCAAGCCTGCTCACGACCTCAAAAATCCAACTCCTCTAATTCACGCATCACCCTGTCGTTCTGATGATGAGCAACAACAACCGCGTCCTGCGCCCTCCGTCTCTGCCAAAACACCGTGCACTCCAAGCTCTCACACCCCACCACCTCCGTCCCTGTCACATCGCCACCAGGAAAACCCACATCAACAACGGCGGCTTCTCCACCCTTCGATGACGATGACGACCCTTTTCCTCCACCTACTTTGACGCCAACTCCGCCAGAGGGTGGAGCACGACAGCAAGAACTGCAGACATCCACTGTTGCACGGAACAATTTCTCAGCGTTCGACAATCGAGTCTGCATCGTAAAGATGGAATTGACTCGACCATAGTCACTCGAACAGTCCGTGCACACATCTATTTGCACAAAACATAATTCATTGCTGGTCAGTCTCGAAACTTGAAAACAACTGGTCTCCAAAAATCAGACGCGCGTGAATAAAACAAAGATAAAGTTACCTGAACCAGTCTTCTTGCCAACGACAAGTTTGCCACAGACGATACAAGACTGACTCTGGTAGTAACGATCAATTCGCGATCCAACGGAGACGAACCCTTTGCCACCACGTCGTCGCTTAGGCTTGAACTTCGGAGGTCCCAGAGGTGCCATAGGTCCAAATGAATGCCCGATTGCCATCTCATGGCCTGTTCCCTTTGCACCCGCTGTTCCAGTTTCAGATTCAGAAGGAGGAACGACTGCTTGATCAGATGCGTCACCAAGGTTAACTCCAGTAGCAGTCTGGCGATGCTGAGCAGCCAGCGCGGCGGCTGTCTGCTCGTTCGGAACCACATTAGCCGCCGACGATGGTGCACCAACTCCCAGCGCGGTCATGGGAATGGCTCTCTGAACTCTCGGCATCTCATCATACCAGGCCTTGACATCCGCGCCAGCGAGCTGCAGGATCCTCTCCAACGAAGGAATGACATGCTTCCTGATGTAATATTCACCGTTTAGTCGGAGGTCCTTGTTCCTGAGGAGCTCCCTGGGTTCTACGACTTGATCCGTCAATCGAGCACTGGGGTCGCCGTAGACAACCACATAGGGAACGCGTTCACCATACTGAGGCTCTGACCGAGGGTCCAGCTCCATCCTCCTCGCCGACACAACCGCGCCTGGAGGCGGCACTCCCTTCTCACTGAAAAACAATGTCATAAAAGTAGAAATGCAATGATGAGAATTTGGCCAAGCGAGAAGCATTTAAGCAAACTCAGCGACTCGGCAAATGATCGTTACCTGTATCGTCCAAGCTTGACTTCCTTGCCAAACATCAAGTCGGGGACAGGAACACGCCCCTCAAGAATCTTGCCAAGTTGACGCACCAAGTACGCCTTAACAAGGGACAAATCTTGCGTTCGAAACATTGTCCTACAATTAGATTACAATAAACAAACGATCATTGATCAACTACTTGCTCAAATTTTCAAATTTTCAAATGTACAAAACGCGAAGCATTAAAATAATAAAAGCTTACTTGACACAAGTTTCCATGATTTTCTGGACGGCGGGCACACCATCGCGACGAATGGTCTCAATACCCTTGGCGTCAAAGATCGGCTCAACCTGGCCAGGCGTTTCATAAGACGACCCAACATATCGCTTCTTGGTGACCAGAAAGCAAGGATGATAGACCTTCTCAAACTTGAGCTTTACCGGTCGAGGGTTCATCCGCGTGATGGTCTCCGAAATATCGTATCCGATCTTAAACGCTTCCTGTCGAGTCCGCCCCTTGAGCTGCACAAACATACTGTCTGTGTCACCATAGACAACGCGTGCATTCCATTTCGGGTTCTCGTTCACGAAACGGATCGATCGCTCGAGGGTCTCACGCGCTGAGAGCACGATCGAGTCTGCAATCTCGACACCGGGCATCCGACCAGAGAAAGAGGCACAGGTGTAGCCGTATGTAACGTTGGCGATAAACTTGAGTGATAGCTGACGAGCGTCCAGGAGTTTGAGAAGCGACTTGTTGCTGGGGTATTCCTTCATCGCCTTCTTGACCATGACTCGAGTGTCCAGAATCTCTGATAACATCCTCGCCAGAAGACTCCGCCGAATCTCCTGGTTCACATACATAACATGATTCGGCGCGACTATCGGCAAATAACAAGGAACAAGAAGTTAAAAACGCCTTATGTATACGACATTCGTTCAATTAACATGATAAATAGAGACAAATACTTACTGTTCAAGTGATTCTGCATCAATGGAAGGATCCCATCCTGAACAACATAATCCGTCATGACTCCCAGTTTGGTCCCTCCCCCAAGCTTGCCTAAGCACGTCGAGTAACAATAGTTGTAGGCAATCATGACACTCGGGTACAAACTCTGGAAATCCAAGACAACAACAGGATCCTCGTAGAATCCAGATTCGGGCTCCATGACCATCGGGATCACCTCTGCTGCCCTCTGAGCGCCCACCTGAGCTCGGCTCGGGGAGATCATGATATAGTTCTCTGGTTTGGACAGGCGGACCATCAATGACTCAACCTTGTATTGTGATCCACGAGAGATGACACTGAAAAAGTCTACTCCAAAGACACGAGCAAACTCGCTTGTCCGAGAGATCAGCTCCTGGGACTCGATCAGCTGGAGCACGTACTGGACTCGGTGGACGTAGTTCTTGATGGCACGACATTGGTGCAAGGCAGAATCATCATTCCACCACGTTGTAAGTGTCTCGAACGAGTAATGAGGGATCCTATGGAGCATAGGCAGAAGCGTCAACGACTGGTTCAAAACGTGCCCAACCACACTTAACCTACTCTTTGCAAATGCTTCTGTACTCACTCACCTTTGTTGGAGAACATGAAACACCACGTTGCAGTACCCATAGTTCGTCAGAGCAACCTCTCCACGGATCAGTCGCCAGACATTGAAAACATGCCGTCCCACAACCTTCAACCCAGAGTTCTTTCGGCTATTGAACGAATTCTGGGCCTCCATTGCGCTCTTGGACAGGATGGGGGCTTTGAGGGGCCGGATACGAGAAATCAATTTGGTCAAGTCCATCGAGAACGCTGCCTGATACCGATCCACCAAATACCCCCATGACAGGTTGTGAACCTCGTAACCCGCAAGAATGTCGGGATCCAGTTGCCGGACACGGTCAATTACAGTGTTCATCATCGCACCTTCATCCATCGCAACCTCGACGCTCACTCCCAGTGGGCCCAAGGCCAGCTTCTTATGCATGCCAGACCCCTCATACGTGATCATGCCTACATGGAAACTGTAGACGTAGTATGAACAAACTAGTCGATGCGCAATAGTAATGACACATTGAGCATCCATCTTATCGACCTAGCGCATCATTCTTGTATCTATTCTGACTTACCCAGGTACCCATCCATTCGAGGTGAGGCCTTCGCGTTCAGTCTGCCAGCAGTAGAACACAGCCAAGATGGGATCAACTTTCGGATCAGGCAACAATCCGCCTCTCGTTCGACAGTGTACCTCCATACTCAACACGTCCAAATAGTCCTTCTCGATTGCAACTGAGCCAGCAACCTTTGTAGGAGTATTCTTGCACCCAAACGGGTTCTTCTGAGTTGGCCCTTCGATCTGTGAAATCTTCTCTCGCTTCTGTTGCGTCGAAGCTTCCGCCGCTGATCTCAAAGATGCCTTGACTCTCTCCTTATCCTCCTTCAACCAAACCAGAGCCTCTGCATACGTAGGCGGCCGCAAGTTGGGCTCCCAGTATTGATATCCTGCCCCAGGTGGCAATTTCTTGCCTAGGTCAAACCGTCCTTTGAACTGCGGCATACTCTTGAGACCTTTAGACTGTAACCGAAACTCTTTGCCACCGAAAACCTTAGCCTTGGAAGGGACATCAGCCTCGTTGGAAAAATATGGCTTTTGGTGAACAAGATTTGGAAGTCCAAGTTCTGTTAAAGACGACACCAGGCTCTTTGTCGTCGGTGGTGCGAAAGAAAACTGGTAAACATGGATGCCTGACGCCTCTCCATGACTGCCTGACGCCTCTCCATGACTGCCTGTCAGTGCCTGAGCCAAATATGGGTTGTAGGGTATCTGTGGCGCGTTATGCAATGACGTAGTCGTGTACTGAAGCGGTGGCGAGCTGTGCTCAGATTCCGGAAGTGAATGCTGCTGAGCTGGTCGCAGTGAAGGAGACGGTTCCTTGGGAGGCGTGCACGATTCAATCTCATCCACAATGATCAAATCATCTACCAGAATCCCACTCGACACCTTGTCGAGCGACCCGGAATGCTCAGCCTGGTGGCCACGACCATCCCCAGACTCGACGCTGCTTCTCCTCTTCACATCTCGTTCCTCCAGCAGCTCTGCCAGATCGGATTTCCTGATGAACATCGTCTCATTGATTATATCCAGATCTGACATGGCTCCAGATGAGCGCTTCCGCTGTGAGGATCGGCCCTTCTCAGGACTGGTCTGCGGCGGGCTTGAAGACAGAGAAGCAAGCGTCTGTCGACTGGAGTCGCTAATGGATGAGTCGGCCTTGGTCGGAGTAGAGTGAGCGGGTATATGGTACGGTGATCGAGGGCAAGGAGGGGAGAAGAAAAAGTCGGGTTTACTCGTCTCTGGAGAGGGCGAGGACCAAACTTCCTCCAAGGTAGAGAGAAAGTAGTTCTGACGCGGAGAAGGTGGTGAATCAAGGTCACCGGGTGGTGAGGAGAGTCCAAGAGGTGCCCTGGAAACAGGTGTGGCGTCCACTATTAGGACGTCTGACTCATCGCCAGGCAATTCTTCCATGGGACGATCGTCGAGCTTCTTGTCCTCTGCTTCTCCGTCGTCGAAGTCCTCAATAGGATCATCCTCGACCTCCTCATATACTTTTGGTGCATATCTGGTGGCTTTGACGGGAGTTTGAGGCTTCTTGTTAAGAGATTGAGAGGTGCGAGTCGAAGATGACGGTGTCGATGGAGCCTCCCTCTTGGGAATCTCAACGCAGTCGAAAATGTATCTGCCTCTAAATGTCGTTATAAGATTGACATCATCATCAGGTGTCGAATAAGGATCCGGCGAAGAAACCTTCAAAGAACGAGATGCAGGCGCTTTTGCTGGAGAGCCACGAGCAGCTGACGCGACTGGTTTTGAGGATGATGTTCCTACTGTGCGCGACCGTTGGTGGGTCAAAATTAGCGGCGTTGCTGGTTTCAAACTCTGTCCGTCAGACCCTTCAGTAGGCTCCAGCTCACGAAATCGCTTGGCTTTGGGACTCTGCTCAATCGGTGCTACGATGTTTGACGACATATCACGACCACGCTTGCGCCTTATGGTTATCTTCTTCCACTTGTCCTCGTTAGTCTCTTGCTTCTTGCCTGCAACATCCTCATCACAAAAATCGCCACCACCGTCAAACTGCGGAATATGCTCGTCGCTCGTCAGTTGAACTGGAGCATCGTCTGTCTGGTAGCCTGCTCCCTCGTCAGAGGTAGGATCTGCTAGGTCGGAATCTGAGGCCTCAAGATCATCCCAATGCTCCGCCTCATCCATAAAGTCCTCCTCCTGAAAGTCGTCCATGTCCATTTCAG
The DNA here is from genome assembly GCA_036320915.1 of Linnemannia elongata. Classification (NCBI taxonomy): domain Eukaryota; kingdom Fungi; phylum Mortierellomycota; class Mortierellomycetes; order Mortierellales; family Mortierellaceae; genus Linnemannia; species Linnemannia elongata. The sequence goes on along the minus strand of JAXBDG010000011.1, from coordinate 572,166 downwards.
GCAACGGGAAAGCATCTTCATCCTCATCCTGCTCGTCAATTCCTCCGAGACCTGCCAGACCTTTGAATGTTTCCTTCCGCGTGTCCATGTTGTCTTCTTCAAACTTGGCAGCCTAATTCGAAACACCTCAAGTCAACGTCAGCTTCCAAGCAGTGCGGACAAAATTATTACGCGACCATATGCGACTTTTGCTTGGCCACATACCGTCTGGGACAGGAGAATACTCTCGTCGACATAGATCGAACTCTCCGACTCATCAATCACAAATGACGCGTCATGAGCAACCTGCAACTGCGTCTGGTGCTTGGAAGGCTCCTCCGACTCCGGGACCAATCTTGAACACATAAACTCGACACTCTCATAAGCCGTCATCAACGACTCGGCAAGGGGATCAACTTTGGTCCTGTAATTGTCAAAGTCACCCTGAGTTGGGGTCTTTTCCTGACTCTGGCGTTCCACCATCTCCTTGACTAGGCTGGCTACCATGCGTTTGTTGAGATCATGGTTCAGCCATGGTATCGTCTCCGGCTCCCGAATCTGTGTCTTTGGTGCTTCCTGAGAAGGGAGGTTGTTTGCTTTTCTCCTCCGCATATCATCCTAACAATCGACAATGTGAGTTAGCACAGGGTATCTTAGAAGTGAACTGACGATATGATTTCGGCGACATCATCTAAATATTTATACCTCCCATAGGCCAGCGACAGATGGTACTTGAGCCGTTGAGGGCGGTGGCTTAAAGCACTCCTCTAGTGAGAAATGTGTATCTCGCTCAGGTGCAAGGTCTCGGTTGATGATCCGATCTGCTGTAGTGTCCATCTCGATCTCGCAATGCGATATCCGTCCTGGGTCGTTCTCGGGTGACCAAATCCTTGTATCCATGACAGTTCCCTTTGTCAATTTCTTTGGGTGATCGCCTTCAGCAGGAACTATAGAAAAGGCATAAAATCGGTCACTGTCAACGTCCGCGATCCTGTAGTTTGTCATACTACATAAAAGTCGCGTTTTCAGACAGTCTTTTTGTTACCTGGCACGTCGCTCCTCAGAAGAGCATCCTCAAGTTCCAGCCATCCCATCCCATACAAGTTGTAGTCAATAAAGAACTGGAGCCGAAAGGGAACATGGGCCTCGAACGGTTGAAAGACCGTGCGCATGACAGCCCCACTCCGCATCAGCTCTACAATGCGACTCTCGAAATCCGGGTTGAACAGATAGATTTTGAGAAAGTATGAATACCCGACATGGTATCCGTAGAATGGAATGCCCTTAACAGGTGTGATCGCTGCGACATATTGTGATCTCCGGAGATCCTGTGGGGGTGTGTTGAACGTGATTGCCGACGCGTGATTCAGACTGACTCCTAGTTGGTGGATGTAGCCATGAACTACGTATTGCAACAAGAAGAAAGGCGCAGGCATGTATTCAGCTAACCGCTAGTTTACTTCGCAATGTACCTGATAATTTGAGAGACAATTCTGATCCTTACGCTCAGCCGGGTTCAATGATCCTTGATACGGCACATAAAAGTAGGGATAGACCTAAAGTAATGCAATCATCCGTAAGCACTAGGGGCATCCAGAACAATGCTCACAAGAGTAAACAAAGACCAAAAAAACACACGCACATAATAGCTTTACCTGATGAATATGAACACAAGTTTTCTGTCCAGCCTCATTAGCGCCATAGATCCGAATCACAGGCACCTTCTGGACAGGAATATGCGACGGCAAGAATTGACACTCTTGCACGTCCAATGGTCCAGGCGGAGCCATCGTATAATCTAAATCTGCAATCCGATTCTTGAACCGCCTTGTTCGTGTGCTCTGGACAACGTGTATTGACCGTTCTTCTTCCGCCACTACTTCTCCTCCTAGGAGTTCCTCTGTAGTATTGTTCGACGGCAGGATGGTGGTTTGTTCTTCAGGTCCGAAAGTTTGTTCGAGTGGTGCGGTGATGGAGTGTTGTGGTTGTTGTTCCTGGTCTTGGTCTTGACCAGACTGGGCGAGTGGCCCGGCAAATGAATCACCTTCTCCTGAAAGCCATTGTCCAAGGCTGGTACTGTTGTTATGGGTTGTCGATGTTCCAGCAATGGAAGAAGAGTCCATGTCGACAGACTGAGGAGAAGTCTGACAGACAAGGGAGATGGAATAAAGGAGGGGTGAATGCGATTCTGATCACGCCCTGCGGCTCTTGTCTAATGTACAGGGTGGAGGGGTTCGTTAGTGGGTGCGATGCTGGGTGCGATGCTAGGTGGATGTCGAGCGAGAATGCTCGTGCTTTGGAGGGAGGTAAGGGGAAAGAATGAATCGTCAAACGAGGAGAAAGAAAGGTTTTAAAAACAGTGGCAATAATGGTTCAACACCAATTTGGTGGCAAATGCCGTTCCATTTTTAACGCGGGATATGTTTGTTTTATTTCTGGACACCCACACGTTCCAGCTCTTTCACACCTCCACCTTCCTTGCACTTCATACAAAGTTCTCAAGCCTTGGAAGAAAGCTCCAAACCGCCAAGAATATCCTGGAACTTGTTAATGTTGCGTAAGAACCAATCCCCATAGCGGCGGCCAACCTTGGACTCGGCAATATGAATCATATCCTCCTTCAGGCAGAAATCCAGATCCGACGTGCCCTGGTACTCTCCTTCGAGCAGCGTGCCCTCAACCCACTTGATCTGACGGCTCCTAATTTTGGACATCATCAACAACGTGCGCAACTGCTCGGGATCAATTTCCAAGAACGATGCCAGCTTGGCATTGCCCATAGTCGTGTACAACTTCAAATACGAGCGGAGGGTGGGTAACAAGATCGAATGGCGGACCTCGGCCAAAAATATCTTGGTGTAGTGCTGGACAGGGTCAAAGGGTGTGAAGTTCATGACCTCGGGATCGTCCAGGTTAGGGCCGTTGGGCGAAATGAACTTGGGGCAGGCAAAGTGGAAGAGCTCCTCAAAGACTTGGAGGGCCTCCTCGGGCTTGGTCAACTTGTTCGACTGCTCGGCGTACTTCTCCCTCAACTGACTGTGAATGTTCTCGTCCAGACGGGTGGGGCAGAGGGTAACACACATGGTCAAGAGAGCGTACATTTGGTCGCCCTTTTTGGTGATCTGGTCGTGCTGGTATGACCGGGAGTGGTACTGCTTGGTGCGGTTGATGAAGGTGAGGATGTGGGAAAAGGCCTTGATGGCGTCGGCGTAGCGGCGCATCATCATGTAGGCGAATCCAACATAGTAGTAGGTCGTGACATGGCAGGCGGTGACACGGGCAAAGAGCGCCTGCTTCTTGTTCAACTCAATGTTGTCCATCATCTTGAGCGCCAAAGTGAAATCGCCCAACAAACAGTGGACGCGGAGCAAGCCCACAATGCTGAAATAGCCCAGCATCTTGTACAGAGGACGCGATCCATACTCTCCAGCAGCCTCCTGCATATCGCCTCCGTTCTTCGAGACCAATAATTGCTCCGTGATGCGCGACTTTTGGATGAGCGAGTAGAGGACGTTCAAGACACTGTAGCAGCTCCAGATCTGAGAGTTGTCGCGGAGAAAGGCGAGCTCCTCGTCGGTCTTGTTCTTGATGCGGTTGCGGTAGTTGCAGAACGACTGAAACTGGTATATGAACTCGTCAATGATATCCCACAACCACTGGTTGGGAAGCTCCAATGGAACTGGTCCTTCCGAGTCTGCCATGGTGAAAAAAAAATAATAAAAGTTGGACGAAAAGAAGAGCAATTAGCGTCTAAATCCCATACTTCCAAGTGATGTCCGATGTATACTGTAAGAATATTGTTCTGCTCATTGTAAGTCTTGTGCATAACTTACTCAAAATGTAGTTGAAGAGATCGCAGTAGTTCTCATACGAGTGGAAGCGGTGCTCGATGGTGGGAGTAAGGCGAGAGTAGATATGACGGTAGTACAACTCGCGGTACAGAGTCAAGAAGACCTGATCTAAATAATGTACGAATGGTCAACAGGATTAGATGAATGAAGGTCTAGGCGAAAAGGCTCCCCGGGCTCCATCCAGGGTCGAAGAAGCTCCTGTTTGAAACACTTACCGTCGTTGACCAAAGGCGCAATAGCCTCAGGCTCTGGCCAGGAATCCTTGGCGTAGAACTTCTCGGTCAACTTGTTGAACGAGTGCTCGTAGATCGAGTGAAGCTCATGGACATTGTTCTCCAGGACGTTGCGGTGGAAGAACACGATAAAGTTCTTGACAACATCAGGGATCTGAACCTCCTGGTATTGCTGCGAGGTCTGGTCTGTGCGTGGTGGAAGGTAAAGGCGTGGCGTTTTCAGTGATCAAAAATGATAGAAAAGGGTCGTGTTAGATAGTGGACGAAGACATAGAGGCGGCCCCGTTCCTGAAAGTTGGTTTGTTGAGACCCACGGCATTCCAGTTCTAAGAGCAAACGCATGGTTGCCAACAAGATCAGGCTGGTTCTGAATCTGACGTTAAGAGCGTGTGCGAAAGTAGTCGAAACGTACGTCCTCCTGAGGCTCATGAAACGTCGAAATAGCCCCGCGAGGCCGAATGTGGAAAGAAGCGCGGATCCTGATCCGTCGTAGCAGTAATGGCGTGTGAATGTGGGAGTGTTCAATGTAACTTAGGCAAGTTACTGTCAATCGTTGATGCTTCAACATGATGCCGGGAAGATGAGTCCTGAGAAACATTACCAGCAGCCAAGAGTTCCTCATCAAGCCCATCGTCCTGGACGGGATAGGCGCTTACGACCAAGTCGACCTCGTTGGCGATATCGTCGTCCTCGTAGGAATTCATGTTTGGCGATGGCGGTTCGATAGAAGGAGAAAGGTGGTGTAGCCCGCCAAAGGTCTGAATACCGCCACGAAAATCAGTCAGGATGGCGTTAAAGTAGAAATCTACATCGCAGGGGTAACAAGAGTTACTACTGCTCTTCTTTTATTTTTTTCTTCGGTGGTAGTTGAACCTTTGCAAGGTAGTGAAACGTGTAACCGATCCATTCGGACTCGTCATCTATAACAGATGCACACATATACAGGTCAGGTTGAAAGAAAGGATACGTTAGCATAAAGTTAATTAATTACACAGGTAGAAAACAGCGAGAGAGAGAAATGACTCAACTTACAGCTAGAGTGGGAAAAGAGGTGTATCAGGTCATTTTCCCGGAGTTGAACAGGGCCAGAGAAAGACTCGCCGTTGACCTTGACGCTGTTCTGGCCCAAGTTGGTTAGATATGCTAGGCGGTGTTCCTCATCCCATTCGAACTTGCAGTCTATGGGTTGAGCAAAAAGAGAAAATAAAACCAGAGCAGACATATAAGTAAAATTGCGAATGGTCGCTCAATTAGATATTTACACTTTCCTTTGAGCTCGCGTCCTGTCTTAGAACTTACGAACACGGCTGATTTTGTTGCTAGTAAGTATAACATCGCATTCTAAGAAGAGAAATGAAAGGCAACAGCGTCCTGGTTAAAAAGGTATTGTACACTGCGACGCATCCAACATGAAGAAGTGTAAAATACTCAAAACCACGCGTCGGTACCATCATATCGTCCAATGATAGCCTTTGTTGTGGATAGTCTCTCGACTCTTGTGTGAGTATTGATCGGCGCAAGCGTTGCCCACGTGTTATCAACAGGCGGCCAATCACCGGTTTCAGGAATCTCCAGAATCTCCATTTTGCGGACGTTGGGTCGCGAAGAGGCTCCTCCGAGGATTCCAGCAGCAACATACTGCCGTCGGACCTTTTGGTCCGGCGTGACTGGCGGGGTTTTGTAGAGCCTAACCGTGTACTTAAGATATCTATGATTCCGATCTCGAAGGTCTTGAATAAAGGTTAGAATTGGCACCATATAACCTGGATTGCGTCATGGAGAGTGAAAGTCATACACATAACCATTATCCATACCTTCATCAAACCGAGTCCGGTCAGGTGGGACCACTAATCCTAGTTCATCGCCGTCCATGAGTTGCATTCCCCGACCCAAGCCGATCTTTTGGGAATTAATGTATGTTCCGTTCATGCTAACATTCAAATGTGAATGACGATAATTGTTGTTAGCAACGATAGATGGTGTCCGCTGCCTCTGCAGTGTTTGAGGTGGAGCATCGTTTCATCACGATCACTAGTCACTCAGTGGGCATTACCTGGCGTCGCCAACCATGACACCGTCTGGTGTGCGACTTATAACACAGTGCTTTGCGCTGAGTCCGACATCGCTTCCCAAACAAACTTCAACCACTAACAAACGTAGAAGAAGACAAAATGACATTGGTGAGTCATCACAGGTGTCAATTGGATATATGAAATCCGGCAAGGGAAGTCGCAGATATTACAAATACACTTACTTTCTGCTCTGCGCCCCATCCATATTTCGTCCTTCTTATCAGGCAGACCAATACGTCGCGGAGCGTCGGGAATACTTCCAGGTACGATAGTAAGCATGCCCCAGAGCCCTTCGATGTCCTCGCCATCTATGAATGGCTTATTATTAAAGTCGCGCGCCCACTGTTCTGCTGCTAACTTATCCTAAGCAAAGTTGTCACAACAAGCGAAGTCAGTAAAAGCGATGGTGTCGATTATTGCCACATTCATTTTTCAACGTCTATTACTGGCGCTTGGGTCGCTCACCTCAATTTTCTTCAGCTCTTCGTCAATCATGCATATCCAATCAGTCTGTAGGACATGCTGAATACGAATGCGTTGCGATGGGTCGATCTCCAGCATCCTGTTCAACAGCTCCTTGACTAAAAAAAATGGAGAGATTAGGTGGTATATTGTTAGAAGCGCACATCGGCGGAAAGTAGCACGATAGGATAAAAATTATATCCATCCCGAGACGTCCACTCACCTTCTTTGCTTCTTATAGCCTGAATGTCAACGATGGATTTCCAGTCCATCAGATACGAAGGAGGTTTCCTTTTGGCGTACACGATCTTTCCTTCTAGCCGCTCTACTCCAACCATATTCGTCTCCTCTCCGCTCATCTCTTTTGGAATGTCTTCGACCTCTAATGGCTCTACCTTGATCTTTACACCACCCTCATTCTTGACAACAACTTCAGCTTCTGATAATTCAGTACTGTTCTCCGTAGGTTTCGCATTGGATTTTCCAACAGCAGCCCCATTTGCGTATGACTTCTCATCAAACGGGTAACGTCCAGTCAACATCCTAAAGAGCAGGACCCCCAGAGCCCACACGTCTAAGAGGGCAGTTAAAAAGAAGAGTTGAATGACTCGTTAGCCAAAAAGCGCTGCTATGAGAATCTCTAAAACACTGAGGGGCATCAATAATAAACCTTACCGACAGGGGGTCCATATGCATTCTTCTCATTTCCGTTGACGGCGTTCTCGGGCGCCATATATGAAGGCGTACCGCAGAATGTGTATAGCATCGTTGTCGTATTCCAAGATTCGCGAGCAAGACCTATAGATGCAGCAGGAGAGTAGCGATTAGTAACTCACAGCTCTAAATAACACCAAATTAAAGATGAAGTAGAGCCGCTTACCAAAATCAATCAGCTTGACAACATTGTTTGGTGTCACCATGACATTCTAGTTCAGAAAGATAGTATTCTGTTGAGTTGACAGTGCGGACGAAAAAGAAATAGGCGATACTGTGTTCAACATGGATGGGCAACATTCTTAGTTTCTCCTCATAAAATATCTGTTACCTCAGACTTGATATCTCTGTGTACAATTTTCCTCATATGTAGGTAATTGACTGCATCGCATATCTGTCGGAAGATGTATCGCGCATCGCTTTCGGTCATGACTTCGCGCTGCTGGGCGTAGTACGTGTGTAAAGTTACGCCTTCGATAAGCTCAGTAAATATGTACGTTATGGGCCCAACGGTACAAACATCCACAAACTTGACAATGTTTTCCTATTACAAGTCGACGGAAATAAAGGAATGATGATCAGCACTTTTTGGAACAAAAACGCCAAGCGCTGAGGGACGCCTTCTCTTGCAAATGTTGAAAAGACGACGAAAATGTCTTACGTGGCTCAAATCCTTCAAGAGTTCGATCTCATGCTCCATACTCGCTAGCTCGGCGGGGTTGTAATCACGGGCAAGACGGTTGGTGACCTTGCAAGCATAGACTTCATTGTGCTCCAGATCCCTCGCTTTGTAGACCTTGGAGTACATTCCATGTGCCAGCTCCTCATCCTCTAGCTCGTACTTTGCCCTCTCCGTGGCGATGATAGTGCGCACGTCCTTAGGCAATTTGTAGGTGTATACGAAGAGTTCGCTCCCTTCAGGTCCGCCTGCGATTTGATTACCCCATCTCAGCACACGAGTTTTGCCCTTCCTGATCAAGCTCCCGTCAATGTACAATCCTGAAGAGCTAAGTTTGCATGAAAAAAGAATAAAGAGGTATATTCGTATGAGAATATAGACCATGCCGTCCTTCTTGGAAGATAGTATATGACATCTATATCGTTCAAGTCGCAAAGAGTGCGACATCATTGGCATACCTGAGAACTTGTACGGTAGTCACGACTTGATTCGTATTCTCAGAGCCAGGTGCCGGTACCTATAACAAGTCAACGCGATAAAGAAGCATCAAATCACGCGTTAGTCCAAAACCCCTCCCTACCACCTAGATGATATATCCGAACGCACGAAACAATCAAAAGCCCATCTTCAATCCTGAAAAAGAAAAAAAAGCTAAAAAACATACACAATTCAGTCGGAACCAAGGCTCTTTCGTCTTCTTGTTATCAGGCCAATGGTCATGGCTGATTTTCACATCGCAATCGTCTGAGGTTCCAAAGGTATAGGGCACCTCGTGGCTGAACAGAGACTGGTGCATCGTATTGTCACGTCCTGCAAGAATACCAAACAGCAAAGGGGATGCGACCTCGTCGTCAGGAAGTTCGTCAGATCCTTCGAGGATCTGTGTCTGGGTCATCTGCTGCGTCTGGTCAAACTGAAATTGAGACGCTGTCGGTTTTTGATAATATTGGACTGCTGCCCTCCCGTTGCTGGTGCTGGTGCTGGCGGCAGTGGTCGGTGCTGTTGTCGAGTGCTGTGGTACTGCAAGCGGGCCTCGAAAGCCTTCGGCCGCTGCTTGCGATGAGGTTGAGCCGGTCGAGACTCTTTTCGAGGAAGAAGACGGAGATACCTTTGACGCGAATGAAGTGGGCGGATGTGTGCTGCCAGAATCCGATGCAGTTCCTGTGCCCGATTGCTGCTGCTGTTGCTGATGCTGTGATGTCTTCGGGCGGGAGGCTGGGCCTGTCGGTACCCGGAACTCGGGGGACGATGGCGGTTGTTGCTCCATTGCGTTGTCGTGCTCCTTGTTGGCCAAAGGAAAAGAAACAAGCGAGCGTTTGTGTGTGGCGGGAGTATGTGGTGTATGTGTGCGTGTACAAGAGTATCGAACAAAATAGAGAGAAGTGCCGCGGAAATAAACCGTTTTATGGCCCATGGGTGGGTAAGAAAACCACATTGCTGGCGGTGGCTTGTATTGCCACCACATTGGACGCCTTCCCATATTAGGGCAAATATGCTTTGACAACCTATACGTCCGTTGACGCTGTGCAGTTGAGAGCTGCTGGAATACGTTCTTCCCATTTGAGGGCTTTGTCATTGTGGTCAATTGCGTTTTTTTAACGTCCATTGACGCAGTACAAAGTGAGTGCAATGAGGCAAACAATGTTCAATCATTATCATATCTCGCTACATTAGGTGTAGAGGTTACAAAACTTAATCCTACGATTGTTTTATTCGTTCACTCACTTACTCCTGCTGCTGGTGCATAGCGGTCTGCTCAATCTCCTTCACAATCTTATCCAATCCCTCCCCCTTCTCTTCATCCTCCTCACCAACATCGTCGCACTCAACAACCAACCCCAACCCCTGCGCAACAATCTCGGGTGAGGTACACATATCTCGCATCAAGACCTGCTCCCGAAGTCCAAACTTGGAACTCGAACTCGTGCTGCTCGTCCTGCTCAACCGCCCAGTACACGGTGAAGATGATGAAGAGGCCGTGGCGGTGCTACGGGAGGAGGAGCGTCGGCTGATGACCAATGGGCTTTCGTTTCCGGCGTGTTTAACGGAACCGCTAGCGTTGGTGTTGTCGAGAGAAAATGCGCTGGAGACGGTGGAGGCTGAGGAGTTTCGGCAGGAGGAAGAGGCGGAAGATGAACCGGAAGTGGAAGAGGAGGAGGTGCTGAGGCGATCATCGAATTCGATCTGACGATCCAGCTCCCAAAGACTCTCTCGCAGGACATTGTGGAGGTCAATACTTTCGCGAGAGGACGAAAAACTGGGACTGATGCGCCAGGATCGGCGAGCTTGACGCTCTTGCTGCTGCTGTTCCGTCACTCCAAGAGGCGAAGAGTGCGAGGAAGAGGCAGAGGACGTGGTGTCGTCATCTGGCAAACACGTCTTGCAAGGAGCGGAGGCGGCGGTGACGAGGGCAAGGTTCTCCTCCGTGAGTAGGTCAACCTTGACCTGGAGCTCATCAGCATGAACGTGGAAATCCTTGTAGTCGGCCTCGATCATGGATTGGAGACGGCTTAACTGTTCCTGAAGCGTCTTTTCAACAACGGCTACGGTAGCGTCGGAGCTCGAGTCCTTCTTGGCCTGTTGGAGAGAAGCTTCAAAGTCATCCGCCCAACCCTTAACAGCAACCAATTCACTCTTGAGCTCACCCAACTTCTCATCTTTCTGTAACACATCCTCACTCAACTCCTTGGCATAATTCTCCATCGCCGAGAGCTGCTCCTGAACAAGCTGCAACTGAGGCGTAGGCGGCACCGGAACCTCACTAGCAGCAGTGGCAGTAATAGGAGACGTAGGTGTCAACAGGATACTCTGCACCTTAAGTCTCGTATGCTCCTTCTTCCACCTCAGCTTCTCCTCCTTCTCCTGTCCCCTAGCCGTCTCCAAGTTCATAACAGCTCTTGAAAGATCTCTGTTCTCATTGTCCAGCCGTCTCAACCCGGCATTCAAGACGGCGGTCTCATGTTGGAGGAGGAGTCGCTGGATTGCCATGAGTCGCCACATGGCCTGCTGAGACTTTTGGACGATCTGGTCCATTTTGAAGGTTGTGGCGTGGAGTTGGCTGTTAGCAGCCTTGACGGCGTCGATGTTGAGGTTGCACTCGTGGAGGCGGATGAGGGAGTAGGAGGCGTCGCGCATGCGGGTTTCGATGTGGAGGGAGACATTCATTGCCTCGACGAACTGCTGAAGTCCCTCTTGTTCCTATAACAAGAACGATTGATCGTATTACGAAATCAGATAGAGAGGTCGGTTAGAAGAGTGGTTAGACTACCAGGGCGATCAGTTCAGTGGTGAAGAGAGTCTTGGATCACTCAAATTAAATAATTATTTCACTGTCCGAAATGATTGGTCCCTTTTCCTTACAAACACATCATTGGATCTCTCTAGAAAAACTCCCTCCAAAGTTACCTTCTTTAAGCTTTCGAGTTGCTCGGGGTTGAGGACCTTGTACACTCGACTGGCTATCACCGTCGACGAAACCACTCTCTGCACATCCTTGGGATCCATACTGCGCAACACATCTTGCGGGATAATCCCTCCATTGGTACTTCCATTCCTCGTCAGATTCGTGCCCATCGCAGGCAACATCATTGGAGCCAACGAACCAGTCGGGCTAGTCACAGAATCCGTCTCGCTGTTGCTCTCCGTGCGACGACGGCTCCTGGTCGGGAGCGAGAACGATGGAGGTGGGCCAGGAGGCGTAGGAGGCAGATCCTTGTTGCTCAAGTTGTTATTAGTGTTGTTGACACTGTTGTTGCTGTTGTTGTTGTTCGGACCATCCAGCACACACGAGACTGAGAGCACAGCATCCCCGTATTCTGGGAGGGATTCGTCAGACAGGATCTGATGGCGTGTGAGGAGTCGTTGGCGTTGTTGTTCATGGTGTCGTTGTTGCTCGATCTGGTTCTGATGCTGTTGGTACACTTTGATGTTGTTGTGGTGGGGGCTGGTGTGGTTCTGGTTGCGAGGGGGGCGGGAGGGTGTTCGTTGAATGTTGGAACGTTCGTCTCCAGAGCTCACAGGCGTGCTCTTGGGCAGAATAGTAGTAGGCTCGCATTGACCGTTGCTGTTGCTGGTAACAACAGTGGGCTCACAGCTGGAGTTGTTGTTGCTGCTGTTGGCCATGGCGGTAGCGATGAAATGGTGTGGTTGCACTCGTGGGCGACTACGACTACGACTACGGTTAGCCCGGTGAGCACTGGTAGCTGAAGGCTGTGGAGAGGTGGCTCTTGAAGGACGGGGCTCACAAGAGCTTTGGGTAGCATTAGCAGCAGCCGCTGCTGTGCCCTTCATATCGGGCATGGAGACATTTTTCCTCAACGATCTCGACGCAAACGGCTTCACGATTGGCGGTGGCTCATAGTATTCGTCTGAGGAGCAGGACTCTGTGTGAAGGAGTTGGTTGTTCATGGCCCACTCTTCAGGAACGGTATCGTCGCCTTGTGGTCGATAAGGATGATGATGAGGGCGAGTTTTAACGTGCTGGTGAAGATGTTGCTGTTGCTGATGTTGCTGGTAGAGGTACACTTTTGGGTTTTGTTCATACACTCCGCCGCCATTGCCACTCATCAAAGTGGCAACCGCAGCTTGTTCCCGAAGGTTGTGATCAGATTGCTTTCGGTTGAGACCTACGCTTCGAAAGGCAGTGTCGGAGGCCTGTCGTGCCAGTTTGATAAAGTTGCTGCTGGAGAGCTTTCGGGTGGGGAGAGAGTGGGCGAGAGAGTCTGAGGATTGGGAGTAGGAAGAGTTGTTGTAGGGGGAGAGGAGTGTCCTGGAAGAGGCCACTTTATGGTCGGACATTGAAGAGAGAGTAGATGAGAGGAGATGGTGTTGCTGGTGTTGGTGTTGGGTGTATTGGGGAGAGAGGAGAGATCCCGTTGGCGTGTGGTGTTCCAAGGTGCTGCTTTTGTCTGAATCGATGCGATGGCCCTAACAAATATGTCAAGGTGTTTCAAAGTGGAATGAAGGAAGGAGAGATGATACAAAAGAGGGATGGGAGAATGGTTAATACAAAAAGGCAATCAATCAAGAAGGGAGGGAGAGAGAGAGAGAGAGAGAGAGAGAGAGAGAGAGAGAGAAAAGGAAGAGTGTGTAACTTTGATAGACGACAAAGAACTGTAGCCAAAGGAAAGAAGAAGGCTTACAGAGATGGATCGTTGGCGGCTCATTGAGGAGGTGCCCTCAAAGGGTGGCGAGGTGGAACGGACGAATTTGTCAGAGATGGATCGCTGACGGCTAAGTGAGGTGGTGTGGGAGGGGAGTGCTAGTGTGGAGGACATGCTGGTATGTATGTGATTATGCGGGTGGGTATATCTATACTTGATTGATGGTTGTCGTTAATGGTCTACTGGAGTATTGTTCTGCTGGAGGTGGAGGGAGGAGGAAGGAGAGGGTTGGTTGTAAATGTTGATAGTATTAGGAGGAAAAGTCGAACGGGTCGAGTAGAATTGCGGAGGGAAGGGGGTGAATTAGAAGAGGAAAAGATGATTATGTTGAAGAAAGGATATTATGGTATGTGTCTAATGATGGACCGTTGCAGGAATACAACGGGTGTAGAGAAGCAGTAGTAATAATAATTATGTGATTGAGGGGGTGAAGAAATGAGGAGTAAGGTGAACATTCAGAAGAGAAGGAAGAAGGAGGAGGAGAAGAAGAAAAAAAAGAAAAGAAGAGAAGAGGAGAAGGCGAAAGTAATTTAATTAAAATAAAATAAAAACGGAGATGCAGTTGGCTTAAGTATTCGCCTCGCATTGACACAGTCAAAGCAACGGGCCTGTTTGACTGACAAAAAAAGGGAAAGGAAAAGGGAGCATCCATAAGAAGAAAGAAGGGGTTGTTTTTGGGTGTTTGTTGGTTGAGTTCAACTTGCGATTGATTGAAAACATCAAGTTATGAACGAGGGTGAAAAGGGGGAACAGATGAAGAGGGAGGTGGGGAGGGGGGTCATCGTGCAATACCTTTCTTTCGTAATACACAGACTCACACAAATGAATGAATGGAGAGAATAGGGAAACAGGCACAACCGTCCGGACAAATTTGCGAATCAACTCTTTTGTTTTGATGGCACGCTCTTGTGTTTCTTTCCTTGTTTCTCACTCCTTTCATCTTCTTTTTCACGGGTACCTCTTTCCAACCCTAACTCTTTTGGTCTCTTACCTGAACACCCTCCTTAGCCAGCTTAGCTGTTTAGAAATAGCTATACCAAAGTAGGGGATGAGGGGATGAGCACTATTGATGGATAGGGAGGGACCCTGTCAATCCAGGGTTAGGTTCATTCACTCATTCACCCATGAAATCCTCAAACAATTGAGTATCCTCGATGGCTGTCCCTGGCGCACCCTTGCTTGCTTTGTGCGCTGCATGCATGTATTTGCTCTGTTCTATCTATGCCTTTTTTTCTTTCTTCCCAGGCCCATTTTAATAGGGTGTTACAATCGTCCCTTGTTGTAAGGGGATATAAAACAACAGCCATCAACAATGAACAGTCGAAAGGGGTAGAAATGGGTAAGAGAGAGTGTATAGAAAAGATGATTAACATTGTTTTTTGCTGATGGTTATCCACAAAAATAAGGACAATCAAAAGGAAATCTCATTGCCAAGGATAGAGACCGTTGTCGGTTGTCTACAATTGCACACAGTTACAAGGGTAAATCCAACCTTCACTCCATGATCCATTGATTTGCTTGACCCATCAGGAAGGCGTGACCCTTGAATCTCATCCAACAACAACAACTAACAACACGCAACAACACGAACCAACAAACACCAAGAAACAACCAAAGGATAAAATAATGGGTACATTGCAAAGATACAAAAAAGGGCGGGACGGATGAAGGATTGCGATTGTTGTGTAGTTTTCGATCGGGAGACCTCAATTGGTCTTGCCTTGGTCATCTATATCCATGTTCTTGTCCTTGGCCTCGGCTTTTGTTGATGTTGTTGCTGCGTTGATGTCTTAATTGTGCATGGGCGGACAGGCTCAGGCACAGGCAGGTACATTAAGAAACCGTATACAACTCACCCCCATCCAAATCATCCATCTGCAAGAAGACTCGGTATATAGATGTGTGGCATCAACCGTAAAAACAGCAGCTCGTCAACAATTAGAAGAGGCGAAAAAGAAAAAGAAAGAGAAATAAAAAAAAGGAACTTATCATTATCAGCATCAGCATCATCATAGGGTCCGTCCTTTCATTCGTTTCATGCAAAATGACCAACAAGAAAGGAGGAGTGTGCGCAATTTTTTTCATGGACCCCTGGACAGGAGAGGACAGGGCAAGTGAGGCGAGGCAGCGTGGATTGGCCCGTTTTCGCCCCTTTGGCCCTTGTCCTCTTTTCGCCCCTTCAAATTCAATTTCCCTGTCCAGATTCGTCGTTCATTCATAGTCGTTTCATCCTTCAAGACCCTTTTCATCCCCCGATTCAGGTCCAATGGATACTGCCTTGTCCAGCCCATTCCATCATCACCTTGACCATTTTTTTTTTTTTCTTCTTTCTTTGTTTTTATAACTCAAAAAAAATGAACCATTGCTTCTATCACGACAAAGAACTTTAATATCTACAGTGATCGGTCATGATATTTGACTGGTATTACATACGCACAACAGGGAAACAGAATGGGAGAGTCACGCACTTCTCAAACAGCAAGAGCTGGTCCCTGTCCAAACTCATTCTTGAGTTGTCGATGTCGCTCCGAGGTAATAGGTGAGGGCGCAATCGACAGGCCAGGGGTCGAAGAAGGCGACGAAGTCGATGACGAAAACGTTGTTGAGCCCTCGTGTCGGATCTGCTTGCCCCCTTCGGGCATATACTGTCCCATGTACATAGGCGAAGCAGGCACATTCCCTGCTAGACACATCAGGTTGGCAGTCTGTTGTTGCCAATTGACGCTTGCCACTGAATCAGGGATCCTATGCCGCCTCTCCTCTGTTGTGTACGCTGTCGGTGTCAGTTCCAGCAACACCCCCTCTGGAATCTCTAGACTTGGAATCTCCTATACAGCAAAGGTTTTCGATGTGAGGTGTTAGAGGGAATAGGAGAATCAAAGGCATGTTGCAGTTTTCGTTCGGAGATATAACAATACATAAAGAAGAGCACAAACAAATTGCTTACCGATTCTGGCAGTCCGTTTAGGTAGCCATAAAGACAACGCAGGACACTCTCATGTGCAACGATGAGGACGTCATTCTTTTCCCTCTCCAGTTCCAAGATGACCATTTCCAGTCGGTTTGCAAGGTCATAATACGACTATGTTAGTTATTCATGTCGATAGAGAGGAAGTAAACATAGAGTGTCAGAGCAGATCGTAGACACAAAAAAAAAAAAGTTCCATCGTCATGTTGCATAGGGTTGCAAGGCTATATAAAAATTCCACTAGCGCAAATTCTCCTTTCTGTCCATAGTCCATAGTTGTTGCAGTTTTTCGATTCTTACCTCTGCACGAGGGAAACGGTGACGGTAAGGGTCGGCTTTGGCTCGGAGGATCTCGTCTGGGTATTGCTCCTCAATCTCTTCTGGTGTCATCTGGTCGCAAACACCTGGGTTTCTCTCCGCAAGGACGCTCCGCTGGCGAACAATAATCTCCTCGTGGTCCAAAAAGTGAGCCGCGGTCTGGAAACTCCGTTTGCGAGACGATGTCCAGACAGTGAGCGGCCGTTGTGTTTCGGGTGTTGATGAAGAGGTCGGGGACGACGTGGCGGTGTTTTCGCGAAGTGTCAAGAGAAAGTTTTTCAAGTTTTCAGCATATCGATGTCCTCCCGGTGCCAAGGGAGCGTCGGCCTTATAGGAGTATTCGTTGAGTGACACTCCATTCTATTCCGGAGGAAATGGTGGATTGTTAGCCTTGGTTAAATTGGAGAGTACATATATCCTCATTGTAGTGAGTTACTTTTGAGGCTCATACCCTGGCGAAATAGATAGTCCGAGGAGAGATATGAAGGTTCGTAAGGTAATAGACAATCTTGCTTTGGAGGAAACCTTGGGCGTTGTTGACCATGATGCGCTCTCCTGCGTTGATGACTTTGACGAAGCTTAGGCTGAGATCAGAGATGGTTGTATAGAATGGTTCGTGGTTGGCGATCCTGCGCTTGAAGTCATTCACCGCATCTGTGCGATCCCATCCGACGTACTATCGATGCGATGGATATCAAGACGAAAGGTTGAGATGTCACGAGCAAAAATAACACAAAGAGTAGAGATGGGAGCGATCAAACATGATAAAGCACAACACAAGAAATACAATAAAAAAAATGCTCTTTCTTTATCCTTCCCTCTCTCTTTGTAGTGAACGTGGACAATATCAATGACAACTTTTCAAACCAAATCTCTCCCTCAAACGTCGTTTTGTCCACGGGTACAAGAAAATAATCGAAAGGACAAGGAGAGGTGACTTACGTCGGGAGAAGAGACTTTGACGCTGCGGATGTTTGCATCAACAATGGCAGGATTATCACAGATAGTCTCAATGAACATGGGCTGGACATTGCATGCCTTGAATCGCTCGACAAGTTCCTGTCTCCGTTCGGCTGTTGTGTTACTACCATCGAGGATACCGACTTGGCCTCCTTGTGAAAACCATTGGACCATGTCGTCTAGACAGGCATTGGCGATCTTGAGACGCATATCTGCTGTGGCCTTGTTGGCTTGAAGATGTGAGTAATCATAGGGGATGGGAAAGATGGGAGGGAGGGAAAAAAGGGGAGAGAAGAGTGAAAAGGGAGAGAGAGAAGATCCAAGCGGACTGAATGTCAATCAATGAGTTATTTGATTTAGCGCGTGCTGAGCAATGGACTGGACAAGAGATAAGATAAGAAACAAGAGGGAAGGAGGAAAGAAGGTACGCCCATTTATCATACACCCTTGTTTTGAATAACAGCCATCTGGACATCAATAACAATAGCATCGATAATAATAACATCAACAACAAAGAAGTACAGCAGCCCTGTACATGTGCACGCAAACAACAGGAGGAGATATATACCTGGAGAGAAAAAGTCGTTGGTAAGTTCAACACCGATAATCTGCCGGCGGTAGTTGCCAACGCTAAAGACTTTGGACTGGACACCGAGCCAACGGAGGTATCGATAAAGGGACCGAGAGATGGCGGTCTTGCCTCTTGCAGGGAGTCTGTGACACATCGATGCAGAGACACACACACACGTACGTACGAACGGGTAAGAGAAAAGTCGGTAAGTGGTCAGGTCCAAAAGGTAGAACAGATAGATCCGCGTCAAGAGTAGTGTTGTTTGCTCCGAGAATAGTGCAAAAGTAAAAGTACCCGACGAGAATAATGGCGATTGCGCCAGCGTGGAAGAGACGACCAGACTCGGTCTTGTAGAGTTGTCCGGGGAACATGGTGTTGTTTTTGTGAAGTGAGATCGAGGTGAGAGTGAGTGAGAGGGGTGATCCTGAATGTGTTGAATGGAGAAGGTTAGAGGAAGAGGATCAAGCAGGATGAGGTTAGGGTGATGGGGTGAATGAGTACAGTGGTAGAGCGGAGAAGTGGGTGATCAGAGTAAGGTTGGGTGCGGGATGAGTGTGAGAAAAGGCAGGAAGAGAATGAGGAATGAAGAGAAGAGAAGGAATGGTGGCAAAAAGAAAGAAAGAAAGAAAGAAAGAAGCAGAATAAGTAAGAAAAAAAGGTTGAACGAGGGCGAGCAACGAAGATAAAAAAGATAAAAAAAAAAAAAGTAAATAACAAAGTAACAAAGAAAGTTTTAAACGAGCGAGAGACACGACCTGCAGCCAGCATCTGTGGGATGAAAAAGGATGAGAAGGAAGAACCAAATAATCTCCGTCAGTCTTTGGTCGCACATGGAGGGATATTCGGGCGATGACTGGGTTGACTCAACTCTTTGATGGAACAGGTGTATCGAATACAAAATCATTTTGCATGCACAACTCTCTTTTTTTTATTTTCATGCTCTTTTTTTTTTTTTTTTTTTTTTTTTACTGCTGCTGCTGTCCTCTCTTACCTCATCGATCGAATGGCTAATAGCTATGCCTTGTCTAAAAGACTCATCCATGACCTATCATTATGCTATAGGAATTGTAACAACACGCGTTTCGTATGATCGAAGAGATGAAAGAATAAGAAAAAACAAAGGTGACGATACACTTGCATTGAGCGGAGAACAGACCAGGCCTGCGGGCTGTGCTATGACTTTCTGAAAGTCAGAAAAGGTTCAGGTCAAGGAAGGAAGGTAGGAAGGTGGGAAGGAAAGGAAGGATAGGAACGACAATGTCTGTGTGACACTGGCGGAGGGCAGCATAGGACCCCTTTCACAATGATGATCATCCTACTGCAAATGCCTCATACTATCAACCTGCTTGTCTGTGGAGAAACATAAAGGCTTGTTTTGAACTTCCCCAGAAAATCAACGATAAAATGGCATCGAGAGGTTGTGCTTCACTCTCTTCTTCCATGTTGATGAAGACCAGAAAGACGTACAATGAATTAAAAGTAGAAAAACTGAACTCTTCGATACCCAAATTAACCCCCCCCACCATAACCTTATGATAGTTTTCGAGGAAGACAAGCAACACTCGTCACACATTCACACGTCCCTTTTCCCCCACGCCCCTCCAAAATCAAGCAACAATTGACAGCAATGACATACGGCAACAACGACAGAAACGACAGAAACGACAAATAGGATGTCACTGCCCTGCCTGATTGTCTGACGGGATGTCAGCGTGTCACAGCGGTCAGATGGTTGAGCTATGGATGGCTCTCTCTGTCAAACATATTTTGATACTGCGTATGTATGTGTGGGTGTTGCTGTTCTCCCTCATCTTCTTTACCCCCTTTTTTTTCTGTGAAATCTGATTTATGACCAGCAGCCATGAAGGAGTGATGGGAGCGTGTATCAGCGAAGAGCGCGAGAGGTGAGAGGTGAGCAACAAGAATTGAGCGAGAGAGAGAGAGAGAAAGAGAGAGGAAGAGAGAGAGAAGACGAGTATGAATATTGAAGATAAAGAAACAGAGAGATGTCGAAGAATGTTAAAGTTGTATGAGTACGGATATGAAATGCAGACAGCATTGGTGAAAGTGAGAAGAGAGTATGAGAGAAGGGGTAAAAGAGCTAAAAAAGAAGCTCGTATTCATTCATGCAAGTGATGAGACATCCGACTGATGGTACCTTTTTATGTCTCGTTGCTCTTTGCTCGTTGGCCATATCTTCACCAACCCAATTATTTCTCCTTTTACTCTTCTCACTTTCTCGCTCCTCTCAGTCTTTTATTCCTTCTTTTCCTTCACTCCCTTTTCCCTCCCTCTCCTCCCTTCTGGGTCACCCTCTTTTCCTTTCCCTTTTCCTTTTTCTTTCTTTCGTTTCTTTTTTCCCTTCCCTTCGTTTCTGTCCTTCTCCTCTTCCTTTTCCCTTTTCACTCGCCCTTCACCTTCCTCACCTCCTCACTTTCACTCCCACTCTCAGTCGCCTACCTTCTCCTTCCTCCTCCTCCCCTTTACACCCGCCGTTCCCTGTACTCCAACTCAACTCATCACACCCTTGCCACATTCCTTCGCATTCCCTCAAACTACTTCCTACTCTCGTTCTCCGAACATTAAAATCTCATTAACGTTCCCTCCACACACACTACTCATCACTAGGGACTCACCACCATCTTTTCTCAAATCCATCTAACTCACTCAACGCAGGAACGAACTGACACCCCGGAAAAACGACATACAACTCAAAATAAGAAAAGGGTGTCTTGTCTCTCGAGTCTTTCACTAATATAACCGGCGACGACGACCCCCCCTTGTATCGCTCACAAGGTAATAAAAAAACTCAAGGCCTTTTTTTTTTTTTTTTTTTTTTTTTTTGCTTATTTGCATTATATGCCCAACTATGTTCCAGGACTCTATCGCGTGGACCGAGGTGCCTTACCTGGAATGGCACAAAGCGGTCGTTGTGTCGTGTCGTGAAGTGAATTGAAGTAAAGGAAACACAGACCATATACACAGTTGCAGGGTTAGAACTGACCAAAGAGCCCTCTCTTCTTCTCTGCTTTGTATATGTTTGTTATGACGTTTGGGTCCCTGCAGAGCAATGAGCCCTGATGCCAAAAGGAAGGATTCTTCTCCCCCTGCTGCCACCGCCACAACAACCGCAACCCCAACAACAACCACTCCACCGCCAACAACACCGATATCAAACACAAAAACCACCTCATCCTCTCTTGTCAACGTCCGCAACCCAATGGCCTCCTCACAACCAGAAATCACACCTCGGAAGACGGCCTCTCACGAAGGCCTTCAAGGCCTTCAAAAGGCAGCCCAGCCAAGCAACGCTAGCTCTGGTAGTGGGGTCAGCAGCAACAGTGCCATTGCCAACCAGACCAAGGGCAACAACAACAACAACAACAACAACAGCAACAACAGTGCCAACAGTGGCGGCGGAAGCGTATCTGCGTTTTCATACCTCAGACAGAAGCTTTTTGGTCCCTCGTCAGTCGATCTTGTGACAGCACCGGCAGCAGCAACAGGTCCTGCCAAGGAACCAGCCCCGTCTGGACCCCGATCTGGTCACTATGGTCACGAGAAACTGCAGACCAGCATTGAGGGCAGCTCTTATCCCTCCTTGACTTCAGTCGCTTTGCCCTCAGAACCATCACCCCTATCGCCCACTACAGCGGCAGCTACACAGCAACAACAACAACCACATCGATTCTTCTCACGGACTCTTCCCAGTCGTCGCCAGGCACAGTCACAGCATCCACAGCAGACGGATCAAGCCCAATTCGCTCTTGGACCACCTATCATGACTGTTACCAACACAGACCCGGTCTCGCCCTCATCAACCATGACCAGGCGGTCATCGTCAACAGCATCACCCGTAACAGTGACGGTGGCCTCTCCAACACGGTCTCGAGACCACAGCCAAACCCACGCCCAACCACAGCGCCGCCGCCTATCTGCCGTTTCACAGGCGACGCTCAACAAACATCTCAGCACCGGAAGTATGATATGTCAGGAAGGTTATCTCAACAAAAAGGTCGACTTGCATTCTGGCGAGGCAGGCCATGGATGGAAGGTCTACAAGGTGGTCCTCAAGAGCTCCAAGCTATATTTCTTTCGGCCTGGATCGACAGACGAAAAGCCTAAATTTCAGGACGCAAAGGACCACCAACGCCACCAAATGTCCCTGGCACGCGGACTGCAGGACGATCTTTTCAATTCCCGGCACTCTCAGCAGTCTTCTGTGAGCGGAGCTGCCTCGTCACGGATGTCCATAACCAACGAGTGCGGCATGGTCCTCTCGGCCTTCAAGTTCGAATCATCGACACGGACGCTACTGTTTGAGGGCAACGCTAAGGCGCTTGGTCAAGGAACGCTTGTTTTCGCTCCACCTGTCTCACGATACATCTACGGAGAGTCGTTTACGGAAATCGATCGAGCGACCATGCAGTTCAAGAAGCATGTGGCGCTTTTGTTGTTCGAGGATAGTGTCATGATTTGTAAGCGCAAGTGGATTCGGTCGACTGCCGCCAAGGTCAAGGATGCTATCAAGTTTAGCTCGAATACACATGAGAAGGCCGACCGACAGGAACCCTCCTCGATGGGCAAGCGACAACCCTCTGTCTCTGGTATCAGCTACAAGTCTGGCGACTCTCGGGGATCGGAGAGCGAACCGAAACCTCGGAGCAGTTTCGACCGACCCACCGACAAGCAAAAAGGATACTTTACAAAATGGAAGCATGAGGCAACTTACCCCTTGACACAAGTGGAGGCTCTCGATATGGCTTCACCTGTGCCATCAGCGTCTGCAACTTTCTTTCCATTTGCTGCGCCAGCCACAGCTGCCAGTGCAACTTTGGCGAGCGTTGGACGGAACCCCAGAGATTCAGACGCCTCATCCATATATCGACCTTCTTCTGCACCGTCCTACAACTACCAAACGACATCGACTTTGGAACTTGTCATTACGTCCAACATTGATGGCAAAGAATACACGGATCGCCTCTTGTTTCTGCCACCATCTCAGGAGGTCCGACATCGTTGGTACACCAAGTTCAATAGAGCAAAAGAGCTGCTGCAAATGCAGTCAAAGACCGCATCAAAAGGGCGAGGTAATTCAAAATCCTGCTGCTCTTATTTCGCATATCGCAGTGTTTTTTGCAAATATCTCACTAAATTTTATTCTTTTGGACGTCCATAGGATCGGTTGAAAGTCTTCATTCCAAGGAGGCAGGACCTCCTCGCTCCTCCCATTCCAATCATTCGACCCTCTCACTTCACTCGCCCACCTCGCCGAGGTCGTATTCTGATACTGGAGATTTCGCATTGGAGAGCTGGAGGGTTGATCGATCAAAGGAGTTCAACAATACTACACTGCACCCCGAACTCACCTTCAACCTGGACGAAGACACCGGTGAAGAGAAACTGGCTGGAGCATCCATCAACGGGCTCATCCACGAACTGGTCTACAACAACACTGTACGACCTGACGCAGGACTTGTGTTGGCTTTCGCATCGACCTTCCCTCTATTTGTGACCTCCTTCCGTGTCCTAAAGGAACTTGAGCGGTGTATTGGTCTGCAACCTGTTGCAGAAAAGACCGAGGCGACAATAGAGATGGCGAAGCGAATTGAGACCCTGGTTCAAGAGATAGTGGCAAGGTTTAACATTCACTCTGATGGCAAGAATGCGTTGGATCAGATTCGAGTCTTTACAATGACGATCCTACAGGGTCGATTGCAGTCTGAGGCGGTCTCAGCCATTCTTAGCAAGATTGACGGTATTCTTCAGGAGTACAGCCAGCCAGCCCCCGAACGACCTCGACAGGAGAGCTCGGCACATTCGACGCTGTCAGGGTCAGGAGAGGGAGCAGTGGATCTCTCGCATGTTCTCATCACAGGGCTCACCCCTGCTCTGTTTCTCAAAATGGAGCCGTCGTACTTTGCTGAGCAGGTACTTCGGTACCATGACGATCAACTCCAAAAGGCCGGCGGCATCTCATCGATGCTCAACAACCCTGCCTATTTTTTGCGACAGTATCCGACCGTTAAGGCAAAACAGCATCTTCAGAGCCCCCTTGTGTTTTCGATGAACTCGCCTCATTTCCTCACTGTCCTCATCACACATCACATCTTGATCGCCACCCAGTCTGTTCAGAGTACGTCCAGGCGACCAAAGTTGTTGGCACAGTGGATCAGGACGGGTCGGTGCAGTCGGGCTCAGGGAGACATGGCAGGATTTATTGCGATTGCTATCGGACTGTGCTCTCCTGGGGTCGTTCGTCTCCAGGAAACTTGGAAGCAGGTCCCGCTAGAGCTTAGGAAAGAAGTCGCTGATGCCTGGATGCCACTTCTTATCAAGCTGACGTTGGTGTCAGAGGAGATGAGAGAATTGGCGATATCATCTTTCAACCTTGGACCTTCCCTTAACACTGTCGTCGACCTGTCAGTCGAGGGTGTTGCCACCGTCGTTCCTTGTCTCAGCAACATCAAACAGTCGGTCGACCAACTGGATGCTGCCATGCCCTCCTTCGTCCAGTCCAACCCAGTGCCACAACTCAACGTCGACAAACTGGAACGCATTCATTTAATCCTTCAGGCAGCCAGAGTTTCCTATTCCCACGACCTCCGACTCTCTTCACCAGTCTACTCTTCTTCAGCCAACGGACACCTGCAACAATACTTCAACCACCTCGCCAACATTAGCCAAACGCTCCACGACCAGTACCGCTTCAACGAGCTCTCCAATGATGCCTTTGAGTCCTCGCTGGCCTGTGAACCTCATATCAATGGACAGTATCTCGACTACCATTACAAGAACAGGAAGATGACCGGAAGTTTTATTCCGCTGATGTTCCCCGAGACCATCGCGACACGTCGACTCTTCCCGATTCAGCACCTGTTGTCTCTCGAGCAGTATGGCAACACTAATCGCAAGAGCTCTTTTGATGAATCGGAACCATCACCAACGACCACTTTCGCCAGAGGAGGAAACAACCCGCCACGTCAGCCTTCGGGAGATCGGCCACCCGGTTCGATGGAATGGACTGACTCTGCGGCTACTCTTCACGCCACTACTCACTATGGAGCTACCGAGGCCCCTGCGTACCCACAGGCTCGGAAACGCACCTACTCTTTCCCACCTGCAAGGGTCGCTGCCAGGAACTCTGGATGCTTTGGGAACCGCCAGATGATCAACATGATCAACCCGCATTTGGATGCAGTGGCGAGGGAGGCTGTCAACCGGGTGGAGGAGAAGGATCGGACGATTGCCACGGCGGCGATGAGGAACGTGACGGGAATCGACTTCAACATGATTTCGATCGAAGGTGGACATTTAATACTGAAAGTCAGAGATGAGAGTCTGCAGGATCTGGTCAAGGCCGTTAAGATGGAGGAGGAGGAGCTCTTGCCCACGGTCATGAAGAATCAACACCAGCACCCCTTGGCGGTCGAGAGCAGGACAGGCTCATCAGGAAGTCAGCGTGGATCGAACCGGAGCAGTCTTTTGCTCAGCGGAGCACGGACCGCGTTAGTTAAGGCTGGATCTCTTGAGACGTTGATCTATATGACTGTTATGGGCTTGGATGACCAGAGTGGCAAGTACACCGATGAGAAGGGTGATATGGTTCCTTGGAGCAGTCGACAGCTTGTCCTGGATCGCGACACTTTCACCGCCGCCTTCTTTGCGACCTACCGCAGTTTCTGTACGACAACCCGGCTCCTCGACCAGTTAGTGGCGTTTTTCATGTTCTCACACGAACCCGCCAAGCAGCGACGCGAGTCCAACATCCCGTCAGGTCTTGATATCTTTCTTGGATCTTCCGGTGGCGACTTTGGTGACCTCACGAGCGCTACCCCTGTGAATCCTAGCAGCGGCGACGTGGATTTGTTTGATTGGAAGCGGATCCTGATGGTGCAGCAGCGTGTCTTGAAGGTCTTGGATTACTGGCTACTGGTCCACTATTCCGACTTTTTGGATGACCTTCAGATGAAAGCCAAGCTGGCTGACGTGCTCACACGGCTGGCATTTCAGGAGAAGTCGCAGAAGTTGCTTATTGATGCCTCTCATGAGGCGGATGTCCGTGCACTGAAGGAGGCCTTGACTGGAGTACAGCAGCGTGCGGTTCAACAATCGATGAAGCCACTAGACGCCTCCTACCTAGGTTGGGACACTGTCGAGACCTTCTTGGGTATCCCGCCATCTATTGAGCCGACGATGGACGACTCATGGTCTGCAGAACACATCTTGAGGCAGCTCAACACTGCAGCAATAGCGCACTTCTTGTCAATCCGTAATCAGGAGTGGTTTGTTCTCTTTGAGATTTTGGAATCGCAATCCGCCGACCCTCTGGGCTGGTATCTCCCCCGGACTGGATCTTCCTCAACCGAGGACGATATTATCATCACGGGAATCCACAACACCATGTACTCAATCCGACGGAATGGCGCTTTTGGGACTCACTGGAATGGCGAGCGCCTTATCAACTCTTTGCCGATGTGTCTCCAATCCCTCTGCAAGCTGCATCACGTCATTCGGTGCTGGGTTAACGCCCAGATTGCGGCGCCTGGAATCACGTTTGATGTGCGAGTCGGGCGGATCCGGAAGTTTTTGGATGTGGTCTTGCAGAGCAGAGTTTTGATGACTCGATTTGTGCAGGATACTAAGAAGGTAGCAACGACTGGTCGGCGATCAGGATCGGACAAGCCTTCGTCGCCGTTGTCGTCCTCCTCTCCGTTTGTGGGCATCCCATCGTTTATCGAAGCGGCTATTGCGAGCGCGCTCGTCAGCCCTGAGAGTCGAGCTTATACGCGAGCATGGTTGGAGGTCGCGGCTGGCCAGAGGAGCGCCGTTGAAACCTTGGAGGACATTTTGACAGTCCGGCGCGGACAGGAGAAGCTGAAGACACCATTAGACATCGACACACCTGCCGAGGAGCTTGTCCCTGAGATTGGATGGCTGATTGAACGGATGTTGGAGACTTGTTGCTATATCCGCGACATGAGTTTCGAATCGCCCCTGTTGGTCAACTTTGACAAGCGCCAGTACGTCTATGACCTGGTCAAGATCTATACCCGACGACAGGAGCTGCTCAAGGAAGTCAACAAGGTGTCGACGCCGCTTTCGTCATGGCTCGGCATGTCGTCCGGACCTGGATCCATCCCCTCCATTAAGGCTGTTCGTGAAGCCGCGCAGAAGGAGCTGAACCAACAACGGAGCGGTCCTACGAGTCAATTGACAGCAACGGTGGCAGGACAGGCAGGAGCAGCAGGAACAGCATCAGGAGGCCCACCACCTCGCTCATCGTCAAAACCCATCCGGATCTTTTCGCAACTCTTGGCCAGACAACACGAAAAGTTCAAGCGCGACCAAAAGGAGTTTGAGCGACTCGACCGACAGATCAAGGACACTCAAGGTCGAATCCAGAAGGCGCAACAGGAGCAGGCCAAAACGCTCGAGAAGCAGATCAAGCTCGAGCAGAGTCGGAGTCGCGTCAAGAACCAGTTGTTGAAATCGACACTTATGCGCGCGATGCGGCCTATCTCCTTGGCGATCACTAATTCTTGGAGTACAGCGACGACGACTGTCAGCAATGCGACTGCCCTAGGAAGCGCTATCAGTGGTAAGGTCATGGGCGGGAACTCTGTGAACAATAACAGCCAGCAGGATGCTTTTGGTGGAGACGAATCGGGGTTACAAGTTAGTGGAGGTGGCGGTAGAAATTTGCAGAATCAACTACGAATTACATCTATCGCCGGAAGCCTCAACGTCGGAGGATCCAAACCGGCCCTCGTTATCAGTCTGATCAACTCTACCTGCTCTGTCGCCTACACCTACACCAAACGAGACCACGTCTTCAAAATCGTCACCGAGGAAGGAGGCCAGTTCTTGTTACAGGCTTTGGACTATGACGATATGCTGCAGTGGATCAAGACCATGAACGACGCTGCGGCCGAGGCGACGGCTAAGCGACGGACTCTGTTGGATCATGACGAGTCCTTGAAGCGGGCGCTCGAAACTGCCGCCCAAGTGGATGAGCTCCCACCGCCTGTCGAGAACGAGCGCAAAGGCCGCAACTCTGGTACATTTTGTCGCTCTTTTTTTCACTACTTGTTTATTGATGATCCCTCCTGCTCACGTTTCGCGACTAACTCGTTTTTTTTATTTTATTTTTATTTTATTTTTATTTTATATTTTTCATTTTTTATTCGCAAATTTATTAGTGTTTGGAGTGGAGCTGCGACATTTGATGAGCCATGGCGATGTGCCCCTGATTGTTGAGAAGTGTATTGCCGAAATCGAGAAGCGTGGCCTCGAAGAAGTGGGCATCTATCGTGTCCCTGGCGCTGTCTCTGCCATCAACCGCCTTCGACTTAGCTTCAACTCGGGTAAGATTTTCTCTCTCGGTTTTTATTATTTTTCTTCTACTGAAGCAACGATGCATCTGTGCTTACTTCTTTCCTTCCTTTTTTCTATCGATGTGTGGCAAATTAATAGGTTCACAGGATGTGAATCTGGACAGTGACGAATGGAAGGATATCAACGTGGTCGCAGGCGCGTTGAAACAGTTCTTGAGAGAACTTCCCGAGGCCGTCATGACCAGTGCCCTCTACGACGCCCTCATTGCCGCCTCTGGTACGCCTTTTCTCATTTTCCCCCCTTCATACTACAGTCATCATTGTTTTTATTCCTGCCAGAAATGACGGACGTCTATTAAAATTTTTTTTTTTTTTTTTTTTTTTTTGGAAAAATAGCTCTGGAGGATTATGACGAAAGGTTGCTAACAATGAAAGACCTGATCAGGACCCTCCCACCCCCCAACTATATCCTCCTCAAACGGATCATCGAGCACCTCGAGCGTGTGACGGACTATGAAGAAATCAACCATATGTACGCCACAAACCTTGCGATTGTCTTTGGGCCGACTCTACTCCGCCCTGGTGGGACCTCAGCAAACTCGTTCGCGACAAGTATGAAGAATTTGGGGCATCAGCAGAATATTGTCAGGAATATGATCTTGCAGTATCATTGGCTATTTGATGTCGAGGATGAGGAGGAGGGTGCTGCTGTCGAGGTGGAAGGTGAGAGTGAGGTGGTGGAGGGCGTCGCTGCTGATTGTGCGGATGAGGAAGAGGACGACGAAGACGAGGAGAGCGAATTTCCAGAGATCTTGGAGGATAGTGATGAAGACGAGTATGAGGAGGAAGAGGAAGTCTATGTCCTCTCGGCTGCTCCTTCGACCCCCTTGACACCTTCCTTTACCACTACAACTGCTAACTCAGGAACGACAGCGGGAACCGGAGGATCGTTGAAGGAGAACAACGATCGGGCTATGAAGGATCAGCGAAGGAAAACCATTGTCTTTGGATAGTATATTTATAATTATCTTTTTTTAATATTGTAGTGTTGTTTAACAAAATAGAGAAAACAAAAAGGAGAAATGAAATAGAAAGAGAAAAAAGCAAAACAAGGTGGTTTTTCGGAAGCGAATGATGGATGGACACGCAACAAAGAATGAATTAAGAATTAGGTTGAGAAACAGAAAGAAAAAAGAAAAAAGGACAAAAAGTAGAAGAGAGACTGAGAGAGAGAGAGAAAAGAACTAGATGATGGGAGGCATGGCGCCCAACTCGAGGCCAGTCTGCGCATGGGCTTGACTACGACGCTTGCGGCCTCTCTGCTGCTGTTGCTGCTGGTGACCATTAGGAGTTCCCGGCGGTTGTGGGGTGTTGTAATTATTGTAGGCGGCGGGATTATTGATGCTATTTTGAGAGTTATTGTTGTTGATTGCGGTGTAGTAGTTACCATTGTGGTGATTGTTGTTATTGCTGTTGTTGATATTGTGATGGTGGTGGTGGTCAAAGTCCTGGTGTGTTGTCAGCGACATGGACGCGGACTGGTGAAGTGGTGGGCCTTGGAGTAACCCATAAGAACTCAGTGCCGGCGAGGAATGGTGGTGGTGATGGTGGTGATGGAGTTGAGACAATGACGAAGACGACGGTGGGTATGCATATGGTCCAGTCCCATTCGAGCTCAAGAATCCTGAACCTGGTACTCCAGAAGCACCACCTGGCTTGCCAAGCTTCTCGAGCAAGCTGTCGCGGATCTTGAACAGCCCGCTTGATTTCATCGCAGCTCGGATCGCAGAGTTGTTGTAGCACGCCAAGTTGTTGATGCAGTTGGCGAAATGCTCGTACAACCCCAGAGGCGGCCAGTAGATGCCACCGCCTCCATGAAGCGTGAGCTCGTGGCTGTGGAAGAGGACCGCACCCGTAGGATCTGGGAGCGCAGGAGGTGTCGAAGAGTTGGACAAAGACGAAGACGACATGCTGGTGGGTCGTTGCTGCTGCAGCTGGCGATGTCGGCGGTTACCCTGATGGTGTTGCTGGTGTCGCTGTTGACGGTGCTGTGAGGCATAGGGGCTGCCTGAAGGTGAGGGTGAGATACCCAAGGCATCGTACATCTCCCGGGAGTTGATTTGCTGGTTCATTCCTGACTGCGCCATAGTCCCAGACATTGTCGACAGTGGGAGCGAGAGGCTTGACGTGTTGGAGCACGTTGGTGAGGTCGATCCAGAGAGAGGCGCAGGGATGCCGATCCGACTGGTATCTGCAATGTCGCTGCCTGAGGACTCGTCTCCATGACGTTCGACAGAGACTTCCTCGGCATCCGTATCTCCTTCGTCTGCCTTGAAGAGTTCCGACTTGGCGTCCGACTCATCGCTCTTGTCAGAGTCGCCAAAACTGTCCAGAACCCCGTTCAGTGCAGACGAGACAGCCTCCAGTGCAAGTCGTTCCCGTTCTTGCTCCTGAGCCCGGATTTGAGCCTGCAATACTCGGTCTCTCTCCATGGCCACCTGTCGAGCCTTCTCGGCCTGCCGCTGCTTCTCCTCAAACTTGCGCGACAGCTCCTCAACGCGCCGAAACAAGATCACAAGACCCTTGCAGATCACCGTAGCCGCGTCCGTCTCGAGATTAGGATTCTTGTCGAACCACGACAATGCTGCCTCGGTCAACCGGAGCTGGACTCCGACATCCTCGTCCCGACTGACAAGCGTTCCCTTATTCCGGACGGTGATGGACCCCTTCCTCGATAGATCAAAGATCATCATCTTCTGCATCATCCCGTCCAGGACTCCAATCGCTCGGTTATAGCTCAGGTTCTCGGCCGCTGAGGTGACTCGGACCCTGGTCTTGTCCGTCAAGAACGCGCCTACCCAGTTCACCCAACCTGCCTCCCATAGGATCCTCATGTTCTCAGAGGTCATAAGTCGCTTGAGGTCCGTCAGAGTATGTGTGACTAAATCCGTGTGGGGCAAAGATCCGGTCAGTTCCAGAATCAGTCTAATCATGTTGGCGTAGGTGAGCTCATCCGTGACCTTGGCTCCTCCATTGCTTGCAAGTGTGGTCGCCGAGGGCACTGCTAGACTTGAGGTGGCACTGTTGACAATCGAGGGTTCGGTTGGCAGAGTGGTCGTCTTAACAAAGGGCGTGTGAGCAGCGTTGGAGTGCCTGTGCTTCCTTGCGGCAGGTCGTCCTGTCTCCACCTTCGACAACGCAGGAGATTCTAGAGAAGCCGACCATGATCCGTTGATGTCAGAACTGACGGGTGTCGACGAGAGGATGCTATCAGGTGTTGCCTCGAAACTGGGCGAGGGCAAGGATTGACCATGGGTTACGGGCGTAGCAGGAGTAATCGGCGCAATGACGACGGGCGGCCACTGACTGACGTTGCTCTTCCGGTCTCCCGACTTTCTCCCACCTGTGGTCGATCCCTTCTCCTGCGAACGAAAGTTGGGGTCGCAGCGGTAGCTGTTCTGGGCAAGGCCCAGCAGGACTTGGATGACATCCATCGAAAGCTGGTACTTTTCCAGGGTAGATCTGATCAGACCGATTCCAATGTTGGGCTTGTCCAGAGCAGCCTTACCGGACTTGGTGTTGTCGCTCAACAGAATGCCGATCATCTTTAAGACCAGAATGCGGAAATGTTCGTTGGGCGAGTCCAGAAGTCCGATCATAACCGTCACTCCCTCCAAGCCTGAGCCCAACAGATCCACAAGAACGTGGTCCGTCGTCATGCGCTTGAAGAGCATCTCAATGATGTCCCTACGGACTTCAAAGAGATTTGGTTCCTCATGGCCAATGAACCCGATCAGCAAGCCCAGTTCCTGAACAGACATCCCATCCATCATGGATTCCAAGGTCCACATCAAAAATGGTCGAAGATGTGCTGGGAGGGTCCTGAACAGCTGGAAAAGCGTGGTCATCCCGAACGATGCCCTCCAGAGCCGCATATTCTCGGGTGACTCGACCAACAGATCCACTAACGTGCGGAGAATGTAGCTCTGGACAGAGTCAACGGTGCCAGGCAAAAGTCGGAGGATCAGTTGGACACAAGGCATGCTCGAGAGAATGAGGTGTTCATCTTTGATCATGCCGTTGATTGCAATGTCGAAAAGGACGCCAAAGTGGTCGATCGAGAGTTCCGAGGCGGTGTTGCTCAACAGCTCATACATCAACTCGTAGCCATCTAACTCGTTCTGGAACTGAGAAATGTTCTCAGGAGACTTATAGAGCAAGTTGGAAATGACGCGGAGCCCAACGAGTTGCAGGTGCGACGGACTCATCTCCAGGAAGCGGAAACACAGCTGAATTCCTCCTACTTGACCGATCAGGTTCCTCATCGCGCAGGTCTTGTGGATGGTAATACCTCCCTGGATGACACCGTGCGCAAGGTTTCTCCTCTGGCCTCCTGTTGCAGATCCAGTACCAGTGCTAGAAAGGTTGCTTGTTCCGGAAGCAGGGCCTTCCAGATCGCTCTTGAAATCTTCCGGGTCCAGGACGGCGATGACAGGGGTCTTGATGTCGTGAGACTTCCAAGAATCAGTCGAAGCGGGTCCCAAGTTGTACACCTTTTCGGCAGTCGCCTGGTCCCATTCCCC
Organism: Linnemannia elongata; assembly: GCA_036320915.1. Taxonomy (NCBI): domain Eukaryota; kingdom Fungi; phylum Mortierellomycota; class Mortierellomycetes; order Mortierellales; family Mortierellaceae; genus Linnemannia; species Linnemannia elongata. The sequence goes on along the minus strand of JAXBDG010000011.1, from coordinate 539,277 downwards.
ATGAAGGAAGTGGACTTTCCCTGCTTGTCCACAAAAGAATCCAAGCGACGGTTCCTGTGTGCTTCCTTGCTGGGCCAACTGTTGTTGCTGGGTCTGCTGGTTTTGGGTACCCGAGGAGACCGAGGACGCAGAAGTGACAGGTGCCGAATGCTGAGCAATCTCATAAGGATGAGTAACACCTGACGACATTGTAGACGAGTTGCCATCGTTGAGCGCTGGAGAACTGGGTATAAAATTCGACATACTGTTACGTCCCTTCCGGCCAAGGACGCCAATCATTCCTCCTTCCTTGTCCTGTCGGCGCTGGTTGAAGGTCCCGTACGATTGAATCACGCACCCATCGACCATTAGCTTCATCGTCTTGTGGTGAACAAAGACGACGTGGTGCCAGATGCCTGTCTCTGCAAAGTCAAAGCGATCAAACACAAAATCCTCTGGAGGCGACGGGAAATGCTGTGTTCGTACGCAGAGACAGTATCGGTTCGACTGATCCAGCGACTTGAAGTAGAGCTCAAAGATGGTCCTAGTGCCGTTCTCCTCCTCGTAGCAAAAGAGACCCGTCTCTTTCTCGAGGAACGCCGTCACCTTGACCCACACGCTTACGGTATATCCACCCTTGGCCGACACGGCCTTCTCGACCGTTCCTGGATGTGTTGTCAGACTGGCGTTGATTCCATTGAAGTTGAAGTAGGCTGGTGGGTCGACCCTCTCCGAAATCTTCTCGATCGCGTACATCATCTGCTGTTCCATCTCTCCAATGAACAACGGGTTGAACTGGATACCGGTAAAAGTGCTTGCGCCGGTACCCTGGAGCCTTCCACCCGGTCTCCTGCCTGTATACGGTGTCACAGCGCCTGCAGATTCTGAGCGCGGCCGGCCAGAAGAGTTCCTCCTGGATCCAGATGACTTCTCAAAGGTGGTCGGAAGCTCTGGAAGAGGTCCCAACGAGTCACGCATGGCGCCTGAACGAGTCGACACGGTCTGGGTCGAGTCTGCAGTCAACCGGAAGAACATGTCCAAAGGATCGTAAACGGCATCAAAGAGCATCCGAACATCCTCCACGGAAATGTCGTAAGCACCCATGGCCGGGACAAGGTCAACATATGGTGGGTCTGTAGCCCTAGGAAGGTATGGGTATCCAGGCGGGTTCATCCCGAGGCCGTGTTGCTGCCGACCTCTCCTGAACAGCATCTGGAGCATGAACCGAAGGCCATGGTTGCTCCCGAGCAGCTCCTTGTTTCGCGGGGTGACCTCCATGAGCAGCATTAAAAGGTTGAAATAGTCAGTCGCCAGCTTTGGGTTATTGCACTCGACGATCCGACCAAGGAGGCGTAGTGTCATCCTGGCTGCATCCGCATCTCGAAACACGATTCCTGCAAGCTGCTTGAACGCAAGTCTCTCCGAAGGAATCACAGACTGGAATCCGAGGTTGGTTGTGTTCAGTCCAAAGCCGCCAAGATTACGAGAGTTACTCCGCTTGCGATTGGTGACACCACCTTTACCATTGGCGGGTTGACTGGGTGGGTTACTAGGAGAAGTCGTAGGTCCGGACGGGTTGGGTTCGCCAATATAGCCCTCATGGCCGGAGAGGGATGTCGTCGAGTTACCACTGCGCTGAAGGTGCATGCTCCCCCTGCGAGACGACCCAGCGTCAGAAGGATCGAATGGCTCCATCAACTGGGGTATAGATCCCATGCCATCAGTCTGCTCCTGAGCAGAGGACACTGAGATATGAGGTGGGGCGGCACTTGACCAAGGCGAGATTCCGAAAATGCTGTAACGATTGTTGCCACTCGATGTGGCTCCAGTGTTGCCGGAAACGATTGATGAGGCGGTAGACGAGCCCAAGGCGGGCGAAGGAACGGTGGGGATTCCCGTAGCCGAAAAGTCGATATTCTCCTCCAGGTAGACACTGCTGGGTCGCGAGGGGGTACCACGTCCATTTGTCCGATAGGCCATCGATGCTCCCTGGCGGTCAGTCCTTAGGTAGGATGGTAAAGATGTCGGAACTCTAAACGAGTTCCTCTCGCCCACCTTTCGAGGGCTCGTGAAAGGAAGAGCGGCATGGAATAGCATCTGAGGGTCCAAGAGTCCTGCAATGAATGGCCAAATTTCGGTGCAGTAAATCGAGCTGCCCGATTCCACGTGTGGGCGCGACTTTGTTGACATGACGTTCCCGACTGTAGCAACCTCCAGTACAATCTCACAGCACACCCTACACAACAAATGTGAAATCTAGTTAGAAATCATGCCAACGTTGAAGACCATAGCAATTCAAAATGAGAGAAATACAGAGCTGGTCATACTTGTCAAGGGGGCGGCAAGAGTCCAGAACGATCTCGAGAAATCCATCGTATCCAAAACTATCACCGAGCAAGGCCTTCGTCCTCTCATATCCTGCAAAAAAGTCACCAATGGCAACCAAGGCTGCCGTAGCGATATCCGGGTGTTGGGCGCTCTATGTCAATTTTGTAATCATTAAAAGGGTAAACTGTTAGCTGTATGAACCTTTTAACAGAAGTAACACTGCTGATGAGCAATGCTCCATAAAAAAATGGTGAACACTTACGCTCAGAACACTCAGAAGAATCTGCATGCCACAGGCTTCGCCAAATGCAAGCTTGGTGTCGCCACTCTTCCGAAAGACGAGTGAGACAGTCGCGCAAATCTTGGTGTACAGGTAGGCCAACAATGCGTGCGCCTGATCCAGCTGTAGTTCTGGCTGCACTTGAAGAAAGGTCTGGTTATACTTGCTTGTGAACTTTGTCGCATCGCTTTGCCTTCGCAGCTCTTCGATGCCAGAGAGGGTCGACTTTAGCATGGTGATGATCCAGGTGACGACTGAGCTGTGGTCAATGTCCTGAAGAACCAACTCGCGGAACAGCCAAAGCGCAAGGTCTGAGATCACAATGTCGGAACGGAAGCAATCCTGGCAGAGGTTGGAGTTCGCTAGCGATGCTGCGTACGTAGTGGCGATCTCTGTCGAGTTGTGGCCATGATGACAGGACCGCTTCTCCAAAAGAATCGCGCTCGTCAGCGTTTCAAATCCCTGCAAAAGGTCAAATACAACGACACTGTTGCTCATGCCCTTCAATACCAGGCCCAGAGTGTGCAATGCCAAAAGTCTTTGCTCGGTGTGAACACAGTCCCTCAGCTCCTGCTCCTGCTCGTCGTTGTGACTCCCTGGTGGCAGCGAGTTGCTCTTTCGTTGGCTATCAAGCATCCGACGAACGATTTGTTGGTATATGCTGGCAAACTTCTCCTCGACCGGCACGCCTCTTGCGACCATGTCGGCCACGATCCTGCCAACAGACCGGAGTATGATGTTGATCATGATGGACGAATCGTCAGGGAATTCGATCTCCATCAGCAACCGTGACATTTCCTAAAAGGAACGCATCCCCAAACAGATAAACGGTCAGTAAAATGGAGTTGTACAAACATTAGACATCTTACCATAGGATTACAAAAGGTGTGGACTTACATATAGGATGTAAGCGTTGTCCTGGATCAGCATCACAGACATGTACTCCAGCAACCTCGTGACTGCAATCACGTATTGGTAGACCGGTGATCCATCCTCGATAGTCTCCGCTAGCACAGCCGTATCTTCTGACACCACAAAGCTGTCAAAGTATGTCAAGCCAGTAAAGACTACGCTTTTGGCATTGGCATGCTGCGTGTCCAGCCCTAACCGATGACCAAGTTCCCACTGTGCTTCCCGCAACGTCCCACTCGTTGGCCGGACACCGAGGGCTTCCCGGAGCAACCCAATCATGCCATCAATCTCACCACACCGCCACGCTGCCACTGCATTTAGAGCGTTGAGGGAAATCAGGTCCTGGATCGAGTACAAAGCCTGCTGGCGGATGTCGAGTTGCTTGGATTCCAGCATGAGTCTGAAGAGAAAGTGGAAGGCATCCGTGTTTTGTACCATGTCTCGTGCTGATCCGTCCAAGGCGAGATCGAAGAAAACGGCCAATAGCGACTTTAACAGAAGAGACCTCTTGCTCGTCCCGCCCGTCATCATTGGAACCGATCCTGGAAATGATGACTCCACAATGCCCGACAACTCTCTTCGTCCGGATTCTGGCGCCAAAGAGCCTATGCTTGAGGGATCCTGGACAACTGGTGTGGATTCGGACTCTGTTGGTTTGGTACCTCCGCTTGGAACCACGATCTCGTCAAAGACTTTGAGAAGTGTCGAGAAACCATCCATCGATCTGAACTCCAGCTGGTTTGCCGAGTTCTGGAACAGGACCTTGCACACTGTCTCCATGATGTCAATTTTGGTCGCTAGCCGAGTTCCTGTTGATATGGAGTGTTTTGCCGCCTTCTTGGAGATACTGACGTTTTGTTGAGCCGAAGAGCTGTCGCCAAGGATGGTCATCAATGACCGCAACGCGCCTTGTGTCCGCATAAACTCCTAATAATCAGCGGACATAATGAAACATCAGTTATGGCGCGTGGCTTATTTTATGGACACTGTCCATTTTTGCATATCGTAGATCGCAAAATGTTACCTTGAGGACGTTATCGGGTTGACTCTTTCTCAAATACTCTTCTTCTTGCGCCAGCTCAACCGCCGCTCCTCTAGTCGCCTTTGACACCTCTGAGTAGATCCTTTCCTCCGAATTACGACGAGCTTCGAGTGCCGGCCTCTTTGCGACGCGAAAATCCGGGTTGGACATCATCTTCTTCAGCGAACTACGTTTCTCCGACTTTGACAATCCTCCTGATGCAGGTCCTGATCCTTGGTTAGTCGGATTGGGTGGCTGTAGGAGTGTCGATTTTGTTATCGTAGCTGGCGGCTCCGGAGGCTCCGGGGGCTCTGTGGGTTCTGATGGCTCTTTTAGCTCCGGTGAGCCTTCCTCCTCAAAGTCTGCCCCATCCTGTCCGACAAGTTGGGAATAGTACGCAATTGTGAACTGGATTTGCTCCTCGTTGGGTATATAGTGTCGCTCCGTGTTTGTCGTTCCGGTCTCATCGTGGCCCATGCCCAGAATACCTAGACCATCCTGATCCTTGAGCTGTGGAAATATCTTTCCGAGTTCCTGAACAAAGATCCCTCTGACTTCGCTAATCGCCTGCGAAACCCGGTCTATGCTGGTCATGGTCTTGAGCGAGGAGGCACTACTTTGTCGTCGGGGAGAGTCGAAAGGCGAGGATCCTCTTGAAAGGTGTCGGTCCATAATTAATGACTTTGGTCGGGGAGGGAGGGATGAATGCTGCGATTGCGGCTGAAATGGACGTGTCAGTTGGACAGAGGAGCGAGAGAGGATAGACTTAGGGCTGAAGCCGATAGCCATGGCTGTAGGCTTGGCTGAAGGCGATAGCAAGGGACTGGAGATGGGTGTTGTTGGTCCTGGTGTGACAAGTGCCAAATCTGCAACGTCGGGATGGTCGTCGTTAAACTCTAGAAGGTGGTTGACGGTCCGAACGACCTCCTGAGTGAGCTCTGGGTTGTCCGTGATCAACAGCCGCAAAATCTTCTTGTATCCCTCTAGTTTGGCTGTGGTAGTGCAGATGAATTAAGGTGAACAACAAGTATGTGCGATTTAGGTCAGCCAATTAGTGTTGCCTTTTGCCAAGGGTGACTAATAAAAGACAAAGACAAGCAAAGCCCAAGGGCTCACAATACACTTACCAATTTCAATCTTGTTGCGGTCACTCTCGCCGATGGTTGCAACGATGCGGAGGAGCAGAACCTTGCTCTCTGGGGATCCTGGTTTCTCCAGCAATGCCAGCAACCGAGAAATAAAGTCGGGTGCCTCTGCCACTTGACGTCGATACTTTTCCTCCTATGAAGAAAATATAAAATAAAATGCCAAGCCATATTAGAACATGGCTCAGACACAGGGCTTTTGTTCGAAAAATTGTAATTTTCTGTGCTGAATTGGTTAAAAAAAAAAAAGGTACACACCTTCAGGATAAGGCTGATCAGCACCAGTGCCTTGTTCAACGGTTCCTGCATACAATTCGCCCGATCAGCCTTCTTCAGACAGAACTCTCTATTGTCATGGCAAAGAAATAGTAAGCAATTAGGCGGATTAGAAGAAAAAAAAACTGTTACAGGCTGTCCGTTTCCGCATGTTGGATTTTCGATGTCCTGCTAGTGTACCTTTCAATGGAGTTGAATAGGGTGATCATGACCTCGGAGCAGTCGCTATAGATCCTTTCAATTGACATTTCCGTCTGCTCCAGCTCTGCCTGAAGGACAACCTCCCGATATGCCTCGTCGAATGTGTCCAAGAATACATTGAGTTTTTGAGCTACGTTCTGGACATCACTGTTACGGATCAAAAGAAGAAAGGAGATAGGGAATTAGTGGAAACAGTATTATTTAGCGCACATAAACGAGTGAGGATGGTACTCGCAATAAAATACTTGATCGTGTTGTGTAGAAGGGCTAGGGTTGGCTGGTATATCGATACCCCCCGCCTTGTCAAAATCCCATTGTCTGTCAAGTACCAAGCCGAAGTAACTCTGATCAGTCCCTGAACACTAAGAGAGCTCCCTCCGCAAAACCCGCGCTAACTCGACTAGTTGGTTTGATCGTCCAAGCGAGATTGATGCCCTTCCTGGTTGCTCTTGAGAATGGCTCTCCAGTCGTGAGCTCTCTGCCTTTTTTTTTTCCCTCCTCGACATTTTCCATGCTCCTTGCAACGGCCACGTCGAACAGAGACAGGACTAAACGAGGGACTGAGAATTGCTCCGAGCCTCTCCTTCCCCCACACATACACTTCCTGCCATGGTGTTTGCAAGCTAGTTCTGTAGGAGCACTTGCCTTTTCTCGACACTGATATACTCTTGCCAAGTCCTTTGAATCCGTCTGTACGTCTTGTGGGAGGCCCATTTTTGGCGGACACTCTTCATACTGAAGGATCCTGATGCATGCGCTGGCTGGCTGTAGGGCGGTCTGTTTCTGATTATCGAGGGGGATCAGTTGACTGCGATGCTCCAGTCCCTATGGCTGTTTGTCGAATAAAAAAGACCGATGGTTTGTGTGTGGCCGATGCTTTTTTTTTTTTTAGTTGTTCTCCTGTCGCACGTCGATCGATGGAAGAAATGCAAAAAAAAAAAAAAAAAAAAAAAAAAAAAAAAAAAAAGCGACTAAGACAAGGGCAAAAAAATGAGAAGAGAAGAAAAGGGTCGCACGGGGTTGAGGGTTAACTTTTTTGCTGTATGCTTGTCTTATGACAATTGGTACTGATGTTTCTCTGGTTGTCCTTAGTTGTGGGTGAGTCCTGTGAATTGTCGATTGTTGAAGTCATCGGGTGTTTTTTGCTGCACAAGAAAGGAGTGCCTTGTTTGTCGTAAGTTGTATGTGTGTGTCTGTGTGTGTCTGCAGGGTTTATTTACTTGTGCTTAGAACGTGGCCTGGTGTCGACCGCCGACTGTGTGTGTGAGAGAGAGAGGAGCGAGTGAGAGAGTCGTTAATGAAAGGGAGGTTGGGAGGCAGGTGTAGGAGCTCCTGTTGATGATGACCTGAAAAATAAGGACAAAGAGAGGGAAAAAAGAGGTGACTGATGGATGAGAGCGAGAGTAGGAGAGAGGAGAGTGAATGAAGAACGAAGGAGGAAAGGAGAGAGAGGTAAGGGACTAAGGACAGGGCAAGAAGGGAAGAGAAGAGAAGAGAAGAGCGATTGAAAAAAGGGTGCGGAAGGCTCAAAGAGGCTGAGAGGGTAGGAGGAGAGGTGAACAGAGAGAGAGAAAAGGGCGAGGGGGTCAAAGGGGGAAGGGAAATGATAAAAATCTCTGTGCCAAAAACCTGAGGACTTGTGCACATACTTGTTCCATTCCATTCCCCCCTCCTTCCCCTCCAAGTCAATTGCCTCTCTCCTCCTTATACCTCTCTACCTCTATATTCTCTCCTTCTATATGCTTATTGCAATCGTCCCTCACTTGGGCTACCTGCTCGAGTAGCAAGAGGAGTGAAGGGGAGTCAGTGTTGTCCGAGAATATTATTTTTCTTCTTTCTACCGCGGTCCTTTTTTTTATTTCTGATCGAAAATTATTGTAAGTGCACTCTGCGAAACTAATAAAGTGATCAGTGATGGTGCCTGGGATCACACCAACATGAAATTAAAGCCAGTGGGTGATGGTGATGGTGCCTGGGCGGGGATTGACCTTTCGATGATCGCCGATCATTCTTTGGGTGAAAATGAGGGGGTACCACTTCTATTACTCGTATCTATCGACCAAATGGACCCCTATATCCTTTGTGCACACAAGGCCCTCGAGACGGCTGGTAAAAAAGAAAAAAAAGAAACGATGAAAATCGAACAATGTTATTTCCTTTTCTTCTTTATTCTCTACTTGTGTTGTGTCTATTCCAAGTGGTACATCCAGTTGTCACTGGTATCCCCAAGCAAAAGCAAGTCGACGATGTGTCCTCCCCCCTCTTCGTCTCTGCAGAGACAAGTCGATCGAAAGGATGGAAAGGCAAAAAAAATGAGCCTTCTTACCAGTCACACATGTCTTTATTACACTATTGCTGCTGCTGATCCTCGCTCCCATCGTTGTTCGAAACACGGTTTATGTAGTCCGACAGCGGTCCTGCACTCGGCGTCTGCTGGGCCATCGGTCTGCCACTGAAAAGCGCCTCCGCCACAATATCAACCGTCAACTCATTCAACCTATGTTTACACCCATACAACAAAAGTAGGAGTAAGAAATAGATACCAATCTATACGATACAACAAAAAAAATTGTTGGCAACAAGTGTGCCTACCAAGTCTGGAGTTCAGGCGTCAAAAGTGGTTCGTCCGACGCATTGCACAGATCCTTAACGGTCCCAAAGTGCTCCTCCACACGTGCCTTAAATCCGATGTACCTTGTCCCCGCTTGATTGATGCATTGCTATGACATATAGAAAACAAGATTAATTAGTAGGGCATATTCCACTCCTCTGATCATAAATCAAAAAAAGTAGTTCATTCACTTACATAGAGTAATGCTATTTGATGGGCAATGAACTTGTGGTTGGTGAGGCGGAGATCGTTTTGGAGCTGGATAGCAATTGACACCAGCTGGTTGATAGTCGACATTTGACGAAGATGGGCTATTGTTTAAACAAGAGGGCATCACACAGTGCAAGAGGAGGTTAACAACGACCTCTTCCAGTTGGATTGCTGCCAAACAGTAATCGTTCTCCTGCAGCCGAAATAATTAAAACTTCTCTATACCTTCCATGAAACTGCCAGATGTCATGACAGGATCTACACCCAAATGCTCCGAGGCCTTGGGAAACATTGCCGCCAGTCCTGTCCTGTCCATGTATCGCTAAGTAAGTTGAGATAAAAAGTAAAACAAGGCCGCATGAGTTGCGGTGTAGATGTAGGTGCAAAACTGGTCCATCATATTCCACGTCCATCCATCATAAGTCAACATGCTACTTACCCGGAGCAGAGTCCGTCCTGTAGTGTTCTCGAGTCTATCCGCCTTGCCGTTCTCAAGCTCAAATGTATACAACGTTTGTTCTAGATGTGACACGGTCTTCCCCAACTCAGCGAGGATCTCCTCTTGCTGTGATAGTAATAGAAGTAATGAAGGGGAGGTCAGTGTCCTGTCTTGTCCTGCTGTGCATGCGTGACATATTCGTTTGGCAATTGGTTTTGGGCACTAAATACAGGGTGGTGCAACGTGTTATTCGTACCTTTCCAACGGTCTCTATCCTGGTAACAAACATCTCGATCCGACTCAATTCGTTGAGTATCTTGAGACCCAGGCGTTTATGCTTGTTGGCAGAGTTGGGATGAATTGGATTGTTGATGTGAATCGGCACTATTTGTTCAAGAGTAAAAGGAGAGAGGATGTCAGTTTTTCGCATCGCACAATTGCGTATGAATGCATTGAATTGGGTTGTTGTAGGAGAGGAGAGGAGAGGAGAGTAGATGAAGGGCGGTGTTTTCGGACAAGTGTGTGATGTTTACCCTCGAGGATTTCCTTGAGGGGGGTGATGTTGATCAAGGGAGGTGTCCCGAGGAGCTTGGCCATTTTGGCGGGAGTGATGTGGATGAGTGCGAGAAGAGGCGAGGAGATGAAGAAGGTGTTGAGTGACTTTGGCGTAGTTGTGGGATGATGTGGATGTGTGCCAATGTGAACGTGAAGAGACTGGATATAAAGTAGAGGGGAAGGAGAGGAGTGAACTGAAGGGGGGCTATGAAATTGTGAAATAAAAGGGACACAAGGAAATCCAAAGCAAGTGATTGCCCGAAACCCATCCATTGGAGTGCCGGTCACTTCCACGCCGTGTGGCCTGTGCGCAGGAAAGTAATCAATCAGTCATGGACCATCATCAGAAATAAAACTGGTGGATGATCACCTCACTTACTCATCTTTGATTTGTATTCAACAATCATGGTAATAATAATGAGTATCTATCTAATGCTTGATACGGATAATGGGCGACATCCAGCTCTCATGAGGACCTCCACTCAGCCCAACACTCCCAGAGAACGGCTTCGGTGCAACCACAACTAGCGAATAATCACCATTCTCCAACTGCACCAAATCCCCATCAACATCAACCATCCGACCCGCAAAGGGGACAACAAAGAACTTGGATTTCACATTATCCGTTCGTCCAATGTACTCGCCATCCACGGGCAGCATCCCAATCACCTTGTGCGTCGTCGCATCCATCACATAGATCTGAAGGTTCCGCATAGGGTTCGAGATCTTAAGGAGCATCGTCACAATGTTACGCCCCACCATCGTATAACTCCGGGGCTGCTCTTCCCCAAACGTGATCGGCATCAGTCGTCCCTCAGGGGTTGGGCCGACAATGATCGGGTAGTTCTCTTGGAGGTTGAGAATGTCGACGGTACTGTATGAGCCACGCATGCCCGCGTAGGGGACCTGCATCGCTGGACGACTGGTGTCAGAGGGTGCGATCTTTACATACCCGCTGAAGATCCAATGGCTCTGGATGTTGAGATCGCTTGGTGGGTCAAAGTGGAAGGTGAACGTGCCAGTCTCGCCGGGCTCCAAGCGGATCTCGCCCTCCTTGTCGACCACCAATGTTGCAGCCGATTCGTTGTAAAAGACCTTGTCCGAAGGTAGACCGGTAGAAGTAAAGCCCAAGACCGATTGTGCTGGGATGTGAGAAATGGCAAACGTCTCTGCAGTCTCGTATCGGTTGGTGACGGTGAGGGTATAGGAGGAGAGGGTGTTGTCGGTATCGTTGAGAGCAAGGCGCGTAGGTTCCACAAGGGCTTGACCCCGGATCGCGTCCCAAACGTTGACCATGCCTGCTCCTTGTCGCGCAACAGAGTCTGCTATCTGGGTGTCCTTGTACAATCCTGGCTTTGCATAGATCTGCAAACGTCCCAAAACCTCGTGTCTGTCGATTGTAGGATCAGCTTGGAGCATTAATGCCGCCGTACCTGCAACAAAGGGAGTCGCCATAGATGTGCCGGACATGGTAGAATATGAGCCCTTCAAGACCTATCACAAGAAATAACAAACTTGTTACGATTATGTACGTTCTTAGATGTATCGGAAGTGTAACATACGAACTACCGCCATGGAGACTTACGGGAATGGTGCTGTAGATATAACCACCAGGTGCGCCTATATCAGGTTTGAGCTCCAACTCGGGACCGAGACCCCAGCTCGAAAAGATGGAGATCTGATCTGCCATTTCATTCCTGAAGACACCTTTCTCGGCCTTGTATATCACCTCGACCTTAGATGTCATTCCAGAACCGAACTGCTCCAAGATGAGCTGGCCCTGTGATTGAGAGATACCGTGGCCGAAGATGCGCACAGAGGGGTCGTCAACCTTTGGGCGGAGTCCACCCTCGACATTGTTGTAAAAGATGCATCCGAGCGCGCCAGCATCCTGGGCCAGCTTGATCTGTGGCGGTTGAAACGTGGAGTCGAAGCAGGATTTTGGTTAGAGCCCATCTTTTTTTCCTCCTGTCCATGTAGTCAATTGAGTTCTTTGCGGTTATAGCAAGGTGACGAACCTTCTGGACAAAGGAGCAAGTTCCACGTCGAATGAAGGCAATAGCTCCATCTAGAGAGGTCTTGTACGGCTTGCAACCCTCGATATCTTCAGTTGGAAGCATAAGCGGAAGAGGCACATCCGCCAGGTCCTTGGGCAAGCTGTCGCTAAAGTCTAGAAGTGTCAAATCACCCATGGTGAGTCTCCCGCTCCTTCAACTAAACTATCACTGAAACTAAACTGCTCACTGAAAAGTAAAACCACATCTCCGTACCTATGCGGGCCTCAGACGCACCCTTGACCTGGAAGTAATTCGAGAGATACCCGGAGCCTTCGAAACTTGCCACAGAAATAGCATCGCGATTGATCGAAGGCGACGAGACCTCATCAATACCCAACTCTCCATCGTTTCCGATCGCTGCGACAACAACGACACCAAGGTTGGCCAGACTTCCAGCGACCTTAGAGAGGGATGTGTCAGCCCAGGAGGACCCACCTCCTAGCGAAAGGTTGACGACGTCCATCCCGTCCGAGTAGGCCTTTTCTAGGGCTGCAATGATCACGTCGTCCTTGGAGCTTCCTTTGCAAGGGAACACCCTGTACACACCCAGAGTCACTAGTTTTTTTCGGTGATGATAATGAGTAAAGGTGAGACGATTATGTTTGTTGCTTTGAATTGGACGCAATTTCATCGGTTAAAGAGGGAAACTGGCCTTACCATCGGGGGCTACACCCATGAAATGGTTCTTGGTACTGTTTCCTGCAATGATACCCGCTACATGCGTTCCGTGCTACCATATCCAAGATTAAAACGTAACTACAAGTTAGCTATATCATAGGAAAGAGTGATAGCAAAACGGAGGAATGAAAAACTACTTACGCCGACACAGTCAAATCCACCTTGGAACATTGGGCGGTTGGGCTCAACAAAGTCGAACCCGTATTGAATTTTGCATCCCGGACCTCCGTAGCATGAACCAAACGCTTCATGTGTATAGTCGACTCCCGTGTCTATTTTCATTGAGTACGGAGAAAAATGACATGACAAGGGTTAATAAACACAGGGTCTACTTTGAATGATGTACGAAGAAAGATGGACAGAGAAGCGAAAACATTACCGATGACTCCAACCTTGATGCCTTTTCCAGTGAGGTTTCGCTCTTTTCGTGCGCTCAAAACTCCTGTCCGCTCGTGAGCTGTGCTTAGCTGTGGAGCTTCAGCTTGGGCGTCAAAGATTCCTACGTCGTGAACAATGCTCTTTGGCTGGTTCATTGGGATCTATTGGCGAAGATATATAGTGATTTCCGATGTGTATGAGCTACTACTCGTTTCCATTGCGACTATTTTCTCTGGTGAACGAAGTATAAGAGCTTACAAGAGGCGACACTTTGACAACTTCAGGGATATCTCGGATCTGTTCAAGAATCTGAGGCAGCTTATGAGGAGGCACACCCTGGAGGTCGATACTAATGCCATTCATAAGATCAAAGAACTCGTGTCGGACCGCAAAGTCGATTTTTAGCTGGTCGACCATAAAGTCCTGGAAACTCTGGTGTTGCATCGCAACGTTAGCATGGCGGTTGGCGTTAAAGCCCTGGAACTCGCCGGTCTCCTCCATACGCATCCTCTCATGACGATTGACTCCTGCTGGGGGGAGGTTGAACTCGATCAAGAAGCTGGAGGGAGGCGGGGTTGCGAGAGCTTCGAATGTGGTACCTTCTTGCTCTAGAAAAGCAAAAGGGGTTTGCTGTTGTTGTTGGCGTTGCTGTGCTTCTATGAATTCATTGGCGTCAGGGAGGGATTCGATGGGTGCAGCTGTAATGAGGGCAGTTGAAAGGGAGAGGACAAGGAGGGTGTATTTGGTAGTAGTTCGCATCTGTGGAAACTGCGAGCGGGAGGGGTATATGGTGGAAGAAAAGTGATAGAGAAAAAGGAGGGTGAGGATGGAAAGAGGGCCCTCGATGGTTTTATGAAGTAAGAAGACGACAAAGAAAAATCGGAAAAATATAATACTTTCTGGATCAATGCATCAGGTATGTGCATGTGTGTTTTGTATGTATGATCAACCCACTCCAGATCCACCTCGCCCACTCCCCTCGTCAGTGACCATTGGCAGCAATGGCCAATGGAACAATGGGTTATGGACCATGTATGGATCAGAGGGGGAGGAAATAGAATCCCACGAACCATTCTGAACCTCAGCACAGGCTGGAACGCAATGCATAACGCGCATTGTTAGTTTCGCGAGAGGTAAGGAGGGTGAGGAGGAAAGGGCAGTGGTTGTTAAATGGTGCCTGGGCAAAGGAGAGACGAGTCGCGTGCTTGACAAGTTGACAAGGGGGGAGAGACATAGAAGAAGGGATGAGGGATCCTTGCGTTGGGTACAGTCAGACACGTTGAGTTGATCATCATCGTCACCATCACCATCGCTGTCTCTTCTGGATCCGACTGCACGCGAATTATCTGATCCGCCCAACGCGACTAACTTGACAGAGATATCTCACTCACACGTTGTCGTTGGTCCTTCGTTGAGCATGCTGCTATCACTCTGAAATGCGCATGGACGAAAGAAGGCGGAGAGGACAGTGCGTGTGAACGAAGGATACCCTATCCTGTGCAAATGACCATTGAACAGGGGTAGGGAAACAAACGCCTTCGTAAGAAAAAGGCATAGGAACGGAAACAAACATTCACACCCTTTGCTTCGTTCTCCCTCTCTCGCTCACTCACTCACTACTCTCACACACACCCACACACCCACTCACTCATACGCCAACAACGTACCCTCCATGCTCACCCAACAAAGAACAACAGCAAAAGAAATACACTCCCTCGACCTGGATGGCCAGTGGAAACTCTCCAACCAAGACAAAACTATTCAAGTGTCTGCCACCGTGCCTGGTACGAACTCGTGCGTCGAACAAACATGAGCCGAATGCAAGTCAACTTGCACATCGTCGTGAACGAATGAATGAATCCATTTGAATGAACTATGGCATCTTGTTTTTATTAGGTCAAGTGCACTTGGACCTTATTCAGGCCAACATTATCGAAGATGACCCTTACTATGGAACCAACTATGTCAAGTAAGAATGCACTGGCATCTTCTTTAAACGTTAAATACAATCAAGGTTGCCGACAATGCCAGAAAGAAGAACTATGTGGAAAACAATGGCACCAATTGCTTGGTTGCTTATCCTGTTACTTCTCTCGCTCACTAGGGAATCTATGCGAAAGGTCATCGACAATGCCTGGACACTCGAAAAGACATTCGACCTGGACCAAGAGTTCACCCATGCCTTCTTGGACTGTGAGGGTCTGGACACTCTTGCAAGTATAACTCTAAACGGGACAGTTGTTGGGTCGACCGATAACCAGTTTCGACACTATCAGCTCGACATCACCAAAGTTCTTGTCAAAAAGTCCAACATCCTTCGAATTACCTTCGATAATGCTGTTCGTATCTCCAAGGACAGAGCTGACGCCTATCCCTACTATGTATGTCCTGAGCAACAAAAAGGAATGTTTCGCTGACCATGAGAATAATTCCGCTTGTGCGAGTTGACCCTGATGCATTGTTTTTGTTCTAGGTCCCTGACATGTTCAACATGAGTGCCGCTCAGCATGGGTTCCCAAACCGCAACTTTGTCCGTAAAGAACAGGTACTTGCCTTTGTATACCAATGGAAAATGCAACGCGATGTAGCTCCCACATGCATCTCACATTTTTTATTCAACTGGCTGTGATAGTGCTCCTTCTCTTGGGACTGGGGTCCAGCCTTTGCTCCTTGCGGTAAGTCAACAGACCCAGTATTGATGATGGTAAGCGCTCAATGCTCATAAGGTGCCCTCTCTGACGTTCTCTCTACCGTATGACTTGCAGGTATCTGGCGACCCATCTCCATCAAGTTGGACAACCAGGGATTGCTGGCCAAGTCATGGACCTTGTTGACTTCTTGCAACACTACTTTGGACACCTGGGAAGTTCAGGTAGGTCTCAATTAGACTTAATCTTTGACAACCCCGTTTTTATGTCCTCGCTTTTCTGACACGGTAATTGTTTCTCGTATTTCTGTGATAGATACGCGTCTGTGTCATTTCTACTCGTGATCAACACCTGCAACTAAAAATTCACTTCGACGGCAGACTTCCTAGCATCGAACACGCAGTCAGGACCACAGCAGGAGACAACATCTTACAGCACACTTTCACAGTGGACAAGTCCCTGGTGAAGCTATGGTGGCCTCGAGGCTACGGAGAGCAGAACTTGTACAACGGGGAAGCATCGCTGGTGAACGAGAAGGGATCGACGGTATCATCGCACTCTTTCCAATGTGGATTCAGGACATGCGACCTTGTTCAGAAACCGCTCGCCAGTGGACAGCCTGGAGACTCTTTTCATTTCCGAGTGAATGATGTCGACTTGTTTGCCAAGGGCGCCAACTGGATCCCTGGACATGTCTTTGATCGCTTGATGACCATAGAAAAGAAAACGTTCGTTTTTGCAGATCGTTTGATACTACTTGTTTTATCGTCACCTTGATTGCGCTCTTATGGTACCTCTTGGAGTTGGCTCACTCTACTAATTATTTACGTGATGAGTGCTTTTATTAGGTCGTTACTCCAGAGCTGCGTGGATGCCAACATGAATATGATTCGTATCTGGGGTGGCGGTCGATATGAAACAGATGGTGAGTTGGCTATCAACTTGGTCTTGGTCATGTTATCTAGCTGTCCCTGATTGTCTGTAACGTATGCTCTCCTTGTTTTATCTGTATCTCGTATCAAGATTTCTATCAACTGTGCGACGAACTGGGAATTATGGTCTGGCAGGAGTTCATGTAAGGACTCGCAATCTCTCTACTTGTGAAATGGACTCTTGCATAAGAAAGATAGTGTTTGTAGAGTGCTTATGTCCCAATGATCATTTTTTTTAGGTTTGCTTGTGCATTGTATCCTACGGATCGCCTATTCCTGGAGAATGTCCAACAGGAAGTCAAGGATCAAGTCAACAGATTGATGTGTCATCCATCCATTATCCTATGGTCTGGAAATAACGAAAACCAAGAGTTCATGGTGAAAGGGTACATGAAACACGCGCATTGTTGAACGCTTGGACACGATGCGACCTGAGTCAGTTCGAGAACTAACCCCTCTATTTATATTTCTTTCGTTCTTCTAGGTGGGACAAGGCGACCGTGGATAATCCGTACATTTTCACAGTAGGTGCCAATACACCTTAACTTTGTTTCGTTGGCAACAAACAATGTGGCAGGTGGTTGTCTAACGACATATACAGATCGATTACCATAGACTATACATGGAGACCATCATGGCCACGCTGCAGACGGTGGACACTTCCAGATCATTCATATCTACGTAAGTCTTAACTTTTGCTCTATAATGAAAATCCGCTCTGGTCAATTAACACAACCGCTGATACCAACTTGACTCTTCAGTTCTCCGTCTGCTGGACTGATATCCGAGCATCCATATACAGAGCGCTACGTGCTTCAGGAGAATGAGCGAGGACTATATGGCGACGTCCACTTCTACGACTACAAGCACAATGGCCTCCATGTCGAATACTACCCCAAGGCTCGATTCGTCTCTGAGTATGGCGCGCAGTCGATGCCCTCTTTCAAAGCATGGAAAAAAGTGTCGTCCAGCAAGAATTGGCACCCTCTCTCGAAGTTGTCGGTCCATCGTAACCATCACGGCAATGGCCAGCTGGAAATGCTTCAACAGATCGACGTAAGCATCCTCTTCGACATCCTGAGGCTCTATCGCAATCACGTCAACCTACTCCAACTTCATATTTGCATTTTGACTTTCTCATTTATAGTTTCAATACCAGTTACCATCGTCGCTCCGCAACTATTTCCACGCGGACCCTGACACTTCCGAATCCATGGTTGACCTTGCTACACGCGAATCCCTTTTCGATTTGTTTTGTTATTTGACCCAGTGTGTCCAGGCACGCTCCATTGTCGGCCAAACCGAGCACTATCTCCGTGGCCGAGGTACTGCAAGTCAAACAATGGGCGCGTTATACTGGCAGCTCAATGACATATGGCCAGCACCAACATGTAAGGCTCACATGGGTTGATAATTGACTCGAATTTGGTCCCGTTGAGTGGCCTTCTCTTCAGCGGATATCTAACACGTTTTCCCCTCCGCGCGTTTTATCTCAGGGTCAAGCATCGAACACGGAGGTAACAACTGCTTGCTTGAAAATCAAAATCTGATATTGAGTGGTCACTGAGAATTGCATTCTTACCTCTGCTTTGTCTGTCTTCTGCTTGTTCTAGGAACATGGAAGCCACTCCATTATTTTATCAAGCATGCCTTTGCAGACGTGCTTGTGTCAGGCTTCCAACCTCCAGGAGAGTCGTCCTTCCATATTCATATCTCAAATGATAGGTCTGTCAGCGTCACAGGTAAGCAGATCAACTTTAACGAAGAGTTCGTCATTAGTTTGCGCCCGAAAGCTCATACCTAATTTCCATGGTGACCATAGGCGACTTACGTGTCAAGGTCGTAAATATGCGCTCAGGTCATAAGCAGCTGGTATCGAACATTCCCGTCTCAGTAAAGGCTCATGGCAGCAAATTCATCGCGGAGTTCGACGAGTCAACTCTACTTGGAGGCACATCGACCCCAACCTTCTGCTTGATCTTTGCAGCTGTTGTCATCACTGGGCAAGAAGGAGTGGGGCAAGTCTATGAGATGCTCCCTCAGACATTTCCTGCCCGCGATGCCTTCTCCATCGAACACTGTTTGACAGATCCCAAGATATGCACCAAGATCGAGCGCGTCGAAGACCACTCTAATGGATACGAGATTCATCTGAGCGTTTCGTCCAAGGCGATTGCTGGGATGATCTGGCTGGAGTGGAGACGAGATGAGATTGGGGGCCATTTTGATGACAATGTGTTTTGGCTTCTCCCAGAACATCCCAAGAGCGTTACCTATCATGGCAAAGGAAAGCGGCCAGATCCGATCTTGGAGAGCGACCTGCAGGTCAAATCGCTCTACGATGTGGTTCGCTGTTCAGCCCGCGAAATGAAATAAAAGATCTGGATAGCGTCACGTGCTCACATTGTGACGTAGCCTTTTTTTTTAAACGTTGATCTCTTCTCCTTTTTCCCATCTTTCTTTCGTCAACTCACACCACCCCTTCTTCCCCACACGCACTTACTCCCACAGTCAACACGCACGAAGCAGAGTCTCTTTTCTCTTTTCTTCATCGACTCTCCTCGCAACGACAACACCAACATCGATGTCTGACAACGACCCTACCACCGCTGCAAGCAGTCAGCCTGCTCCCCCAGCCGCAGCCGCAGCCGCACCCACAGCAACAGCACCAGCCACCACCACACCTCCAGCAGCACCCGTTGCAAAGGCACCCGCCACCGGATCCACAACGTCAACTACCCCTGCGTCATCTTCCCTTCCTGCCAAACCTACCCCTGCTGCCTCAAAGGCACCCAGAATCCCCACAAGCGAATACGACTACTTCATCGTCGTCGATTTTGAGGCCACCTGCGACGAGGGTAAGCCTGCCGCTGAACTCCTTGTCACCAGTGTAAGTTGATTCATAACGTTTTTGTTTTTGTTTATTTCAACAGATATATTAGTGAGAAAAGGACGCCGACGAATTTAACTAACATGTGCTCGATGGGTATATTTCCATATAGGCAACTGCCGAGATTATCGAGTTTTCATGGGTTTGCGCCGCAAAGTCTACCCTGGCCAACGTCAAGGAGGAGCAGGTCTACGTCAAGCCCGTCAAGACCCCCATCACCCCCTTCTGCGAGAACCTCACCAAGATCACCCCCGCCATGGTCGAAGATGGCAAGACTCTTCAGCAGGCTATCGACTCGTTGGACGCCTTTGTCACATCGGAGATTCTGGACAAGGGCAAGACCTTCTGCTTTGTCACCCATGGTGCTTGGGATCTTCGCATCCAGTTGCCCAGAGAAGCCAAGGAGAAGGGCATTACTCTTCCCCTATACCTCAAGGAGCCCATTGTTTTTGACCTCAAGGAGGAGGCTACCAAGTGGATCGCTCACCACCCCGAGGTCGTCCTCAAGTCCTTCTCGCTGGAAAAGATGTGCGAGGCCTTTGCTGTCACTCAGGTCGGACAGCTCCATTCTGGTATTGATGATGTCAAGACCATCATTAGCATCATGATGTACCTCGTCGCCTTTGCCCATCCCGATGTCTTTACCCAGGCAACTGATCCCGCTCAAGTCCTCAAGATGTTCAAGGACAGCGGATCCAAGATTGTTCGCATCTCTTCCATGTCCTTCGATATCACCCAGTCGGAGGTGGAGACCTTCTTTACCTCCAACAAGTTGACGCCTAAGGAGATCGTCATTCAGACCACTGCCTCCAACAAGCCCACTGGAAGCGGATTTATCGTGTTCGAGTCGCATACCGATGCTTTGGCTGCTCTCGAGTTGAACGGTGCTCCTCTCGGAACCCGTGTCATCGAGATCACTCCTTCCAGTAAAGCTGTCATGGACACCACCAACAAGGGAAAGTCGTCGTCGTCTTCCAACCAGGTACTGCATCGTTTTATGCTTTGTTTTATTTGTTTTCGTATCATTAAGCATACGTCTGCCAACGATGACTAATCATCAGCTCTTGATTATTTGTATAGACCTCCAAGTCCTCTTACACCAGCTCGTCAAGACCCGGTGACTGGACTTGCAACATGTGCCAGTTTGTCAACTTTTCCTCGAGAATGGCATGTCTCAAGTGCAACTCCCCCTCGCCCGAAGGAGTTATCCCCTCCCAGCCTGCCAACTTTACATCTGGAGACTGGATGTGTCCCAATGCCCAGTGTGGCTTCCACAACTACGCTTCCCGTACTCACTGTCTTCGCTGCCGCACACCTATGCCCGGCACCTCAGGAAACGGAAGCGGCTACAACAACGGAGGCCCTGTAGCATCACCTCATCATCACTCGCACCACTCCCACCACCACCACCCATATGCTTCTGGTGGTGGTAGCGGCGGCGGCGGTCACTCGATCACCTTCCGTCCTGGCGACTGGAACTGTCCCAGTTGTAACTTCCAGAACTTTGCCTCTAGAACTCAGTGCATGAAGTGCGGAACCAGCGCGCCTTCGTCTGGCGGAGGAAGTGGAAGTGGTAGTGGAGGCGGATACCGTGGTTCGAACTCGAGCTACAACAGCTACGACAACAGCAGCAGCAGCAACAGCAACAGCTATGGTGGCGGATACCAGAGCAGCGGATATCAGAGCAGCGGATACCAGGGCGGTCGCGGTGGTGGAAACTCTTATGGAGGCGGTGGATCTCAGTCGTACGGAAGTCAGGGTGGCTCTGGCTCTTATGGCAGCAGCGGTAACGGCAGCAGCTCTGGAGGCCAAAGCAATTTCCGCCCCGGTGACTGGAGCTGTCCCTCGTGCAACTCTCACAACTTTGCATCTCGCTTCCAGTGTATGCGTTGCGGATTGGCCAAGCCCGTTCGTGATTCATCGCCTGCACCCTCTTCCTACCCTACACAGCAGTCGATGATGAAGGCTGGCGATTGGATGTGCCCAAACACCCAGTGCGGTTACCACAACTTTGCCAAGCGCACCACCTGCGCGCGCTGTGGCACCAACTCGCCTAACCAATCTAGCGGTCAGGGTTCGGGAGGAAGCAACATGAGCTACTACGGCACTCAACAGCAGTCGTCTTCTCAGCAGTCAGGTCCCACTCCAGGATACTCGCCCATGAGCCCAGCCTATGGCTCTTCGGCACCCTCGTATGGAAGCTACGGCGGCCCCACCTATGGAACTCAGCAGTCTCAGCAAGGATATGGATCGTACGGGACCCAGCAGTATGGACAGCCCCCTAATCGCTACTAATCGAGAGGGGAGGGGTTCTGTGTCCACTTTTGGATGGTCGGTTGATGGTTGACGGTTTTGGTGGAGATACTCGGATGGCCACTAAAAAGAACAGAGCGATGGGGGGAAAAAAGATGAATGTGAGAGCGGTGTAATAAGAACAACAAAAAAAAAATAGTGGAATGGGCATTCGAGCAAGGGCGAGTCAAGGGCTGATAGTGGGGGAGGTATCTCTGGTGGATGGAGGGGTGGATCAGCATAGGAAGACATCAAGTGAAGTTTGAAGGAGGGGAATCTGAGAGTGTTCTGTGTACCGGAGCGGGAGCGAGAGCTGAGCGTCAAAGAGTCTTTGTTTTCGACATTTTCCCCCCAGTGCAGAGAGAGATGAGCAGAGTGCGTGCGGAAGGATTTGTTTCTTTTTCGAGATATTTCCGAGGGGCACCCCAGAGCATTTGGCTGGCTGTTTCTTTTTTTACTTTTTATGTTTTCCTTTTTCTTTTTCATTCACGAACAATGGTCGACTTTGTATTTTATTTTTTTTTTCCTTTTGGCGAATGAAGTTTACTGTGTTCCCTGGATCCATGTCATTGAAAAAGTGTGCTTAGAATGGCTTTGTTGTGTTATTGGCGAATGTGAAGGATGGAGAGGGGGCTGTATTTCGAAGAAAAGGATACACCTAGACTACCCATGATACCCTTGTAATAATTCATGTTTCCCACTATCTATGTCCCTCTCAGTCTTGACCATCGTACGCCAGCCTTGGCTCCAGGGGGATAGATCATGGAAGGGTACCTATTTTTAACCCGAACGCGTACGCAATAATGGGAAATAAACTGTGAGAAAGAGAAAGCTTCTGCTTTTCGCTTCAACGTTCGTCCTGTCTCCAGCAACAACGTCTTGTTCAATGATCGACGCCAATTGCCTCATTTTTCTGATACTTGTCAAAACGTGGTGTCTCTTGGTATCGATCGATTTTTGTATGTTGCCAAGATCGTGCGTCAAGAGGGAAAGAGCTGAGAGCAAAAGATTTTTTGTGTATCTTTACCCCTGTTACCCTTTTTGCATCATGGCCAGGTGAACGGTTCTTGGCATTTTTTACTTATCCCTTGGTGTGACACAGAAATGCAAGAGAGGCATCGCTCTTGGCTTTTTTTGGCACGGACGTGTCCTTCTTCGATCGGTCGTCATTCTCGTAACATTGGTGACGACGGTTGCACGGAAGGAAGGGATCTCCGGCCCGGTGCCCAGTATATAAAGGAGCTGTTTCCCTTTTTTTTCTTCAACACAAACACAACAACAAAGATTCAACAAAGCACAGCTCATCAGCTCACTCTCAACTCTACAACTAAACTACACCAACAAACAACCCACCAACACAACAAACAAACATGACTACCTCAACCACCTCATTCATTTCGTTTTTCGGGGCCACAGGAGGATGCACAAACGCCTGCCTGGTCCACACTCTCAACGCTGGCTTTCACGCCACCGCCCTCGCTCGCACACCCTCCAAACTTACCGACATGCTCCTCGCCCAGGGAGTCGCCCAGTCCACCATTAACAGCCAGTTGACTATCGTCAAGGGCGACATTTCTGATATCCCTGCCATCAAGTCCGTCCTCACCAACAACTCCACCACCATCCAACTTGCCTCGCAGATCATCTCAGGTATCGGTGGTACTCCTCAGATGCAGATGTCTCTCCGTCGCCCCGTGACGATTGACAACCCGGAGATCTGCGCTACGGCGACCAAGAATATTGTCCAGGCCCTCCAGGAGATCTACGAGGCACAGCCTTTGACTGCCCAACACAAGCCCTCGATTACGGTCATCTCGACCACTGGCGTCTCGGACGTTAAGGAGGATGTTCCCTTTGGCTTCCAAACTTTGTACCACGTCGTTCTTGCCGACCCTCACAAGGACAAGAAAGAGATGGAACGTCTCGTCCTCGAGAACAGTGGATCTGGAAGAGCATTCCGCGGTGCAGTGATTGTTCGACCTAGTTTGTTGATGGGTGATCAGTCAGTGAAGGGTGGACAGGGGTGGGAGAAGTTGAAGGTTGGACATGAGGAGAAGCCTGCTGTTGGCTATACCGTTCATAGGGCGGATGTTGGAGAGTGGATCTTTGAGAAGGTTGTGAAGACTGGGGATTATGGTGAGAGTTTCTTTGGGCAAAAGGTTACTCTTACGAAGTAGATCCTTGGATCACACACGCTTCTAGCTATGATCTCTTTGTACTTTTTTTCAATACTTGTAACACTAGAAAAATAAACCTATGCATCCCACTCTCTGTAGCAATGGCCTGTTTTCATACCTTGTCTTGACGCGAACTCCTGGATTTTAGCTGGCGCTTGCCTGCTCAAAAGCGAGATCACCAAGAGCGCGTCGTTACTCTGACGATGAACTAATTCCGGTGACGTTTCATACCACCTTTGAGATCTGTGTCCCTGGATTTTGAATTTCCTTCTGTTAGCTTCCTTCCTCGCTCCAGGCGCTGAGTTATTACAACGCGCTGTCCTGGCTCTTGGAAATAAAAGAGACCACCATCACTTTCTGCTTCTTCTTCTTCAACCCATTTCCACACTTTCACACATCATGGTACGACCACTCAGTCTCATGCTCACAGGAGAGCAAAAGACAGAGGACAGCAACCCAATGGGATGCGTGTCCCCTTTTCAGGATGAACATCACCCTTGCAACAACTACACATTCCCACTACAGACAGCAACGGCATTCGAGAAGAAAATAAGGAGATCACCTCACGTTCCCCTGATCAGCTCAACACTTTTCACCCTCACCCATGGTTGGAATGTCAGCAACCTTGTTGCTTCATCACTGACATCTCTCTCGCTCCTCCCATCAACCATTCTAGTCTTTGGCCCCCGTTCAGATTTTCCAGGACAATGCGACCGAGGAGCGTGCTGAGAACGCTCGTTTGGTAAGTTCTCTCTCTTTCACTTGCTGCCGTTATCCTGTAACTGTTGCCTTGATCCACGTACCCCCCACTTAGACCAATGACGCTTACAATATACTTTTTTTGACATACTTCAACTACTATAGTCGTCGTTCATCGGTGCTATCGCTGTCGGCGATCTCGTCAAGAGCACCCTTGGACCCAAGGGCATGGTATGACCCTGTTTGTGGTGATTTGATGATTTGGAGTTGATCACAAGCGACACAACGTCGAACAACAGAAAACAACAGTTGGCGGCAAAGCAGCTCCGCGCAAGAGATCCAAAGCGCTCACAAACCATCTCTCTTCCTTCCCCCTTGCTCCTTACAAAATTCATAGGACAAGATCCTTCAGTCAGCATCAACAGGCGAGGTTATGGTCACCAACGACGGCGCCACCATTTTGAAGTCTATTGCTCTCGACAACGCCGCCGCCAAGGTCCTTGTCAACATTTCCAAAGTTCAGGACGATGAAGTCGGAGACGGTACTACCTCTGTCTGTGTCCTCGCCGCCGAGTTGTTGAGAGAGGCCGAGAAGTTGGTCAACCAAAAGATTCACCCCCAGACGATCATTGAGGGATTCCGGATTGCTAGCGCTGCTGCCTACAAGGCTCTTGAGGAGTCTGCTATCGACCATTCTCAAGATCCTGAAGTCTTCCGTGCCGATCTGATCAACATTGCCAAGACGACCTTGTCTTCCAAGGTCTTGTCGCAGGACAAGGAGTACTTTTCTAAGTTGGCTGTGGATGCTGTTTTGAGATTGAAGGGAAGCACCAACCTTGAGAACATTCAGATTATTAAGAAGGTCGGAGGTCGTCTTGCGGACTCTTACTTGGACGAGGGATTCATTCTGGACAAGAAGATTGGTGTCAACCAGCCCAAGCGCATCGAGAACGCCACCATCATGGTCGCCAACACCCGTATGTCTACTTTCGCTGTTGTCGCAGACTATCGCTCACTATGAGATTATTAGGTATGATAATGTTTTACTAACGTCCAACTTTGTTTACTTTTGAATCAATATAGCTATGGATACTGACAAGATCAAAATCTTTGGAGCTCGTATTCGTGTCGAGGGCACTGGAAAGCTGGAGGAGTTGGAGCGCGCTGAGCGTGAAAAGATGAAGGCCAAGGTTGAGAAGATCAAGGAGCACGGTATTACTTGCTTCGTCAACAGGCAGTTGATTTACAACTGGCCCGAGCAGCTCTTCGCTGACGCCGGTATCATGTCGATTGAGCACGCTGATTTCGATGGTGTTGAGCGTTTGGCCCTTGTCACTGGAGGAGAGATTACCTCGACCTTTGACCACCCTGAGCTCGTCCGTCTCGGACACTGCGATGTCATCGAGGAGGTTATCATTGGCGAGGACCGCGTAAGTTTTGGTGTCGAAGAGAAGACTTCATGAAGAATTTTTCACCTTTTGACCATTTCGATGCTCTTGGACACAGAATTAACACGATGGATCTTTTTTCTTAATCATGACCAATTAGTTGATCAAATTCTCGGGAGTTGCTGCTGGAGAGGCCTGCACGATTGTTCTTCGCGGAGCAACTCACCAGTTGTTGGATGAGTCTGAGCGTTCGCTCCACGATGCCCTCAGTGTCTTGTCGCAAACGACCCAGGAGCCCAGGACAGTTCTCGGAGGAGGATGCTCAGAGGTGTTGATGTCCAAGGCTGTCGATGAGGTTGCCGCCAAGACTGCCGGCAAGCAGCAAGCCGCCATTGAAGCCTTCTCGCGCGCTCTTCGTCAGATGCCTACGATCTTGGCCGATAACGGTGGTTATGATTCTGCTGACTTGGTCGCCAAGTTGAGAGCTTCGCACTATGAGGGTAACAAGACACATGGTTTGGACATGGAGCATGGCGCTGTCGGCGATATGCGTGAGTTGGGTATCACAGAGTCGTTCAAGTTGAAGAGGCAGGTGTTATTGTCGGCTTCTGAGGCTGCCGAGATGATCTTGAGGGTGGACGATATCATCCGTTGCGCACCAAGGTAAATTTGCAATTCTCGCTGGGATTTCTGTTGATTTTGAAAAATTGTAACGTTGGGGAAGCGGAATGTGTCTAACCGTTTTATGTTTGTCTGTTCGTTTGCATTGTGGGGAATTATAGACAGCGTCAAGGATAAATTTTGGGAGTGGATTAAGAATTACAGAAAGCAGGATAGACAGACAGACAGAATGCGACTCAGCAAGCATGCATCGCAGCACAATACAAAGGCACATGGGATCTCCACCGCCTCGGATTCCCAGACACTCAGTATCATTGAGGATAATATTAAAAACAAAATGCATCATTGGAATTCTTGTACAAAGAGGATGTACGTTTTTGTATTGGAAGAAAACAGGATATTTACACAGGCTGGGGGAGACAAGGGAGCAATAGAGAGAGATATATAGTAATAGGGTGCGTAAGAAGACGAAAAGAGCGAGAGAGATTTACTGTGTGGAATCGACAAAGACCGGGGGGGGGGGGGGGGGGATGCAGGATGATACCTTAGGGGTTGTTGTTAGAGGGACGGCATGATGCCCAGGTGGGGAATCCGCAGGCCGCCGAGATGATCAGGTAGGTCAACAACTACAAATCGTCCAGATGAAAGGGAGTGAGAAGGAGAGACGAGATATTAGCAAAGAGATAGAGCATGTGCCATGCATGGACACGGATCAAAATTAATTCAGTCTGTTCGCAACGAGATGATACTGTCGGAAAACTGCGATCCCACCCAATTGAGGGTAGGAAAGGAGAGGGAGAATTGCGACTTTGCTTGAACTTACAATGATGACCAAGACCAAGATGACCATCAACTTGGCGTTCTTCCACCACATCTTTTGCTATAATCGTCAAAATATAGGTACATGATAAATATCGAGTGAGTACGAAAAGTTTTTTACTCTTTCAAGATCCAAAAGTACAGTGCTCATTTTGGGGGAGAGAAAGGGGGGGGGTTTAACAAAACGACCGAAAAGCTGCGCTTTGGTCCTGTGTGTTTCTGGCTCTTCGTTTTTTTTTTGCTTTTGTTTACTTGTTTTGGTGCCGTTTTGTTGTTCTCACTAGCTTACCTTAAGTGCAGTGCTCCGCTTCTTGAATGCAAAAGCCTGCTGGTTCAAGTTATCGGTCTTGTCTACGAGCAGCTCAATGCGTTCTCCACGCTCCAGAACACGCTCTAAAAGAATACAGATAGGGGACAGTTGTGGAAAGGAGTAACGTTAACAACAGGTCAGCCAACGTTCAGACTCAATTGTCCAGTTATCCGTGTGTCCCGTCATGAGTGCGAAAGAGGGGGGGGGATAATGGTAGGCTGATCGCTAACAGTGAAGCGCGCGAATAAGATGATCCTCAAGTGAGGCAAGAAGAAAAGAGGGAAGTCTTGCTTACCGATGTTTTGAACCATGACATCCTTGACCTGCTCGATCTCTCCCTGAACCTGCTTGATCCTGTCTGCCTCTGGGTTAGTTGAAAAGTACTCCTACAAAAGACATATGTCAATCATGTAAAATGAGAGTAGTAGACAGAGTTAGACCCATTGTTCTCCATCCTTTCTATTCCTTCCATCTGCATGCAACCATTTCCTTGCCACTTTCCCGTCGACGGGAAACATTAACAAAAAAAACCAAGAGATCGTGTGTGTGGGTATGCATTAATGAAAGTATTGCATGGAAGATATCTTACCATCTGCTTGGCAATGGTCTTGGAGAACTCGTTCATGCCATAAGGGACCAAAGAGTTCAAGGCACGCTCACGTCCATACTGAGTCAAGAATTTTTCTTTGATGTCCTGCAAGAATGCAAAGGGGATCCGACGACCAAAGGAATCGTCGGCCATGCACATGTAGGTCAATCCATCCTCGCAGATGTAGTGGAACAGATATCTATGTGTTATTGTTGATTTGGTTAATTTATGCCATGAAATATGTTGGGTTGAGTCCAATAGTGGGAGGGTAGGGTTGATGGCAAAAGAAAAGACATGGGCATAAAAATAACGCAGGGGTGTTAGAATGAATGATAGGGATTGTTTGTTGTTGAGATTGAGAACACAGACAGAGTCAGTGAAAAAGAAGGAGGGGAAGCATTAATCCAAATGCAGGGTGGAACAACAAAGCACAAACAAAACGCCCACGCCCACGATCAGGGTCATGGCCCACGCTTTTTACCACAGAAGAATTATTATGGCATTGGACAAGAGTGTAAAAGTGACATATGATGTCAATTCTTCTTTCCTGAAAAATATTGGCCCAGAGTGAAGGGGGAAAGGACCGGCCGTTGTTGGTTGTGTATTTATTACCTGTCGTAGACGTAGGTCAGCTTGGAGTTGTTGGGAGGGATCTTTTCCAGGATGGCTTCCGTAACTAAGTAGTGAAAGTGTCAAGGGAAGCATGTCAGTGTCGAGTTGAGTAGCTTCAGTGCCTACTTATCACGGAGCAAGGAGGTGCAGGGACATAAAAGTATGCCAAGACAAAAAAAAAAAAAAAAAAAAAAAAAAAAAAAGACTGAGAGAGAAGAAGAGGGCGTACCGGTTGTGAAGTTTCCAGATGAGTTCGTGTATTCAGCGAGGATGAGGCTTCTCCTTGCGACGAGAGCGTAGATAATAGACATGGTTGTGTTAATGGATGAATGTAGTTGAAATGGTCGGGGTAAGGTGCAAGCGATGGTACGTCAGAAGGTAGTGTAGTAGTGTGAAAGAAGTGGAAGAAAAGAGAAGAGAAGTGTTCTGTCGGAGTGTGGACCCCGCACGGGAAATAAATGAAAAAAAAAAAAAAAAAAAAAAAAAATGGCCGTGACTTTCTTTTGATCAAGAGGGGACGGTTGGCGGTGAAGGCTGAAGGAGAAATGGAACGAACAGCGCCTTCTTTTTTCTTCTTTTTGTTCTTCTTCTATTATCCACATTTCCACTCACCCCTGCCCCTTCTCTCACTTCATCACCATCCACACACTCTCACCTAAACTGCTTCGCTGTTGACTGTACACTTTATTATTATGAAAATGAAAAAAGAAAAAGAAAAAAAGAAAAGAAAGGAAAGAAAGGGAAAGAGGCAATAGTAATACAAAGGAGCACAGGAAGCAAGGAACCACAGAGACAGACTGGACTACAAAAAACGGGACAGCAAACCCAGCCCAAAGTCATTCTCAGACGTTATCCACCAAGAAACCCTTGGTTCTTTACGCTTCACCAGGAACCCTGGCCTTGCAAGCAACAATCTTGACCTTGTCGGCCGTCACAGAGTCATGTTCGAAACGGAAGGTTGGGTTCGACAACACAAAAGTCCACACATCGTCCAACGACCGATAGTTGTCCAAGTGGGCCTATGCATTTTCAAGGAGGAGAGAGAGAAGTGGAGGACAAAACAATAAGGAATTTGAACAGTACACAAAAAAACAAGGGGGGATATCGTGCACACACAGACATAGCAGATCAGACATAGTGTCTTTCGCTTACCCTGAAGTTGGCACGGTTACGCACACGGCTGCTCAGTGCATCTGCGATACTCATATCGAACTAATACCGTCATCAGAGAACAAGATATACGTGAGCTATCTCTTCCTTATGCTGGAGTGTCTCAACAACAAGGAGAAGTAGAAGAAGGGCTTATTGTCTGTACCTGGGCGAGGACACGCATGGCGAGCTGGGGGTTGATGTGTCCCGACTGGATCAATTCGTCCAGCGAGTCGATGAGGGCGAGTCCAATGCTATTATTTTTTTACCATTCAAGAGAGTAGATAGCTCTTGTTTAAGCAAAAGCACATGATAAACCATGGAATAAACAATGACCATGACAGACCCCTTTGGCTTCCTAACCTGGACTTTCTGTAGTGCTCGTAGTACTGCGACATGGTAAGGAAGAAAGAGATGGAATGATGCCCATCGCCATGATCCCCTCTGCTGGCTATTTATTGCTGCCCTTTGATGCACGTGACTACAAGCCACCATCCATCATCATCAATGTCCGGAGAACAGTCCCTCCCCTCACACCTTAAATGAAAAATGACTCTTTGCTGCCGGTTTTTTTTTTGTCCTTCTTGCTCCCCACTCTTCACACTTCCCCACCTTTATACCTTAACCGCTACCTTCCCTCCTTTCCTCTCTCTCCTTCTCGTGTCGAGTTTCTCTCCTCTCTCTCTCTTTCACTCCACTCTTTACTTTTCCTTTACTTCCTCTACATTCTACACCATGCGCAACATCGTCGTGCTCAGTGGTAAACTAACCATGGCCACACTTTGATCAACTCGAGCAAAGAAAATTTTTTAGTTGTTTTGTCTGCTGTTTGTTTGTGCAAACCCACGGAGCAGAGCCTTGTTTTGGTTCACCTACCTCTCTTTTCCTTCTTGGAGAGGATGCATCCCCTGAGACATAATATATCTCTCTCCTGCCTCGCCTGCCCTCGGGTTCAACCGCAAGGAAAAACAAAAGATGGAAAGAGGGAAGGAGGGCAAGAGGGAAAGATGGAAAACAAAAAAAGAAGAGTGTCGCCTGAGAGTCCTCCTCCTCACTCGTCTCTACTCTCTTCTTGCTTCCCCTTCTCTTTTCATTCTCGCTCCCCATCGATACCGACACCCGCCTCGGACGATCTCCCATCCTATAGGCAGCTCGCACCCTGCTTTGGTCGACCAGATCTGTGCCCGCCTCGGTGTCTCCCCCGGCCAGGTCAAGCTGTCAAAGTTCGCAAACAAGGAGACCAATGTTGAGATCGGTGACAGTGTCCGTAACAAGGATGTCTTCATCATCCAGTCTGGATGCGGCGCCGTCAACGATAACTTGATGGAGTTGCTCATCATGCTCGGTAAGTACTCCTATCTCTACTTATGTATCCGTGTTCAGTATCCAATTACTGCATTTCAATGATCCACTGTGTTCAATGACGCATGGTCGCCCCTCCCTTCCTTTCTCTCCCTTCCCCGCATGCACGGATGAAAACGAACGAATGGCTACTTTTATAATCGCTTCGACTTTCTTCCTTCCCCCCACTGCTCTCTTTGTCGAACCTAACGAATGGCTTCATTGATCACCCATACTCATTATCATCCTGTCTTTTGTCCTCGTGTACCATCATAGCTGCTTGCAAGACCGCCAGTGCTCGCCGCATCACAGCTGTCATCCCCTGCTTCCCCTATGCCCGTCAGCCCGATGCTCCTTACAAGAAGAACGGCATGCCCCTCTCGCGCGTCCCTCCTAATGTCTTCTTTGGATACACCGGAGCCAGCACCCCCTTTTCCTTGCCCGTCACCCCTGCAGGCACTCCCCTCCAGACCCCCAGCTTGGATCGCATCGACCGCAAGAACCCCTTCGACAAGATGTTTGATTCCACCAACGAGTCCAACTCGGACATCGAATCCGCCGCGACTTCGCCCACCCTCTCACCCGCAGGAGGCGCTAATGGAGTCGCCCCTGCCATGTCTGGCTTAAGAATCGAGGGAGAGGTCACCAAGCCTCGTCTTCTCGCCCCTCGTGGAATTCGCCCTCAGGCCTTGTCCCAGCCCTCGCACTTGCTCCTCCCCACCACCAACGGCAACCCCTCCGTCATGAACCCCCAGAACTGTGTCACTAGCGATCAGGTCAATCCCCACAAGGGCGGATACAAGCACTGGGTTGCTCGCTCCGGTACCTTGATCGCCAACCTCTTGGTCACTGCCGGTAAGGACTCCTGCAATGTGGTGACTTTGGCGACTATGGTTTGCTGTTCTTTTTCATTGTAAGCCTTGTTCTAACCTCAGGTTGCAATCAATCAAAATAGGTGCTGATCATATTATCACCATGGACTTGCACGACCCTCAGTTCCAGGGCTTCTTTGATATCCCCGTCGACAACTTGTACGGACAGCCTTTGATGGTCAAATACATTCGCGACAAGATCCCCAATTGGGAGGACGCCGTCGTTGTCTCGCCCGATGCCGGTGGAGCCAAGCGTGCGACCGTCATTGCCGACAAGCTGGGCATGGAGTTTGCTTTGATTCATAAGGAGCGTCGTCAAATCCAGGCTCCTCACAAGTCGGACATGATGTTGGTCGGAGATGTCAAGGACAAGGTCTGCATCTTGGTCGATGATATCGCCGATACCTCGTTTACGATCACCAAGGCGGCCAAGGTCCTTCAGCAGAACGGAGCACAAAAGATCTATGCCATCATCACCCACGCCATCATGTCTGGAGACGCCATCACCAGGATCCAGAACTCGTGCATTGACCAGGTCATTGTCAGTAACAGTATCCCCCAGGAGGAGCATTTGGCTGGCTGCCCCAAGATGAAGGTCTTCAACGTCGCTCCTATCTTTGCTGAGGCCATCCGCAGGATACATAACGGCGAGAGTGTCAGCATGTTGTTTGATGTCATGGATTTGATCTAGAGAGAGAAGCGCGACCTCCTCTAGAACCTACACTACTTTACTTTTTTGTTTTTTTGTTTCGACATTCACCCGCATCCCATTCTTCACTCACATACTCTCACACACACTCTAACACACACGTACACAATTGCATATCATATAAAAAAAAGAACCCGCTCCACTCTGATACAAACACATATGAACGAATTCTATTACTATGTCGATGACTTATCTTTTCGAAACTGTCTCTATCGAGAGGTTTACACTTCAAGACTTTACAAGTAAGTTGGAAGACATCTCAATACTCACGCAGCCCATGCATCTTCAGAACATCTTCTGTTGCTTGCTTATGGCTCCTCTTGGCTGCTTCGATATGATACCCCATCGCAAACCTACCAACACCCAAGCCCATATCGTGAAACACCGCGATCGCATAATACGCATCTGCAGATCCCTTCCTGCTCGCCTTCGTGTATTGCTGCAGAGCTTCTGAATCCTGAGGGACACCGCGCCGCTCCTCGTATAGAGTTTCTTAGATCAAGCATGGCGATCGTATCCCCTACTTGGCAGTCTCCCTGTACCATTCTGTACCTTGGGCGGGATCTTCGTTCGAGACCACCCTGATCGATCTCGTAAAAGCATCCGACTATTCGTTGTACTTCCGAATACCACTTCTCGGCTCCCCTGCGGAACCATTCTAAAGCCTTGACGTGGCCCTGCTCAACCTACCCCCCGTCGTCGTTGCCGAGTTAACAGATGTCGCCAATTTTAGCCTCTCTCAGCCCTTCCTCGTTCTCGCCCCCATCTCCTCAACAGCCGACAGCCGCCTCCTTCGAGAATTAAGGATGAAGAGAGATGTTTATCATGCGTGCTACGCGTGCGTTCTACGAGTTCAACTTTTTCTCTGTCGCTGCCTTCGTCGTTGTTGAACTGCTTGTATCAGCTCTTGCTCTCTTTGCTGCCGTTCCTCTTCTTGTCGTTGTAATTCGTGCTGTTGTTCTTCTGGCGATAGTTCCTGAAAAAAAATCTTATCAATTCCATGGAGGCATAACCAAGCATCGTCTTCACCGCCCTCCCCCGCCTTCAGATACCACTCCTTGGCCTTCTTATAATCCCGTGAAACTCTCTCGCATCCACTGCAATACATCTCTGCAACGAGAAGTTGCGCGGTCGCGTTTCCTTGCACTGCAGCTTTCATGAACCACACGAACGCCTGCAACTCATCCTTTAGAACTCCGCCCCATCCACTGCAGTAAAATTCACCCACCTGTGTTTGGGCAACAGGGTTTCCGCCTTCGGCGGCCTTGAGATACCACTCGAACGACTTTGACTGGTCCTTCTCTGGCACGCCCCCCGAGCCGTTCCAGTACCACTCCCCAAGAATCGTCTGCGCTGGCGAATATCCTGTTTCGGCTGCCTTGAGGTACCATTCGAACGCCTTTTTGAGATCCACCGGACGTCCGAGACCCTTTTCGTACAAATGACCTATAGCGCACTGAGCCCCGAGATGTCCTTGCTTGGCCGCCTTGAGGTACCACTCCTTAGCTTGGATGTAGTCGGGATTGAGCCAACATTCGTACTGACGTCCTGTTTCATACTGCGCCACGAGGTTTCCTTGCTCGGCAAGCATTCGGGTCAACGTATCGCCTCCGTACACAGAATTTCTGCTGAAAGCCAGGCCTTCCACGATGACCTCCTTTTGAGGTGGTTCCTCAGTCGTCGAATCCTGAGGACGCCTTGGAGCGCCGTCGACTAATGAAGAGTCTCCAGCAACAATGTCCAGGACCGCATTAGTTATGGCGGTAATACGAGGTGGGTCCTGACTATTATTTAAGCACAACACGAAAATATCAAATGGTGAGGCAGAGTTGTCAATACAACGACTAAAAATGTGAAAGTACCAGACAGTAACGCACACACATACATCCTCAAACACTTCACCCGATTCAAACCCATGCTCCCAGATATAGTCATACTTGTAGAGATTACCCTCACCATTCCGAGGTCGCAACACAGGACTAGTGTCGCTGACAAGACTGTCGGGGTGAAGTTGAGGTCCACGAGCCGAAACGTTTGGTCGGTCAATGTGGGTATAGTCCTCGATTGCCACCAGTTCGTCTCCATAGGCAGGACTCCTTCCGAGGGCTGCAGTGCTAGACATTTCGATACGTGTGCTGCTGCTTTTGTCAATTGCCGTTCCAGCACCTCCATATGCTGCATTCCTCCTTACTGAAAAGTTGCTGGGTGGGTCGATGTGGTTGTAGTTTTCCAGAGCTGCTAACTCGTCTCCATATGCTGGATTTCTCCTGACTGTCGAGACTGGGGCTGCTGTGGTAACAGCAGCGTCCTTGCTCTGGAGTGTCTTGGAAGGTCCCTGTTCTGCGTCCTGAGTCAAATCGTTATGCACAATGACATCCAGAGTGACGTTCGGTATGGCAGCAATACGTGGCGGGTCAAGACTACCATTCAACAAGAATAGCAAAAGTTGTTAGGACAAGAGGAAACTTGAATTAGATTTTGCAAACACATATGGGTAAAGAAGTAAAAAAAATGTCCTACTCCTTGAAGTCGCTCCCTTTCATGAAAGGGATGATTCGTTTTCCTCGTTGAAGGTAAAGGGCGTCAGGGAATACCCGCAGAACGTCACCCCAGAGGACGATCGGTTTTCCTGACGAAGGGTCCTGATGGCTAGTGATGTGTGCTGTCCTGTTCTTGCTAGCCTGTCGGATGACTTGGACATCGTCCTGGTCGTCTTCGGCCGAATGCAACATGAGGGGGGGTATGCGATGTCAATGGTGGGTATATGTTGCTGATGAAGGCGAGGTCTTTTGGCGTGAGAAAAATAAAAGAGGAAGAAGAGGCGAATACTCTTGGCGCCAACCATGTGGCTTGCTGAACCTTTTTTTTTTGTTCTTTGTTCGTTATCAAAGTCTAAGCACAGCATTACAGTGTTCCATCACAGCACAACCTTTTTGGTCTTACTTTTCGATCTCAGTTTGATCAGCAAGGAACGATCCAGTTACATCGCTTAGCGCCGCTGGTCCCCTTCGCCCTTTTGGTGCTTCCTAGAACCCGTCAAACCAATCATATAACTCTTCAAGGTGGCAATTTTATTTCGAACTATGCAAACAACTTTCCAACTTTGCTCCACAAGGATGCAGGCGGCTGTGGCTGTAGTTGAGGGTTGCCCTGCAAGAACTTTTTGACCTCCAGCAAGTTCTCCTTAGCATCCGCATGGCCCTGCTCCGCCGCCTTACTATACCAGTCTCTCGCCATCGAGAAACTTTGTGGAACGCCCTGACCGTAACAATACAAGTCACCGATCTTGAACTGCGCGTCGTCATAACCTTGTTCTGCCGCCTTCACGTACCATTTCATGGCGGTCAAGTAGTTCTGACGAACACCGCCTCCACCTTCATACAGCATACCGACCCCAACTTGCGCCTCTGCATGGTCATATCCATTGGCCGCCTTCATGAACCACTCCATTGACTTAGAGTAATCTTGAGTAGTACCGTGTCCGTCCTTGTACATGAGTCCAAGGCTGGTCTGACCTTTGGGGTTCCCTTGCTCTGCTGATTTTATGAACCACTCCAGAGCCGTTGTAAAGTCCTGTGTTACGCTGTCGCCAAGACCAGCCTTGTAAATAACACCGAGGTCGTTTTGGGCGTCACTGCTTCCACCCTCGGCCGCCTTTTTATACCATCCTACCGCGAGCTCTTGGTTCTGAGGAACACCCAAACCACGAGAGAGCATGACTCCGACTCTGTACTGGCCATCTGCGTTTCCTTGCTCTGCAGCCCTACGGTACCAATGCACCGCCTCTCCGAGATTTTTCTCCGCTCCTCCACTTCCTTCCTGATACAACATTCCCAATTTGACTTGTGCAGCGGCATCGTCGTTCCTGGCATTATAGAGCGTCTGTGCGAAATCGTCCAGCTGCACTTGAGGCGAACGCTTGCTGGCGACGGGCCATCTTGATGATGCCTTAGAAGTATGATCGTCGGAAACAAATTGAGCTGCACCAGACCGTTGGACGACCGTGGCCGGGTTTTCCATATGGCTGTAGTTTTCCATCGCGGTCTCTGTTTGTCCTTCGGTGAGATACCTGGGGATAGCTTTGTCTTCGACCTCTGGCCACCGAGATTTCTTGTGAGTTGTGTTGGTGCCAGCCTTAGGGTCTAGCTCAACGGACGGCTCCTCGACGATTGCTTCCAGAATGACACCCGGCACAGCCGCAATCCGTCGAGGCTCAAGACTATTTTTGAAGCCAATGGACGACAAAAAATTACATGTTAATTTTCTAGATAAAATAGACCCCCCCCCCCCCCCCCCCCCGAAACAAAAATATTCATGTTTTCTACGTCGTCTGTTTTTTTTTGAGTCACTTTTTTACGTTTCAGAGTCAGGGCCCTTCAAGAATGGAAGTTTGCTAGTCGGATCAATATTATGTTGGAGATAGAGGATCTCAGGAAACGCCAGACAAACTTCGTGCCAGAGGAACACTTCCTTCCCTGTCACGGAATCCTGATAGATAGTGAGAGTGATGACTATTTCCTCGAAGGCTAGGCGAACTTCCTGCAGTTTGTCCGAGGGCTGTAGTGTTGTCATTTTGTGGATGGGATGAGAGACTGGTGCAAAAAAAGAATGGAACTGTGAACGAGGAGAAAAGGTTGAAGAGAGGGGAAGAGACGCCAAAGAAAGTGATGGGAAGAGAAGAAAAAAAAGGGAGGGGAGGCGTTCAGGAAGAAGGGAAAGGTAGTTCTACCGTTTGTGCTCGAAGAAAGTGAAGATATTTCTTAGAAGTTAGCCCACGAACAAAAATAAACTGAGAGCCTGTGGACGGCGAGTGAGTGGCGATGTATGTGGCAGGACACGAAAGACCATCCAGAGTCGAAAAAAAAAAAAAAAAAAAAAAAAAAAAGTTAAAGGCCCAAGTCCGACTAAAAGGTTTCCTTTTTGGCAAGCTGGGGAGATGTAGTTGGAATGTTAAGGAACTCGAGACTATACAGAAAGTATTTTTTGCGAACTAGCCTAGCCGAAAAAGCTTTTAAGAATATCACCAAACGAAATCTGAATCTGTTGCGGTTGCGCTCGCCGCCGTCGTTGTCTTGGTTCCGGCTGCAGCTGAAGTTCTTCGCTATCCGGGATACTGTTGTTGAATTCGTTGGTTTGATCCCGAGCATTTTCGCTGCGTCTTCTCACTGCCTCCTCATACCACATCAAGGCCTTCCCCTCATCAATCGACACGCCCCTTTCACGCCAATACATCTTGCCAAGCTTTATCTGCGCAGACCTAGAACCCTGCTCTGCGGCCGTGAGGTACCAATACTGGGCCTTTGAGTAATCCCTTGGAACTTCCAAAGTGCCGCCATCGTAATATTCGCCGAGAGCTAACTGGGCATCTGGATGTCCTTGTTCGGCGGCCAAGAGGTACCATTTGAACGCCTCCGATGAGTCTCGAGGAACGCCTCTGCCACGAGCGTATCGATCTCCGAGCTCCTTCTGCGAGCGAAGATGGCCCCTTTTTCCTGCCAAGATGTACCACTCTACAGCCTTCGACTCATCCTTGGGAACACCCCGACCAAACTCGTACAATTGACCAATATTATAGGCAGCCTCAGAGTTTCCTTGCTCAGCTTCCTTGAGATAAGATTCCATGGCTGGACCATAATCCTTCCGCATACCGCCTATTCCACTCCCATGGTACACGTCTAGGAGCACGACATTATTATGTGGTTTGACAACAGTTGGATCCTGCTTTGACAAAGTAGGCCCCGTATCGCTGTCGTCCTTGTCATTTGTCAACCCCTGTCGTATCGTCTCGGTCTTTGGGGTGTCATGTTGAGGCGATTCATTGCCGCAGTTTAGAGCCTCTTTGGGATGGAACTGAGGCCCGCGAGCCAACGTGCTTGGTATATCAATGTGATTGCAGTTCTCCAGGGCTGTCGACTTATCTCCGTATGCTGGATTTCTCGCAACTGCTGCATCGCGAGGCTTGTCTATATGAGTGCTGCTGCTGCTGCTGTCAATTGCTGCTCCGGCGACCCCATAAGCTGAATTCCTTTCTACTACAATGTTGCTGGGTGGGTCGATATGGTTGTAGTTTTCCAGAGCCGCCAATTCGTCTCCGTAGGCCGGGTTTCTTTTGACAGTCGAAGTGGCAGCGGCGATGGAAATAGCAGGCATGGGTTGGGGTGGTGCCTCTACATGTGTTGTTGTAGCGCCCTCCTGTTGTTGCCCAGCAGCATCCTGTTTCAATTCGTCTTTAACGATAACGTCTAGGACAGCGCCTGGGATTGCAGCGATGCGAGGTGGCCGAAGACTGTTATTAACAACAACAATATATTTGTTAACAAGGGACCTAAAAAAAAAAAAAAAAAAAAAAAAAGAAAGCGAGAAAAACAAACAGTTGAGAGAGTCGGTAGATACTCACTCTTCAAAGTCAGCTCCTTTCAGAAACGGGAGCACACGTTTCCCACGTTGGAGATAGAGGGCGTCTGGGAACACTCTCAAGACGTCATTCCAGAGTACAATGATCTTTCCTGACGAAGGGTCCTGATGAGTGGTGATGTGGACGGTCCTGTCCTGGCTGGTGAGTCGAAAGGCCTGGACATCATCATCGTCTTCGTCCGAGGGTTGCATGAGTAAAGTGAGAGATGATTGCAGAGTATGGGTAAGGGTGTATCGTGCCGCAGAGAGAGAAGGTTATGTCGGTGTTGATGGACGGTGCGGGCAAGGGTTCAAAAAAAGCAAAAGCGAAAAAAAGGAGTAAAGCTGAATCGGTCGTGGCTTGTTTTATTCTTCACCGTGGACCGCACCATGTCGCGTTGAAAAAATCCAGGCACACCAAATTTGTACCTGAGTTCTCGCGTTAGTCTGTTTTTTTATCACTGGTCAAACCTACTTCGTCTCACATTCTCATTTCGCGCTCAGATGCCTATCAGTTGGAAGAAGCAACAAAGGCAAAGGCGCCTTTTACTTGAATCAAGTTTCCTATAATTCAGTGATCTGCCTTTTTATGGTCTTCCTTCTTCCTGTTCAGCGTGAAATCAAAGGGTGAAAATCGTATAATAATCCTTTATTTTCAATAAACCAAGGTGAAGTAAAATGTTTATCAAGGCGTGTGTTGCGGGCTATGCTGCGAGTTCGAGCTGTTGCCCTGCTGCTGTTCTCGTCGGTGTTGAACTTTTTGTCGCAGTTGCTCTTGTAGCTGTCGTTCTCGTTTTTGTAATAGTAATTCTTGCTGTTGTTGTTCCGGCGATAGTTCCTGAAAAAAAATTTGCTTATCAATTCCATTGAGGCAATACCAAGCATCAGTTTGTCCGTTCCTTCCCGCCTTCAGATACCACTCCTTGGCCTTCTTATAATCCCGTGGAACTCCCTCGCATCCACTACAATACAACTCTGCAACAATAAGCTGCGCGGACGAGTTTTCTTGCACTGCTGACTTCATGAACCACACGAACGCCTTCAACTCATCCTTCAGAACTCCGCCCCATCCATTAAAGTATAACTCTCCCACTTGTTTTTGGGCTAATGAGTCTCCTCCCTCTGCAGCCTTAAGATACCACTCGAACGCCTTTGACTCATCGCTCCCTGGTACGCCTTCCGAACCGTCCCAGTACCACTTCCCAAGAATTGTCTGCGCTGGTGCATATCCTCCTTCAGCTGCCTTTAGGTACCATTCGAACGCCTTTTTGAGATCAACCGGACGTTCGAGACCGTCTTCGTACATTCGGCCTATTTCGCGCTGAGCCTTGACGTGTCCCTGTTTGGCCGCTTGGAGGTACCATTCCATAGCTTGGGCATAACCATTTGAAATAATATTTTGCCCAAGTTCGTCGAACTGATGTACGACGTACTGATATCCTGTTAGGTACTGCGCCTCGGCGTCCCCTTCCTCGGCAAGCTTTTGGATATCTGCGGCCGAGAGAGAGTCATAGTCGAAAGGAAGTCGCAACAAAGGACTAGTGTCATTGCCAAGACTGTCGGGGTAGAGTTGAGGTCCACGAGCCAAAAGGTTTGGTCTGTCAATGTGGGTATAGTTCTCCATTGCCGCCAGTTCGTCTCCTTCGACAGGGTTTCTCCTGACAGACAAGTCGATTACAGTGTCTTCTTTCTCATATGATTCCTCAGTCGTCGAATCCTGAGGGCGCCTTGGAGCGCTGTCGACTGGCGAAGAGTCTTCAACAACAATGTCCAGGATCGCATCAGGTATGGCGGCGATACGAGGTGGGTCCAGACTATTATTTTTTTAGCACCAGGGTGAAAATATTAATGGCGAAGCAAAAAGTTGTCAATACAATGAAAAAAAATACCCACAGTATTAAGTACACACAGAGCTCATGGATTAAGAAAATATTCATACTCCTTGAAGTCGCTACCCTTCATGAAAGGGAGGACCCTTTGTCCGTGTTGGAGGTAGAGAGCGTCACGGAAGACTCTCAGAACATCACTCCAGATGACAATGGCTTTTCCTGAAGATGGGTCTTGGTGAGTGGTAATGCGAACGGTCTTGTTCTTGTTAGCCTGTCGAATGATTTGAACTCCGATGTCCTGATGATCATTGCTTGAATGCACCATAGCGTGATGTTGTGTTGTCTTGCAAAAGTAGAAAGATGAGAAAGTGGGCAGGTGTTGGCAAGAAGTGGGTTGGATGCCTGAAAAAAAAAAAAAAAAAAAAAAAAAAAAAAAAAGATTTGGATACCATCGAGGGATCATACGATTGTGCGTCTGCACCATTTGGATAGAGTGGCTTTTTGTACATGCAAGCATGCGCCGTCTTTTTTTTTTTTTTTTTTTTTTTTTTTGAGGAATTTCTGGTGCAACTTTTTTTTTCTTTGTTCATGGCTGATCAACCTTCTTGGTCCTACTTTTCGCGCTCATGTTGTTTTCCGAGCCAATGCACGCAGTAAATATGGATCACAATAGCTGTGATAAATATGAGTGAACAAGGAAAAAAAAAATGTACCTGAAATTCGTTCGAATGCTTTCTTGTACAGTACAAAACGCCACACTGTCCAATTGGCGCAGACATACAACCATTTGATATGACACCGTCCTCGTTGTTTCCCTACTCCTCGTTTCTCTCGAATTCTTCCCACACAACGTCGCCGACACCCCGTACTCTTTTTCAACATCTACATCACTCTTACTCACTGTAACACCATATACCGATGCGGCCTTCCGACGAGGACGATGATGTCCAGGTCATTCGACTCGCCAGCAGTGACAAAACTGCCCACATCACCACCCATCAGGACCGTTGGTCGGGAACCATCGTCCTCTGGAATGACGTCTTGAGGGTGTTTCCAGGCGCCCTCTATCTCCAACGTGGGCAACGTGTGCTCCCGTTTCTGAAAGGAGCTGACTTTGAAGAGTGAGTATTCTACCGTCTTTCAAACTGTCTGGTTTTGTCTCCCCTTTTTTTTTGTCCAGTGCTAAAGAATCCGTTGTTGTTGTTAATAACAGTCTTCGGCCACCTCGTATCGCTGCAATCCCGGGCGCTGTTTTGGACGTTGTTGTCAAAGACGAAATGAAGCTGGATACTGCTGGGCGACTACAGGAGGGCGCTACAACGACGCGTGAGGAGACACCACCCCAATCTAAATCTACTGTCACTTTCGCCACTGCCACTTCGACTATCAAGAGGAACCCCGCCTACGGAGACGAATTGGCGGCCCTAGAAAACTACAACCATATCGACCCACCCAGCGACTTTGCAGTAAGAAGGATTGCAGCATATGGAGGCTCTGGAACGGCAGTGGACAACAACAGCAGCATTCATAGCGACAGGCCTCCTACTGCACCAGTCAGGAGGAACCCAGCATATGGAGACGAATTGGTCGCTCTAGAGAACTACAGTCATATCGATTAACCAAATACTTCTGCTCGTGGACCCCAGCTCATTCCAGAGAGCCTTAGCAATGCCTCCCAAGTTGCAGCCAGCACACAGGACAGTATGAACAAAAATGACCTCGGAAAAGTTCAACATCATTCCTATTTCCCTGCTACTCAGTCCCAAGACAATAATAACTTGAGCTCAGTTGTGGTGGCAGAACCACCGAACTCTCCCTACAAGGGCCATGCATTGTTTTCCTACAAGGCCCGTGCATTGTATTCCTACAAGGCCAACCCTGAGGATCCTAACGAGCTGGGATTCATCAAGGGCGAGGTTCTGGACATTGTTGACCCCAAGTTCAGGTGGTGGATGGCTCGCAAGCAGGACGGGACCATCGGTATGGCACCTAGCAACTACCTCCAGCTTATTTAAGTCTATCGATGGTGTTTTTTTGCCGCTCGTAGCATAGTACGCAAAGTACAGATTGATAAACAATTCTCTTCATCATCGTTTACTTGAGAACAAGGAGTTATTATACGTTCTTTTCCCAAGTTGGAGAGGAAGAACGAAGTTCATAGAAAAGGCAGATGACTGAACTTCAGTAGACTTGATTCAAGTAGAGGTCGCCATTCTGCCTTCGTCGCTTCCTCCAACTGATAACAAGAGAAAATAATTGGACAACTTATTGTGAAGGGTTATTAAAGTTAGTCAAGAATATTTATTCTTGAGGTCTTTGAGGCGCTTTACAGCGCTAGCGCTTCCCTTGTCCGCAGCCTTAGAATACCACTCCATGGCCTTCACATGGTCCTTAGGAGCGCCACGACCAACCTCATACATTTCACCTGATTCAAACTCACGGTCCCACAGTTCCTGTTCAGCTGCCCTCCTGGCCCATTCGAGCGCCTTCGTATCGTCTCGTGGAACACCACCATGTCCATTAGCATAAAACGCGCTCACTTGTTTCTGGGAAAATAGACTTCCACCTTCTGCGGCCTTTAGGTACCACTCGAACGCCATTTTGATGTCAACCGGACGTCCGAGACCATTTTCGTACAACCGACCTATTTCGCACTGAGCTTTGACGTGTCCCTGCTTGGCTGCTCGGAGGTACCATTCCATAGCTTGGACATAACCGTTTGATGTAGGATTTGGCCCACCGTATTCGCGTCCCGTTTGGTACTGCGTCTCGGCGTCCTCTTCTTCGGCAAGCGTTTCGATCGTTGCGCCTTGTTGCCCGATCTTGGTGCTCCAGTGCACATCATCTGCGACCGAGAGATACTCATAGTCGAAGACAATACCCTCACGGTTCCGAGGGCGCAACATAGGACTAGAGTTATTGTCAACCCTATCGGGATAAAATTGAGGTCCACGAGCCAAAAAGTTTGGTCTGTCCATATGGGTATAGTTCTCCATGGCTGCCATTTCGTCTCCTTCAACAGGGTTTCTCCTGACAGATAGGTCGATAAATGTATCTTCCATCTCATATGGATCCTGAATCATCGGATCC
Source organism: Linnemannia elongata (assembly GCA_036320915.1). Lineage (NCBI taxonomy): Eukaryota > Fungi > Mortierellomycota > Mortierellomycetes > Mortierellales > Mortierellaceae > Linnemannia > Linnemannia elongata. The sequence goes on along the minus strand of JAXBDG010000011.1, from coordinate 494,847 downwards.
TGTGGAGGCCAGGTATCGTCATCGACCAGTGGACAGCCTTCAATAACAATGTCTAAAATGGCACTAGGGATAGCAGCAATCCGAGGTGGATCCAGACTATTTTTTTTTTTTTTTTTTTTGCACAATGGGGAAATAGCAAAAAGTAGAGGTGTCAGCACAACAAAGACGGGGAGGGGAGGGGGGGGGGGGGGGGGGGGGGGTTGGAAATCACCCGAACAGCGGCATGCATACCACGCGCAGCTCAAAAAGATCATGAAACGTAACATACTCTTTGAAGTCGTTGCCTTTCATAAACGGGAGAACCCTCTGTCCGTGTTGGAGGTAGAGAGCGCTACGAAAAACTTGAAGGATATCAGCCCAGAGGACTATATGTTTTCCGGAAGACGGATCCTGGTGTGTTGTGATGTGAACTGTCCTGCTGTTGCTGCCGACTAGACGAATGACTTGAATGCCGGGATCTTGATGCTCATCAAGTGATTGCACCATGGTTATATTTTTCGTGTGAGGCAAGGGGTGAATATGTGTTGCTCTGCGAAGGTAGAAAGAAGAGAGGGTGACGCAGGTATTGGCGAAAAGTGAGTTGTTGAGAATGTAGGAAGAAAAAAAAAAAAAAAAAAAAAAAAAAAAAGGATGATAGCCTAGATATAAACTTGGTGAACAAATAGTTGCATGTGTGCGCCATTCCATTCTGATAAATGTGTCATTTTTGTTGTAACATGCATGGTTTCATCATTTATCATTTGTGCCCAAATTAATTAAATTCAGGCACAACGTTTCATCTTTTCTTCATCACTCCTTCGACTTTCATCTTTTTGTAGAAACCCAAATCATCATAACACAAAATATTCAAATCATAGTCGGTTTTTTCCTCATTCATAGCTACATTTATTCTTTAGTAATAAAAGACATGTGGTCTAGTATCCGCCTTCGTTGATGCTGTCTATTCTTCTCCTTGCCCGATTCTTCACTCTCTTACTTGTTCCTAACTCATTACAGGTGGTGAGTGGGTAGGTTGGTTGGTGTTGAAACCTTCTTCGAAGACTCGACTGTCGGATGTGTTGGATGTGTTGGTGGGGGTAAAAGGTCTTGAATCGCACAGAGGTAAAGTCGATGCGTGAGAAGGTAGGGAACCGGGATGTAGGATAGAAGTGTGTGTATGTATGGCGTAAAGCGCGAAAATAAGGAGCAGAGGTAGGGGTTTTTTATATTTCACCTTCCTGGTGAGTGGCATGCTTTGCCGTCACCTCAATGATCATTGCTTATTAAACAAAGGCACGATTGTCTAGGGTCGACGTGAAAGGGAATCAAATACAGTCCTTGTCTCAATCAAACGCGTCCTGCCTTTCTGTCGCGTATAGTAACCCAGAAACTTGGTAAACTGTTCTAGGTTCTCATTTCTCTATTTCTTACCCGGAACCTTGTTCGTCTCAGTCGGTGATGAATAGTTGATTCATGAGGTTACCAGGCAAAGTACTTGCTCAATTCAATTATCATGTTGTTGTTTATTTTGACGCTCTGTAGTTTACAAAAGTGGTGACCGGATATCAGACCCATGACCTTGCTGATTTTGGTGCTGCTGGGGCTCATGATCCAATGGACCCACCTCCTCTTGGAAGGGCGACAATCCACCACCACCGCCTCCAATTTGAGGAGTCACTGCGTTCGAAGACTCAATCACATCCGGATCCTCCTCATCCACCAAAATATTATACAATCCTGACTGACTCCCCGAAGGCGACAGGACCATACTATTCAAGCCCGACTGGGTTCGACTCCCTCTACCCACTGTCGACCTCGAATGATGCCGCCGATGATGATGATGGTGATATCTCTTCGGTCTCAACCCGAGCACGCGTAACTTGCCAGTGTAATAAAGCCACTGACAAAAGATCGAAAGATCAAACATCAACGTCCCCGAGGATCCTAACACATACGGCACAGCCTCCAACAAGAACTTGTGTCGTGTCTCCGGGTTAATCGCATCCTTCGAGTTCAAAATCGAAAGCGTATACGACAAGTTGCCCATGGCGGCCCAGAAGAACATCAAGATCGATAGACCCTTAACAGATTTCCTGGTGAAGTTCTTCCAGAGCTGGGGCATACGACTGGATAGATAAAAGACGGTGCAGACCCAGGCAAAGATGCGGCCGAGTTGGATAATGTTGGGGTCTGTTGGTGCTGGTTCTTCGCCCATGGTTGGGTCTGAATCGTCTAGACCTCTCTTGGAAAACACCCGCCCTGAATAAGTGTTGGCTGCTCCGCTGTTATAGCTCAAAATGCCTGCTCCTGATTGTTCCAGTCCTGGCATCGTCTGGCGCATTGTGAACAACACTAATCCAAACAACACCATCGACGTACTAATGTGATAATGACCAATAAATGATTTAGTATATCAATAGCAAAATCAAGGCTACCAGAGTAACATGAAAAATTAGACAAATCAGATTAGAACACTACCTTCTGCGATGAGCAATATCCGAAGCTGTGGTAGCCCTCCTTGGCCGCGGACGGGGCAAAAGGGGCGATACAGTCTCATTAGCATCTAATCCCTCCATATCATCCTCCCGGTTGACTTCCAGATCCTCTCCTTGTCCCATAGCAGGAATCCCTTCAGTAGTGTTGATTGTCCCCCGTCTCGACCGCTGTGAATAAACAGAAGACCGTTGGTTATTTGAAGGGCGATGATGACTGCGAGTGTGGTGATGGCGATGGTGATGGTGCTCGGTCTCGGTGATCTCTGGTAGGTCTGCGACAACGATATCCGGTAGAGACTTCCGCCGCTTCTCCTGGTGTGAGTAGTAAATCCATTGGGTGAACAGGATTATGTCTGCGATACAAAAGTAGATAGCGAGGTATAGCTATCCTCGTGAATAAGACCAAGATTGACGATCCGGCGAGAGGTAAGATAGAAATAAGAAAGATGGAAGGTCATGTTGTTAGATAGGAAGGTTGAAAAAAGGGGGTAGATGGTAAAGAGGGATTACTGGAAGGTGAGCGAAAGGAGGGAGGGAGAAATGGAGAGAAAGGGGGGGAAATATATCCTGGACATGGGTAGCATGGGGTTTGGACACGGGACCAACTCAAATACCCAACCAGTTAGCATCCACAACAAAAACAAACACACTAGCAAAAGCATAAGAAACTCACCTGAAAGGGAAGTTGTTTTGTGAGAATACATCCGATAAGATTGCTTATGTCCCCTGACATACACAAGAGAAAAAAGAGAGGGAGTCAGCTGTGTGTTTATGAAACTCAAAAACCCGACTAGAAATGCATTGACGAGCGAGGCGAGTGTAAAGCAAAAATGCGTCGACGAGGCGATGTTTTGTACACTTACCGAGCAGCCAATTGATCAAAAACGGGAGTGAGAGCGATGCTGTTTGCCATGATTCCAATGCCGATGAAGAATACAAGAAGAGGGAGGTGGGAAAGTAGGGCTGTGGTGAGTGGGCGTATGCATGTCTGGTGTGGGAAAAGTCCATGGATGCTCTCACTTTCTTTGTTAGTCTCCTTTCCAGTCTGATAAACCCATGGTGCCTATGCCTGACACTTTTGGATGGAGAGGTATAATGTCCTCGCTGACAGCCTCCGTGTCGTGTATTCACACTAGATTAGCACCTTCTCTCCAGTGAGTCGATCCTGCCCTATTCCAGTTCCTGCTCTTGATCTTGATCTCTTATCCTGCTCCCAGTCCCCTGTGCGAGAACCACATTGCCGAATGATCCAGCGCCTTGTGATATCTCACCTGCAGAGCTCAGCTTGAAGTTTTCAATGATCTGTCTATATCAATTGAAGCAGAAGGAGGGAGTGCGTGTTAAGATAGGATAGAACAGTATGCAAGATCATACAACCCCACCCAGTCAGTCCCAGTATTCTTAGAGCCCTTCGTTAATGCGTTAATGAACTTACGGAATCTGGGCGTTCAGCCAGCAAAAGATGGACGTGTATCCTGCTCAGTTCATAGGTCAATGAATTGGCAAAGGCAAGAGGAAAAGATTCGGTCAGTCCGTTAGGTCTGAATTGGTTCCTGAACTTGTGCCCAATACAACAAGCAAGGCGTCAGTTGAGGTTTATCATACCAAGCATTAAACTCCAGGCATGTCTCTGGTTTGTAACGCATTCGCCGAATATCGTCTACAACGAAGAAAAAGATACAAAGTATTGAGTAAGTTCAATTGTGAAAAGAGAAGACTTTTGGTTATCACAAAAAGGTTGCTGGCATCACCACATTCAACAAGGTGAGCATTTCGAATGAGAGTATACCTCAATCCACCCTATACACTGCGGCGGAGAGGTGTCCATGGTGAATGTGAGTGATGAGTTGAAGGATGTGTGTTGGCAGTGAGAAGCGAAATGGCAGAGAAATGCAAGTTTGAGCAAGGCAGTGGAGAGTATGGGTGGCAGGTATGAGAGTAGAGGAGAGGTGTGTGTGTGGAGCAAAAAGAAGAAGAAAGGAAGAGGAAAGTGAGGGACAGCCGACCGCAAAATGAAAAAGAAAAAGGAGGGGAAGGAGGAGGAGGAGGAGCGGACTGGAAGAGAAAAGGCACAGATACAAGCACCACAGGACACAGGACACAGTACAGAAAAGACACATGGCCACACCCAGCATCATTGGGCTCATTTGCTGTCGAACAACAAACAACAACAATAACAACAACAACAACAAAAAGGAGTTCTAATATTCATCGCCAGTGCCAATGGTAATTGTTCTCCTCCTCTGCTCCGGTTCGTCTTTTTTTACTTGTCTTTGATGATAACAAAAACAATAGTAGGGGACAAGGAGTGTCGACCCATCATTCGCCATTGCAAGAGGTCAAGGAACAAGGAAGCAATTGATGCAATTGCATGCAGACTTCCACCAAGAATGCAAAAAGGGCATCATATCTTTCACGATTTTATTTGAGTTCCACACAGCAGGAACAATTGAAACCAATTGAGTTCTCAAAAAGGACTGTCACTCTTGTTTTCTTTCATTTCGTAGAAAGCAAAGGTACAATGACACGTTCGTTGCCTACAACGACCAAAAGGATCAGCTGCGCGCCTCTCGTAGATCACACGTGTGGGATATGGGCGGCATCGAGGCGTTGTGGACGTTCACTGTCCATCATGGCCTCCCACCCCTGAGACAGAGGGACTCTGTCGAGTAATCATTGCTCAGAAAAGTAAACTAGCACTGCTGTCACTTCTGGTCCATTGGGATGCTATCCTCTGACCACGCCCTTACAACAACGCATATATCACACCCAACCAAAAGTAAACAACTTCAACAACCACCCTCGTTTTTTTTCCTCTTGTTTTCTTATTCCTCTCTCTCTTCCTCTTCCTCTCTTTCAATTCTCTCTCTGCCTCACACCCTCACTCCTCACTCCTCTTTTTCATTCTATTCGCCCCTATTCACCCTGGTATCAACCTCATGGAAGTGTCGCAGTGCTTCAAAAAGTCCGCCCTAGACGTGGATCTCTCCAACCCTTGGTTCTGGATATCCGTCTTTTCAATCGCCTTTAACCCTTTCTTCTGGAATGTGGTCGCCCGACGAGGTACAATACCGATCGCCTTTTCTACAATTCTGACCTTTGTTTAACTGCCACACTCAGTAATATCGATACCAATTGACATAACTATCTTCAAATGCAGAGTATAAGACAAAGTTCATTACAAAGTTCTTTAAAGGCAACAGGTACTATGGATGCTATGCACTAGCAGCTGTCATCCAAACCCTCGGTGCCATTCGCTTCCTGACGTGAGTCCTTATCATCATCATCATGTCCTTTGTCAGCCCTTCTATTTGTTACAATGTTCTCACGCTCCCCCCGATTTTGACCGACATGACATAGCTTTGAGAAGGCAATGCTCCACCAACCCAAGGCGGAATGCTTCCAAATGCTCTTTACCCAGGTCGCTGCATATGTCTTCTTCGTTGTCGGATTCACCCTTGTCATGGCATCCTTTTTCGCCCTCGGAGTCACCGGGACATTCCTTGGTAAAAACAAAAACACGTTCGACACCAATGCGCATGCTGGACGTTAATTGTAGTTTTCATGGACCAACACTTTTCTTGACCTTAACCTCGCTTTTTGACCTCGTTTTTTTTTTTTAATCCTTGTCCTGGAAATAGGCGACTACTTTGGGATCCTGATGGATGCACGGGTGATATCATTCCCGTTTAATGTGAACGACGACCCGATGTATAATGGCACCGCGTTGATGAGTCTTGGCACCGCACTCTGGTATAGGACATGACAGGATCTAGGGTCTTGATTATGTTTGGCAATAGATCTCATTCAGATAGGGATACGAGGTTCACAAAGACGACGTTTGTTTGTTTTCTGGCTCCTTTTTTTTTTTTTTTTTTTTTTTTTTTTTTGTAGGTCGTCGAGTCCTGCGGGAATCTATTTGTCTGGATTTGTCCATTTGGTCTACCGCATCGCGTTGGCCTTTGAGGGGTAAGAGCCTCACTAAACCCGGATCATTGGGGAGAAAAAAAAACGACGTGACCATGCAAATGGTATTGATATCTTTTTTTGTTTCCTTGTATTGATAGTCCATTTACGAGTGAGATCTATAGGAAGCGGGACGAGAGTCGCGCCAACCCTCAGGCTGTTTCAACCACAGCCGCCATTGGAACAGAGTCCAAGAAGGAGCTGTAAATGGTCTGCGATCATCAGAACATATTCCTCTTGCAGCAAAAACATCAAAAATAAAGGCAAGGAAATTATCCCATTGAAAGTTGAAAAAGGGTGCGCAAAAGGAAAAAAAAAAAAAAAAAAATGGAAACGGGGGCCAAGAGCTCGGAAATGTCGGATGCAAGTACATTGAAGAATACGTGCATTCATTTTCATCCGACTTTAGAGCATTGTATTTGTCGCGGTTCATAAGTGTGGCGGGAAAAGGGTGAACTATGGCGTGATGGAAATGAGGGAATGTGAAGAAGACAAAAGAAAAACGACAGAAAAACACACAACAAAACACCAAACACCAAAACAAAAAAGGTTGCACCAATACCCTTGATTTCCCACTCCTTCTTTTCCTCTCTCACCCTTGCGGATGCTTTTCTTTCACTGGGATTCAATCGATATCAGTAAAATGACAAATTCCAATGCAGACCACCTCCAAGCTGGTTGCTTCATTTTAAGAGAGAAAAGGAAGGAAAATGTCGTGTGCAAGGTCGGACATGCATCATGCAATGATGCTGCTTTGAGCGGAGCGGGGTACCTCTGCGGAGGATACTATGTTCTATTGTTCCACGAAAAATTCGCAATTCGTGCGGAAAGCCGGAAGTAGCCAGAATTGGGCGCATCCGATTTTTGGCCGGGCGTTGCTGACTGTACAAGTAGTATTAAGTAAAGACAGTGGAGGGGAGAGGGGGGACACTTGATCTCATGTTTTTTTGAATCTTTTTACTTGAAAAAAAAGTGAATGCAGGTCTGGAGGACAACTGCAGTGTGTGTCTATGGTAACAATGCGTATGAGTAATGGTAGTGGCGGTAATAGGTTGTGGACAAGGAAAGCCGGTCCCCGTGATTCCTGATCAGAAAGGAAAAGGTGCAATGCGGGTGTTGATCAGGATCAAGTTCCCCTTTGTGTTGCTCCGAATGTGTGCTTTCCTGATTTTGTGGAGTGGTGTGATCCAGCAAAGGACGAAAAAGCGGATGTCGAAGCGAGTTTAGATCTTGAATCCGAGGTCACGGAGACACTGCTGGTGGGCCTTGATCATGTCGAGGCAGTTTTCTTCGCCAAGGTTGAAGACGCACTGGTCACGGGCCTTCTTGGTCTCGGGGCATGCGCAGCAAGGCTTGAGAGGCTTGCCGTCGGCACCGATGGGGCCTGTTGGTGCTGAGGTAGGAGCGGAGGGGGCAGGGGAGGCGACGACGGTTGTGGGTGCTGGGGCCATTTTGATGTATGTGTGTTGTATGTGGTAGGGGTAAGGGGTAAGGTGTGGAGGCAAGGGAAGGAGTGATCAGAGAGGATGAAGAGAAAACAGGAAGGAAGGAAGAAGTGATGCAAGAGTGAGAAGAAGAAGGGACAACGACCTTCGGAGAACATCCTTTTTGTTACTTTTGTCCCTTTTGTCAGCAATCGAAATATGAAGGCTGTCAATCGTGACTGCGAACCTGTCAAACAAGGTCGGATGGATGCCACGGTTTCGTTCTGAAATGGGAAAATTCGATAGCACCGAACAAAGAACGAAGAAAAGCAGTAAACGCGTTCAGGTCGTGTTTCTTTTTTTATTATTGACATTGCCACCATCACTATGATAAGATCGCTCTTTGAAAGAAACCAAGGAGGTCTATAGCACTTTGCTTCCTTCTCTTCTATTCCCAATGACTTCCTTCCTTGCTTTTTTCTTCCTTTGCTTCCCTTCCCTTAGTGCTTCCGTGCTCTCTCCCCTTCTCTCCGCCACCCCCTTCTTCCCTTCAACTCTCGATGTGTTCAGTCCTACTATTCCTTTCCTGCTTTATTCTTTTCCCTTTTCCCTTTCATGCCGCTAACCTCCCTTCTTCTTCTTTTTCTCCCCTCTTCGCTTTGCGCACTTCCCTTCCTTAATTCTTCGTCCCTCTTTTTCTCATTCACATTCCTCATTCTTCATTCACCTCCCCCTCTCTTTCACGGCACATTCAAATACATCATGTCCGACGCTTATCAGAAACTCGAAAAAATCGGTGAAGGCACCTATGGCGTCGTCTACAAAGCAACGTAAAACACCTAGCTGTACACCCCTTGTCACCTTTTCTCTCATGCCTCTTTGTTGCTGTCGGCTTGTGAACATTGTATCTCATCTCTCACGCTGAACCGTTATCTACTTTCTCATTGCAATAGTGAAAAGGCGACAGGACGCATTGTAGCCCTGAAAAAGATCCGTCTAGAGAACGAGGATGAAGGCATGGACTAACCTGCTTCCTATTGCTGCCAAAAAAAAAAAAAAAAAAAAAAAAAAAAAAAACTCGTAAACCAAACCGCTAACTATTAGCCATCACTTCATAACCTCATTTTTAACTCTCTCGCTCTCAATACTTGACAGGCGTGCCCAGTACGGCTATTCGTGAGATCTCGCTGCTGAAGGAACTAAAGCATGACCATGTCGTCCAGTAAGTCCCTTTTTTCCCTTCCTTCACCTCCTATTTTTATTTTCGCTCCCTCACTCAGTTTTCCCTTTCCCTTTTTTCCTTCGTGCCATTGTCCATTCAGGAGTTGAAATGTTTATGCGCTGACCTGACCAGTCTCTTTTGTACAATTCGTGCCATTTAGGTTGCTGGATATCATTCACGACGAGAACCGACTGTATTTGGTATTTGAGTTTCTGGATCTGGATCTCAAAAAGTACATGGACACCTTACCCACCACCACCATCACTGGCTTGCCTCTGGATCAAGTCAAGGTATTCTTTTTTTTTCACTGGACATGCACTGCGCATAATGAGAGGTCAAAGCAACACAGAGGACTGGATTCAGTCCAATCCAGGCACAAAAAAAAAGAGGCAAGTTACTGACTGGAATGTTATACTTTCTTGTAACACGGGATATAGGAGTACTTGTACCAATTGATCAGGGGCGTGGAATACTGTCATGCTCGCCGTGTGCTACACCGAGACTTGAAACCCCAGAATCTCTTGATTGACGAGAGCAGGAACCTGAAACTAGCCGACTTTGGGCTTGCGCGTGCTTTTGGGATTCCCCTCAGGGCGTACACTCATGAAGTCGTGACGCTGTGGTACCGAGCACCTGAGATCTTGATGGGCTCTAAGCATTACTCGACTGCTGTTGATATGTGGAGCATTGGGTGCATCTTTGCTGAGATGGTCCTCAAGAAACCCCTCTTCCCTGGTATAGCGCCTCTTAAAGATACCTCTGTTCAAGGTTACTTTCATATTCTGGGACTTTCATTAACCCTATATCCTTGTTGCCCGTCGAACTATTTGCTAGGCGATTCGGAGATTGACGAGTTGTTCAGGATCTTTAGGCTGCGCGGAACACCTAACGACGAGATCTGGCCAGGAGTGACAACTTTGAAGGACTGGAAACCGACATTCCCACAGTGGCACCGTCAACCCTTAGAGCAAACATTGCCTTCGCTTTGTGCTGAAGGGGTGGATCTCTTGGGGCAGATGATCGAGTATGACCCTGCCCGGCGCATCTCTGCCAAGCGAGGTATGTCTGAAAGGGGCTTTTGCGTCTGCAAAGCAGTGATTGTCGGGTGTCAGAGGAAGGGATTGAGGAAAGCTGACCGTACTGATCTCCCCCTTTACTTGTCGTTGCATAGCTTTGATGCACCCATACTTTGATAGCATCCGAGCTGGTACCCATCAGCATGTCCCCCCTGGCCAAGCACGCGTTGAAATCCGTAGCCACTAGAGTGCCAACCGCGGAAAAGCAAATGTTCAAATGAATAAAAACACGTACGGCGTTGCGTGTACGTGGACATGACGTGTCAGTATAAATACTGACTGCAACACCCAATTTCTTTTGTCCTTCGTCCCACTTCCTCCTTCCCTTCCTTTTTCCTCTTCCTCCTCCATCTCCTAACACCTCCTTTCTTTGTCGCCCTAATCCCTCTTCTCTTTCAGTTGTCGCCCTTCTTCGTCCTCCACAGACAGAGCCCCCCAGTCACCCTACACAACTGAATAAAGCAGCAGAAAGAAAAACACCATGGCCAACAGCACCGTCGTATGTCACATCATTGTTCTTTTGCACCTGACGGAGTATGATCTGTTTTATGATGTCTGAACGAACCATCGCAACTCATCAACCTTTTGACTTTTTGTTATTCACATGCAAAATAGACTGCCGTTTACCGGTTCGTCATCGACGACGTGATCACCAACGTTCGCCGCGACTTTGAGGACATGGGAGTCGACGAGACTATTATGCATGAGCTTCAGAGAGTAAGCGACTTGGTGTTTTCTTGCCACTCTGGAATCTGCAATTCAGATCACCAAACACACCAAGCAGTCAACACTCTTGGACACACTTTCAAGGAATTGTTGACTTACCATCCTATTATTGTTACCATCATACCTTGATGTTTTCTCTTTTATGTAGTCGTGGGAAGCAAAGCTTGCTCAGTCCAAGGTGGCCGCTAACCAACCTTCAGAGCCAGCCGCGGCAGTCGAGTCGTACCCTTTTGAGGAGCCAGCCTACGAACAGCCAGCTACTTCTTCAGCCCAGACCTCCAGCTCGGCTTCTGCCCCAGCTCCCGCTGCTACCTCTGCCAGTGCTCCAGCTCCTGCTACTTCGGCAGCTGCTCACCCACCTACTCTGCCACCTCTCCCCTCCTTGCCTCTTCCTCCTGTCCCCGTTGCACCTCCAGCATCCGCTCCCGTAAGTTTCTTATTTTTTATTTTATTTTTGGTGGCAAAAAACATGTCACGGCAATACATTAACGCGCTATGTGGTTGTATTGCTGTTCAATTTGCATAGGCGTACAACTATCGCGTGGAACAGACACCTGCAGCCAACCTCGCCAATTCAACCACATTACAGGGAGACCATGGCAATGTCGGCAGACCCCAACAGTACGCGCCATCTCGCGGAGGCATTTCGCTTCCTGGCGGAGGTCGTAACGGAGCAAACAACAGCAACGCTAACAGCAACAATAACAACATTCCTCAGCACGATGGACCAGCCGATGCCGAGACTGTTGAGCTGGAGATGATGAACAGACAGGAACTGGATGCATACATTGAAAAGAAGATCCAGGAGGGCAAGGACCAAGACGGTGAGATGACGTTTACGTTGACTATGTCGGATCGTGCTGCGCGCAAGATGAAGCGCGATGGACTGGGACTGGGACCTATGGAGGGGTTCTCGATTGGACAGGTGGATGGAGGAGACGATGATGATAACAACGGGACAGAGGATGATACGGGACTGGGCTCGGATTTGGATGACAGTGATGGAGATATGGATGAGGAATCGGATAACATTGTGCTCTGCCAGTACGACAAGGTGTCGAGGACCAAGAGCAAGTGGAAGTGCGTCCTCAAGGACGGTATCATGTTGATCAATGGTCGCGACTATCTCTTCCACAAGGCCAACGGTGACTTTGAGTGGTAGATAGATGTCACTCTTTTGTCGCCTGATACTTGTTTTCTTTTATTTTCCCTCGCTGTTATTCTTCCTCTCACCCTATTTCTGTACACTAGCACACTCTCTTTTTTTTTCCTGTTCTTTTTTGTTTTTGTTTGCATTTACAAAACGAAACAAAGGGGACCATTCAACAAAAATAAACAAAACTCAAAAAAAAAAAAAAAAAAAAAAAAAAAAAAAGAATCGAGCGACGCTTGTCTTTGAAAGCATAGTTTTATCGTTGAAGACCAAAGAAAGTGAGTGATGCGATGCGTGTGTGCCTTCTGAATGAGAGCAATTGAAGGCGCTTGGTTACTTGCCCTGAAGAAAGAAAAAAAAGAATGAACGAAAGAAGAGAGAGAGCAAACAAGGCATCTTAAAAAGCAAAAACCAAGCAAGCAAGCAAGCAGCTGAGCACTGACAAAAGGCAAGATATAGGGGAGGGGGAACGATGGTAGGACATGTATTTGACCACTTGAGTGAGTGGCCGAGAGGAGGAGGAGGAGGAGGAGGAGAGGAGGAGGAGGAGGAGAGAAATGAAAAAAATGCTCTCATCTCCCCCTCCGCCAACCCTATCCCTATCCCATCATACATCCAACTCACCCTCCCTCCCTCGGTTGCGTCGTTCAAGGGCCAGGCAAAAGCAAGAAGAAAGGAAAGACAGGGCGTCAAATGGAAACGAACTCTATGACCTTTGCTCGGATGCACCTCTTTTGAGTATAGTGCAGTCGAGTACCTCGTTGACTTGTTATTATTATTAGTCGTACAATCCACCTCTTTGCTCTTTTCCCCCTTTTCCCTCTTCTCTTCTCTCTTCCTCCTGCCTTTCCTTCCCTTCCTTCCTTCTTCCTTTCCCTTTCCCTTTCCCTTCCCTTTCTCCCATCATCTCTCATCACCTTCTACTTTACCCTCTCTACCTCTCTCTTTCTCTCTCTCTCTCCCCTTTACCTCTGCCTCCTCTCATCGCCACTCTCCTTCCTTCTAGCCCACTTTCTTTTTTTGCTCATCGCTCGCTGACTTCGTTATTATTACCTCACTGGGGTTTTTCATCCTCCGCGGGAGAGTCTACTCTATATTAACACCTCCAGTTACATACACACCACCACAAACACAACAAACAACATCCTACCCGCCTTTCTGCTTGCATACTCCTTGGACATAACCGCCCTTTTGTCGACTCTTGTCCTCCCTTTCGGCTCCACTCTCTCCTCTCTTTTCATACTTCTCTTAAAGTTATCCTTGTTTTCCCTCGCTTTTTTTCATTGGCATCCTCCTTCCTCCTTCCTGCACCTCTCTCTCTCTCTCTCTCTCTCTCTCTCTCTCTCTCTCTCTACCCTTTTGATACCCCTTACCTCCTTCGTCCTCCTTTTCTCGTTCAACTTTCCAACCCCCCCTACTTTCCCGCCCATACCCCCTTCCTCCTCCTCCACAAACGGATCCCTCACGGTCCTTCCAATCGCAGCTCCAGCAGCAGCACCAGCTCCAGCAGCAACAACCGCAGTCGTCTTCGTCACTGCTCCACTGGTCTCCTCTTCCTCAACAACAACCACATCATCCTCCCCGACCTGAGACCGACAAGGTTGTCCTTACCTCGACGCTGCACCATCATCCATACCACAACCACACCCACAACCAACACCAGCACCTACACTACCACAACCACAACCACAACCACCATCACCTTCAGCACCAGCTCCAGCTGCGGCCTCTTTCGTCCTCCTCGTCTTCAACTCCCTTTGCCGGCCCTGGTCCCAATATCATTAGCAGCAACTACAACAACTACAACTACAATTACAACCACCAACAGCACTCGCTGATTGTCACCAACACCAACTACCTCCTCGACCCTTCTTACGCCCACCTTCACGGCCACGGCCTTGCTCTCGCTCACGCTCAGGGTCTTCCTCCTTCCTCCTCCTCCTCCTCTTCGCATCATCATCAAGCAGCAGTAGGACTAACAGCAGCAGCCTCTGGATCTATCCTCGTCGTCTCTCGGTCTTCCTCCTCGTCTCCTTCTCTCACCCCCGCGACCACTTGGACACGCCCTTTATCATCCGATCATCCTCCTCCTACTCCTTTCTTACTGACGACTACAAATAACCAAAACCAAGACGAACCTCAACAACACCCCTCGATCATGGGCAACACAAAGTCTCGGCACCAGCAGCAGCAACAACAAGGCCAATATTACCAAAAGTCGTCATCTAGGAACGGAACAGGAAATGACCGCGTACGAGCCAGCAAATACATCAATACCAGCAGCAGCAGCAGTCGTCAACAACAGCAATATCACAATCAACAGCAACAGTCCCCACTTCTGAACGACAGTGGGCATTATTCCATCCATGGATTCATGGCCTCGCCTTCTTCGCCTATTGATCGGTCAGATACTGCTACTCTGAACGCTCCTGGAGGTGGTCTTGGCTGGAATCATCCTAACTTGTCAAGTCCGGGACGGCTGGACCAGACCAAGAAGCCCTCGGACTCGAGTCTTCACTATCAGTTCCAAAACGGCACTCGCAACAACATTAATAGCGGTAACAGTAAAGGAGCAGGGAGTGGTCATCCTTCAGGACCCTCTGCAGGAGCGGGAGGAGGGACAAGTCGACTGAGTGGGGGAATTCGTATGTCAGGAACAATGCCAAGGACATCAGCCGCTCTGGGTCAGGGTCACGACGGTCTCAATGGCGGATATGGCTATGACAGCAACAATCATCATAGCTATTCCAACAACAACAATGCGACAAGTGGTCAGGAGATGTCGTTGGCTATGCATTCCTCCTCACAACAACAACAACAACAGCAACAGACAATGTACAACAAACTCCAGCAACAACAACAGGGCCCAGACCAAAAGTCCTTGTCGATCCCCCCTCACCACCTTCAGGCCAACGGCAGGATGTCTCAGCAGCAACACCATTACCCCACCGATACGAACACAGGAATGCGATCCTCCGTCTCTATCCCCAACAACGTCGCAGCACCCTATACCGAGGAGGGCATCATGGCCTCGTCCATTGCTGCTATGAACCTGACTGACCGACAACAACAGCAACAACAACAACAGCAGCAGCTAAATATGCGAATCCAGAACCAATACCAGGACCACCAGCAGCGCAACTCGGCGGCCATGCCTCCGTTTCACTACCAACAAGGCTCGGCCAACAACAGTCGGCAGGGTAGTATGCTGAACGTTCAGGGTGTCAGTCCAACTCCTCTCGCTGTACGGAACGAGTCGTTCTCAAAATTGGATCAACAACCGCAGCCGCAGTACTACGTTCAGAACGACGCCGCCCAATACGCCCCTCAAGATTCGACAGCCTACCCACCAAAACAACAGCAACCATACTACCAGCAGCAGCAGCAACAACCCCGCTTAACCACCACATACCCCGCAGAACCACAACGCGACCGCCCCTCTATTAACAACGGACCCAATACCACGACACCAAAGCCATCGGCCTTCTTGGCAAGTGCAGGACCACTCATCGACATGGGACCTTCCCCTTCTTCACAACGTCCACCCACAGCCGATCAGGTCTTTGCCCGTCTGGCGAGACAGTTCCCGACCAACCCACGCGAAACCGAGAAGCGGGAACGGATATATCGCTGGCTAGGCCATATTGTCGAGTCGCTTACGTTCAACCCTGACACCGAAACGCCTGGCTTTATTATACCCGTCTACCCTGATGAACTTGACCACCCCGAATCGTAAGTTGGCGTTTTAGTTTTCGTTTGTGTGTGTGTTCTTGACAATATATTGCTTCGTTTGGTGATGCTGTTTTTACGTTTAGCGTCTTCGTTTGGTGCGAATCTTATTAACCTTGTTTCTCTCGTTCGTCGAACTTGCCTCACCTTGTTACAACAACCCTGAAAATAGACCGTTTTATGTTGACAGGATCACGTATGAACTGGACCTGATGGCGCCGATTGCAAAGCCCTTCCGCAAGGCCATCGACATCAACTGTGCCTCTGGCGACTGGGCCATGGTGAGTGACCATCTACTTTTTTTTCTTCTTCTTAAATGACGTTGAGTAACATCAGGGTTTACTTCAAGGATGTACAATACATGTTTCTGACCAATTGTATAAATGTACATCACTCATGTATGTAATAGGATATGGCGATCAAACACCCAAAAACATTGGTCTATGCTCTGGACTCTCTACTGGATACAACACATTTGCCACTCCGGATCCCCGAGAACTGCAAGTTCCGCATGCGTGACGCTCGCGACCAGGAAGGCGAGTTTGACCTTGTTCACCAGCGACTAGGTGCGTTCAGGACACCCATCCAAGAATGGACACCCCACTTTGCAGAAATGCGGCGACTCACTCGTCCTGGTGGATGGATCCAGATGGCAGAATCCGATGGAATGGTCGTCCGTGCCGGACTCGAGACTGCAAAAGTCAACCGGTGGGTCGAACAGGCCGCTCTGAGCTCTGGACTCAATCCTCCACAGCTGATGGGAGCCCTCATGCCCACTGTCTTGGGCGCTGGATTGATCAATGTGGAGTGCTACGATTATAGTATCCCTCTGGGAGAGTGGGCAGGATTGAGGGGCCAGGTGGCGATGAGGTCGTATTTGGATATGGTCGAGTCATTGAAGGAGGAGATTATTGACATGAACCGGTTGGAGGAAGGACTCTTTGAGGAGACGATGGAAATGATGAAGATGGAGTGTCAGGATGAGAAGGCAGAGTTGATCATGAGGGTTATCTGTGCCCAGAAGCCGCCTGTTACTGATGATCTCTGGCGGACAACTCGCTAAGCACCCTCAGCTAAACATTCATTCTTTTTCTTCATGTTTTCGTGCTTGTTTTTTTTTATGTCTAGTCTCGTTGTACCGTTTTTTTTTTCTTTTTCTTTTTCTTGTTCTTGTTCCTGTCTCTTTTTCTACCATGTTGTTACTATTACCTTGTACTTCTTTTTTTTTTTTTTTTTTTTTTTTGTCCTCAACTCTCCTCCCCAGCCTCCGTTATTTAATTGATCTACACTCTCTCTTTTTATTTTCTTGACCACTTTTACATCTTTGCTCACATGCATGAGTTTTTTTTTTTTTATATTTATTTTCTCTTTTACTCCATCCATTTCATATATCTGTTTGTACACTAGGACAAAAAAAAACGATAAACAAGCAAAAAACAAAAACAAGGTTTTTAGATGAGATTGATGTCTGAAACACGCGATTTATACATTGGACTAGAGGGGGCCGTGACCCCCCCCCTGGTTCTTGCTGTTTACTGCTGTTTACTGCTGTTTGTCATTGTCCGGCTTGGTTGTCGTGGCTTGGAAAGGAGAAAATGGGAACTAACCTCAACTTTCGTAGTCTTACTTTTCGAACACAGATGATCAATTCCCAGAAAAAAAATACTTTTCTCGACTTATTCTCATTTCCCATCTTTGTTCTCTCTCATGTATGAAAAATTCATTTTTTTTTTTTTTTTTTTTTTTTTTTTGTTCCCATGACACCTTCAAAGCACGAGAATAATGCAAAAACAAGTATATGCAATTTATTCTCAAGATCATCGCTTCTATGCAAGCATCCTAGCAAGGACTCGACTGAGGGTATTTTTTGTGTTCGTTGGCTGTTTATGTTGTTGTCGCTGTTGCTGAAGCTGCCCATCTGACATACCTCTACTCTTCATAACCCTCACATTCTCCTGTGCCTCCGCAAGGCCCTGATACGCCGCCTTGCTATACCACTCCAAAGCCTTCTCATAGTCCTCCGGAACACCCAATCCCTTCTCATGCATCCAGCCTAGACAATTCTGCGCCTTGGCTACTCCTTGCTCGGCAGCCTCTCGGTACCACTTCGCCGATTTGGCATAATCCTTTGGCACCCCTACCCCATGCATGTACAACGATCCAAGCTCGACTTGGGCATCTGCAAGTCCTTGCTCCGCGGCCCGCAGATACCACTCCATGGCCTTCGCATAGTCCTGTTCAACTCCTTGACCAAGGTGATATAGCATGCCAGCGTTCTTTTGTGCCTGTGGATGACCCTGCCTGGCGGCCATCAAGTACCACTCGAGAGCCAGGGAGTAGTCCTTGGTAACGCCGCGAGCAAACTCATACATGGACCCGATGTTGGCCTGGGCGATTGCATGGCCTTGCTCCGCCGCCTTGAGGTACCACTGCATGGCCTTGGAAAAATCCTGAGGTACACCGAAGCCGTTGCGGTACATGTATCCGACGTTGAGCTGGGCATCGGCGCTTCCTTGCTTTGCCGCCTTGAAGTACCACGACATGGCCATGACATAGTCCTGAGGAACGCCTAATCCGCTGCGGTACAGAAAGCCAATATTGAGCTCTGCATCGGCGTTTCCTAGCTCGGCTCCCTTGATGTACCATTCCATGGCTGCTGCATAGTCCTTGGAAACCCCATTGCCGTTCTGGTACATGACACCGATGGCGACAAACGCATCCGCGAATCCTTGTTCAGCCGATCTTTTGAACCACTTCATTGCTGCGGCGTGGTCCTGTAAGACGCCACCTTGCCCTTGCGCATATCTGAGGCCGAGGTTGAATTGTGACTGCGCGTCTCCTTGTTGAGCCGCCTCCAGGTCCGATTCCAGCAATCCGTGAGAGATATTGGCGTCCATGTTCCCCCAGACCGATCGTAAGGATCCCTCTGGATACAATTGAGGCGCACGTCGCGGTTTTTTGTTGATGGGCGGTAGAGGTTTGTTCCTGTCTCCAGGCTGGTCTTTGTAGTTGTTGGGTACAAGCTGTGGTCCTGGAGCGGCTGGGTTGGGTCTGTCGATATGAGTATAGTTCTCCATTGCCGCCTCTACCTCTCCGTAGACAGGGTTTCTCCTGATTCCAGAATTTGCAATAATATTCTCACGCTGTGCTGTCACAGGTAGTGGTGTCTCTCGAAGCGTGTATGGTGGTAGTGCTATTTCTCTTTCGCCCGGCACCACCACCACCACTGGCTCTCTAACAACCACCTCCAGAACAATACCCGGCACAGCAGCGATGCGTGGAGGGTCTAGACTAGTAGTTTCGATAAAAAAAAAAAAAAAAAAAAAAAAAAAAATACACCCTTTGGTTAAGGTTCCAAGAACAAATTTGACAGAGTGAGTATCAAAAACATCTCTTGTTATTTTGTATTGACAATACGTTTTGAAGTTGGGTCCCTTTAAAAAAGGAAGCACTTTAGTGCTGTCTTGGAGGTAGAGGGCATCAGGAAAGACGACGAGAACATCCTCCCAGAGCACAATTTCCTTGCCCAAAGAGTCATCCTGGTGTGTTGCTATTTGAACAGTCTTGTTCTTGCTGGGTAGACGAATCCCTTGAATGCCTCCCTCGTGTTCTTGTTGTTGTTGTCCTGAAGAAGAGTGCAACATATGCTATGTGAAAAGGAGGGGGGGGGGGGGGGGTTGTTGTCCTGTGGTTGGGGTGTGTGTGAGTAAAGGTTGTGAATAAACTGATGGGGGGGTTAGGATGAGTAGAAATGGAATGAAAGGGATGCAAGAGGAACAAAAGAGAGAGAATGATTCAGGCCACTCCATCCCTTTTCCTTTCGTTTCTTTTTTTCAAAAAAAAGAGGGGTAGGGGAGTGGCGGGCAGTGCTGGTGGGTGCACAAAAAATGTTTGTTGTCGCGAGAGGCCGAGAGAAGCCCTGTAGATTTTGTTGCCTTTGCATTTTGCATGAACAGCGCGTCTCATTTCTGGGTATTGGGTCATGCAGTAGCTCTGGGGCGGAGTTCAGTCCGCCTTCTCACAGTCCATTTTGCGGTCAAAGTTGCTAAATTAGTTAGTCTTCAACGGCCAGTGGGCGCTTGGGTTTGAGGGCCTCTCTAGAGTCTAACCTTGACAAGGAAAGTAATGGTTTGTGCCCTACCAGACTCTCGAGACTACGTTCTCTCTCTTTCTCTCTCCCTCTCTCTCTCTCTCTCTCTCTGAGACAACATGGCTTTGGTTGTTATATGCATTTTGACATAGGCAACTCCCTGCTATCTGCACGTTGTTGTAGCCATTGACATGTCTCTGTTTATTGAGATAGTTGAGGTATGGAATAAGCGAGATCGAGGATTTGCTTTACTTGGCAACGGCCTTAGCAGCATCAAGGATGAGATCGGCAACCTCCTTGGGGCGAGAGACAAGGAGAGCATGAGAGGCGTGGACCTTGACTGTCTTCTTGGCCCCAATACGTTCCGCAAGGAAGGCCTGCATCTCGGGTTGGATGATCTGGTCGTCCTCGGCAACAATGTAGTAAGAAGGATGCTCCTTCCAGGCAGGGGGGCCAGATTCAAAACCAAAGCGGACACTGTCGAAGGGACCCTGGGCGGCAGCCATGATATTGGCTTCCTTGTGATCGACATCAGGAGCAAAGTACTTCAAGAACAAATCTTGGGGGAGAATAAGTTGTCCTTGACTGTCGGGGACAAAAACTTGATTCGAAGGGAGGGGCGTGTAGTTCTTTCCGAGTTCGGCAACAGATTCACCTTGATCAGGCGCAAAGGCTGCAACATAGACGAGGGCAGAGACGTTGGGGTTGTTATGGGCGGCCTGAGAGATGACAACACCTCCGAAGGAGTGGCCGACAAGGACGATGGGACCGGACTTGATGGTTCCAAGGGCCGCCTTGACCTTGGCGACATCGTCCTCAATGGCGGTCAGAGGCTGCTGTACGGCGACGACGTAGTGACCGGCGGCATGAAGGTGAGGGATGACGCGAGACCAGGACGATCCGTCGGCAAGGGCTCCGTGGACGAGGACAATGTTGACCATTCTGGTGGGCTTTGGTTTGGGCTTGTTAGCGGCGTCGATGACGGTGAAGAGGGCGGTGGTGAGGAGGGTGACGAAGAAGAAGAGGAGTAAGGACTTTGAGAAACGAGCCATGCTGGGCGGGAGGAAGGGAGGGTTTTATAATAGTTGAGAAAAGAGGAGGCTTTTTGCTCGTTTATTTTTTTATTTTCCTATGGTGAAGAAAGATGCATTTTATCTAGTTTTCTTCAACAAGTAGGAAAAGGAGCGAAGTGGCAAATGGCGCCTGCTAAGGCCTTAGTGAAGGACTGTGAGCTAAACGAGCAAAACGAACCGAGCAAAGAGGGGTGGCGCAGAGTGTCCATGCGCAATTGAGTTTGGCTCGCGTTAGGAGACAAAAAAAAAACAAGCGAGATATATTTTGACTGGACCAACTTGCAAACGGGTTCAGAAGCGATTGAAGATAAACAGAAGAGGCGTTGCCTTTTGTCATTTGTTTATTGTGTTCGCTTGAGGTCAGAAATCACGGTGGTCCTATTAGATGGGAGGGACGCGCCGCCTTTTTTCCCTCTCGTTTTGGTTGCTTATTTGCTTGTTTGCTTACCATAATCAACGAACACTGGTCGCAGAATAGGTTATCATCCCTTTCCTTCCTGACGGATGCCAAAAGGACCTTTTTACAACAAGGCATATCCACCAAACCGTATTCAACTACGATCGAGCACACCTACAGAAATCCGGTTTTGTATACAAAAGTGACACCGCTCTTTTGACAATCTAGGCATATCATAACTAAATAAGATAATATGTTCGCGTTTCTTTCTCATGTAGATAACAACAACTTCTCGAGAAGGCGCGTGTTCAGCCGTTGTGTGTACTGTACTGTACATCATCGTTGTAGAAACGAGTCCCCATAGCAGCTTGTGAAAGAGTGTGTTCAGCCTGAATGTGTACAGTAGGAGTGCAACATCGATCATTTATAAATCCCCTTATGATCGCAGCAATGGTTGAGGCTGCAGGCAAAAGTGCGAGTCTCATAAACCATTTGAAGTCACTCTTTTTCTCCACGTTTTACCTGTGCCATCAGCCTATATTCGAGATAGACAGCAAAAGATCCAAAAAAAAACAAAAACAAAAACAAAACAAAACAAAACAAAACAAAACAAAACATAACAAAAGACTTGGCAGTTACGTCTCTCTCTTTCTCTCTCTCTCTCTCTCTCTCTCTATCTATCTATCTATCTCTCTGTACTATGCATGCGGGAGCGAACTTCACCAGCCCCATCTCTTCTCTCTCGCTCACCATGAATCTCGCGCCCCATCTCTATCCCTCTTTTTCGCAGCTACCTCCTTTTCTATTTACTTGCTTGATCGCTTTCAAGCCATCATTGCCAATCACTTGCTCCTCGTTCTCTGTTTTCAATAGATCAGGAACCTGTATTATAATATATGGAGGGTGCTGTAACCCCAGAAGTAAAAGGTGGGTTCGACAGAAGGGGCTGAACTGAGGGTGTATCAATAAGAGTATGGGAAAAGAATGCATGTCTTGACAAACACACACCTGTTGACAAAGGGTCATCAAATACGCTCTCCCTAGGATCTTGTTTGCTAGAGATTGAGCGCCGGATCGCGCCACTAAAAGCAAAATGAACGTAGAAAGCAAGCCCTAACCGTAAACAAGGACATCCTTTTTTTAGGCTTTTAGGATGTGGGTGTGATTTTTTTTTTGCCTTACTCTATTCCATAGCTGCAGAGGTTTGATGGTCTTACCAAACGCAACACAGTTATACACAAAATAAGATGCCGATATCCATCTCACACTAAACGTCTATTGAAAAAAATCCAAAGGACCAATTTTTAAAGAGCTGCGATCGCGACTGGTTACATTGGTTCGCGTTTGAATCACGATCACCTTAATGCGTTTTAGCTTTGGCAGCAGGATAGTCCTGCTTAGGCGTTTTCGACTTCTCGTGTGCATTTTATTATTACTTTAAGAAGGGGTAATGTTTTTGTCATGGGCACCCTCCTCCTTGCAATGTACACGTTGTTGTAACCATTGACACGCCTCTCTTACTTATTGTGATTGATAGTTGAGGCATGGAATAAACGGGATGGAGGATTTGCTTTACTTAGCAACGGCCTTAGCAGCCTCAAGGATGAGGTCAGTAACCTCCTTGGAGCGAGAGACAAGGAGAGCATGGGAAGCGGGGACCTTGACGGTCTTCTTGGCCTTCATACGTCTCGCAAAGAAAGCCTGCATCTCGGGTTGGATGATCTGGTCGTCCTCAGCAATAATGTAGTACGAAGGATGCTCCTTCCAAGCAGGGGGGCCAGAGACAAAACCAAAGCGGACATTATCGAAGGGACCCTGGGAAGCAGCCATGATCTTGGCTTCCTTGAGTTCGACATCAGGGGCAAAGTACTTCACGAACAGATCCTGGGGGAGAACGAGACGTCCTTGACTGTCGGAGTCAAAGGCCTGGTTCGAGGGGAGGGGCGTATAGCTCTTGCCGATTTCGGCAACAGACTCACCCTGATCGGCCGCAAAGGCAGCAACATAGACGAGGGCTGAGACGTTCGAGTTGTTGTGGGCGGCCTCGGAGATGATGGTACCTCCGAAGGAGTGGCCGACAAGGACAATGGGACCAGACTTGATGGTTCCAAGGGCCGCCTTGACCTTGGCGACGTCGTCCTCAATGGAGGTCAGAGGCTGCTGGACGGAGATGACGTGGTGGCCGGCGGCATGGAGGTGAGGGATGACGCGAGACCAGGACGATCCGTCGGCAAGGGCTCCGTGGGCGAGGACAATGTTGACCTTTTTGCTGGGCTTGGGCTTGTTAGCGGCGTCGGTGACGGTGAAGAGGGCGGTGGTGAGGAGGGTGGCGACAAAGAAGAGGCGCAAGGACTTTGAGAAACGAGCCATGGTGGGCGAGAGGAGGGGGAGATTTATAGTGGTTGAGAAAGGAGAGTTTTTTGCTTGTTTATTTTTTTATTTTCTTGTGGTGGGGATAGAGGCATTTTATATAGTTTTTCTCCAACAAGTAGGAGAAGGAACGAGGTGGCAAATGGCGCCTGGGTGGGCGTTAGTGAATGACTGTGAGCTAAACGAGCAAAACGAGCAAAACGAACCAAACAAAGAGGGGTGGCGCAGAGTATCCAGAGAGATAACAACAGGGCATGCGAATTATTACACACGCAATTGAGCTTGGCTCCCGTAAGAAGACAACAAAACAAGTGAGAATTTCGACCGGACCAACTTTAGAAAGGGACCAGGAGATATTGAGTTCAACAGAAGAGGCGTTTGTTTTTTGTTTTTTTTTTGGTATTTATCAGTTTTGATCGTTGAGGCCAAACACCACGGTGGTCCTATCGGATGGAAGGGACGCGTTTTCATTTTCTCTCTCCTCTTGGTTACTTCAACTTACTTATTTGTTTATAATAACCAACGACCAATAGTCGCAGAATAGATCGTCATTAATCTCTTTCTTGACAGGCGCCAAAAGGAATTTTTACAACAGGGAATACCCCACCTACAAAATCCGGTTAGGATAC
The DNA here is from genome assembly GCA_036320915.1 of Linnemannia elongata. Classification (NCBI taxonomy): domain Eukaryota; kingdom Fungi; phylum Mortierellomycota; class Mortierellomycetes; order Mortierellales; family Mortierellaceae; genus Linnemannia; species Linnemannia elongata. The sequence goes on along the minus strand of JAXBDG010000011.1, from coordinate 470,518 downwards.
CAATGTGACACCCCTCTTTTGACAATCTAGGCATATCGTAACTAAATAGGATAATATGTTCGCGTTTCTTTCTCATGCAGATAACAGCTTCTCGAGAGAAGGTGTGTATTCAGCCGTTGTGAGCAATGTACTGTGCATCATCGTCGTAGAGACGAGGTCCCTGTAGCAGCTTGCAAAAGAGTGTGTTCAGCCTGAATGTGTACAGCAGGAGTGCAACATCGATCATTCATAAATCCCCTTATGAGCGCAGCAATGGTTGAGGCTGCATACAAAGTGCGAGTCTCATAAAACGTTTGAAGTGCCATTTTTTCTCCACTTGCGCCTACCAGCCTATATTCGAGATAGACAGCGAAAAAAAAAAAAAAAAAAAAAAAAAAAAAAAAAAAAAAGAGTTAGCTGTTGCTTATCTCTCTCTCTCTCTGTCTCTCTCTACTATGCATGCAGGAGAAATGCAAGGCCCCGCGCAGTGAGCGGGATTCACCAGCCCCTCCTCTTCCCTCTCCCTTATTATGAACATCGCGCCCCATCCCTCTTCCTCTTTTCCCGACTGCCTCGTTTTCCTTCTACCTGCTAGATCGCACTCAAGTCGTCAGTGTCAGTTGCTTACTCCTAGTTTTTCGTTTACCATGCATCGGGAACCTGGATCAAAATATATGGAGGGTGCTGCAGCCCAGAAGAAAAACGTGCGTGTGACAGAAGGGGCTGAGCTATGGGCGTATTTACCAGAATGTTCGACGAAAACGTGCATCTTTACACACACACTTGTAGACCAACAGCCATCAAATAAGCTCTCCCCTTGGATCGCGTTTGCTAAAGATTGAGCACCGGATCGCGCCACTAAAAGCAAAATGAACGTAGAAAGCAAGCCCTAACCGTAAACAAGGACAACCGTTTTTTTTTGGCTTTTAGGATGTGGATGTGCTTCTTTATCTTACTCTGTTCCATAGCGACAATGCTCTGCTGTGCCGAGGTTTGCTCGTCTTACCAAATGTAACACAGTTATACATAAATAAGACGCCAATTCCATCTCATACTAAACGTCGTTGAAAACAAAAGCATCCAAAGGATCAATTTTTTGATGGGCTACGATCGCGACTGGCTATTTTTGGATCGCGTTTGAATCACGACCACCTTAATCCGTTTTAGCTTTGGTAGCAGGATAGTCCTGCTTGGACGTTTTCGACTTTTCATGCGCATTTTATTAGTTCTTCAAGAGGGATAATGTCTTTGTCATGGGCAACTCCTCCTTGCTATGTACACGTTTTTGTAGCCATTGACACGCCTCTCTTAGTTGTTGAGAAATAAAGCATCGAATAGTTGAGGTATGGAACAAGTGGGATTGGAGAATTGCCTAAAACAACAATGACTAATCTATTACCTCCCCTCCTCTCCCCTCCCCTTTTTTTTCTTTACTTGGCAACGGCCTTTGCGGCCTCAAGGATGAGGTCGGCAACCTCCTTGGGGTGGGAGACAAGGACGGCATGGGAGGCAGGAATCTTGACTGTGTTCTTGGCCTTCATACGTTCAGCAAAGAAGGCCTCCATTTCGGGCTGGATGATCTGGTCGTCCTCGGCAACAATGTAGTACGAAGGATGCTCCTTCCAGGCAGGAGGACCAGAGACAAACCCAAAGCGAGCACCATCGCAGGGACCCTGGGCGACAGCCATAATCTCGGCCTCCTTCTTATCGACATCAGGAGCAAAGTACTTCACGAACAGATCCTGGGGGAGAACGAGACGTCCTTCACTGTCGGGTACAAAGTGCTGGTTTGAGGGGAGGGCTGTGTAGTTCTTTCCGAGTTCGGCAACAGATTCACCTTGATCAGGCGCAAAGGCTGCAACATAGACGAGAGCTGAGACTTTGGGATTGTTGTGGGCGGCCTGCGTGATGACGGTACCTCCGAAGGAGTGGCCGACAAGGACAATGGGACCAGACTTGATGGTTCCAAGGGCGACTTTGACCTTGGCGACATCGTCCTCAATGGAGGTCAAGGGCTGTTGGACGGCGATGACGTAGTGACCGGCGGCATGGAGGTGAGGGATGACGCGAGACCAGGACGATCCGTCGGCAATGGCTCCATGAACAAGGACAATGTTGACCATTTGTTTGGGCTTTGGTTTGGGCTTGTTAGCAGCGTCGGTGACGGTGAAGATGGTGGTGGTGAGGAGGGTGGCGAAGAAGAGAAGTAACGACCTCGAGAAACCGGGAGGAGGAGGGTATATATAGTAGTTGGAAAAGGGGGTGGGTTTTACTTGAAGAGTTATTTTTATTTTCCCATGGTGGGAATAAAGGGCATTTTATCTAGTTTATCCGACAAGTAGGAAAAGGAGCGAGCTGACAATTGGTGCCATCTTGGAAGTAGTGAAGGACTGTGAGCTAAGCAAGCGATGTTGGCCAAGCAAAGAGGGGTGCCCGCCACGCAACTGGGCGCAGGGTGTCCAGATAGATAACAACAGTGTAGGCGAATTATTACACGCGCAATTGGGCTTGGCTTGCTTAAAGAAGTAGACAAGGCGCTCTCTCTCTCTTTCTCTCTCTCTCTCTCTCTCTCTTTCTCTCTCTCTTCGTCATTCTCTTTATGTTGAGTCTTACATGCAAGGTAAAACTAGACAACGCAAGCTTTCCGGAGAATAAAGGAAAAACAGAAAAAAAACCAAGAGTGAGATATTCTGACTTGGAGCAGCAAATTTTTTTTCACTTGCAAGGGTATCAAGAGTGACAGAAGATAAACATATGTCATTTTTGAACCCTTATCAGATGGAAAGGACGCGTCGTTTTTTTTCCTGCTTTCGAACGATTGTGCTCAGTCTGGATGTGTACATCAGGAGTGCATCATCGATTCTTCAGAAAATCCCCGCATGATCGTAGTAAGAGTTGAGTCTTCATGCAAACCGTGAGTCTCGTACAGCATTCGAAGTGACTTTCTTTCTCCACGTTTTACTTGCGCCCATGAGGCTATATTCAGGATAGACGGCAAAGAAAAAGAATAGTCAGCAATAATGGTTCTCTCTCTCGCCTCAACACGTACAGGAGAAAATGCAAGGCACCGCGCAGCGAGCAAGATTCACCAGCCTCACCTCTTCCCTCTAGCTCATTATGAATATCGCGCCCAATCTCTCTCCCTCTTTTTCCCAACTGCCTCGTTTTCCTTGTACCCTGCTAGATCGCTCCCAAACAATCATTGTCAGTAGCTTACACCCTGACAGGTTGCTGCAACCCCAGGAAAAAAGCGAGATCGACAGAAGGGGCTGAGCTAAGGGTGTATTAATCAGAATGTTCGACAAGAAGGCGCGACTCTCATAGACACACACACACACACGCACACCTGTAGACAAAGACTCATTACAAAGCTCTCCTTTAGGATCGAGATGCTATTATTGGGCTGCCCTGGATCGCGCCACTAAACCCCAAATGAACGTAGAATACAAGCCCTAAACGTAAACGAGAACAACTATTTTTTGGCTTTTAGGATGTGGATGCGCTTCTTTGTCTTACTCTGTTCCATAGCGACAATGCTCTGCTGTGCCGAGGTTTGCTTGTCTTACCAAACGCAACACAGTTATACACAATATAAGACGCCAATTTCCATCTCATACTAAACGTCTTTGAAAAACAAAAGCATCCAAAGGATCAATTTTTGAAGGGCTGCGATCGCGACTGGTTACATTGGTTCGCGTTTGAATCACGATCACCTTAATGCGTTTTAGCTTAGGCAGCAAGATAGTCCTGCTTAGGCGTTTTTGACTTCTCGTGTGCATTTTATTATTACTTCAAGAAGGGTAATGTTTTTTTATGAGCAACTCCTCCTTGCTATGTACGCGTTGTTGTAGCCGTTGATACGCCTGTCATGGTTGTTGAGAAATAAAGTGTTGGATAGTTGAGGTATGGAACAATTGGGATTGAAGTTTTGTTGAAAAAAACAACGACTGATCTACGGCCTCCTCTCCCCCCCTTTTTTCTTCTTTTTTTTACTTGGCAACGGCCTTAGCAGCGTCAAGGATGAGATCGGCAACCTCCTTGGGGCGAGAGACAAGGAGAGCATGAGAGGCGTGGACCTTGACTGTCTTCTTGGCCTTTATACGTTTTGTAAAAAAGGCCTGCAACTCGGGCTGGATGATCTGGTCGTCCTCGGCAACAATGTAGTACGAAGGATGCTCCTTCCAAGCAGGAGGACCAGAGATAAAACCAAAGCGAACACTATCGAAGGGACCCTGGACAACTGCCATAATCTCGGCCTCCTTCTTATCGACATCGGGGGCAAAGTACTTCAAAAACAGATTCTGGGGGAGAAGGAGTCGTCCATTACTGTCGGGGACAAATGCTTGGTTCGAAGGGAGGGCCGTGTAATTCTTTCCGAGCTCGGCAACAGATTCACCTTGATCAGGCGCAAAGGCTGCGACATAGACGAGAGCTGAGACTTTGGGGTTGTTGTGGGCGGCCTGAGTGATGACAACACCTCCGAAGGAGTGGCCGACAAGGACGATGGGACCAGACTTGATGGTTCTAAGGGCGACTTTGACCTTGGCAACATCGTCCTCAATGGAGGTCAAGGGCTGTTGGACGGCGACGACGTAGTGACCGGCGGCATGGAGGCGGGGGATGACGCGAGACCAGGACGACCCGTCGGCAAGGGCTCCGTGGACGAGGACAATGTTGACCATTTTGCTGGGCTTTGGTTTAGGCTTGTTAGCGGCGTCGATGACGGTGAAGAGGGTGGTGGTGAGGAGGGTGACAAAGAACAGGAGGAGTAAGGAATTTGAGAAACGAGCCATGGTGGGCGATAGGAAGGGGGAGTTTTGTAGTGGTTGAGAAAGGAGGAGTTTTTTGTTTGATTATTTTTTTTTATTTTCCCATGATGGGGATAGAGGTATTATATCTAGTTTTCTCTCCAACAAGTAGGAAAAGGAGAGAGATGACAATTGGCTCCATCTTGGGATTAGTGAAGGACTGTGAGCTAAGTAAGCAAAGCGGTCAACCAAAGAGGGGTGCTCACCGTGTAACTGGGCGCAGGGTATCTAGATAGCTAACAACAGTGTAGGCGAATTATTACACGCGCAATTGGGCTCGGCTCGCTTAAGAAAGACAAGACGTGCTCTCTCTCTCTCTCACACACACACTCTCTCTCTGCCATTCTCTTTATGATGAGTCTTACATGCAAGGTAAAACTGAACACCCTAAGCATTCCGGAGAATAAAGGAAGAATAGCAAAAAAAACAAAAAAAAACCAGGGTAACTTGGAGCGATAATTTTTTTTCTCTTGCAAGGGTATCAAGAGTGATGGAAAATAATAGAAGGCATTATTTTCTACCGGTATCAGATGGAAAGGACGCGTCGTTATTGTCCCTGCTTGCGAAAGTGTGTGTTCAGTCTTAATGTGTACATCAGGAGTGCATCATTGGTCATAAAATCCCCCGCATGATCGTAATAAGAGTTCAGTCTTCATGCAAAGCATGAGTCTGACACAGCGCTTGAAGTGCCTTTCCTTCTCCACGTTTTACTTGCGCCCATCAGCCTATATTTGGGATAGACAGTGAAAAAAAAAAAAAAAAAAAAAAGAATCTCTCGAGATTCAACAGCTTCACCACTTACTTCTCGTTCATAATGAATCTCGTGCTCCATCTCTCTCCCTCTTTTTCGCAACTACCTCCTTTTCCTTTTTATCTGCTAGATCGCTCTCAAGCCGCCATTGACAATCGCTTACTCCTCATTCTCCGTGCCTGAAACATGATATTGGGCTTGCTGCGTTAAACGCCAGAAAAAAAATTGAGGTCGACAGAAGGGGCTGGGCTGGAGGTGTATCAACAAGAATGTTCAACCAGAAGGCGCGTCTTCACACACACACACACACACACCTGTAGACAAAGAGTCATTACAAAGCTCTCCTCTAGGATCGAGATGCTATTATTGGGCGCGCCACTAAACGCAAAATGAACATAAATAACAAGCCCTAAATGGAAACGAGGACAACATTTTTTTTTTTTTTTGCTTTTAGGGTGCGGATGTGCTTCGTTTTCTTGCACTGTTCCTTAGCGAAAATGCACTGTTGTACAGGATTTGCTGGTCGGACCAGATGCAGCGCAGTTATACACAAAATAAGACGGCTATTTCGATACTAGACTGAAGAACGTCTTGAAAAATAAAATAAAAATAAAGCAATCGCGACTGGTTATGTTTGGAGCGCGTTGAATCACGATCACCTAATGCGACTAGCCTTGGTGGCAAGATAATACTGCTTGAATGGTGTCGACTTACTCGTGACATGTTCTTGAGTAGACGAGCAAATATAAATCCTGGGTAATGTGGAATACTGAAAAAAGTTCCCGTTAGTGATTTGATGTGGCGATGCAACATGAATCAAGCATACCATACAACACGATGGCCCAGATCTTTCTTTTTTCCAGCTCAACGCGGCTTAGTTTTATTTTTGTGCACTGATCTGCTTCTTAAGAACCTCTATTTGGTGCAGCACTTGCGGATCGCCAAGAACTGCCGCCTTTTGGTACCACTCCATGGCCTTTGCGAAATCCTGCGGAACCCCTCGCCCATAATGGTAAAGACAGCCCAGATTCATCTGCGCCGCTACAGTGCCCTGCTCAGCAGCCTTGAGGTACCACTCGATTGCCTTGGGATAACTTTGTACCGTGCCTTGTCCGTGCTCGTACAAGAAACCCAGATTCGTTTGAGCCTGTGGGAACCCCTGTACAGCCGCCTTGTGGTACCAGTCGATCGCCTTCGAGTACTTCTGTGCTCGCTCGTACATAAATCCAATGTTGACTTGGGCGGGCGGGTTTCCTTGCAAGGCCGCCTTGAGGTACCATGACATCGCCTTGTCCTCGTCTCGGGGGACACCTTGACCTCGCTCATACATGAACCCTACACAGCACTGGGCATTGATGTTTCCTTGATGGGCTGCCTTGATGTACCATTCCAAGGCCTTTTCGAAGTTTTGCGGGACGCCCTGGCCAGTTCCGTACCGACGAGCGACCTCGACCTGGGCTTCCGCGTTTCCTTGGTTGGCCTTGTCCAGGACCCAGTCCATTGCTGAGGGTTTGCTGTGGGTCTGGTCGACTGTGTACCCGTTCTTGCTTGGCGGTGCAGGTGGAGGAGGCGAAGTGTCCGAAAGTCGACTGGGCTTGATTGGTGTCTGTGCGGCAACGACGGCGGCGTGTTGTGAGCCAGGGGGAAGTGAGCTGCTGCTCTTTGTGATGGGGTTGGAGTAAGCGTCGCTGCTGATTTGAGTTTGAGGAGCAGTTGCTCCTCCGGCATGGGTGTAGGTATGCGTGGTATTAGCGGGTTTTGGATGAGTATCGTCCGGCTCCTCGATCTCTGTTTTTAAGTGTTCTGTCCGTGCTTTGTCGATGTTTGTGTTGTTGTTGTTGAAGTAGTGATCCGTTATAGTGGTTGCCGCAGATGTGGTTGTTGATCCGATGTCTGACTTGGGGCTGGTGTAATCTGGTCGGATTGTTGTCGTTGTTGGGTTATCTACAATTACTTCCAGAATGACGGCAGGGATGGCGGCGATCCTCCGAGGCTCAAGACTATTTCCGGTATATAAAAAAAAGAAGCGAGACCGAAGGCCCTGTTAACAAGTGAAGCATAAAAGTAGTGTCGAGGTGCACTGTTCAACTGAAAAAAACTTACTATTGAAAGTCTCTGCCTTTGAGAAAGGGAAGGACTCGCGAATCCTGCTGGATAAAGAGCGCATTGGGGTAGACTACAAGGATATCGTTCCAGAGGATGACGCTCTTGTCGGAGATAGGGTCATAGTGGGTGGTGATGTAAATGATCTTGTTCGAACCGAGAGGGCCGACGCGAACTGGCTGGACGCCCTCCTGGGGTTGCTTGGGCTTTAGTTTTGAAAGGAGTCTTTGTAGTCCTGAAGGCATCGTCGTTATGGGAATGCGAAGTGGTGAATGACGACTGTAAAGTGGGGGTGAATGAGTGAAGTAAGGTGAGGCTGAATGAGAGAAGGAATGAAAAGAAGACAGGGGTGGCGGATAGAGGACAAGCAAGAAGAAAAGAAAGAAAGGAAAAGGAAGAAAATAGAGGGAGAAAAAGAAAAAGAAGACACTCGGGAGACGGGAGAGAGTCGATAATGTAGACGAGGACAAATGAGATGGTCCAGGCACAGAACGGCGTTTGGGCATTGGTCTGTATGTCTGTGATTGTGGATTTGAAGGTAAGGAGAGACCTGCTTCGCTTTATTCAAGTACTATTCCCCACCCTGTCGAGTCCTCCTCATGTCTCGTATTGTAATTACAGTATGCATGCTCGACAGTGGTAAAGTATTATTATCGATGTGCTACCTTCAATTGCTACATGATATATGGAAGGGTCTAATTCTAATATACATAATACATTGCCATGTACATGAATTTTGTATCGTCTATTCCCCGTTATATCGTTATATCGTAGACGGGGCCGGCGATCCTTCCATGTTCCCGAATGTTTTAGTGGCAACTCACACCCGAGGACCTTACTTTGTTACTTTTCGCTATGTTTTGTTGTTATGTGCAAGCCTTGCTTGCATTCTCCTCCTGCCGTACACATATACCCCTGTTTCTCTTCAACATAAAACATCAGACAATGTCCCTTCCAAGCATCCCCAGCAAAAGCGCGAGTTGAAACGCGAGGTATGTCTTTCCCCTCCATAAAGAAGTGACAAGCGACCATAAACCCAAAATCAAATGCGAGGTGTGGCTTAGTCGAGCGGCTCACTTCCCTTTCTTCTGCCTTGCTCGCGTTTTTCCTTTGAGCGGGAACAGGACACTTTTTTTTTTTCTCTTTCATTCTTCGCGACCAGCACTACTCAACAAACACACATAGACAAACAGACACACAGCCATGCCACGTGAAATCATCACCATCCAGGCAGGACAGTGCGGAAACCAGAGTAAACCTACACTTGCATACTACAGTCTCAACTAAAGAAAACACGCATCTCACCCCACGCTTATTCCAGGAGTATGCAACAACAAAACATCCATTGACACCTACCGCTGCTGCTTGACTTTTTTGCACATTTCTAGTCGGACAGGAGTTCTGGGCGCAATTGTGTGCAGAGCACGGAATCAGCAAGGACGGGACTCTGGAGGACTATGCTACCGAGACCGGAGACCGCAAGGATGTCTTCTTCTATCAGGTATGGAGAGTCAGAAATAGTCGACAGGCTGGCTGTTCGTGGTTGACTTTGTTTTGTTGTACCGGACTTATATGGGGAGAATGCATAGCGCGCCACCATTTATTTATTTGTTGCTTTGTTTGTACTTTCGGACCGCTCTTTGCATACATGATAACTAACTATGTTACATTCTCTTGTTGCGATATTTTAGGCGGACGACGAACATTATATCCCACGCGCAATTCTCCTCGACCTGGAGCCACGAGTACGTTCAACATGAAATAACAACAGGACGCGCTAGACTATGCTACAACGACCAAGAAAAAGGGCAGGCATGGAAAGGAGTACCAGGATAAACTAACAACTGTACCCTTTTCACAATCTGGGAAATACATAGGTCATCAACACCATCACATCGTCACCATATGCAAACCTCTACAACCCTGAAAACATCTTTCTCTCCAAAGACGGTGGTGGTGCTGGAAACAACTGGTCACTCGGTTACGGATCCGGCGAACGCGAGGCTGAGGAGATCCTTGAAAAACTGGACCGGGAAGCTGACGGGAGTGATTCGCTTGAGGGGTTCATGCTGTTGCACTCGATTGCAGGAGGTACAGGATCAGGACTGGGTTCTTTCTTGCTGGAGAGGTTGAATGATCGGTACCCGAAGAAGCTGATCCAGACTTATTCGGTTTTCCCAAACAATGAGGAGATGTCGGATGTGGTTGTACAGCCTTATAACAGTATGTTGAGTTTGAAGCGGTTGACCCAGAATGCGGACTGTGTCGTTGTCTTGGATAATGCGGCGTTGACCAGGATTGCGTGTGATCGGTTGCATATTCCTAACCCTACTTGGGCCCAGACCAACCAGCTCGTAAGTCCCTTTGTCCCTTTGTCCCTTTTCCGTCTATATGAGATAATTCGCCCGCCACATTCATATTTATGACAAGCCAACAGCAATGGTATTCCTAACGAATTATGATACAAACATAATAATTAGGTGTCGACGGTAATGTCAGCAAGCACAACAACGCTTCGATACCCAGGATACATGAACAACGACCTCGTAGGCATGATCGCATCCTTGATCCCGACCCCGAAATGCCACTTCCTCCAGACCTCCTACACACCTTTCACGAGTGACGGGATCGACCAGACGAAATCTGTGAGAAAGACTACTGTCCTGGATGTGATGCGTCGGCTCTTGCAGCCTAAGAACAGGATGGTCTCGACCACGCCCTCCAAGAAGAGTTGCTATGTCTCCATCCTTAATATCATCCAAGGAGAGGCTGACCCTACCGATGTAAGTTCCTTGGGGAAAGTATTAAATGAGACAATATTATATTGCGTGGCTTCATGTTCATGACAGGCAATTGACCTTTTTGCTTTGAACTTGTTATTATAGGTGCACAAGTCGTTGCTGAGAATTCGGGAGAGGAGGTTGGCGTCGTTTATTCCTTGGGGTCCTGCCAGTATCCAAGTCGCATTGACCAAGAAATCGCCCTATGTCCAAACCCCACACCGTGTCAGCGGCCTCATGCTCGCCAACCACACCAGTATCGCCTCGGTACGTTGCTCGGACTGCCTTCCTGTAGGCGTGACAAACTGTTTTGTTGACGGCTTTATTCTGACCCTTCTTTTTCCATATTTTTTTTTTCGTTCACTAACAGCTGTTCAAGAGGACGTGCGACCAATTCGACAAGCTGCGGAAACGAAATGCGTTCTTGGAACCTTACAGACAGGGATCATTGTTCCAGGATGGATTGGAGGAATTCGACGAGTCCAGAGAAGTTGTCCAGGATCTCATCAACGAGTACGAGGCTTGCGAGAACCCTGACTATGTCAACTATGGCCAGTAGAGAACAACCCAGGCATCCTCCCAAAGGACAAGTTTTTTTTCAGTTGTACAAATATATACAGATCTCAGAATAATAAACAAAATTGCATGCAAAAACGTTGTTCGCTCTTTTTTTAATGTTTTCTTTTTCTACAGATTGTTGTATCTCCTTTTCTTTCTTGCAAAAATTCCTCCTCGTCTTTGCTGTTTCTACAGGGTGCGCCATCCGCCGATATCATAAGACTGCTCGATCTTGCGCGCGACATGGATTGGGATACCATGGGTCAACCAGAGACGACGGAGATCGTCGTACCGGAGTGGGTTCAGGAACTGGGGCCGTCCTCGGAGCAGACCCAAATCGGCCTCTCCGTGCTCGTCCAAGAACGGCGCCGGGTGGAAGCAACCGTTCCGCACATGTAGCCATAGAATCACACACTTCTTGATCAACAAGTACATTCCTACTGGTCCTGTGCAGCTGCATTGTCGTGAAGCGTAAAAGAAGGAGGAAGTATATACAGGTTAGTAAGAAAAGTTACCCAGGAAGTCGCGAAAACAATAGCAAAAGGGAGCAAAATGCATGAAAGGGGGACTTACGTGAGGGCGTGGGTGTTGCATTCTCCACGACCGTCGCTATCGAGACCCTCCAGACAACAGAAGCTCTGACTGCAGACGATGGTTCCACAGCAGAGACAAAGTGCTGGATCCTGAGGGACAGTGTTGCACTTGGGGCAAATATACTTGATGCTCAGCTCAAATAATGAATCGAGACGCCTTGGCAGCCCCACAAGCTCATAGATCGTAGGATGGTTCAGACCAATGGGCAAGCTGATGAACCGCGACGGGGCACTGGAGGGAACAACCCCGGATGAAGACGACGATGACGATCCTTGAATATGACGATCACCATACCCAGTGTTTGATCCGCCAATGCGTAGCACGTTTGACATGTCAAGCCCTCCGTGTTGTCCAGGAATTCCGCCGGGGAAGGAGCCAGGTCCAGCAAGGCTCACACAATCGTGGCACCAAGCCGCCATGACGTCTTTCAACAGATCATCCTCGATCCACTTGGTGCACAGTGTAAGTAGATCCGGGAGATGCAACAGTGCAGCCAAGCGGGAGTACTCATCGTCCAGTGGTTCTGCCGTCGACATGGCAGGCTGAGTCTCTGGGAACAGAACACCATGACGAGCATCCATCAACAAGGCAGACTTTCTCAAGAACGGGAGGATGTAGGTCTTAAGGAGTTTCAAAAGCAACCGATCGGGCATCTTGTCCAAGAACTGTTGCTGCTGGGCCTCAGGCATCGACAGACTCTTCATCACATAGATGACAAACGCCCTCAACGATGCAGCATCCTCGGGGCGGAGTGCTTCTAGCGAGTGCTGGGTGTAGGAGGCAATACGGGGCTCCGCTGCCAGTAACGATTCCACATTCGATGTCGCAAAGGTCGCCACCGTCTTGACAAACTCTGCCACCAACAAAATCTCCAATAGATGTCCTGGCTCGACGTTTCCGGGGAGTGGGTGTAGGGCCAGCTCAGTCAGGATAAAGAAGGGGTCGTCCAAGAGCAAGGGCTTGATCATCTGTAATGAGGCGCTGTCCGCCTGCTTCAACTGGGGGTGTCCTTGCAGAATCTTGCCCAAGCGCTCCCAGCTCAGTTGTGCGAGACGGGGTCGGTCGTCAGGGTGGTTGACCATAATGCTCGTGTACGAAACAATCGTGTCGGCCATCATGCGCAAAAGCGTCAAGGTCTGCTGCTGAATACCAGCAATGAGGGTCGATGTTCCGTTAGCCGCATTGACACCGCGCTGTGTGATCTCCACGCACGAGATCGTGTACGCGAACGCCTCCCACATCACGTTCACCTCACCGACCTGGTTGGGGTTCTGTCGGTAGGTCAAAATCTCCTCGGGTCTCAGTAAATCGCGGTGGTTCATCTGGAAAACCTCGGCCAAACGCAGATACATGGTCTTGACAGCGTCAGACTGAGAACTCTCGTATGACTCGGAAATTTGCACCATTGAGGACGACGAAGGTCCGGGCATTGCTCCTGGAAGTGGTCGAGAGAACGGTCCTCCCGTTAGCGCCGCCGCCTGCATCGCCGTTGTTGCTGCACCAGTAGGATCACCCATCAGTCTCTGGACAAGATTGATCACGTTTTGACTCCTGCTGTTCCGTCGCCGTGCACCAATGGCTTGTGAGTCTCCTGTGAGTACAAGTCCGGCTGTAGGGTCTGACTCCACCTGTACAACCTTCCTCTCGGCCGACAGTGCCTCCAAGGCGGTCACAGCTCCGGATTTGAGCCAGTCCAGGGGATTACTGCCGCTGGCGGGGATCAGCACACCGGGGTACGTCTGCTTCTTGCCCTTCCAGATAATTGGCAGCAACAAGTTGCCGAGCGACTTGCAGAGTGGGCACATGTACTCGCGCTGAGCTGGGTCTTCGGGATGGTTGCGGTTGTGCTGGGCCTCATGGCGTTGCTGGAGCGAACGGACATACGTTTCAAAACACTTGATGTGCATCAAATGTCCACAGCTCGAGGTATAAAGTCCACGGCGATGAGACGTCGTCGGGAATCCCTTAGCAATCTTCTGAGGGCGGTAAGGTTGTCCTGTTGCAGTTGCCTTTCCAGATCCAGGCCGTGACTCTGGCTCCTTGGTACTAGCAGCATCCGCCTCCTTGGGTGCCTCAAAATTGGCGCTGTGCTTCTCAAAGTTGGAAGCAATGCCAAAGGGACGAATCGAGGTGGCTGAAATATCGAGACTGAGAGGTGAGACGACAGACTCAAGCAAGAACTGGGGGTCGTCCATGGGCGTCTGACGAAGTATGTGCGAGGGCTGGACGTAAGCAAGCATTCCGTATTCGCTCGACTGGGTCATTTCCTCCTGACAGACGATGCAGGTGTCGGTGGGGTAATGCCAAATCGTCTCTGCAATTTTTTGGGCACCGAGTTCAAGTGGGTTATGGTCATCTTCGTGCATCGACTCTGCGGCCGCCTCGTCATCATCCGAGTCATAGAGATCCTCGTTGAGCGACATGAAACTCTGCTGCTGCTGGGCCATCTGAGCCAACATCCTGGCCTGACGCTCCTGACTGGCCTTCTTTCGACGTTCAGCCTCCTCAGCCTCGCTCATACCAGCCTCTCCACCCTCAGCGGGGCCTTTGGAGGCCTTCCATTCGCCAACCAACGCTTTCGCTTCGGTTGAGCCGAGCTCCTCAAACTTGTCGAGCACAAAGTTCAACTTGGGCTGGATGCTCTTGTAGGCTGGGTCGTCTGCACGCTGAATCAAGATTGAGAGCAGAGACAGACGAATGCGTTCGTTCCCATTAATGATGACGGGGAACTTTTCGAATGTGGCGTGGCGCATAAAGCCCGTCATGCCGATACCCGACGACTCGCCCGCGGCATCCTGCTGAAGACTCCTGAAGGCATCGTTGTTGGGGTCGAGGATGGCAATCTGCATCATGTAGGCGGCTTGATCAATGATGGTGTCAGACTTGATCCTGGGCTCGGCCTTGACGTTCCAGAAGGTGTAGAACAGGATCTGGGTCATGGTCTTGGTGTGCATCATGTTACCAAGGTTCTGGAAGGGGCCGCGCTCAATCGTGGAAAGACGGGGAAGAATCTGGGGCGACTTGATAGTGTTGTTGCTCTTCTTAATCATTCGGCTCTTCAGAATCTCCTCGGCCTCCTCACTGTTGTTCCTTGAAAAGTGGATAAAGTAAGGGTCGACTTCGTCAAAGAACTGATCCTTGAGCTCGTAGAGACCGTGGTCTGAGATACCGTCGGGTGCACGGTAGGAAGCGAGTTCCTTGAGAGTGTCGTCAAACTTGTAATGGTCTGTGAGACGCTCGGGGATACGCTTGGTAAGCTCCGAGTAGGCGATGGGCTTCAAGCAAAGACCGTGGACGACTTCGCGGCGAATCTCCTGCTCGATCGTAAATCCTGCGGCGTTGACTCTGTCGGACACACAGACGATCAAGAGGGTTAAGAGCTCTTCGGCCATAAACACGATCTGCAACAGGTCATAGGTGCTGTGCTCCCGCTGGCCAGAGAACCAGTCCAAAAGCTCGAAGCGATCCAGAGCAGTGACCAGGAAGTGCTCTGGCTCAAAGAGGACCATTGCAACCTGGAGCAGGAAAATGTCCGAGTCGTATGTGTTCTCACGAAGGGAGACTTCGCGGTAGTACTGGGCTTGGGTGCGAATTACGAATCCATTACGCACCCAGACATTTGCCTTGATCTGAGCCATCAGCACGCACACTATGTACGCACAGCAATAACAACAAACGTAAATCGTCAGAATCGCAACGCATAAATCGAAGATGGTGTCAAATATGTAGACTGTGATGAGTTGTTACCTCGAAGGGGGTAGTCAAAGATCTCCTGGAGCTTAAAGAGGCGCTTCTCTTCCGAATCGTGGTCGCTACCGACAATCTGAAGCATCAAGTGGCGGAACGACTCGTAGCCAACCTTTTGTAACTCGACCGAGTCCAAAAAGTTGACATTCTCCAGCAAGTCCGCCAAAAACCAATGAAGAGGGTGGTGGAAAGCGACAGGCTGGGCCGAGACCTTGTACTCGATTACATCGAACGATCTTGGCGGGGATGTGGGCATGGTGATAGTATGTACTTGGGTCTTCCTCACAGGAGTTGCGGAGCTGGTGGCTGTTGCAGGCTGACCGGGGACGACCTGGCCTGGCTGGTGTGCTGGCATGGTTGCTGGTCCAGTTGGAAGCGCCCCGATCATTGGATGGTTCTCTGCCAGGGCAGGGTCCTGGGTTACAGGGAGTGGATGGGCATTGGGACCCTCTTCAGCAGGCTGGGCCATTTCCTCCTCGTGCTTGTCGCACCATTCGTAGATCTTCTTTACAGTCCGTGAAAGAACCTGGGTCAAGACCAACGAGTTCGAAGAAAAGCAGTCGGAGAACTGTCGACAACACTTGTAGAGCTGCAATGTGACGTTGAAGGCATTGACCCAGGTGTTGGGCTCGAATTCAATGTGGTCGAGAGAGTAGCGAGTGTTAGGGTGCATTCCTTGGAACATGTTGAGGACCTCAATCATCTGAGTCTGGTATGCTGGGCGATTTGAGACGATCTGCTTGACGGCATCGTTGGCCAGGATATACCGGAAGTCGTGAAATATGTGGAAGTAGCGCCTGTTCTCAAAAGGAGGGAGGTTGCAGTTGATGGGACCGCCGGCGTAGTTAGGTCCTTGGAAGAATGAGATCAGGATTTGGCAAAGGATGTATATAAAGTTGTGCTCCTGCGCCAACATCTCTGCAATCGTCGGAACTGTGAACAGTTGGACAGAGAAAAGAATGATCGACAGCTCTGGCTCACGGTCGACCACCAGGAATGCTCTTGCGATCTTGAGATAATTGAAGGCAAACCGCACAGCTAATGTAGCGCACACATTCGCAGAAAAGAGATATTAAATATGACATTGTTCAGCATGGAGATGAAAATGAAAATTGGCATGGTCAGAGGTTCCAGTTTCAAAAAGCGCAGGACTTACCCATGAATTTCTTGTACTTTGGACTGAGGACCAATGTGCCGATGTAGACTTCACGAAGGTTGGCTCGGGGAAGCTTCCAAAACTTGAGGTCGAGCAACAGCAGCCAGTCGATTCTGAGTTTGCGGCGAGGAGGACCGGCTCTGGCGCTCTTGGCAAAGGGATCGGATGATTGCTGATCCACGCTGGAACTCGAACTCTCCGTCATCAGGGTATCTTCATCGTGTGCAGCATGTGACATCTCCGAGTCTCCGTCATGGGTGTGTGCGTAGGCGTGGGCGTGGGTATGGTGGTGAGGCCGTGATGGGTGATCGTCGACGACGTCTTCGTGGACTGACCCAGAAATATCGACATCGCCATCGACATCCAGTTCATGGGCAGACACTATGGGGACACGGATCTCTTCCTCTGGGTTGATTCCGACAATGTCGATATAGTCGTCCTCCATCTCGACGACGGTGTCCTGATGACTCATGGTGTTGTTCTTGTTGGGTTTCCGACGCCATTCGCTGCACAGCTCCTCGCAGATGATTTCCCGTATAGCCTGTGATTGCTTTTGTGAAACAGCGCCTCCTTTGATATAAGCCAGCGATTTCAAGAAGGAGATACAGACGTCGCACAGCTGCTCCTTGAATGTCTCTCGGGCAGATCGGATACTGACAACCAGCCCAATGTCTGCCAGGCTCTCTGCAATTTCCATGAGTCTCGGAATGTCGCTTGATACCTCTACGATAGCTCGACCCTATCAATTGAAAACGTAATGGCGTGATTGGAGGATACAGATTATTTCGAGAAGTACATATTAGTCATAAAGCTTCTTTTCTTCTTTTTGTAAGTAACCATGCCCTGCTTTGCCATGCCATGCCATAGCGATATCCCTGGCCTGGAAAGCGCTCAGCAAAACACGCTTCGTTGCCAGACAGGTTTCCACAGGAGTGGTCACATGACAGGCTACAAACTCACCTGTGTATCAACTGTTTCGGCGATCTTTCGGGCATAGTTGGATGCCATATGAGTGGTTTCCGAGACTCGGTTAATGACATCCGTGAAGGAGTGGTCCTCGTCGTTCCAGAGAATACAGACAAAGTCCATAAGGTCGAGGTTCGTCGTCTCTCCTGCAATGTTTCCGGCATCAACAGCGTCGCGCTGGATCTGTTCTTTGCTCACACGAGTTCCGTTCATGTTCTCGGGCGAAGTCGTCATGGTGTCGATGATAAAGTCGAGGACCGCGGCTATTGTCCGGCGAATCGACTCTGTGACTTCGGGTGGGTATTCCAGGTTCTTTGGATCAGTCTCGCCTTGTGGAATGTGTTTGGCTGAATGATAGATGCAGTCGAGTTCGACCTTCCATGCCTCTGGGTCTCCGCAGTCGCAGCATCCGCCCCCGCCGTTGTTGACCGAAAACGAGGTATCGTGGCCCTCGTGGTTGGTTCCGTGAAAGCAGCGCAAACAAAACACGCAAGTCTCATCCAATGCACACGTCCTATTTGGTTTGCAGGCCAATTGATGTGTTTTCTCTGTTAGTGTTGGGTTTTAATACAGGTTTTCATGTATCTTATGCTTGATTAATTCCACCGACACAAGCAAAAACGCCAACATCGTCTGGGCATAGTGCGCGTTTCTTAGTGCCATATAAGAACACCATGCGCCGCACCAGTGACCCGACAACAGATCATGAAACGTACACGATACGAAAAAGAAAAGAAAAGATATGCAAAATGCAAGAAGTGTGAAAAAGTTACCTGCAACGGAAAACACCTTCACCCATTTTGAAGGTATGGCCACAGGCTTGGCCCCTGGCAGAGGGCGAGTACTCGTCATCGCCATTGTCGGTGAGGACGGTGACGCCGTTCTGACGGGCCTCGACGAAGGATGGGAAATAGTTGTGGAGATACTCGTCGTTGTTGTCCCAGAGGGAGGCGTAGAGCTCCGAGTTGATTTCGCGCAGGGCCGAGTCTGAGAGGATCGAGTCGAACTTGCGGGCTGCATCCCGCAGGTAGGCGCGCAGCGGGGAGTCCAATGACATTTTTTTGTGTCCTTTTTTTTTTTTGTTTGAGGCTCAATTGACTCCCTT
Source organism: Linnemannia elongata (assembly GCA_036320915.1). Lineage (NCBI taxonomy): Eukaryota > Fungi > Mortierellomycota > Mortierellomycetes > Mortierellales > Mortierellaceae > Linnemannia > Linnemannia elongata. The sequence continues at coordinate 451,971 of JAXBDG010000011.1, read as the reverse complement.
TTGAGCGTGAAGGAGGAAGGGTGGAAGGTGTGAAGCGAACTGTGTTTGAAAAATATAAATATGCGTCAAGAAGGGGAGAGGAGGAATGGGACAGGAGAAGGAAGGGATCAGCCAAGAAGAAGAAAGTAGGCGCTGTTCTTTTTTGTTTCTTTTTTGCTATCCGAGGAAGAGGGAACAAGGGGTGTTGCGTAGGGTGTGTGGGTGTATGTGTGTGTGTTGTGTTGATAGAGTGTCAGGGTCGGATGGTGCAATGAACAAAGAACAAATAAAAACTGGAAAGAAGAGGAAAAAGGGGAACAAGCTAAAATATATACATATATATATGAACAAGAAAAGGCGACAGTCGAACAAAGTAGACAGACAGACGTCGTTGGTTGGTTCGTACAGGCTGAGGCAGAGATTGATACCATGCGGCTGCTCCTCCTCTCCCGCTTCTCGTACTCCTCCTCTCCGCTTTGTCCACGATGACGTCACGAGAATTATAGTCACGTGGTGAAATGGAACGGCACAGCCCATGAAGGAAGGACCTGAATCTGTTCAATTGGGAGACACACGTGTGGTGTGTGGTAGAATTGACCTCCACGGACTTTATTCGCACCCTTTGCGCCCTTCTTCTTGTCTCTTCTCCTACTCCTTATTATCACCTCTTCACTCCTCGCTCGTTCGTTCGTTCTTTCGTTCTTGCTCGTCTGCTCCTTACTCCTATTTCCCATCTTTTCCTTCTCCTTCCGCCACCAAACACTCCTCCTCAACACAAACATTCACACTCATCTCCTCCTTACCTTCACTAGTATCTCCATCCAACCCCTCCACTTACCACCACTGACACCCTTGTCTCTTTGTCCAATTCTTCCTCTCCCATTCCCTTTATCCATTTCGCTCTCGTTCGCTCTTTTGATGACCCGCATTGCATCCATCCAACCCTCGACACGCCCTGTCTAAAAATAACAGCCGTTTAATAACAAGGCGGGAGCACAAAACGATATCTATATCATGTTCCTGGACTGGATTGCCCAGCTCGGGTTGCTCAACCATGACCCAGGTAACAACTGTCAAAGGAGAAGAAAGAAGAAGAGGAAGACCATGCTACTATTCTTCTAAAATAAGGGACGTGGATAGATGTGAATCCACATTGCAGGCAATTGAACCCTCTCCTGCATATCTCTCGTTTGGAATTCCACAAACGAACAACAAATAATACGTGAAACGGGCTTATGTCACTCACACTTCAACTGTTCAACCCCTTCCTAACCATCTTCATAACGTGCCCATTTTTCACTCCTGTTTGCTGACACGCGTGAACCAATAATCCTTCCATTGATAATAGTGTCCAATGTCCTGGCCCGTTTCCCGCTGAATGTCAAAAAGACAATGATCACAGAGGTCACCTCGACCCTGTTGGTGACCTCGGACTTGACTCTTCTCTCCTCTATGGCTCACATGAAGTGGGCTATGGAAGTCCTTGGTCAAGGATTCGCATTACCCCTGGAAGAACTGTCGATCACTCAGGAAACAACACAGCTCTACTCTCAATGGCTCTTTGAACCGCAGATGAGGCCAATGGCCTTCAGACAAGCGGCAGGCACCGCTGACGAGCAGCTTCTTTATCAGGTACCGTACTTGAGGTATCCAACGTCAAATGGCTGCATGAGTTATCACCAATCGCTCGTATTAATAACTGCAGTGTTCATTTCATAGACGATATTTCATCACTACTCGCTACTATTCCAAGTCCGGTCGACATTACCTCCACCATCAGGATCCAACAGCTCGCAGAATCAGCACCATCGCCACACCACAACAACATTGCTCTCGACAGGACATGCAGCTTCGGCGTTATCGGCATCAGCGGCATATCATATCACTCCTACACCCCAAGTACCCATTGGCGTTCTAATTCAGCGGCACATCGAGCTCTGCAAAAAGGTCCTCACGGTCCTCACCATGGCAGGACGACAACTCGGGAGCACCTTTTCAGAGGAGACGTGGGAAGTCTTACTCAAGGTCATCCTCGGCATTACTGACAGTCTACTCCGCGAGCAGCCAAAAACGACGGCTGTGTTGCCAGAGCACGGAAAGATGAGCGATGATCTCTGTGAGCACCTATTGCGAGTTTTGTTTGAGCTTTGGCTTCGTTCCAATATTCGCCAAGTTCGCATGTGGGATGTCCTCAAGCAATGCTTCCAGGGATGGATTCACCGAATACCGGTCATGCACCAATGGGCCGCCAGCTCACTCGGACTCTGTCAGCGAGTCGTCAGGCTACTCTACGGACCGGGACAAGGCACGGATGTCGTCAACTTGGCAGTGGGCGGGTACAACATCGGGCTGGATCTGCAGGCGGATTTTGCTCTTTACGCATGGCATAGAGTTATTTACCTTCTCAAGAGCCCCTCTGAGCTCGCACCCTCTCACTGCCTTGCTGCAGTCAACGGGATTGGCAGGATGGTAGAGACATTTTTGACCGTCGGCTATACCAATAACCCCTCGACGATCCCTGGATCTCCACCACTACCATCAACTCCTACCGACATATTTTCGTCTTCGTCACTTTCACTTTCCAATCATTCTACGCCTGCTAACTCAAACCCCAAATCTCCATCATCGACACCGCCCAAGCCGACATCGCCAGATGGCAATACCATCATGCACATGTTTGGATCCTGGCTCTTTGAGATTGCTCTTCTTCAATTCCCGGAAGCTGACAAACCCGCACCTCCATCTCACTGGCAATCCTATCGGGCGCAGGACCACGTGGAGAGCTATACCGACGCTCAGGCGTCAGCTTTTGGAGTGTTGTGCAGAATTTTCAGCAAGCGACAACCGCCTTCACGGCCTTTTCTCCGTATTTACACAGAACGGTTTTATGAGGCGCTCTCGATCGGACTTCGCAGCGAAACATCTCTTCCAACCATCCTGGCACATTCGACTGAACTCTTCACCAGTGAACTGGAGGGCGTGAGAATGATGGTTCCCGACTTTGTGATTGGTATCCGAATGGCAATGAGTGGCAAAATTCGAGTGACGACTGGATATCAGAGCCAGGAGAAGCAGAAGCAAGTTTTAGAGGATTTGCACCTTGCAGCCTTGAAAGTCGCTGGCTGTATCATGTGTCTGCCCAACCACTTTGAAAAGGTTGAGCTCAAGGAAGACTGGAACCAAGGACTCTCTAAATCAGCCAACATTGGGTTCGAGGGCAAAGGCGCGCGTGAGGACAAGGAAATCTTGGCCCAGCTGGTATGATGAGCTCTTGTGATAGCTGGACATAATGTTTTGTTCTTTGTCTTGTCACGCAACTAACCTTACATTTTCTTTATTCATTTCTTTTCACAGATTAGAGTCCTTTACACAGCAGATTCTCCTGCGGATGGTTCTATTCCAGCATCAAAGCGATTCACGACTCTGAAGTACTACATTCTGGAGATGCTGCTGAACTGCTTGGAGACAGAAACATCATCCTTTAACTTGCGTTATCTGCTTCACCTGATCGAGGTCTATGTCTTTGAGGATGTCGCGTTCTGTCCAGGATTGGTCGGTGTCGTCGTCAAGACTATCCAGGAAAAGGTAACAAACGCGAGCTTGCTATTCTCAATTGTGCTTCAGTATTCCCAAAGATATATCTACGAGTTCTCATCATCGTGCACGTTTGCATTTATATTATTAGATCGTGAGCATTCAGGTTCCTGTTGAGGTAGCGCTCTCTGCGTTCGATGTCCTTGTTGGATGCGCTGGACTTTACGAACATGTGCGGCGGGACAGCAAGGTAACTTTTTTTTTTTTTTCGTCGCTTTGCGGTAACAAAAATACAAAGTTTTGGTGGCGAAATTCCTTGCTGATCGCAAGCACGTCTTTCCGATGTTGTAGAGTTGCGCGCGAGAGTTGGTGCTGGCGCTGTGCAGATATGTGGATGCTTTGTTGGCAAATCACGGACAACTGCCAACAACCCATCCCTTGGTCGTCCGTGCCTATGAATGTATGCTGCAGTGGATCCTAGCTGGACAGTGGATCGTTGGCGACCAGGATTGTCATCTTGCAGTGATCAGTTCCATTGCCGCCGGAATCCACATCATTGAACGCGTGGAGGAGTACGAAGCATCTGTCGTCCCTCCCAAACCGCAGCAGGAAAAGAGACGATGGGGAGGAGGCGCTGCTGGAAATGCCATGATCTCGGCTGTAGGAGCTCCCCTGTCACTGACAAAGCCATCGAGCAGTGGCGCTGGCAAGCTATTCCAGGTTAACAGCAAATACCCTGGGCCAATCAAAATCCTCAGCCAGGAATTGAAAAAGGACAAGGAGAGTCGTAAGAACCGATCTGCCAGCTCTTCTATTTCAGGAAATGTCAAGGCATCTCGTCCTGACCTTACAGCGATCCAGCATGCTGCAGAGATGACAATGACCGTGTTCTCAAATCAACTCAGCCATTTCCCAGTCTGGACCGACGACATTGGACCGAGCCGGATGTCGACCATGTGGAACGATATTGCGATGAATCGAACGAGTTTGGTCAACATCAAGGAGAACGCGGACTTTGCGTCACTGGACCTGCATCAGCGCCACCTCCATCACCATCTTTCTTCTGAGGCTGGTAATTCCATGGGTCCGGTTCGATACTTTTTGCTGGACAGGCGCATCATCCTCGGTTGCTGCGAGGTGTCACAACTTCCCGCCAGCCACCGCGATTCTGGCAGCTTTGTGGACGATCGCGGGCCGTTTGTTGTGGTCACCATGCGAGACTCCAGTGGCAGGAACTCTTGGAAGTTGCGAGTGAGTAACGAGGTCAACCACAACAATATCAAGAAGAGCGCACGCGTGGAGGGAGAATGCGCTGGACATCACGGAACCAAGGGACAAAATGGACACATCGACTCAGCGGGCGCTAAGGATGAAGAGGGCGACACGATTGCCTATGGTCAGAGACTTCGGGTTATGGCCATCGAGGCTGCGGATGAAGCTGGGATTGGTCTTAAGCAGTATGTGCGCGCCACCAAGAGTTTGACGAACCTCAAGGTCACAGTCGATCAACCAGAGACACTCAGAGCAGAGTCAATGCCCAAGTCGGCGTTTGATGAAGGAGAGCTGGAAGTGGCCCCATCATCCAAGCAGGCCACCCAAGCTTCAGGGTAAGACACATTTATGTTCGTTTTCTATACGAAGAATACTGTAGTATGTAACAAAGCACTAACTCTGTTGGTAATTTTATGTTGACTTGATAGGTCTCATGTGTTCAGGATATTAATGGCGCAGATGGGTTACCTTTCCCTGGAGAACCGCTCACGCATCATGCCGCTGCACCTCTCGGAGCGACTTTTAGCAGAGCTGCAGTTCCTCGACGGTCTCAAAGAGTAAGCTTTCATTATCAGTCTTCTTATTGCTGCATTTTCTAAATATATTTAAACTACTGCTAATGCTTCTACTATTCATCATTTGGACTGTAATAGGAGAGACTGCATGGGCGTGAGTGTTTATTTTGCACAGTCAGGAGACATCGGTTATGATGAACTGATTCATGGCTCACCAGCAGGCTTGTCCAAGGACTTTTCGCGATTCCTCGACTGCCTTGGATGGCCGATTCAGACTGAGACGCATTCAGGATACTTAGGTCAACTCAACAAGGACGTCTGTCATACAACACCCTATTTCGCCGACCGCAACTGTGAGGTCATTTTCCATGTCCCCTACCTGATGCGTCCGTCGAGCACCGAGGTTCCTTACCTGCAGGACCATCGACTTGTCGACCAGTTCCGGTCAGTGACGATGCATGACCAAGTAGCAGTTGTCTGGGTTGAGGACCGGGAGCGGATGATCAACCTGTTGCCGTTGATTGACCAGAACGTTATGGTGTTTATCTTGATCCACCCACTGGAGGGTGATTCTGCGGGAGGGCTATTCTGGATCCGAATTTTGATCCAAGGGTCTCATACGACAACGGGATCGGTTCGACTAGCGGCCAACCCGTTGATGATTGGACCCTTGGCGGATGGGATGCTGGTGTCGCGACATGCGTTGGGCAGTCTAGTCCGCAACACGGCCATATCTGCGGACAAGGCATGTCGACTGATGGGTGACTTTTTCACTGAGCCGAGTGCGGTGCGTGCAAGATATATCCAGGAAGTGCTGCAGACACATCAGTCTGAGGAGCCGGACAGTATATCCGAGTTCTATCGAACCATGTTTGCGACGTAGTTGAGGTGGGGGGGAATGGAGCGTGAGGCTTAATTTGATTGATCGTTTTGATATTTTTATACCATCCAAAAGAACTTCCTTGTACAACTCTTACATCTCTTTTTTTTTCTAATTCTTTTCTGACACCCTTTTACCTTAATAAACTTTTTAATTGTTCTTTCCGAGAAAACGCGTCAAGCGCGTCTCTTATCAGCTCTGGAATCGCGTTTTGATTACGGCACCTACTTGGCTAACCGAAGAAGTGCGGCTTTGACCGATCAATAGCTATTCTTTTTATATTTCGATACATAGAGGGCGCACCAATAAGTCATCCAGTGGCGCAGAAGAATACTCGCCTTCTTTTGAAGAATGGGCAGTTTGGTCAACTACAATATCAGCAGCAAGAACAGCAGCAGCAAAAAAGCAAAATCAGAAGCCGATGGGCGGTGCTTTCCGGCAACTATTTCGTACTAAAGAAAGCGCGTAACAGAGTAACAGCATTCAGTTGAAAAAAAAATATATGAGAGAACTCTGTACATAATAAGTAGGAGATCAACAAATCATCAATAGGCAGCCTAGTTGAACTCTTCCGCAGATTGATATTCTATTCAGCACAATAGCAAAGAAGGCGTATCAGACAAGGCAAATAAAGACGAGTTGGCGACCTCCCTGAGCATGCGAACTTCTCCCGTTGAAAAGAAACATGGTGTAGCATCCCTGGATTATTTTTTTTTTTTGCAATGCTAACAAAATCGCAGTGCCGCATCCCCCAGTCACATCACACCTCACACGCCGCTGACGCTTTTACTAGTCGCTCTCGTTCTGCTTTGTACATTTTTGCCTTCCTCATCCACTTGCCATCACCACACCAATTTCTCACAGCAGGTGCATTCATTCCTTACATCATCACTCGCAACAAAAAGTCCATCCTGTTTCACACCTCAACAGAGGATCGTCGCTTACAGCTATGAACCAGGACGCACCGCAAGAAGAGGAGCCCCTCCAGACAGTTCGGCCGGTGCACAAGAACAACCTGTTCCCCACTATACACGCACCCGTCGCCCACATTGTCATCAATACCGACCCCTACAATGGAAAGAAAATCATCCTCTGGGAGGATATCCTGCAGGCGTTCAAGGATGCATCCCACCCTAGACATGGCACCAAGATCCTACCGTTTCTGAAAGGCTCAGACTTCAAATGGTATGTCTCTAAATAAGGTGGTTGGTCCTTGCTGAAAGCGCTGTTTGAATTCAATGGCAGACTATGTATTCTCACCTTATCATACTTTTTTTTTGTTTCCTACGATAGTCTCGAGCCCCTTCGCTTCAATGCTGTCCCAAACGATATCATAGACATTGTGGTCGATGGCCAGTTCACCTCCACAGACCCGCCTCCAGTCCAGTCTACATTTGATGAGATTGCAAGTCAAGCCTCTCAATACCCAAAATACGACCCTCTTGACTCATTGCGCTCCTCAAATGTTTCGAGGAGGCTTTCTTCATCAAGCACGTACTCGTATGAAATCCCCAATTACAGGACAATGCCTACCCCGGCGTTCTGGAATCAGATACCGGCGCCGACTCATTATACACGATTGCCTCATCACCAACCCCGGGCTGCACCCTCCCACCCTCCTGCCTCACGTCCACCTGCTTCGCGTCCTCCTTCATCTCGACCTGTCTCGGCGTCCAAACCCCGACCTCGGATGGATGTCAAAGAAGCGTTCAGGAGAATCATTCTCCATATTGATCTGGTTGCCCTCGAAGAGAAAGGCGATGGTAAGCCGGAGGAGTTTACGAAGGCGCTTGAATGCTATTTGAGGGCAGTGTGTCGTGGCCATGGGCACGCGCATCTGAGTGTAGGTGAACTCTTTGCCCAAGGTGAACACGTTGTGCAGGACGATTCCATAGCGTTCGAGTGGTATCTAAAGGCGGCTTACCTGGGCAATGCCATTGCCCAGCGCAAGGCCTCGCGTCTCATCTTGTGAGTTGACTTTTACGCACATGTTTTTTAACAAGATTCCATGCATTGGCACAGTCTAGGATATTAATTACAGCTGCATTTATTAACTTGATTTAGCAACCAAACCAATCGCTTGACTGCAGCTCCTGAGGCCATCTTGGACAGTGCGGGTACAGATTCGTCAACGGACTTGGATGCCATGTCCTGTGCAGAGGTCTGTATTGAGGCACAGAGCACGCCGGCAGAGACATGTGTAGAAATGCCTTGGGAGATACAGGAGAGGCCTTCGGAGATCCAGGACCCACTCGTCTCACAAGAGGAATCCCATAAGGATATGTCTGTAGAGACAAAGGACATGACAGACGAGACGCTTGTTGAAACATCTACCGAGACGGAGACAGGTTGGGAGAAGTCATCTCAAACATCGAACGATGGTTTTATCGACTTGCTCCCAGTGGAACCCGACCAGTCTGACGACGAACGTGTTGCCACTTCCATGCCCAGCACATCTACACCTACTACCACCGCTCCCATAGCCAGCGCTCCCATCGCTAGAGGGCCTCAATCCTATGGTATGGACGAATGGTCCTTGCCAATGCTATTTCAGGACTCAACCAAGAACATGAAACCTCGTTCGCCTCAACTCAACACTAGCAGTTTTGAGCAAACCTTTGCCAACGCAGAATTTGACGACACAGAGGCTCAAGTCAGGCTGGGTCTGATGTACATGCAAGCAGATGATCGTGGCCAGTATGAAAACGCTGTACGATGGTTCTTCAAGGCGGCTCTTCGAGGAGATGCTGAGGGTCAGTGTCGTGTAGGCGAGATGTTCATGGAGGGGCTGGGCGTGCCACAGGACTACAAGGCAGCGATGTACTGGTTGAACGAGGCAGCCGAACAAGGGAACGACAACGCTCAATACCTGATTGGAGATCTGTATAGCGCGGGTCAAGGGGTACCCAAGAGTAACGCTCTGGCAACGGTATGGTACCTCAAGGCGGCCAATTTAGGAAATGTCGAGGCCCAGTACATGATGGGAATCTGGCATGAGACCGGGTTGGAGACGCCCAGGAACTTGGAGTTGGCGTTGGAGTGGTATGTCAAGGCTGCGCGGCAGGGGCATGATGGAGCAAAGGAGAGTGTTGCCAAGCTTAGGAAGGATGAGGAATCATCCAAGAGCAAGATGTCGTTCCGGAACGCGTTTCGGAAGATGTTTACGTAATAGTGTAGCGTGGCGTTGTCCTTTTTTTTCGTTTTTTTATTCATTCTACAGTTGAATCATACCCAGAAATTAAATAAAAGGTAGCTTTTACTAGTAACGATGACCTTTCATAGCCGGAGGCAACATAGGACCGGAGAAGACGCGAGAAATGTTGAAGTTATTCAGGTACATTGTTGCGCCATATAGCTGAGGAAATCAGTGGTGTGGCACGTGCCGTGCATTCCTGATACTCTATCCCCTCACTTTTTTGCCAATGACCACTTCCCCCCAGGCAAACGTGTTAATGCGGAGAAAAAACGCAACCCGATACGTAGCTGGCTCAAGAGATTACTATCATGAAACTGTTGAAAATATACCCTACTTACTCTAATAAATGAAACTAAATAATCGACCGTAGACGCAGTATGCAGCCTATGTCTTATGTGGCTTTGTTCATTTCCTTCTCTTTGGATAAAGCCGCGACGATATTGACGCCGAGACAGGTCGCGTCAGCTCGGTCAATAAATCCGAAAAAGATCAGCGGCGTTAGCACGCGTGGTTCGTACCTGAATTTTGGCTTTTTTTTCAACACCGACCACATCACACATGACCAAAGATAAGTCCTCGCTAGCGTTTCGTTTTTCTGTTGGAGTAATCGACGCATAAACTAAGGGAGTCATCCTTCTTCTTGACGAAAAAAAAAAAAAAAAAAAAAAAAAAAAAAAAAAAAAACGGGGGCGGCCCAGGGCGATGTGGATGGTTTGATATACCCCAGTTCAAGTAGCTCATCCAACTGCTCTCTCAGGGCATGTAACTCTAGTGACGATAATCTGTACCGCGCTTTCTTAACCACGGGAGCTGCATCGCCGGTGGGATCTTGTGGTCGAAGCCAGGGCGCAGAATGGGCAGCTCCGACAAAAGCGCCAAGACATCACTGGCAAACTCTTCTTCCAGGGACTCGACCTGATGCTGCTGCTCAGTATCGAGGGTGGCAAGGGTCTCCACTTGATCAGGTTCGACCGCGAATTCTAACTAATGCCGACTACATTTCAGAACAACTCCTTCATAGATGGTATCCTCGGGATCGGCGGCTTTGGCAACTTCTGTACACCTCATGCACGGCGGTCTTTATTGGGCCAAGGATGTCGAACATGATCGAAGTAACAATAAGGTGGTAGATGAATATGCGTTGTGTGGGAGCAAGAAAAAAAAAAGGGGGGGGGGGGGGGGGGGGGTTAAAGGCTTTTTGGCGCGTGGTGTTGTTTTCGTATTTAATAAGGAGTGAGTTGTGACCTAATGACCCATCTAGGCACTGAATATGGATATTTATGTGTACTTAGGAACCAGCTTAGTAATCATGGTTCCCGTAACTTAGCCTTGTGACCTTGGCTCGACGTGTTAGTTCGTCTAGGCTGATCTTGCTAGTTTGGCTAGTTATAAACAGCCAGATTTGGATAAGTCATCATGTGTAATAGGAGCAGAAGAAGGGCGCCAGAGAGGAGCAGGAGGCAGAAACAGATGGTGTTTATTATACAAATAACTAGGGTATTTATATGGGTAAGTTGTTAGAGGTAAGGGGATTAGGAATGGAATAGGGAATAAAGGGTCAAGGAATGTATGCATAGTGTTAGCGAGAGCTATGATACTGTGACATCATGTAACAACATTGAGTTGATGGTATCTAATTGTGCGTGGCTATGTACGTATCCAGAGTGACACTCTGACAGGATTGATGATCTTATTTTCCTTACTACCTACCATCACTTGCAGTATGCTCGTTTGTCTGCTTCATGCTCACGGATATTCTTGTACGCTTGACAAAACCGGTTCGAGGTCTCCAGTGCTGCTTGAATCTCTCGTAGTCGAACATCATCGAGGATCCGGAAAAATTTCTTGCCGGCGAGCAACCGGATCGTGAAAGTATATCTGGGCGAACGTAGGTTTCTCGCCCTTCCGTCCTAGAAGGGAGAGGTGCGCTGCACCAGGAGAACTCGCGCATGCCGGTCTAAGTAGTGAGATACAAGCAAATGTTATGTCAGCCAAAAATGAGAAAGTCACAGCTCCACTTAATACCGGAGAAACCAAGAAAATGAAAAATGAATTTTTTCTGCGTACCTATGCTGGGAGTGCAGGGATAACGTCTCATGTTGGGTGAGTACGAATTTGTTCCTGAACTGAACTGGTGACGGCTCCCCACATGAGATAGTGTAAAAGACCCGCCGCCCTGAATTCGAAGTGTCCGTATCGATGGTCACCCGCATTTCTGTCGAGCGAGGGAGGACAGAATTCCAATGGACTACATGTGCGTTTTGTGGTAGAAGGTATGGTTTGTGGAGGAGGAGAGGAACAACTGGAGATTCGCTTCGAGGTATTGGATCAATGCTGTATGATGTTACTCCGATAGAAAGTCGAGGGATTTGATAATGGCAAATGATTGCTGGGTGCTAAAAAGAGAAAATGGGCAAGAGGAAGTGTATGTGCTAATGTGATTTTTATAAGAAGAGGTGACAGGAGCGCTGTGTGTGTGTGTGCGTGAGTGTATAACAGAGAGTAACAGAGAGGAAAGACGAGACCAGTGTCCTCAACCGTCGGAAGGGAGAAGACTGGATGGCCAAATGGCCTCCTCTAGCGGTGACGGTGGCAAGAAAGAAAAAGATCAAAAGGGTGTGGGAAGAAAAAATAATGGAAGGGTGGAAATAAAAGGGAAAAAAGTGAATCAAGGGGAGAGCAATATTTTCTAGATATGTCCACTGCTTGTTGATTGATTGCTGTCAGGTGAGATGAAGTTGATGCATGCATGGGTAGACAGGTTCAATACTCAACCCTCCCTATTGCTCACAAGTCCACAATACTACCGTTCTTGCCTCTCTTTTACATTCTGCGCGGGTATCATCATAAACACCCTCGCATATTTAGCGTCTATACAATATCAAGGGGCGTAATAATAAAAAAGATTCGGGCTCCGGCCCCATGTTTTTAAGTTCTAATCATAGCAGAGTAGACTGTGCTATAATCACGTGTATCACCAGGACGAAGAGTACATAAGGACTCTTCGTCCCTGAATTAAACAGACCCCCTCTCTTTGTTTCGTTATTCCATTCTCCCCATTACCTTTGTCAATAACACCCTGGTTATTATTTTCCATTTTTCTTAACGAATTCACAATAGGGATTCTGTTACCCCACCACATATAAAAAAAAAAAAAAAAAAAAAAAAAAAAAAAAAAAAAAAAAGGCACGAATGAATGCATACCCATCACCGTATGGAGGGTCAGCGATGCAGTAATGCAGCTGACAGAGCACTGTCTCACTACTGGCACCAATCCAGTCTGAAAACACTGGCACCACTGCTGCTTATACTCAAGGGTATCGAAAGCATGACCTCGCATCACTTGCGATGCTTGAGCAGAGACCAATCCTCACCGCAGGTAAGATCTCCACTGACGATTAGTGTCACATGAGGTCGAAAATAAAGATGTCATCGTTCGTTCTGTTCTCATTCTATTTGGAGAGATTGCGTGATTTGTGCATGAACCAAAGGCAGAAGGACCACAAGTGGCAAACCAATGCAAGCCCACAACAGAAAAAACAAAAGGAAAGATGTATGCATGCACGACAGGAAAATAATTTTCTTTTTTCCTTGCCAAGCTCATCCCCTCTCTGTGAATGGCGTGGCCAATCATCTTGCACCACATCTTGACTTCCTTGAACCAATTAGCATTCAAGAAAGGAAAAAGAAGAGACATAAAAGAATGGAAAAAGAAGAGGATGATGAGAGAAACAACTCTTTTCCCCATTCTCCACCTTCCATTCTTCACTTTCCTTCCACTACACAATGACCTCAACTCGCTCATCCTACGGTACCAAACGACCAGCTCAAGCACCCAACTCCGACCCCATACACGTCTCAGAGTCGGACGATAGCGAGCATGAGGACTGTCTCAACCATGAGGCCGACGAGACGGTCTGTTACACTCAACAGCCACTAGAGGCAGACGAAGATGCTCAATCGCCTGCACCTGAGTTGCCACACGCACCTGCGCTGTCGTCTGCACCTGTGCCGTCTGCACCTGCACCGTCGTCAGCATCAGTACAACCGGCGAATGCCCCTGCTACAACGGAGGACTGGTGGACCTCCCTCCAACAAGAGCAGCTAGTTGTTTACGCTCAGCAGCAACAAGAGCTCTTCGCGCAGGCAGCACGAGTGACCGAGAAACTCACTGCTTGTACCTCGCAGGAGGAGTACGATCAACTGGTACTGGTGATGCGAAACCTCAGTCAGCGTGAGCAGGAGCTCAGGTATATGTTGGAGGCCCGACATGCCTGGGATTCGCACGTACGCATGCTCGAGCAGCGCCTGACGTACCTCACCTCTCGTGCACAAGGACATCCATAAGCCAGATTGAGTTTACTCTTGAAATAAAACGGAATGGTTTTGTCCCAAGCAATGACTGTTGGATCGGAAGAAAGACCACGCTACCTTGTTTGCGTGACCTCTCTCTCTAGCATTTCTCATGATATCTTTACTGTTCCCTGCCCTAAGGGAGGGACGGCAATGGCACATGATGTTTGCCACAACATGATCACTATTTCCTAGATTTCGAATAGGAGATTGAAATGCAGAACATCATGATCCTTTCTTCTTCTCTGTGTACAAACTTGATCTCGCAATACGTACTTTTGTATCCGGAAACGAAGATACTACGACACGCTACCGAGTGATGATATACCCCAGAGCACGGCATTTTTTACCATACCACATGTCCCAGACATCTAGAGATGGAAAGAGATGGTATTTGTTGGCTTTCTCTTCTCTAGGATCAACAATGTCGCTATACCTTTACGAGATCTAAGTACTTCCATCGAACGATGCGGTTTGAACAAGATGTATGTGCTGAGTGGCACGTTTCTATCTCACGAGACCCTACCATGTCTACTTGTGTAAATGTCTATGTAGCTACTCTGAGCTTGAAGGCAACCGAAAAGAATGGCATAAAAGACAACATGGAATCTCTGGAAAAGGAACACTTTTCCGAGAGCAAAAAAGAGAAGCAGTTCCACTACTCTCAACAGAACACCTACATTCTCTACCATGTCCATCAACACTACCGAGCTTCCCTCTCTCCGACAAATGGACATCAATGCCACTGACGCCTTTGTCGTCAACTCCTCCACGTCCTCCGCTCCTATTACAGAGGATATCGACATGGTCGACCATGACCTAGACGATTCCTCACACTTTCTCGCCGATAATCCTGCGTCTACTGGTCAAGAATTCGATCTGAACCAATTCTCCATCACGTCTGATTCGGACTACAATGGCGATATTGACTTGACGACTGAGCTACAAGACGTACTCTTATCCAAGCGCAATGATCTGGCGCAATGGACGAAAGTGTACCGTCAGTCTATGCTCAGGGTTGCAAAGACCCCTACTGACCACTCATTGTATGCCACCTGGCAGCATGAGTGCGAAGATCTTGCCAATATCGTGCGACAGAAAGAAAAGGAGCATGACTCTTTTACTGCAGCTATGAGTTTGGGTTCTCTGGCAACAGAGTCCATTCTCTCGCCCACCTCTGCTGTGATTGCCGCGGCAAAGGTCGACAACAAGAAACTGTCGTTGGACTTGGGCACGCCCCGGTTCGGTGATGCCAAGCATGGCAAGGGACAGCCCTTCCAGGTCATCCGTGACCCTCACCTGTTCCTTGACAGTTTCAAGACATACTGTGAAAACAGCTACGGCGAGACGCCTTTCCTCGCCAGCGCTCAGCGCCTCCTCTGTATGGCCATCCTGGATGAACAGACTCGTCAGCAATTTAATGATGAACTGTCTCGTCATGGCAGCTCCTCTCTCACTTGGGAGGAGTGTGAGGTTGCTTTTGTTGACAGCGTTTTGACCCCGAAAGAACGTTTCCTCACCGTCGCTCGCGTTGCAGAGACAGGTCGACGCAACAAGGAATCCTACCGCAACTTTGCACTGCGTCTCCAGCGTTCGGTCCGTGTGTATCGTATTGATGATAACAACGCCACTGTCCTCTCTGGCATCATGGGTTCTATTCCTTCGTTGGAACTGAACCTCATCAAGAACTCGATCCAGAAGGCTGGTACATCCCTGTCCGACGTTAGACTGAACTCTATCACTGAGCTCCTCACCGCTCTCAGCGCTATGGAAGGACCAGATGACTCGCTTAAGAGACCACACAGTCTCGTCGACGACGACGAAGACGACAAGAAGGATGCCTCCTCATCCAAGACCAGCAACGGCAACCACAATAGTCGCAAGCGACTTCGTCACCGCAAGAACGACCGAGGTAGCAAAGGCAAGGCGAATGCTGATTCGTCTCAGTCCTCTTCCTTGTCTGATTCCGGCAAGAAGACCTTCCATTGTGACAATCATGGTGACAATTACACGCATGACACCAAGAACTGCCGGCACTGCACCAAGTGCAATAAAAAAGGTCACACCGCCCCCTACTGTAACAGCGATCGCAAAAAGAATGCTGACAGCAAGGGTGGCAAGAGCTACAAGGATAAGAGAGAAGGTAAATTGGTTTTGCCTCCTTTTCCTGAACCGATATCTTTCCCTACTTCTGTTCAAACCTTGCTCACTCATGCTACTATCTCTTTACAGGCAAGTGAACCTATGGACCCTGAAGAGATGACCGACAGGTCGAGAGAAGAACCGCCTCCCTCTCCTACTATAGTAGAACCCAGTATTAAAAAACTTCCACTGTCTGGTTCTAACACAATACCTCTTGGTCCAATTCTGTCTCCTTCACTTGCTATTTACGCTTCTTCAACTGAAGAAAATAATACTGCTATGATTCCAGAAAATGTCGTGACTGTGACCACAGAAAACAATGTTTCTGATGCCCCTTCATCTGACAGCGAACAATCAGTTACAACTGACATGGGTGAACCCGCACTCCCAAGTGCACGACCCCAGTACGCGTTTCGCTCGTCACCACCAAAACAACCCGTCCTTGTTTCCGTACCATACTTTGAAACAAAAGAACCCACTTTTGCTAGTCTGTCCAACTTCGCTACTTGCAGTCAAGACGGAAAGGCTCAACAACAAGAAGACGATAATGATTTTGGTATGATGACTGAAGAATTAGATGCATTCGCATCTGGCAAATTAAACCTCAGACACTATGCTGCCATCAAAGATGCAGTAGAACACGACAATCGATTTCGAATTGAAATCCGAGCATTCAAAAGGACATACCATGCGTTGATCGACACGGGTGCTACGCATTCGTTTATCAGACAAGATGTGGTCAAGGAACACAACATTCCTTTCACCAAGATTGTCGGCAATTTTTCATTGGCGAACAAGTCTGTTGTCGAACGCATTGGCGTCACGGATCAAGTCGAATTTGAATTCAACAGTCGATTTCTATCGGCCCCTTTTGAAATTATTGAAGATCAAGAATTTCCTCTCACAGTCGGAATGGATCTCTTTTATCATATGGGTTTCGCTTTGTTTGGTCTCCCTGAAATAAAAGAGATGGCCCCTACGCATGATATTCCCGTTGAAGACGAGAAACCATCACTGCGACCGACTGTCACCCCTGAAGAAGAACTCACTTCTGATTTTAAACGCATGAAAGGGAGATTCCTAGATGCGATCAGTAAAGTACTTCTCGACAATGAAAATATCTCAAAAACGAGTCATTGCCCCGTGCCTGAGATGATGGTGTATCTACCTGTTCCAAAAGGTACTATTGTGTATCGACGACCAAGACGTTTTGCTCACTCCCAGACACCTATCCTGGATGAGACTGTCGCACGCTGGTTAGAGGATGATGTGATTGAGCTTGCACCAGCAGGCAATCCACATAACAACACACTCACCCTAGCAGCAAAGAAAGATTTGAACGGGAAGAAATCATTATGGCGCGTGTGTCTCGACCCTCGTGCTCTCAATGTGCATTTACCAGAGGACAACTTTCCTCTCCCTCTTATCTCCGACATAATGCAAAAAGTAGCTGGTCATTCCATTTACAGCACCATTGATCTCACCCAAGCATACCATCGTCTGCCTATTCATAAAGAAGACAGGCACCTCACTGCTTTCATGCATGAGGGAAAACAATACATGTTCAAAAAGGCCCCCTTTGGTCTGAAGCCACTCTCGAGCTTATTCCAAAGAGGTATGTCTCGCATTCTTGGCGATCTACCTTTTGTTCTGAACTTTATTGATGACATTGTTATCTTTTCAAAAAGCAGAGAAGAGCATGCAGCTCATGTTAAATGTGTGATCGAAAGACTCAACGAGGCGAAATTGATCATCAACAAGAACAAGTGCAACTTTTTCAGTACACAGATCTCTCTGCTGGGATTCATCGTTGATCTCTTTGGAAAGAAAGTCGACCCTACTAAGTTGGCTAACATTCACGAATGGGCACCTCCTACCACTGCCAAACAAGTGCAGTCATATTTAGGTACGTTCAATTTCTTCCGTGAATACATTCCTCTTTATAGTACTATCGCTGCACCACTTGATGCGCTTCGTCATAAAGAAGGAACATTTAAATTATCAAAAGATGAGATGGATTCTTTCAATGGACTCAAGGAACTGCTGGTACGAGCTCCCGTGTTATCTTTTCCAGACTTCAGTCGGCCGTTCTACGTTGCCACGGACGCGTCCAACGTTGGAATTGGTGCGGTACTGTATCAGTTGCCGAAAGGTGTACCCGAACCGAAGGACATGCAGTCCGTTCCCTCGAACGTCAACTACATATCTTTCATGGCTCGCACTCTGCAAGACCGAGAGAGAAAATATTCCGCTACTAAGAAGGAGTTATTAGCGATTGTTTTCGCATTGAAAAAATTCCATCACTATCTTTGGGGTTACCATTTTACCTTGTTCACCGATCATCGGGCTCTTACTTTTCTGCACTCACAGCAAGACCTGAACCCAATGATGACAACTTGGTTTGATACCATCATGGCATACTCGTTCAACGTTGTTTACCGTCCTGGCGTACTCAATGTGTTACCTGATGCGTTATCTCGTCAGTTCCCTCAGAAGTTGTGGACTGACAGACCTAAGTTGAAAACACCAATGAAAGTGTACGGTTACATTCATATGCTCAAAGACGAATCGGTTCCTCGAATCACCGTCGCAGCAAAAGACCGTCCTTCACTCATGACTGAGGTTCACTCCCTCGGTCATATTGGTGCGAACAAAATGGTTGACAAAATTCACGCCCAAGATAAGACGTGGCCATTTATGGTCAAAGATTGTCTTGAGCATGTCAAAAAATGCCCTGAGTGTCAACGCATTAATATCACTCGTAAAGGCTATCACCCTCTCAAGGCTATTCATGCACATTTACCAGGCGAACATATGACTGTAGATCTCGCTGGTGAATTCCATTTGTCCTCGAAAAACAACAAATATCTTCTCGTCCTGACAGACGTATGTACCCGCTTCGTTATTTTGAGAGCTATACCTGATAAAACAGCTGCCACCGTTGCAACCACGCTGTTTGACATTTTTACTCTGATCGGATTCCCCCGAGTCCTTCAATCAGATAATGGAAAAGAATTTTCCAATCAGGTTACAAAAATAATGACAGAACAATTGGGCATCCATCACCGTCTTGTCACACCCTATCATCCGAGAGGCAATGGACTAGCCGAGAACCGGGTTAAAGCGGTCAAAGAAATTCTTCGAAAAGAGACCAAAGGCAAAAACCACGAGTGGGATCGTCATGTTCCCATGGCTCAATTCGCCCTCAATGCAAATATTGCGAGTTTGCATGGTTCCACACCTTACTCTCTTTTCTTCGCACGCAAGGAAAACGGACACTACAACTACACTGACCCCTTGAACCAGGTCATGTCCCACGAAGACTTGCTGAAGAGACTCGAATTTATGACTACGATCGTGTTCCCCGCAATTGAAGCGAAGGCGAAATCTAATCAGCGGAAAATGATTGAGAGATTCAATAAAACGATCTTGCACAGCGAGTTTCCTGATGGCTCCACAGTTATGGCGGTTGATCCTATCAAAGGGGACTCCCTCTCTCCGAGATATGAAGGACCGTTTACTGTTGTTCGTAAAAACAAGGGCGGTGCATACATCCTCAAAGATGGCACTGGCTCTACGCTCGGTCGCAATTACGCGCCCTCGCAGCTCAAACTTGTGTACGAAGACCCAGACTCTTTCCTTACATACGAAGTCGAGAAAGTTCTTGACGCCTGTCGTACAAAGGAAGGGACATGGGAGTACTTTGTCAAGTGGAAAAATTATTCTGACAACGACAACACCTGGGAACCAGAAGACAACTTCGTTGAGAGGAAATGCATTACGGATTATTGGGCCGATCACCCACCCCGTAATGAGGATCCTCGTCCGCACTCTCGTCATGATTCGCAAACGGATCAGCCAACGCTTACCACCGACGAGCAAATGAGCAAGCCTCAAAGTAGCAATCGCTCAAACAAAAAGAAGAACAAGTTCACACTTAACAAAGGTAGACACAACCCTAATCGCAATAAGCTCACTCAGCCCAGTCAACCAAAAATCAATGAGTTGAGACCTAGAACTCGTTCTCGGATCGGGAAGGAATGAAGACAATCATATCCTCCGATTGACACATAAAACGCAGCAGCGTTTTGTTTGAACAGAAATCGCACTGACGATTTGTTTGAGGTTTTTTAATGGTGCCACAACCTTTTTCCTCACAATAATAACATAACATCCACAGAGGTTTTCTCGCTTTCCTCTGGCAATCATATTACTTGAATTGAGGTTTTTATTTTTTCCTCACATCTTATCGACAAATCTACGAGGTTTTTATTTTTTATCCTCACACACATATATACATATACTTGTGGTTATTGTCTTATCCACAACCTGCTCTCCAGGGCCTTGCCCTTCCCAAGGTTTTCTATTTTTCCTTACACCCTTTCTTCCGTATGAGGTTTTCTTATTTTTCCTCAAAACATCCAAACGACAGCTCTTTCTTTAGCTATAGCATTCTACTTCACGTCGTTTTGTCAGTTAGTAACAAGCACACACACTTACTAGCATAGATACACTACTTCTAGCCCTAGTTTTAGACCCGGCTTGCAGCCTCTCCCCCGGTGGAGGGTTATGTGCTATAATCACGTGTATCACCAGGACGAAGAGTACATAAGGACTCTTCGTCCCTGAATTAAACAGACCCCCTCTCTTTGTTTCGTTATTCCATTCTCCCCATTACCTTTGTCAATAACACCCTGGTTATTATTTTCCATAGACGAACCCTCTCGTCTCTTTCTCATTGACTTCATGTACTCTCCTAATGGTCAAACATGATATCTTTTCTTCCCTCCATCTCCAACGGCCAACCTTAACTTCGCTGTTTGTCTGTGATCGAACGTTGTGGTTGTACTGATTATTTCCGTCATCGTACGTGATATCACTTCGTTCTTTCTCCCTTTTCACCCAGTCGTTATACGGCATGAAATAAATACGCGTTTAATGTGGCCACTTCTTTCTCTTGCATGGTCGTCCTCATGGTGCGCTTCTTGCATACGTTGCAACATCTTTCTCTCGTTCACTCAAAAAAATAATCTTTCGTCCACTCTCTTGTACGCGCTCCTCTTGTCCATTTCAGTGTACATCAAAGCGTTCCTCTCACATCCTTTTCCTCTTCACTCACATTGCGATCACCCTCTCGCCTACCCTTCCATCGATCGCTCCTCGTCCCAGCTCGCGCGCATCACATCGCGGTTGACATCAACTCTGCAGCGCTTCTCATTCATCCTTCTCACATTCTTTGCCATCCTTTAGCCTAAGAGGACCGCGCAACCTTTCGACAAGGTAAAGTCAGGGAAGAGACTCGAGACGATGCAAAGGGCTTCTTGTGAAGCGCAATAGAGGGTGGAGTGCTGTGCTGTGTAGAACCGATTGGACCAGACATTTCTATTCCAAATGTATGATGGGCAGTTTTTGTGCTCAATGGATTCCAATAGCTGGGCTCAGAGAGTCTGCGCCTGGTACTAGCTAAGAATGCCCCTGCCTGGATCCCTGGTTGAGAAACACCGGTTTATGTGCTTTTTTTTTTGTTGTTGTTTTTCATTTCCTTTCACAGAAGACTGAAAAGCTAGTGACTGCAAGGCGGAAGGATTACACTACGTGAGCTGGCTAGATCCGGTTTTCCTGGTTCCAGATGTATGGTGGGCAGGTTTAATTCTCGATAGATGTCAATTGCGTGGTCCAGAGGGTCTGCACCTTGTAATAGCATGAAATGCCCCTGCCTCGACCTCTGAGAAAGTTTGGTTTATATTTTATTATTTTCTTTTCATAAAAAATAGAGGAATTAACTATGGCTTGACAGAATCAACTACTAGCCAACCCAAGGTGGTGACGGGGCACTCTATGAGTACTTTTGGTAGATTTGAAAAGCAGAACTTGCCGCTCTGCCCAGCCTATTCATTTTTTCTCGATCCTGAATGAGCAAATTTGAATGAACCATTTTTTTCTTTTCCGTTTCTATTTTCCAATATCTTTCTGCTCCTCACTGTCCAGTTTCCCACCAGGTCAAAGTACTTATTTATATGTTCGCCAGTAGGGCTTCTATAGTCGTTTCCTCGAGCACGCACTAGGGTTATAACGGAATAAATGTTAGAACGTTGGCAATAGAGGTTAGTTACTCAAAAGGTTTTTTTTTGGATGAAAAAAAATAAATCAAATGGAGGTCGAACGCCGGAGAAATAAGGAAGGAACACGACCGATATATACAAAATGTTAAGGATAATGTACAGCAAGAAGAAGAAAAGAAGAGGGATTCACACCAGACGACAAACCTGTGATAGAACGTGGATATAGCAATGAAGACAAAGGAATAAAGTGGAAGGTGGTGCAAAAGCTACGTGGGTTGTGACGAAGGATAGAATTGGTGGAAGGAATAGCAGTGATGAGTGCTGTACAGCGCGGTTCCAAAAAGAATGTCCGGAGAAAATATGAGCGCAAAAAATAAAAAAAAATGTTTAGTGGTAAAGGAAAAAAAAAGGTTCACCACCGTGTATATCCGCCTTTATTTGTAATGACATCCTTGAGTCTTTCAGACATACCATTGATGAGTTTTTCGAGGTATATCTGTGATACTGCTCGCCATTCCTCATTAAGAGCAATCAGCATATCCTCCACGGTTCTGGGGCGAATGCGTCTACGGTGAACGGCGTTCTTGAGGATGGACCACACGTTCTCGATGGGGTTAAGATCAGGGGACTGGGCGGGCCACTGAAAGGTCTTGATCGAATGCCGCTCTCTCCAATCTTTGGATACTTTGGCACGGTGGATAGGGGCCCCGTCTTCCATCAGGAAGGCGTTGGTGGTCGTTCCTAAGAAGCCCAGTAACTCTCCCTTGTAGACGATATCGATGAAATCGACTGCTTTGGATTGACTTGGTGGGATAACAACCAAGTTGGACATGCTGCTTCCCACAAATGCACCCCACACCATCACAGACGTCCTTCCACTCTTAAAAGATGGAGCAAGACAAGAGTTGTGATACTTCTCCTCTGTTGTCCTCCAAACTCGAACTTTTCGGAAGTTCTTTCCCACCTCGAAAGACGACTCATCTGTCCAAACCACTTCTCTCCATTCTTCAGCTGTCCAATCTTTGTACTTTTTGGCGAAAAGTAACCTCGCACTTTTATGCTTTGGAGTAAAATGAGGTTTGACTACAGCAGCACGGGAAAAGATGCGAAGTCTACCGAGAGTTCTCCTCACGGTAGACCTCGAGACCTTGGTGCAAAGTCCTTTGGTGATATCTTGGAGAGTGGCTCGACGGTTCTTGTGGACAATAGACACCATGGAACGGACATCTCGGTCAGTGAGCTTGCGTGGACGACCAGGGGACTTCTTGGTTTCAACACTTCCTCGTTTCTTGTAGTTCTCAATAATCCGGCGGACCGTGCGTTCATTGACCTCGAGCTCAGTAGCAATGTCAGGAGACTTCTTGCCAGCCTTGCTCATGCCAATGATCTCTCCTCTGAGAAAAGTAGAGAGGGCCATGAGAAGTAGGGCAGGGGAGATGGAGAGGAGAGGGAGGGAAGAGAAAGAGTGAAAACGAGAAGTGAAAAATTTTTATCGTTTATTTTTTTCTCCGGACATTCTTTTTGGAACCGCGCTGTACACTAAAGAGAAAGAGAAGAAGAAAAAAAAAAAAAAAAAAAAAAAAAAGAAATGTAAATGTGTCGTTTTGTCCCTGTTGAACAAATCAAGTAAACATGAGCCGCCTTTTCTTTTCAAATTAGAATCCATAGGGCGGGTGTGTTTTCTATCCTATGTGCTTACGACTGAATCTGCCGATGGGTGGACTTGTCAATTTCACACAATCATCGTTGAACCACCAGCTCTGCACCAAGCTGATCATTCTTCTCTGATGAAAAAAAAAAGAGGGAGAGCCACCGAGCCATCGAAAGGACTTGCAAATCAACGTGTCCACGCGCGTACTTCAAGCACAGCAAAAACATAAAAGAATATGGTAGAAGTGGGATTTGAACCCACGCCTCTCTCGAGACCGCAACTTGAGTGCGGCGCCTTAGACCAACTCGGCCATCCTACCAGATAAATACTTGTTTTTCCAGCACATATTTATTCTCTCAGTCACATATGATCGTAAATTGGTGGCGTGTCACGTGACAATATAGGACTAAGCCAAAAAAAAAAAAAAAAAAAAAAAAAAAAAAAAAAAAAAAAAAAACCAGCTGGTCCCCGATCGCGACCCATGTTGACTGAGTGGTCCTGGTCTTCCGGACCCCACAGTCCATCACCGAGACGGTCCTCCACAAATTTTTCGGCTACCTGGAGACGCAGGCCTCAGAGCGTATCTGGAAACCCCGATGCTCCGCGACGATCGCGTGGGAGCAGACCCAGGGCATCTCTGCCAAGGACAAGACATCCACATACACAGGCCTCGTGGTGACTGGAGTCAAGGATATGGTTACATTACGCGTGATGGTTTCTGCCCGTGTGGCGATCCGCCCTGGAGCGACCAAGAATCCACGCGCTGCTGATGAACGGCTGTTGCAGAGTTTGTTGGATAGGAGAAAGTTATCATTAATGGAGAGGATGGGAAGAATCCCCTTCATTCGTATCTAGTTTTGTTTTCTTCCGTTATTGCTGTGAATGGCAGCGACAATTGTTGCGCAGAGTCAGGTTCCGGACCGGACTGCGACTGACGGACGATGCACTGAAGAGGTTGGTCTGTAGTCCCCTTTACTTCCAAATGCCTCCTTTGTTCTTTTTCCCAGAGATATAAATTGTGTACGAAAAAAAAAAAAAAAAGACGACCGAATGTGCGGCATTCATTCCACTTACAAAGGAGAAGAGGGAGTTCAAGAAGAGGCAACTATAGTTTCTTCTCTGAATTCCACCTATGCTCTATGCACTGTTGAAGCCGCTCAACATGGAAATAATTCTCTAATATTTTAGGTGTAGAGGGATGATCCTTCAGCATATTGATCAAGTTTGGTTCACTTTTTTTTTTTGGTTGAGTGCGATTGTTGTGTGTGCGTATTTGATTTCTTTTCTCCTTGACTGAGACGCAGCTTTCTGGAAAGTTTATAGGGGAAAAAAAGAAGCATGTGTAGTTTTCCGTCTGGCCATTTCCCTAATTATTGTCTCTTTTCAATGGACATGGTTACAATTAGATGTATCCAAGAAACTCAACAATTTACTGTCTGTCTCCTTCTTTGGCTTCCTCAATTCCAGTCGGGATAGATATCCGAGTAATTGCATGCATGATCGGCCAAAACTCATATCCAATACTCAAAGCATTTCGATCACTATGCGAAAGTAAGGCAGCAACAGTACGTCTTTGTTGAGTCCGGGCATACAAAGGCGACAAGCCACGGCGAAGACTAGACTCTGTTCTGCGGTTGCCCTTCGAAACTCTGTTTCTGCTTTGCACTCTTTCTTTGTTGTGGAAATTGGATCTAAATAAGCGCGATGCAATACAATTGAGCAACTAGGACTAGGACTAGGATAAGCAAAAAAAAAAAAAATACAGCCTGGCGCTATTGCATAGCGGCATAGGGGATCCAATTGACGCCCTTTCGATGAATATGGCATGCTTGGCGTTCCCTTTTCTTTTCTTTCGCTGTTCCTCTTTTCTCACATGCTATCGTAAAGACATGACAACTCCAAAGTGAATAGGGTACAAGAGCATTGCGAGTGGGAGGGACGGTGTGGATTTTATTTTCATTGCATGCGATTCGGGTTTCTATTTTGTATGTAGTCGACTCGATAGTACCTTTCTTTGTTACCTCTTCTATTTTCTTTCTTTTTTTCGTTAGGCTATTTCTTCGCCTCTTCTCTCCTTTGTTCTCTCACCTCCTCTTTCATACCTTCACAACCAACGCCGCGCCCGTCTCTTTTCTTACTCCTCCGAGCTTCTGCATGAGCTAGCGCCAGTAGCTTGTCAGTTCCCTACAAAAAAACGAAGAATTGAGTACCAAAACATACATACCACATCAAGTGTATATACCCACCAAGAAAAAACACAAAAAAAAAAAAAAAAAAAATCAAAAACTCGCACCCTCCTAATTGGGTGTAGTTCCGAGAACTAAAAAAAAAGAGTTCAGAAAAGGAGAAAACCAGGCACATGGCCGACTATCAAACACAACCAACAAAAAAACCAAAAACCGAACACTCAAACAACAGACCTGACCGCCGACTCTGGGACGTCGCGAGCTTGTACAGTCGAAGGTACAGTGCAGGTACTGTACCTTTTTTCGGAGTTAGTTGAGGGATTCTTTCAACCTCTGAAGGCTATTTTTTTTTCTCCTAAATTGCATTTCTCTATGCTCTGCACTATCGGCCTCTGTTCGCTGTTCTCCGTTTTTTTTCTGGGCGCTGGGTAAGGTACCGTCCCTTTGTAAGTTCATCCATGAGTACTTGGACGTGGGTACTGATAGAAAACGATAGCTGAGAGGATGAGGTGGGTGTAGGGTAATGGGGAGGTGGGGCTGGCGCGATTTGAGGGGGAGGCTTGGAATCGAGTCAGGAAGGTACATCCGCGGGGGAAAGAAGGTAGACCCTACAGACATAGAAACAAAATACAGAACAGCGGCCTTGGATAGAAGGGGATTTGAGTGGAGGTCGGATGGTGGGTGGATCGTGCTCAATTTAAAATAATAAGGTCATAGGCAGAAAACACAATTCAACAGCATGATCATGGTCTGCCCTATCAGTTCATTCATCCATACAAAAAAACAAGCAATTAAACAAAAAGACAAACAAAAGTAAAAAATGAGATGTAGGTGCAGGAAAGTCAATAAATAGCTGGGGCAAAAAGTGGGCACAGTATTGTGCAGTACACTGTTAGCAGCAGCAGCAGCAGCAGCAGCAAAGGGACTGAATCAGGATGTTCCACAAAAGCATACAAAGCAGAGCACAACAAGACAGAGAAAAAAGAGCATAGATGGATGCGGAGAGGCAGGGAGAGATAGATAGAGAGGGAGGGTGTTGTGTGGGACCAACAAAGTTGTTTACGCTCTCAAAGAAATCATAGCCGATTCTCCTTTTTTTCAGGCAGAGCCATGGGGCTAGAGAGTGAAAGGGCTTTCATACAGCATCCCATCATCCTTCTCCCCTCATCACACACGGACCTAGAACATCATATAACAAATACAAAAAGTCTGGTCCACTTTGTTGCCGCTTTGCCTAGTTTGGTCTGTTGGTTTGTCGGTTGATGGTCGGTGAAAATTTGAATTGTTTGTACATGTCTACCATGTCTACCATCCATCCATCACGACCTGAGCTAAAACAACAAAAGAAAAGCTGCATAACATAGCCCTTTTTCATAAGATCTTTATTTGAACGACCTGATAGACAAGAGGGATTCGGAGAAAAGGCAAGAAAAAGGGAGATGAACGTGAATGACCACCGCCGCATATCTGTTTTTAATTTTTCCTCCCTCTAGTCTAGAGGTAAAGAACCATAAATGCAAAATTGTAAAGAGGGGCCAGACCCTATTTTTTTTTTTTTTTTTTTTTTTTTTTGTCAAGATGGACTGGGCTGGGTCGCCAGTGGGAAAATGAGCAAAGAAAAAAAAAAGTGCGATAGTCTGCACGACTAGCCAACAAGTCCGAAACTAACACAACTGACACTACTGACACGACGTACTCTACCGACTGACTCTCGACCCACTATAAAAAAAAAGTTCGGGACCCTTTTCCACCCCTGCATGTATGCGAAATATGCGCAAAGAACAAAAAGGCAGGTCAAAGTCTAGGCTACATTTTTTTTTGGCCTTGACGAACCGATGATATGATGGGCAAAAACCTGGACCTGGACTAACTCAGGGACATCCTCATTTCATCTCGCTCGTTTCACAAGTGAAGAAAGAAAACCAGCACACTTGACATGAGGTATGCAGACAGGTTCTTCTGCAAAACCGGTTCATTTTTCTTATTTCAACGAGCGCCATCCGATACAGAGAACGATGAATGATGAACACCGAGACTAGTAGAGGCCTAGTCATCCGCTTGTGAAAAGAGTTTGGGCTGTAGTCCTATAAATGATATTTTATCATGCGCGTCGACTCCTACCTGACCTCTTCGAAGAATTCAACCATTTGGACTATCATTCACCCATACCTCCTTTTTCCTCCTTCTTAACCTGTCTTTGTCATTGCAAATTATGTGAGAGAAAGGGAGGGGACTGGGAGCCGGATATCGTATATCTTAAAAAAGGGTTTTATGTGTTATTTTGTGCGAACATGTGTTCGACAAAGCACACAAACAAAACAAAACAACAAAACAACCAAAAATGACCAGCTTGATAGGCGCTGAGTTGTGTGGGTTAATCGTTAGTCTCAAAGGGCTAGACCCTTATTTTCACCCATTGTTGACCCACTGCCACCACGACTACAAAATTAATTTCTTGTGTTGCGGGTCGGTCTCGCTCTTGGTTGTTTCTTGAGTGATGAGGCGAAAGGGTGGGTGACACGGCTGAAAAAGAAAATAGTCCATAAAAGAGCAGGAACTTTAGCTTTGGCTATCTCTCAGGGATGAAAAAATAAATAAATTGTTTAGGTCATGCTTTCGCACTCGATCCTCTTCCCATAAAAACATTGGGGGGAAGAGACACGGGAAAGTGAAAAGTTGGAAGTAAGATAGGCAAAAGGAAGGATAAGGCCAGGTCATGGTCAAAATGAAGAAGGGTGAGGGGGTGGAGAAAGAAGTGGAGGAGAGAGAATGGATGGAAGGTGAGCAACAATCGATTGAGGAGTGAAGACCTTATTTTCTCTCCACTTTAGCAAATAATCTTCCGGTTGGAGGAGGAAAAAAAAAAAAAAAAAAAAAGGTACCAGTCGCAGGGGCGAATGCGGTCGAGAACAAAACGAAACAAGAATCAGAAACAGAAACAAATGAGAGACAAGAGATCGAAGATCATTCAGGAATCAGCACAGAAAGAGTAACGGTCTGGCCTTGTTCGTTTCACCTCCTGATTAAAAGGACAAGGAAAACGATATCGCATTCACACACACACCTTTCACTTCCATCATTACCGCGTCCAGCCCCCCGCCGCCGTGATCCCTCGGTCAAAGGTGCTGTGTTTTCATTTGTGCACAACCAAGCAAGCACAAGAGACAGCACAATCGATGGAGAGCAAACAAATCGAACGGGCAAACGGCTGCCAAAGGATAGAGAGGGAGAGAAGGGTTTGAGCCTAGCCTTGTGGAGTTCCACACACTTGCGCTAATGCTCAAGTGTGTTGTATGTGTGTGTTCCATCATCATTCATGTGTATGGCGAAATAGCCCTACGAAGAAGCAAGACCTCAAACACACAAAAAAAAATTCGGTCAAAGGCAAGCATGGACCTCCATCAATCCCCCAAAAACTCTTGTTGTCCAACAACCTCGCCCCCCTGCTGACCCTGACTGCGCATATATCCGATCAATCTCTCATTACCCACCCCCCTTCACCGACCGTTGTCTCTCATTCCCCCTTCCAACTGCTCCTATTTTTTATTTCTAACAAGTTGCTTACGACATTTCGCAAACACACATCAAGAACTTATGCGCCCCTCCCTCCCACTTTCCACTGTTCCTTCCATCCCCTCCACTCCTCATTAACTTCTCCACTCCGATCGATAAAAGCTCAAAGGAAAATAAAATAGCGCCACGTTTGTAGAACAGATGCATAAAAAAACATGGCTGTTTCGTTAGTTTGCGCCAATGATCGTATGCATACTATGCCACCCACCTATTCACCCGCGCGCCGCACCTTATTTACAAGAAGGAAAAAGAAAGGAGAGAAGGATAGTTTCTACTCATTTTTTTTGGGGTGCCGCCTGTCCCTCTCTTTCCTTGCAGCCCTCATGCCCACGCCACATCCTGTTTTTGTCAATCGGTACATCACTCCCCACTTGCTTGCCTGCTGCAGTAGAAACATAAACATCAATAATAAAAACGCCATGTGCGCCTCGATTGCTCACCTTTTTATTTTCCCAAACAGAAAGACATGCAAAAAAACAACAACAGCAGCACTAAACAAGTAAACAAATCGATCCAGGTTGTTATGCACAATGATGCTTTGGAGGGAATAATCATCCAAATGTAGGGGATTTATTATTCTCCTTTTTGTCTATCTTCTCCTTCAGCTACCCAACAAACAGCTTCTCATTAAGATTCAGCATCAGCAACCGTAGAAGTAGAAGTAGAAGAAGCGGCAGGAGAGGTGGTGATGGTAAGATGGGTCAAGGAATGGGCCAGGATACCATGCTTGGTATCATAGACCTGGGAGCAGCCTTCCTCAAAGCATGGGTAAGGAGGCTTGGTCTTGAGGGTGTTGTGCATCCACACATGTGCTTCCAGCGCCTCTGCATTTGGCAACAGACACGGGCAACCTTCCATAGGGCATTGTTTCTGTTAAAAAAGGGTATCACAAAATAATACAATAATATAGTGGCATGTTAGTATTTTCAGACTCTTGATTCTTTGTTCTCGTTCTCTGTCAATCTCTCCCTCTCCTTTTGGACAGACCCAAAGGAACATTTAAACACGTTTTAGTACCACCATCAACAACTCAACAACGCACACCACAACAATAAATAAAATAACATGCACCTGCAGGAAAGAAAGTAAACAAGCCAAGCAGAGCAAAGAGAGGCCAGCCCGAGAAAAAAAAAATATGTAAACAAACCCGCATACTGAATAAAGCACAATTCAATCGAATCCCTTATATGTGTGCATACACACAAACAACAAAGCAACAATGAAAACCACGGCTCGCAATCACATCATCCTTGCAAGGATCACAGGCATTTTTTTCTTCTTTCTTGTGAAATAAACAAAACACAACCATCCTCGCCCTTTACTCTGAGCATATGGCAGAGCCGGTTGGAAAACGCATGATAACTGCCAGAAGAAAAGAAGAGTGTAGACATTGAAGGAAAAGAAAAGGCGACGAATTACCTTTTGGTAGAGACACTTGTGCTTGTAGGCGATACGCTGGCAGTCAAACTCTTGGTCGCACTGTTTGTAGGGACAAGCGAATCGATAGTCAGGACCTAGATCCCGATGGATCCTAGTTTGATGATCCGAGAGCTGTTTGCTGCCCGAATAAACCTTGCCACAGTCTCCGACCAGACACATCCATTCGAATCCAAGCGACTGCTCCTCATGCAGCTGTTTGTGCCGTTGCAGCGTCAGGGGATTGGCCAACACCGCCTTGCAGTCCCCGTAATCGCACTTGAAGGCCTGGCCAATGAGGCCCTTCTCGTGGTCGAGAACGTGGCGCCGGACGTAATCCGTGCTACCAAACGTCGCAGTGCAACCTTCGATCGGACAGGGTAACCGCTCTCCAGACTTGACCTGCTTGCACCGCAGCTCGTGAGCTCGCAGACACCGATTGGTTCCAAAGACCTTGTCGCAACCCTCGACGGGGCAGTAGAGACGGATGCCGGCCTCGCGCTCGGCATGGATCTGGAGGTGGTCCTTTAGACTCTTGGGCGTCGCGAGTGTCTTGTCACAGTCCGGCCACGTGCATGGATACTTGATCCCGACCAAACCCCGCTGGTGCTTCAACCGGTGGCGCGACAGGTTTTCGGTCGACCCATACGCGGCGTCACATCCGGGCTCGGTGCAGTGATGCGTCAGCCCGGCCTTCTTTTGGCGGCAGAGGCGCACATGGGCAGCCTGGCTTTGCTTGGTTCGAAGACTGACGTTACATCCGTCGATCGTGCACAAGAAGCGCTCGCCCTGATCGGCCTCTCGATGGTCGCGGATATGTCGCCGGAGACCCTGATGGGTCGAGTAGGCCCTGCGGCACTCACCGATCGCACAGACAAAGGGGAGTGTCGCTGGATCGACTACGAGGAGAGGGTGGGCCATCGACACGACCTTTGGAACAAAGGGTGCCCATGGTGGGGCTGTCGAGGAAGATGAGGGAGCAGGCTTGGTGGAGGATGAAACCGAAGCAGAGGCCGAGGACGAGGAAGTCGCCGAGATTGAGGTCGAGACCGACACGGACCGACCATAATTATCCTCGTCCGGCAAGTCCTCAAAGGGCGTTCGAGAACGGGAGTGGGAAAGGTCCATTGGAGAGGGCGAAGGGGAGGGAGGCGGTTTCACGAGGACCATATCCTCATCCTCATCTTCATTGTCAACGTTATGCAGATCGACGATTGAGGGAAGTTGCTTTCGGGAGATAGTCGTAGGTGTAGGGAGTGTTGTTGTCGAGTCCTTCTTGTTTGACATTGTCACCTTTGGCATCGTTGTTGTGGGCGCGCCTGGATCGGGTTTGATGATGATGGAAGAAGGCTTTGAGGAGGAAGAGGCGGGTCGTTGAATGGCCCGATCAAAATTGGCAGAGGCCGAGAGGGTCTGTGACTTTGGCGAGGGCGAAGAGTAGTGGGAGACAGAGGAGACTGGAGAGGAGGAAAAGGATGGTGCTGGAGAAGAGGATGAAGGAGAGAGGGAGGAAGTACCAAGGGACTGAGGGCGGCTTGATCCACGATGACCGAACTCTTCGAAAGGGCGAGGAGGTTGCTGTGGTGTTGGGGTTGAAGCAGAGTGGCGTTGTTTTTGTTGCTGCCGGTGCTGATGCTGATGCTGACGATATGCTTCTTGGTACCTCGCGTGTTGCTCGTACTCATATCGTTCTTGTTCTTGTTGCTGTTGGTGTTGTTGAGAGGAAGAGGTGTGAATGGGTCTTGGGTAAGGGAATGCGTTGTTGTTGTTAATATCATGACTGCGACCGGTATAATGGTACTGCGAGCTCCGTTGTTGGTGGTGATGGTGTTGCTGCATATGATGTGGCTGTGGTGGTTGCTGGTGTTGAGAGTGAGGATGATGGGGAGGGAGGGAGGGAGCATGGGGATGGTTGTTGTTGTTATTGTGAGCAGGTGCAAAAGGGTATCTTTCCGGGTTGTTGTGTGGAGAGTGAGGGTGAGAGTGAGAGTGTGTGAGAGATGGGTGTTGTTGTTGTGGGTGAGGATGTCTTGGAGGGGAACCAGCTTGCTGGGACCGTGAGTGATGATGATGTTGTTGGCGCTGTTGTTGCTGAGCAGAAACAGAGGAGGAGCGGTGTGTGTTGGAGAAGGTAGCTGTAGCAGAAGAGGAGGAGGAAGATGAGGAGGAGGAAGGGGTGTGGTAGAAGGAGAGGTGTTGTCCCGGTGCAGAGGGTGTGCTACGAGTAAAGGACATTGTCGGGTTGTTCATCATTATTGATTGATTGTCGTCGGAGGTATGAAGCGAGGGAAGAAGGTGTGGGTGAAAGCTGAAGGGAAAGAGAAGAGAGGAGAAGAAGAGAAGAGAAGAGAATAAAAAGAGAAAGTAGTGAAAGAGAATTATTAAAAAGGAGGGTGATTGATCCTATTCAGGAACAAGAAAGAAAAGAAGGCTTTTGTAGTTCTAGCAACAAAGAGGAAGGAAGGGCAAGGAGAATGAATGAGAAAAGAAGGCGAGTGAGAGGGTGAATGAACGAATGGATCAGGTTGCTTGAAAATGAGTAGCAATAGGCACGGAAGAAAGACGAAGAAACAGAAAGAGGAATGAGAACAGGTGAATCAAGTTGAAGTTTGTGGAGGTTGAAGAAAGAGGAGAAGAGGAAAGAAAGAGAAGAGTCGAATCGATAAGGACTAAAGAAAAGAAAAGAAAAAGAAAAAGGAAAGATGTGTGAGAAAGTGTGTGCAAAAAAGAAATGGGAGATTATCGTGCTGTATGCTGTTAAGACACACCATGGGCCACGCTATTCATCATTCAATTGAAAGAAAAAAAAAGGAGGGATGCCATATTCAATTCAATTCAATTGTTATACAAAGCTGCCTGTTGCTCAACCAAAACAATCACGAACAGACGAACCAAACGACGATGACCACCCAATCCAACCGACCCAGCCACCAACCACCACCACCACCACCACCTGGAAACAAGGGTGGCTACAGAAGCAAGGGTATGAAAGGAAAAAAGAGCACGAACAGGAACGAGAACAAAATGACAAAGGAAGGAAACAAAAACGATATGATACCTTCCACAGGATACACTCTACATATCTATTACAAAACTCAAAACATTCAATTAAAATAAAGTAAACAATGAAAGGGCTAGGCATTCAGACTAAATATGAATGACCCCAATCGATAACAAAGTTGCAACCTGTCATGGGTCGACTGTAGCTGCTCTGCTCAAGTTGTTCGCACGCAACAACACCAAGTATCGCCAGACTACATACTCCGGACATTTATTTCTCTTCAATCATTCATCCAACGTTCATATCTTTACTTCTTGACATCAACACTCCTTCTTTGTTCTGCATCGTTTATCTCCCTTTCCTTCTCTCTTCTTCAAAACTGCGTCTTCGAACATGAGCAAGAATAAAAACAGCCATCATAAACAGCAACACCCCCCAATATGATAACTTCTGCCCATAAACAAAAAAGACACAAGACTTTGCCCCAACAACAGCAGCAGCAGTGACAACAAGCGCACGCACAATCATACGCAAGCAAACATAAGCAACGAAATCATTGTAGAGAATAAGGAACGAAAATAATAAGATGGGATAGAGAGAAGGAGAAAAAAAAAAAAAAAAAAGCACAGGCGCAGACACAGGGAAGAAGAAAAAAGAAAAAAAACAGAGATCCCGCCCTTCCTCTGGAGATTTCGTTTTGATTTGGGTCCGTTGATTCGTTGATTGTCGCTGTTGTTCTTCTTGTGTCCACATTTTTATGTGTTCTCGGCACATACTCCGTTTCAGTGCGAGGGTCTGGCCTCTCCTCTTCTTTTTCGTTTGTGTAGCGCTGAATTCAATTTAATACAAACCAACCAAGCAACAGCCAAACAAATTCAAGATAGACCCTGCACCTTGGCTTTTCAACCTACCTGCCTATCACTCTGTCTTGCATTGCCCTTTTTCTTTCTTTCTTTCTTCTCTATCCCTCTTTCCCTTTTTCCTTTTCTTTTTCAGGTTCTTTTCATAGGTCTTTCGCGCACATACTTATATACTTGCAATGTTGATGCATGAGCACATCCTCTTACACGGACTTTGCGTGCTTTAGATCACTTTGCTTGTCCTGTACAGACTGAAAGATACTTTCGAAACAACAGAACGCAGGAAACATGAAAAGGAGGTAAACGAGAGGACGTTTGAGATCAATTGACCTCAGAAACCCTTGTAGACTTTTTATGCATTAACTTCCTCCTTACTTATCGTTCTCAGCTCACCACCGGTCTCCGTCATCCGCCCTCCCCCAAAGACTGTAGCCCAATTCTTTCTCATCTTCCATCGATCGATCAATTCTATGTTGTTTCCTTGGAAGAATGACAAGACGTTGCCCCCCCACCCCCAATACTCTCACTCGCTCAACCTTCTTCCTCATTTTTTTTTACGCCTTCAGCGCTAAGTATAATACCGAACTCTCTTTTTCTTCTCCCTCACTCTAGCCCTTCCCAAATCACCTCTGCTGTCACTCTTACGTGTAATCCGCTCGGAATTTTCTCCTCCCCATCCACGCCTATCCAGCATCACAACCACAGGCGGAAAATAAAGAGAGCTCAATTTGTGATGAAATGTTTTTTAGAGTTGGATCGTCAATTCAATTGGTATCCAAGGAAGAACACAAGTAAAGCAAGGGTCAGGGGGAGGGTCAGGGAACAGGAACCTGGTAGAAAGAAGAAGGGAGGAAAACAAACCAAAAAAAAAAAAAAAAAAAAAAAAAAAAAAAAAAAAAAGGATCAAGTGAATGTACCTAGAACACGATCTGTCATGTGTTTTCCTGTGCCTCTTGATCTTCATCAGTTTTGTTGTTCCTTTTCATGTGTAGGTCTTTTTCATGTATAGTTCTAATCCTATATCGAATTACCCAGCCAGAGAATGTTCATTCAGACGATTGAGGGGAGAAGTGAGGGTCCTTTATTTCTTGAGCGTGTCTTCCTTTCTTGTTCGGACCCACTTATCAAGTCCGCGCCCAGAGTGCACGAAACCAGATCAAATGAACGCGTGTAAAAAACTGAGGGGTTGAGCAAGAAAAGAACAAAAAATTGAGGAGAGAGAGCGGGAGAATAGTTGAGCATGATACAACCATTCCTCTAATTGAAAAAAAAAGGGAAAGAGTGTGCGAGAAGAAAGAGAGAACAAGGAGGTGGAGAATGGAGGGATCATGGGAACAACGATGGGGTACAAGGATGAAAGGAGCCAGCAATGGTCTGTGTGCTTCGAGCCCGTAGAGAGCGTATCATCTTGCTGGTATAAGCAGTAGGCCATCTACCATCACATCAACGGAGACGAAAGGGAAGGTTTTTTTTTATGCACGGTCGGAAGAAAGCCAAAAAAAAAGCGATCAAGCATTCCATGCATACCTTTGAACGTTCCTCCCTCTCCAATCCCATCTCTCGGCGTTTTATTCCCTTCTTTTCCATCCCCGAGTTCAATTCCTCTTTGCTCTACTTCCTTTGTTGTTGTTTTGGAGACTGGCAATAGCAGTAAAGAGATAGGCTTTCAATGTCTATGAACAAACCAATGCCTGTAATAGTAAAAGAATGGACGGGTATGTGTGGCCACATT
The DNA here is from genome assembly GCA_036320915.1 of Linnemannia elongata. Lineage (NCBI taxonomy): Eukaryota > Fungi > Mortierellomycota > Mortierellomycetes > Mortierellales > Mortierellaceae > Linnemannia > Linnemannia elongata. Next base: position 415,619 of record JAXBDG010000011.1, on the reverse strand, counting down.
TGTCTGTCTTTGGCCCAGTATTATGGGCAAGAGATCATCACGTCCTAACACAGGTAATTGCAAACAACACACGTAAGGGATCGAATTACACCTAGTTTCTAATGCTGCTGTTGTTTTTCTTGTTAAAGTTCAAGACCCTTACTGCCGGCGTCAACAATGTCACACTGTTTTGGTTCCCATCTCCCTTCCTCAACATTTCTCATTCCTCTCATTTTATCGAACCATCCTTCAATTCGTCCCTTCCTTCGTCCCTTGTTTGGCTGTCCGTCCTTGTCCTTCGATTTTTTTTTCCCACTCTCATGGTGAGTGCGCCCATCTGTTCTCCCCTTTTTTGATCCCCCTTACTACATTTTGCAGCTCAACCTTCTCCCTTTTTCGCTCTCCTTTAAAATTTCCATTCCTTCAACACTCCCAGACTCGAGTCTCTCTTGGTTCTGATTTTTTTTCCAGCTCCTCATCTTGATGATTCTACTGCAAATGCTCTAAGCTATGTTTGTATGGCGCCTGTGTTGTCCCGTAGATCTTATGACCCTTTTTCAAATAAATAATGAAGTGAGCCAAAACACGGAGAGAGACTGAAAGGGATAACATATGTTGGATTAAAGCTATGGGGAAAAAAAGGAAGAAGGAAAATGGGTTGAATCGTTGGATTTTGAGCCGACAATGCGGGAAGTTATACCACTAAAAGAGCAGGAAAGAAAAAAAAAAAAAAAAAAAAAAACGTAGACGGAGATGGGAAGAGGGATCCAAATGACAAGTAATAACAGTAAAATAAAAAAAGCTACAGGGTGCACCATCCATTTTACGATGGGGAGTGTGGCGAACAGAATGTAGGCGGTGTTCAGAACATCAAAAGAAGATGATCTTATGTACGACGGACAATCATAGAGTTGATCACTGTTTTACATAACGGTTGATCACAACTCTATCAGTCTTGCATTTCAAGTGCTGTGGACAATCAGCATCATCTTTAGTGAAAACTTTCAAATGATGGGAAAATCATCCCTCATGGACTATCGGTCGCTCTAGAACCTTCACTTCTTCCTTTTCTCCCAACCCCGTACTTTTTTTTTTTTTTTTTTTTTTTTTTTTTTTTTTTGATGCACGCCAAAAACTGTAGTGGAGAGAGTGCAGTAATACCTATTGGAGAGTGAGAGAAAGAGGAGTCAGTTCAAACCGACATGTCTAGTTACTTCATTTTGTCTGCATGTGAAAAAAAAAACTAGCAAAGTTGAGCTGAGAGAGTCAAAAAAAAACAAGGGGTTTAGACAATGTAGAAAAGAAGGCAGGGGAAGACAAAAAATAAAAGAATACGACGTACCTTTTAGAGAATACAATACTTGACGCGGAATGGCCAAGAGGTCTCCTGGGACAATTGATTGAGCCAAAATGCATACTTTTTTTCAGGTATGTCTGCACCGCGGCGCGACGGAAGAGGCGATGAGGAGGAGAAAGAGGGATTGCGAGACGGAGAACCGTGGCGGGCTGGAAAAAAAAATCGAGGCCATCCATTCTTCTCTGTAGGGTCTTTTTCCATTCTTTCCCCAACTGCGACCGTGCGTAAAAAAAAAAAAAAAAAAAAAAAAAAAGGGAAGTCGACCCTGAATGACACACTGACCCTCTCGCTCTAATTCTCATGTCTCCATCTTCTGTCAACTCCGTGGGAGGGTGAGTGGGCGTGCAGGCGGCATAAACTACAGCGAATAAAAAAGTACAGAGCATACCACATCAGCCAATTATCTACCCCTACGCCTTCTAAGTCCCTCCCGTCTTATCACTCCTTTACTTTCCCTTTATCCCATCGCCACTGTGATCTCTTCTAACTAAAAAAAAAGTCTAGACCGAACGAAAGAGACCGTCTTCACAACTCGTCCGGAAAGGCCAACAAACACATGAAAGAAAGAGTAGCACACCATATCATAAGGGCTCCAATAGGAGGAGGAAGTAAGAAGAAAAAAGAAAAAGTTAGTAAGGAGAACGATGATAGGATATATCACGAAAAGAGAGAGAAAAAATAAGGAGACAGACTGGCGATCAACTTAGTTTTGATCTACTACTTTTTAACTTTTGTAATGGTTGCACATGTCCTGACCTGTCCCTTGGACCAAACACCATGATAAGGAACAGAGGAGTGTGAGAAAGAGGCTGAAAGGTGCAAGGATACATAAAATGGAATGTGGAACATAAGTGATTAAGAGGAAGTGAAAAAGATCAGATGGCACGTAAAGAAAATCATAGTTATAGTCATAGTCATAATTGCGAGTTGTAAACTGAGCAAAGGAAAAAGTATTAGAGGTGCGTGTGAAAGGTAAATGCAAAAGAAATGATAAAAATTGTTATATGTCGCGTGCCGTTTACTCGTACAAAGAGAAAGACTCGCGGCAATTTTGAGTAGTTGTAGAAAAAAATTATGCGGTGTTCGTAGTAGCGCGGATATGTAAGATTGTGGTTCCAGCTTGTCTGTTTGCATGCGTTAAGAGAACAAGGAATCCCATACCATTTCTGTACAAGCGACAGGGGAAAAAAAAGAACCCCTTGGTTAACGTTCCCCAAATGTACCCTACTGCATGTAGTGCATTCATCCCTCATGAAAATCGCGACATCGACGTCTAGAATCCACTCATTTTTTTTTTATTTTATTTTGCTCACGCGTAAGGGGTGTGAAAAAGACACAAGATAGAAACTACAATATGTGCGCGACGAAGGACGACGACGAGAGTGCAGGGCGTAATCTGTAAGGCATCGCGATTCCGTGTATATGCATGAGTTCTCAAAAAGTTAAATAAAAAGTTCGGTTTACTTTACTAGGTAAATATTGTTACAGTGCAATGCTGGCGGGCAAAGATTGGATAGGATAGTACAGCACAGCAGTTGGCAGCAGTTGGCGCACCATTGTTTTTTTAACAACTTGTTTTTTTTAATGTATTCTTGCACACGCCCACGCTCTGGTGTCCTTTTGCTTATTTCCAACTTACGCATGCGTCAAAGTCGAAAAAAGTGAAAATTGAACTCTCATTACAAGAGAAGGTGGATACAATTCCCATTTGCTCAGATTAAAATCGTCGATGAGATCCATGTCCATGCATTATGGCGGTCGACGACATGACAGTCGAAAACAAGTGGCTCTAGCAGATGTCTCTACCGTGTCATCGGGGTCATGGTTTAGGCTGTGTGCGTGTACGTGCGTTTTATTGTATGCGTATTGAACAACAGAAGGCGCAATTGAGAAATAGGCGCGACAGTCACGGTTTTGCTCATTTATATCCTGTAGCCTATTTGGCCTCCCTCTGTCGAGGGTTTTTTGCGTTTGTGGGTACACAAAGTAGGTAAGACATCCAGTTATCGAGAGAGTGAGAGGACGGTTACTTTTGCCGAATGTTTGTTGTGTTTTGTATTTTTATTTTTTTGACTGTTGACTGTTTGTCGGTCTTTGCTGTTGATGTGTGTTGGAGGAATGAGCAAGAATAAAGCGAATGGCCCAATTTTGTCAACGTGCCACAATATAAAAACCAACAGTTGGTGACAGGAATAGGTTCTCGTGTTCACCAACAGAGAGACAACAGACGCCTCTTTTTTTTTTTTTTTTTTTTTTCTATTGTGGTTGATTGTTTATCTATTTGGCGTTTATTATTTTGTTTGTTTGAGGATTGAGGGAAATGTAGAAAATGAAAAGGAGAAGAGAAGGAAGAACGTAGGCGACGACCAAACCAACGATAAACAAAAACAAAGACGAAATAGAGAGAGATGGGTGGGGTTAGATGGGGTATGTGCACCACCGGCGAGCTCATTTTTCATCGACAAAAAAAAAACAAAACTACAAACAATTCAGACACACACATATATATATTTCCACGCTATCCTCCTTCCATCTCAACGTCCCCAAACCATGCCCCATTATGCAGCAATCCAAATATTTACTCCCAATGGTCAATTAGTATGAATGAGGTCTGGTGATGAATGTTTGCTCAACAACATTCGAGACAAGCAAATAATAACAAAACAAAAAAAAACTCAAGGAATAACAAGTCAATGCCAACTAAAAAACGTAGTCGAAAAAACAGTTGCCCTATCTTGACGCCCATTTTTCGATGGTGATGAGTTTGATGAGAAGAAAAAGCGAGCATGCCATGGGTTTGTTCTTTTTTTTGCACTTGTATAATTCTTTGCTCATTGTATTTTTTCCCTTTTTCTGTCACCATATTACCTTCTCGTACTATAAACAGGATATGCAGGATGAGTCTATTCGCGTTATCTCCTCGGTATGGGCTTTCTGGTGTTAAGAAAACCTGAAGAACCTTTTTTTTTGGGGGGGGGGAGGGAAGGGGGAGGGCGCGGGGTGTCGCCGTAGAAGAAGGCTGTAGCATGGGAACCTAAAAGTAAAAGTAGGGGATTCAAAGCACAATGGTGTCATGTTGATGTGTCTACTGCTATACAAGGTTTTGGGCTCGGTCGAAAAGAAGATTATTACGTTCTATTGACTATGTGTGCTTCAATCCGCATTTGCTATGTGTTGTCCTTTCTTACCGGATGTCAATGCCGTGGGCGGAGGCCAGTGCCGGGTAGAATTTTAGGAAGAAAGAAGGCAGAAGAATAATAATAAACAACAGCCCAGCTATTCGTCGTATCAATCTCGTTTGAAGCCAATTCTGTAACTGTATTAAAGGGTGTAAAGACATTGTCCCTCGTCGCCGATTGTTGACTGGGAGTAACATATGATGCAGGGTGGATGAACCATGTTTAAAAAAACTATCATGGCGCAAAATTGCGAAATAAGAAGTTGCAGAGTAGAAGAAAACCAGACGACTAGAACTAAGGCTGTGAGGCAATGACCTAGGACCAAGGGGAGGGGGGGGGCTAGAGCCTACTGTGATATATGACACGAGGTGTTTGTGGGATGTGGAATGCATAATAAGAGTAATTAAAGAATGCCGTGTTGTGTTCCTCCATTAGCATGTTTTTTTTTCTAGTTTTATTTTCTTCGCTTGTACTCGTGCTTCCGTAACTGCGTGGGTTCGTCTTGTTCCTGTATTTGTGCCAGACGAATGTTGCAATATTTTATGTGAGCAATGCCTTCCCCCTTCGTCACTCACCACAACTCCGCTCGGCCCATGGAGACAACCAGTAGAGAAGTGAAGGAGTTTAATAAACAAACCATACAAATAACGACCAAGGAACCGGAAAGCTCAGGTACCGACGCCTGTAAACAAATGAGCTCTGTAGACGGAATATACATCTGTCAGCATCATATTCCCATATAAAGTTAGAGCAAACAAGCTTTGAGGTAGGATATGGAAGGATGAGAGAAAAAAAAAAACTGAGGAGGGATAAGAGAGTTAAGAGAGAGTCGATAAGAACAAAAACAAAAACAAAGAAAGGATCGCGCGATCGACACGCGTTTCCCTTTTTCGTTGGCGGCGAAGGAAAATAAGCTACTAGTAGCATGAGGGTTAGAATTTTACTTGGTCATCATTATACCGTTGACGATTCGGAAGTTTCTTTACTCATCAATCGAACAACGAAGGACTATACAGGTAACGCCGCCCTCTTGTCTTCTGGACTACATCCTATCGATCACTACTTCCTCGGCCACCTTCCTCTCACTTTTGATCGCTTTGGCTGGTCTAACTACCTACGGAATCAATATCGTGGACGTGAACCCCTTTTCTATGTTTTTCTAGTTACTCCTTCGAGAACAATTCCTGTATGCCCCTCCTACCACAATGCAAGGCACCATAGATAGTAAGCAGAAAACGATGCTTTTTATTGATACTATGTACACAATGGAAAGGAGGAAGACGGAAAGGAATGCAGTATAAAGTAAAGTGCGCCGCGCCTTAACTAAGGCTTCTTAGTGTCATACAACTGGCTGTAATCACTCTCACTAATACCCACAGGAGGCCCATACGCCGGCGGCGCTACACCTTGCAGACTCTGCTGTTGCTGATGCTGCTGCTGAAGCATCTGGAGGTGCTCAATCTGACGCTGTAAGTCCTGAGTCCGTAGATCAGCCTCCTGTTGAGCCTGGTACTGCCTCAACAAGGCCCCCGAAGCAACTTCTTCAAGGACCCGCTGACGGACGACGGTGCGAGACATGTGCATCTCGAGCTTCTCGGCTGCGATCTCGACCCATTCTTTCACCTCTGCTTCCTCCTTTGCAGCCGCGGCCGCTGCCGCCTGTGCTGGTGTCATCCCCGCCGTTCCTGTTGCTGAGTTTGTCGAAACGACCGAATTCGATCTCCCCAACACCCCTGGGCCACCAACAAGGTTCCGCGTCTTCAAATCCAAAATCGCATTCCGAACTGTTTCCAACACAAGATGGGTATGCAAATCCTTGGCCTCCTGTTTTACAATCCCAAACTCCTCCTTGGCTGCCTTCTCCTTCGCATCCCGATGCCCCTTGATAATGGCCTTCTCCCTTTCAAACTCCTTATCGGCTTCTTTACGGATCTTGTCGCACTTCTTTTCAGCCTCGCGGATGGTCGTCTTGTAGGTGGTTTCATAGGTCTTGAGAGTTTCTTTGACGGATTTTTGAAGGTCTTTGGTGGACTGTGCTGCTGATTGGAAGGACATGGTGGTTGTGATGAATGGGGATGTTGGAGTTGCGGGTTCGTTGGGTGCTGTGTCCGTGGTTGATTCTCCGGTAGTAGTTGAGAAGCTTGCGGTGGTGTTGTTGGTTATAGTGGGCGATGAAGAGATCAATGCGGCAAGAGAGGATTGAAGAGACTGGAAAGTGTCCATGAGTTTGTTTCGTATGTTCTTGTAAGCGTGAAAAAAAATGAAAGAAGGAAGGGGGAGCAATTGGACATTTTTATATCACAAAAAAAAAGTTTTTTCATGCCATCACTCACTCGCCATCGGATTACTGTGGATCTATGATGTGTTTTGCCTTTTTTTTGATGCCAAGACTCCCACTCACTCGCCACAGCCCTTTTTTTTATTTTTTTTTTTTTTTTTTCGAAATAATGCATCATTTGCATGCAGAGAGCACAAAAATGGAAAAAAAACCTACACCGCCACCAATGATATCGACTCCAAAAGGGCTTTTTGTTTCCCCTCTCTCTTCCAAACCTTTCTTTAACCTCTTCAACGCTGCTCTTCTGACTCCCTATTCCATTTCCTTTTGCCAAGACGTTTTGCAAAAGAAAAAAAAAAGGCTAAAGAAACACAGGGAAAAAAAAAAGGGGGGGGGGGGAGGGTCTTTTCTACAGCAATATCTACCCAACCTCCACCAGAAAAACAAAGGCCATCTTGTATTGTTTTGTCCATCAAGTACAATTAGTAGCATTTCCTTGTTGCCTACAGCCCTCCATGAAACAAAATCTCTTGGGTCTTGGCAAAATGAACTTTGACGGAGCATTAGGCTTCGCTTTTGCCGGAAAGCGTGTAGCTCTTCATCACATCACTTCTAGCATTGATATCCAGTACTCCCAAGAAACCACAGACTTTCCTCTTCGAAGCAATAAAAGATAAAAAGCACTTTTAATGAAGATGACAAAAAAAAACTGTGAAAAGGGCAAAAATCAATCAGCGTATTCAAGAAGGTACGCTTAGGCCTGGTTCTTGAGGGAGCTGTTGACCTGCAAGCTGACGGTTCGGTTGAGGATAATCTTCTTGACAGTGTCCTTGATCGATGCGTTGGGCTTCTCCTTGAAGTCACCCAAATCGGCCTCCTTGTCAACGCAGAAGTATCCGATGCGGGTCAACTGGAAACGCATGGCCTCGTAGTCAGTCTTGGTCTCCGAGCTCTTGGCCCAGCGATCCATGATATCCCACAATCCAATCTCAACCAAAGCGCCCTTCTCGATGCTCAAACTGTCGGCGTTCACATCGCTCAAGTATCCGCCAGGAACCTCCTTCTTGTCCTGAGGGTTGGCGTGGTGGAACAGACGGTCAAACAGACGGACCTCATCCAGACGGACGGGCGAGTTGTGCTTGGGGCTCTCAGCAACCCACTGGATATAGGTCTTGGGCTTCTTGAAGCCGGCAGCATCCTCGTAGCGAGCAATCAACTCCACAACCTTGCCAGACTCATCCTTAATAACCTTGGTGCAGGTAATAGGGCAAGGGACATTGAGGAGACCAACAGTCTTGCCAGGTGCCAAGCGGAAGAAATCCTTGTCGTCCTGCTCTCTGAAATCCGATCCATCAATCCAGACCTGGCGAGTGAAGGGGATAGAGTGCTCACCCATTGAGGGATCTCTGGGCTTGTTCTGAACAGTCAACATCTCGACGTGATCTTCGGGCAAGTTCTCGATTGTGACCTTAATGGGGTTGAAGACACCCATCAAACGAGGAGCAGTCTCGTTCAAGTAGTCACGAATAAAGGCATCCAACTTGGAGACCTCAATCACCGTGTCGGACTTGGTGACGCCCAAAGTAGCCACAAAGTTGTTGATAGCCTGGGGAGGAACACCGCGACGGCGGATAGCAGGGAGGGTGTACAATCTAGGATCATCCCAGTCAAAGACGTGCTTCTTGTTGACCAACTCGGCAATCTTGCGCTTAGACAAGATGGTGTTGGCAACGTTGAGACGACCGTACTCCCACTGGACGGGCTTGTAGACCTCAAGGGCATCGCACAACCAGTAGTACGAAGCGCGCGACTGCATAAACTCGACTGTGCAGAGAGAGTGAGTAATGTTCTCGAAAGAATCGACGAGACAATGAGTGTAGTCGTAGGTGGGGTAGATGATCCATTCTGAGCCAGTCCTGTGATGGGGGGTCTTCAAGACTCTGTAGGCGACCAAGTCCCAGAACTGAGGGTTGCCGTTCTCGAGATCCATCTTCATGCGGAGAATGGCCTGTCCCTCCTCGAATCCGCCGTTCTTCATCTTCTCGAACAACTCCAGCGACTCTGAGATGGGTCTGTCACGGTGCTCACAGGCAGTACGAGGACCACGCTCAGGGCCACCACGATGCATCTGAATCTGCTCTCCCGTGCACTATTTGTCATATCGAAAAACGATTTGGTCAGATATGATCGATATTAATTCAAACATTGCCGTTTTTTTTTTTTTTTTTTTTTTTTTTTTTTTTTTTTTGGGTGTAAAAGCCAAAAAAAATTGAACTTACGTGGCAGATGTAGGCCTTATCCTTCTTGATCAACTCGATGGCGAGCTCGTAGAGGCGCTGAAAGTGGGTGGAGGAGTAAGTGACCGCACTAGGGGTGAATCCGAGCCACTTAACAATCTCGAGAATGGAGGTGAAGTATCTCTCCTCCTCAGCCTCGGGGTTGGTGTCGTCGTAGCGGAGGTTGCAGATACCGTTGTGAGCCCTGGCGAGTCCAAAGTTGATGTTAATGGCCTTGGCGTGTCCAATGTGCAAGAAACCGTTGGGCTCTGGGGGGAAACGGGTGACATATTTGCCGCCGGTTGCCTTCAAGTGCTCCACCATCAATTCGGGCTTGATCTGGGGGTTGCCTCCGGGGACGTGCAACTTTGAGAGCTCTCCCTCAAAGAACATATCTGCGACCTTGACCTCGGTAGCCGATGTTTCGACCTTCTTCTCCTCCTTTGCCTCGACCTTAGCCTCCTTCTTCTACATACGTCCATTTTAAAATAGAGAACATAGATGTTAGTTTTTCTGGTAGGGAGTCCTGTAATTGCTACTGTTGTTGCAGCTTGTTCCGTGGCTGTGGTTAGTATGATGATACTGAGGCCGCTACTGATTTCACTGTTTTTGTTCAGACTAATTTTGTTGCATATTCCGTTGCTGCTGCTGTTAAGATACATGTTGACGCCACTATGGATTTTTCCTGTTTTTCTCCCTGTCAATGTTTTGCATCAAGTGAATATCTTCCTGTCGCCTCTGTTCCTGCCTCCCATCTTGCCTTTTATCCTGCATCTAATTCTCCTTCTCGTCCTTCTTTTCATTCTGCATGTGATCCTGCTTGCATGATAATCCATAGAATAAAGTACCTTCTTGACGACAACATCGCGCTCATCCTTGGGTCCAAGGACGGCGAGCATCTTGGCATCAACAGCCTCCTTGATGTCTCCACCGTTAGCCCACTTCAAGCTGGGGATGTTCTTGGCACCGGCAAAGAAGAGACCAAAGAACTTGTAACGGTCCTTGACCAATCTGTCCTTGACGGTCTCTGTGTATGCGTCGACAGCGCTGTTGACCTCCTCCTTGGTCACAACAACACCTATATGTGATAACGGCAGATAAGGATAGGGTCAGTCAACAACTGATATTGACAAAACGCGTTTGCATGACGCGTCCGAGGAAGGCAAAAAAGGGGGTATGTAAAGATGTGGACGAGGAAGAAAAGGAAAGGGGAAAGAGAGTGGCGTGGTGGTGTTGACAGGCGAGAATCACTAGGGTTGAAGAAGCCGTTGGACTTGATGAACATACCGACACCGCACTCCTCGTTGAACTTGGCCTCGTCAATCTCCTTCTTGTCCTGGACAAACTTGATAGCAGCTATTCATGGATAAAGACAAAAGTAAGGGAATCAGTCCCAGAAGTCCCATTCTTCTATTATTTTTCTATTGTTACTAAACACGAGGATAGATAGAACTCTCCCAGGAGGACAGAACAAAAAAAGGCGTGGGGAGAGAGCAAGCGTGATATAAAAGAGAAGAAAATGCGTGTCCTTACCGGAGACCTGGTCAGAGGTTGTGAGACGACTATTCAAAAAAAGAAAAAGACAACAACAAGAAGTAAGCATGCAAGAAGTGTGAGATATTCTGCTGCTAGTCTACTTTTGGACACTAGTCAAAAGAAAAAACTGATCAATGCAAGCCAGATCGCGTCCCTCCCAGTCCGTCGTCATTTCCTGCTCCAGATCTAACTCCACTTCTCAATGACCTTGCCAAAACACGTAATCACCCTTGCACAACAACAACAAGAAGCAGAAAAGAAAGACGTACGAGTCGCGGATAGCCTTGGCGAGGTAGTCGAGATGGGGAAGGGCGGTGGGGGTGATGGTAGAGGCGAGGGCGTAGACGAGAGCGCCGGTAGACTTTTCAGCAGGCTTTGAGTCGTAGCCTGCAGAGTGGATGGCTTTTTCGAGAGTTGGGGCGAGGTTCTTGTTTTTGGCAGTTTCCTTGGCCTTCTGCTCGGCGAGGCCGATGTTCTGGAAGAGGGCGACCAGCTGCTCGGACATTGTTGTTCTTGAAAAAGTTGGTGGTGGTGAGGTTGATTAAGAAAAGTAAAAGAAGAGATGCTTTCAGTAGGAGGGGAGAAATAAAAACAACAGGGACAGTCGGAGTTGGTTTTTTGGTCGCTGTGGATGTAGTGAGGGAAAGGGTATCAAAATTGTGTTAAAAAAAAAAAGGCAGACGAGTCCCCTTTTTATTTGGTGCAAGATTCCACACTCAAGATAGACTTCAGTCATCATGACCCTTTTCTGTGAACCTACGTCACATGACCATTTCCCACATACACACATGCTCGCTTTTTCTATCTAGTGGCCGCAGTCGACCTAGTTTAACCAATGGTTCCAGTGTACTCATAATGATGAAGGAGAAAATAGGATCCTGTTGGTCCTGCTAAGAAGTCAAGAACGGCCAACCAAAAATAAAGAAATAGTAATAAATAGGTTCAGTTTATTAGGTTTAGATGGTCACGTCTACATCTCAGAGAGATGTCGCGGCTTTGTTCCATGTATGCGTGCTTGTAGAAGGAGAGAAGGGCATAAAAAAAGGGTTGCAGGATGTGAGAGTTGTTGTCAATAACAAAAATGAAGGTAGAGATCCATCAAGTGCTTTGCTTAACGGGCGGTCTGCTGGTATTGATGCTGCTGGTAGTAAGCCTGCTGCTGCTGTAGTGGCTGCTGCTGCTGGTGTTGTTGGTGCTGTTGCTGCTGCTGACCAAGGTGCTTTCCACGCCAGTTGATAAACTTCTTGACAGTGAACTGGCGAATGTTGGTGATCTGGGTCTCCAGAACCAACTTCCTGAGCAATGGCAACTCGTTTGTTGCTGGCGTAAACGCAATATGATCGTTGGCATCATCAGAGGCAGGCTTGACTGACGTGTTGGAGACTGCAAATGGGGGACCCCCGACCTGTCCGTTCTCAGCCATGTGAATCAAACGGTCATAGTCGATTCTGAAGGTGTAAATCGACACTCCTTGTTCCTTGAGAGTCCTGAGGACCTGGACCTTGAGGTCCCGGACTTCTTGCTCCGACTGTGTGTCGACCTTGCAAATCACTGGCACCACGTTCGCTTTTTCCGAGATCAATCGCATGTATTCCACGTCAATGGGCTTCAACCGGTGCACAATCAAGTAGAACACCACATCAATAAACTTGTGCGCCCCCACACCTAAGTAGAAAAAAAATGCGGCGTGAGTTTGTTGTTTTTCATTCCTTGCATTGCATAACAACTGTCATCCAAGGGAATGTTCGAGCAATCTGTAAAGTAGAAGTGCAACGAACAGAAAGTAGAAATCATGATCAAGAATACGAACATAAACATGAAAAAAACAAGGTGAAGCTGCAAACATACCGGTGACAAGGGAACGCATGAGTTCATTGTTGGAGACTTCTGTGAAGGGCGAGATGCGCTTGTTCTTTTCCTCGAAAGTTTGGCCGATGTAAGACATAAACATGTCAAAGTTGAGCTGAGCATCCACAACACTTCCGTATCCAGGGGTATCTATCAGAACGATAACCACGGTCAATTGAAACGATAGATGTTAGCAATCGAAAGTTCCCATGAATGGGCGGCTATGCCCTGAAGAAGACACTCGCCAGAGTTGGGCTATGTACCAAAGAAACATGTACTTAAGCTGGCGTAGTAGAGAGTACTTCTTCCTCTCCACCTAAGACAAACAAGAGCATCACAAAAAGACGTACCAACAAAGACAAGGTTGCGAGCAGGGACTTCGTCGTCTGCATCCATGTTGTCCCAGGGAATCTCCATCATCGTGGATGAGAACTTTTCGATGAGGGTGTCGGTCCGTTTATAGTCGTCATCTTCCGAATGAGTTGACGAGAGGGGTTCCCAGTCATGGGAGAGGACCTCAGGCAAAGTCTCTGTGAACTGGCGGGCGAAGGAGGTCTTACCGACGCCACTGTCTCCGACCACAGCCAGGCGGAGGTAGCCGATGTTTTGTCCGGCAAAGGGGTTCACTGAGGAGTGGTCGCCGTTGGAGTAGTGAGCAGAAGACGAAGGAGAGTGGTGGTGTCCGTTAGTATGGCGAGTCATTATTATTGTATCGAATTAAAGGAAAAAGGGGGAGGAAGTGCAGGGAGGTTGAGAAGGGAAGCAGGGTCGGAATGATGCGATGGTAAGAAAGAGAGGAAAGTGAATGAGAGACGAAGAAGAGGTGGCAAAAAATGTATGCAGGAAGTGGGCGAGTAAGGCTGAGGCAGTAATGTGTTATTGTGGTTATGGTTGTTTGTCGCTGTTGTCGTCTGCTCTGTTCCTGCTCCTGCTTCTGCTCCTTATTCCTGTTGTTTGCTGTTGTTGTCGCTGAGTGGTGCAGAGTATAGTCATTGTTGTTGGGGAGGGTTGTGCGTGCGAGAGCAAGCGGGGCAGATATTGTTCATTTGTACACAACAGCGGGTACTTTTTTCTTTCAACTGAGCACTGCCTCTTCATTTGGTCTAATAATCCACAACTACAAGAGCCAAGAAAGTGAAAAGAGGAGAAGTGACGAGAGTGGAAGATAGAAAGAAGGGAAAGGGCTTAGGGGGGGAATAGGGTGCAAGGTGTTGCTACTCACTCAATTGTGTTTCCATAGGTGAATGATTGGCTGGTTATTTGTTTTTCTGTGTGGATAAAAAGGAGTAGTGTGTGCCTGAATACCCGAGTGGAGGATCCGATGGGTATGTGCTCGAAACAAAGAGACGAGGAAAAGGTCGGGCTGGGGGGGTCAGAGAGGAAAGAGAGCGTTTGTTTGTGGTTGACCCTTTGTTGATGTTGTTTTTGGTGGCGAGGTTTGTTATAGCAAATGAGGTCCTTTTCTTGTTTGGAAAAGGTATGTGTGAAACAAAGGCGAGGGAGTATGCGCAATGAACAAAAGGAAACGAGAAGGCAAGGAGTGAATTGTGAGTTGATGGTGATGGTGTGAGAAAAGAAGAGATTACATCCCCCATCCGCTCTCTCACTTTTATCTTTTATTTCATTTTTCCACATCCTAACTAGACTGAATGTGTCTGGGCGGAGATCCACTCCCTATCGACATCGCCCTTAAGAGATCTTGCATCTCTCAGCCTCAGGGTCATCTATCCCGCCCAAGTGAAAGACAACTAAAAAAAAAAAGACTTTATGATTTTCGTAGGCTTAGTAAAGGCAACCTAGTTCATATGAGAGTCGAAGAGCTTATAGAGAGATCCACTGGAACCCGCCGACCATCCTTGTAACAACGTCCGACATCTCACCGAGCCTCTGCATTTCCTTGTTCGGAAAGCTCGAAGAGTTGTTCCATTTTTGCAGAGTCCTCATCCTCCTCGTCATTTTGCTCAATAGTCTCAGAAGACAAATCTACAGGGGCTTGAGAGTCGTCTATGTCCGCTTCATCTGCTTTTCCCACCGCGGCTTGGACCAACAGTGTCTTGAATTCTGAGTCCCGAGGTAGATTGTGGAATGGTCTCTAGATGGAGTTGAGGTCCTTGCAGTCGACTAGTGTCGATTGACTGCTGATCGTTTGGTGGGTCGTTAGTGCTGTGATCGCTGGGAAGAGCTGAAGTCTGCGAGCGGCGGTATTAGACCTGTCGATATGGGTGTAGTTTTGTCTTGCCGCTTCAACTTCGCCACCCGCTGGGCTCCTTCCGACTGTTTGCGGTGTAGGGTTTGTCGATACAGTATTTGTACAGATTTTCCAAGTGCCGCCTCAACTCCTCTCTACTCAGTATTTCGCCTGACTTTCAAACTGGCAACAATGTTTTCCTGTCGAGGTGGTTCTTGAGTCGTCTCTGATATTATTGTTTGCGCTGATGAAGAATCTTCGACCAATGGGTTGTCAACGACGATGTCCAGGATGACTCCATGGATGAATGCGAAGCGAGGAGGGTCGAGACTATCTTGTCAATTGAATTCAAAGCGAGATGTTATAACGCCGCCGTTACTATACCCAGGAGTGATTTTTTCCTGGTAATTAATTACTTGAGTACCTACTTTTGCTGCTAGAACCCTTGAGAAAGGGATGATAATGGCCCTGCGCCTGACATGTAGGTCGTCCTTGGATGCCTGCAGTGCAGCGTCCCAGAGTATGATAGTTTTTTGCCCAATGAAGGGTCAACGTGTATGACAATGTGTACCACTGGTGCTAGTTGTAAGAGTGAGGTTGTTCTTGCAGACTGCTCGGGCTGCTTGGAGAAGTTGAATGCGAGGATATGCTTCCTGTGACATCGCTTGGTTGTGGGAGATGCGACTTGTTGCGAGATGTCGATTCCTGGCTCAAGCTAGCGGGGGAGTGATGTTGGGGAGGTGAAGAGGACAAAGGAGAGGGGCAAGAGGTGCGCAAAGTAGTAATAATGGGCGAAGTTTTACGCTCATCCTTCCCTGACGCGCGGAAAAAAATGGCCTTCAAAGTTCAAAGGCGGCAAAACGACATGTGGAAGAAGGTGGCTGAGGAATTATTTCAGAGAGAGTGTACTCAATCAGTCTCACCAATGTTTGATAAAATCGAACACTCATGAAAAGAGGTACGCGAAATCGTTTTCGCGTCAAACAATCAACAGACGTGTGGTAATTAAGGGGGCATGTTGGCATCCGAGGTCTTTTTCTCAAATTATCTGTTTGTACCTGTGTGGTATTCTAATCTTTTCATGTCATTATTCACGCGAGAGAAGTTTTCGACTTTCAGCTTATTCGCCTGTTGCAAATGAATGGACAATGTTTTACCGCGTGTGGTTTAGTGCCGCCGATGTGGAAACATTACAAAAAAAACCCTTCACCTTTCGCCCGTTGGCGGATTCTGGCCTGAGCTAATAAGGAGGTGGAAAAATACTCTGCGGTTTTTGATTTACAAAATATAGAGTATGACCCGATTGCTCGATCGGCTCAACAGTAACAAAACGACGCATTTGTATCTTTTTTTGTTACTCTTCTTTCTCGTCAGTGCACAGCACTCACCACTCCTATTCCCTCTACCAGCTCAATCCCCTTTATCCCTTGTCGTCGTTGTTAGTAGCATACCTAAACCGATCCCTACAACCTGTGCAGATTTTGCATCGCCCTCCACTTTGTTCTTTTTCTTCATTACTATCCACGTTCTATCTTTTGTTTTTCAACTCATCGCAAGTGTGTGTGTTGGGTGCTGCGAATCCCCCTCATTTTTTTTCTTTCTGGTTTTATTCTTCTTGCTATACATTATCCATATCACTTTGAATATATCAGTCGTGCTTGTCATTATTTTCCCGACCCTCAACCTCCTTTCCATTTTTTTTTTTTCACGCGAAGGGGGTCTTTAGCTACACCCACCTCTATCACCGATGTTCCTACATTTTTCCAATCACCGCACAAGTGCGCGCTCGACCAGATCCACGAGACGACTTTCGAGTGGACATCTAATGAGCTTCCTCAGATAGCTGGATATCGAACTCCGTTTGCTCGAAAGAGTGTTGAATCTGTCCAAGTATCGCGCTCGTTAATGCGTTATGTCGTTCCCGTCGAGTCTCTTGCCTGGTGCAGCGTTTTCGGTGCCGTAAACCCAGAATGGTAGCTGCAGAGACGGGAATAAAGACGACATCGCTGCCGATATCTCCCTTGAGGAGTGATAGGTCAGGTTCGTCCTGCCTCACTATCACGGTCTGAAAAGCACAGCGGAAAATGGAGACGGGTGATTTTTCGAAGACAGAACCCCTTTAGTGGTCCTGTCAAGCCACAGCTAATTTCTCGGTTCGCCAACGGATTTCTGCCTAATTGCAGCACCTAACCTCAGCAAATTCTTGATGTTTATCACTATTGCCGAAACAAATAATAATCGCTTTTGAAAACTCAGTCCATAGCACCATTGCTTTTGTACATTTTTGTGTCTGATTTGAGCTGTAAAAAAAGATGGAATAAAGGGGCAAGAGGGA
This sequence comes from Linnemannia elongata, assembly GCA_036320915.1. Taxonomy (NCBI): domain Eukaryota; kingdom Fungi; phylum Mortierellomycota; class Mortierellomycetes; order Mortierellales; family Mortierellaceae; genus Linnemannia; species Linnemannia elongata. The sequence continues at coordinate 398,643 of JAXBDG010000011.1, read as the reverse complement.
GATAAGAATTCTGGAATGGATGAGAGAAAAGAAGAGGTGGATTGATCACACACAAACACAAGGGTTGTTACGGTCGAATACAGTGGACCAACAGAGAAGGAAGAAAAGAAAAGTCATATGTGCGATGCTACCTGTGCAAGACGTGAATGAAGCAGAGCAATGTAGAACGTGAACGTGAACCGTAAAAAGGGGGGGCGAGGAAAGCAATCCCGGTGGTATGTGGGCAACAGGGGACGATATACTGAACCTGTCTACACCTGGAAGCATCAACTCACTCTCACCTGACAGAACGCAATTGATAGGCAGACATGCATAGAAATAGTTGCTCTCCCCTTGATTTCACTTTTTCCTTTCTTTCCTCCTCATTTCCCCCCATTCGTACCCACTTATTTTTCTTCTCACACTCTCTTACTACTACTTCCACCAGAGGAGGGGGGGGGGGGGGGCACTGGTTGACTCTCGAGGACACTGATCATGGCCCCTCTCCTTCCTTCTCGCGAGTATTTTTTTCCTTCCTCTCAGCTTTCCTTTCCTACATGCATGGTCTATCATCATACCCTTTTTTCTCTTTTCAGCACCCAACAGTCTTATATACATGGCGGAGACCCTTCAACTCTACTGCCGTGTCCAAACCTCTTTTTGAGCACAATCTGCTCTAACCCAGAGCGCTCCTTAAGTCATAACGACTTGCCACGTCATATCCAAGGGCGGCATCTATACAAACGCCGGTCTTGTGCGAGCAATCCGGGAATGGCCTCGGCCCCAGAAGCAAAAAGATGTTCAGCAGTTTGTTGGCCTAGCACAATTCTACCACCAGTACATTTCTGACTTCGCTTCAATTGCACTACCGTTGACCGCTCTATTAGGTGAAGGCACTACTTTTTCTGTTGCACTAGATGTTTCCATCTTTTTACTTTGTTTCTCGCCATTACTACCTGTTTTACTGTATTTACCAGTCGTTTCTAACATTTTGCTCCCTTAGTATTTTATTGCAAAGACCCCTTTTCCCCATGTCCCACATTTCCTCCCGTCAACCGAGCCTAACAGGTAGCGTTAGGAAGTCTATAGAGCTAGTCGAGCTTCATAGCACTTCAAAGTGGTAGCAAAGGTCGTTGCAACTCACCAAGCCCGTGTCTTTGTTTGCTATTCGTCTCCAATAGCACTATGTATCCCCCTCCTGCATTAGCAGTTCATTGCCCAACAAGTCCCCTCCCTGCATCAAGCTTTCACACGCAAGCCCATAATACCCCCAACCTCACCTTTGGCAGTGTCGTCCATGACACCGAAGCCAACCATTCGCCGGTATTATCCCCAACCGCCATTGCCTTAAGCGATCGTTTTCATTGCAGCATCTCACATCTTCATACCATCCTCGCGCAAATGGTAAGTGCGAACGCTTTAAAAGCACCATTGGTCCCATGACTAACAAGTACGTCGGCAACCACCGTCCTAAATGGGATCTCTACTACACGTCCTTTTCCACACCTGTAAGGCTAATGATTATTTTCCCTTATATTTATTCTTTCTAAGAACACCTGTATGCCAATCAAACCTTCCAGTGACCGTCCAGATTTGACAACCGGGGTGTGTTCGAGCTGGTATTATACGCGCGCGGTAGGTACCTGCCTCTGACAAATGGATTTTTATCGTCACTTCCTCTTTGATCATCTCTTGCTAACATCACCGTGTGTCTCTTTTTTTTTTTTTTTTTTTTTTAAGTCTTGTTGAGATCTCAAGGAACTCAAGGACTAAACAACGCCACCAAAAGAGAAGCGCCACCAAAAGAGAAGCGCCACCAAAAAGAGAGTTGATCACTATCCGTTTACTCTTTTTTTACTTGCCAAGGGAGCCTTCGAAAAGGACGACCACATCTACACAGCTGTATCCAGGATGATGCATGTCAAGGAGCGCTACAGAGAGCTATTAAAAAGACACACAATCCTAATACAGCGATCTCCATCGACTATCTGGAACAAACCTTTTTCGATAAGTGTAACAGCAACACCAAATCCTCCTTCACTCTTCTTCTCCCATCCCCATCGTCCTCCCAGACGGCTCTCGCTCCTTCTCTGCCCATACTGCCCACATCACCTTCACACGACAACAATACTCCACCACCCTTGATCCCCTCGTCTACCCTCTCAAGAACTACGACCTTCTTCTCGGCAAACCCTGGCTGACACAAACCAATCCCCTCATCAACTGGAGAACCAACAACCTTCGCATCCACCACAACGGCATCGACGTAGACTGGGACTGCACCGGCTTTCAGTCATCCTCCATCAGCACCCGAACTCGCGGCCTTCTCCTTTCACACATCCACTTCTACACGGAGGCAACAACCCCCGGCAGTGAAATATACCTTGCTCTCATTCGCTCCAACAACGAAGACAAAAACAAAGACAAAAACAGCAACAACAACAACGACAACAACAACAGCAACGACAGTGACCAACCCACCTCTAATGACCAACAACCCTCCATCACACCACGACCCCTTCCCCCTCTTCCCCCCGACATTCACTCCATTGTCCACGACGAGTTCCCCGACGTTTTCCCTACCTCTCTTCCTTCTGGTCTACCTCCGGACCATGGAGATGCCATGCGCATCGAAACGGACCCAAGCGCTGATACCCCTTTTAAACCCGTCATTCGTTTGTCCATTGCAGAGTTGGACGAGCTGAAGAAACAACCTGATGAGTTACTCTCCAAAAAACTCATCAAGCCCAGCACGTCCCCATATGGCGCCCCTGTGCTCTTTGTCAAGAAGGCCGACGGTTCTCTGCGAATGTGTATTGACTATCGTGGTCTCAACCGCATCACAAGGAAGAACCGCCACCCTCTACCCAGAATTGATGAGCTGATCGACCGCTTTCGAGGTGCAAAGTATTTTATCAAGTTGGATCTGATCTCGGGTTACCACCAACAGTGCATCTATGAGCCCCACACTCACAAGACCGCTTTTCAGTGTCGGTATGGGCATTTTGAATTCAACGTCGTCCCATTTGGTCTTACGAACTCGCCGGCATCATTCTCCAACATAATGCTCAAGGTCCTCGACCCGGTTCTTGATAAATGGGTGGTCGTCTACCTTGACGATATCCTTATATACTCAAAGACTAAGGCCGAGCACCTTCGGCATATCCGTAGTGTCCTTGCCCTCCTCCGCCAGCACGGTCTCTATGCAAAGTTGAGCAAGTGCTTCTTTATGCAAGAACGGACCAAGTTTCTCGGTAATGTTATCTCCAAGGATGGTATACGTACCAACGCCGGTCTTGTTCGCGCCATTCGCGAGTGGCCTCGCCCAGCAAAACAAAAGGACGTTCAGCAGTTCATTGGTTTGGCTCAGTTCTACCAGCAGTATATCCGCAACTTTACTGACATTGCACTTCCTCTCACATCTCTACTAGGTGAAGGTCGTCAGTTTGTCTGGGATGAGGACACCGAGTCCGCTTTTAGCGCACTCAAGGACGCCATCAGCTCTGCCCCAGTATTACGTATCTCCGACCCAGACCTCCCCTCCATCGTCGAGTCCGATGCATCGGGCTATGCTGTTGGCGCGGTCCTTTTTCAGATAGACGCCGATGGGGTTGCACGACCCGTGGCCTTCACCTCGCGTAAGATGAACTCTGCGGAACGGAATTACCCAACCCATGAGCAAGAGCTCCTCGCTGTGGTCCACGCACTCAAGACTTGGCGGTATTACCTTGACGGCTCCCACTTTATCGTATACACCGACCATGCACACACTTCGCCACTTTCCCACCCAGGCCAAGCTTACCCGAAGACAAGCGCGGTGGATGGAACTTCTCCAAGAATACGACTTCGACTTCAAGTACAAACGTGGGGCCGAGAATATCGTTCCCGATGCCCTCTCCCGGCGTCCGGACCACCGCGAACCACCCTCCCCACCTCTTTCAGTCAATGCACTTGACCTTCAAGCGAGTAAAAATACGAGCAATTTTTTTTTTGGAAAATAATAGGCAAATTCTTTTTGCAACGGCGCTGTACGCTTTAGTGAAGCCCATAGGGCTCGCGATTTATCGCGTGTGCGCCTGAGAATTGGTGGCGTCAGATGGATTTGCCCAACGAGTAAAAAACATGCAAACTCGACGACGGAGAAGATGGAAGGAAGAGAAGGGAGAAGGAGAGAAGAAGGGACATGAAATTAAAAAAAAAACCAAAAAAGGAAAATGGGCGAGTCAAAGAGTGACAGTTGTGGCCGGAAATACAAAAATAAACGCGCTTTGCAGTGGTCCAAGTGAATCAAGATCATGAGCCGGCAACAGCAGTCGTCACAAAAAGAGTGTCTTGGTAAAAAAGAAACACAAAATTAGCAGTTGTATGATACAAAACAATATACAAGACTAAGGAGTTGACTAGATACTCGAAAAGGCGTGATCATCAACTACGGCGAGAGTATTTTTGACAACCTCTAGGGAATGGACCTGACCGATTGGTCGCTCAGAGAATGAAATATGTACAGAGTTGTAAACTTCTTCGGGAACATCGCCATTGTCGCTACCATTGTCGTAGCGAGCTCGCTTGGTGTCATGACCGTGGTCTGTTGCGCCGTTGAGAGGTCTTTTGCTGCTACTGCCGTTACTGGAATTACTCTTTTGGTCCGATTCCAACACTTGGAAGAAGGAATGTTCCAGCGCCCTATCGATCTCCAAACGCAACCCGACAACCTGGTGCATCAGCTGGTCGACAAACCCCTTTGCTTCCATGTTTGTTCTACAAATCGCAACAAAAATAAATAAAGGCTCTTCAGTCAGTTGGGTACTCAAAAAAGAAAAGGTTATAGATGACTGACAAAGAAAAAAAGGGTGACACTTACAGTTGAGCAAGACCTCCTTGCTCCGGAAATTGCCCTCCGACGATACGATAAACTGTAACCCCATAGGCATAGACGTCAACTGGGTAACTGTAATAGTTCCTGCCCTTCATCTCAGGCGCACGATACTGCGTTGTTCCACATTCTCCCCTACGGTGTTATCAAAATGATTGTTCAAAATTGTGAGGTTGAGCATAAAAAAAAAGAAAAAAAAAAAGAGCTTTCGCCTGATCTTGTTTATCCATACCTTGTACCCATGGGCTTGTCTTTGAGAGAGATCGAGAGTCCAAAGTCCGAGATAATGGCGTGTTTCGACAAGGCTCCTGTCAGCAAAACATTTTCAGGTTTGATGTCCCTATGCAGGATTTGGTGTCCATGAAGATGGCTAATTCCTCGTGCAATTCCAGCCGCGATGTGCTTTGCTGATTCCACGTCCAGCTTATTTGTTGCTCTCAACGCGACTTCCAGGCTCTATCGTTTGCAAAGGATACGACAATATACAGAGATGTCAGCACTGGGGATGGATCATACATTGGGCGTGCACGGATATACGACATGGTATACTCTCATATTCAGTACCATGTTGGCTAGTTCCAGCGATACACATAGCTGGTCCCTGTCCCTGAAAGCAGATCCGAACGCGATGATGTTAGGGTGTCTGTCCTTTTTCAACATCGACAACATCGCGACTTCTCTGTCGTACTATGTCAACCAACGAGAAACAAGCAATTAATTTTCTCGTCTCATCCGTCATTTCAATTCCAGATGACAGAAAAGTAAAAAACAGCCGACAGTTGGGGCTGCTTACACTGGGTTTCTTTTCCTCGTTGTCGGCACACACTTTCAAGGCGAGAAAACGGTTCCTCGCCATGACTCTCAATGCACAACCAAACCCCCCCTGTTCAGACAGAAGAAAAAGAGAAACGAGATGCGTGTCAGTCGTCAATTGCTCATAAAAAAAAGGATGTTAGCGTTGTTCTTGTTACTCTTTTTTTTTTTTTTTTTTTTTTTTTTGTTTTTGTTTTGTTTGGCAACTTACAGCTGCAATTGTCCCGAGGTATTCAAAAGTACTTCCAGTCGACCAGTCGCGGTACCGCTAAGTATGAGACAGTGAGAAAGAGAGGTGCATCAGTTCCCTCCGTCCTCAATGGGTCAATGCAAAGGACATTAGCTGTTCGTACGTGATCATGTAATTCAAGTTGGTACCTTGTAGGGCTCGATATATCCGGGAGCTCGAACATAGGCAGGAGCAGGAGTAGAAGGAGGTCGAGGTTTAGGCAGATTGACGTTGGGTGATAGCGAAGACCTTTCTCTTACCCAATGACGAGGACGAGGGGGTGTAGGAGGAGGTACCGTGAATTGGCGCGATGATAATGATGGTGCAGGCGCGAGTTCTGTTGGTGTGCAAACTGATGCGGGTTCTGTTGGTGTACAAAGTGGAGCGCGTTCTATTGATGTAATACCCGAGGCTGGCACATGGGACGGCAGACTCAGTGATAGATAGAGCTGCAACGCTGTCGATTGTGGTGCTGTTGGCTCTTGATCCAAGTCTTCCTCGGCGTCACTCGTTAAGAACTCGTTACGGTTTGGGGGTGTTATTGTTGAAGGGAGGTCCGCTCCTGCCCAAAAGGTAGGCTGGTTTGCTGACGATGGCCCTGTCAGTTCCCCCGCTAGTTCTCCTAATTCACCCACCACCTCTTCTCCCTCCGGCTCTGTTGGCGCTTCAGGTAGTTCTACCCCCGTCTGCCGTGAAGCTGAAGATGTGGTCGATATATGCGGTACAATGGTGGATGACATTGTTTGAATGGGGAGGGTGGGAGAAACGTAAAGAAAGCAACAAAAAAAAAAAAAAAAAAAAAAAAAAAAAAAAAAAAAGGGACGACGGGATGGTGTTTATGTAATTTCAAAAAAGCGTAGCACTTAAGCGGGGTACTTCCTCGACCGTATTAGAGCATATTGTGGCACAGCATCCACACCACTCATTGATTCTGTCTATTCCCTTTCCTCGCTGGTTTTTTTTTCCTTTTTTCGTCTGTGGTCAAGCATGACTTTCCACCACCTTCCATCGTTGTTCCTTGTCGTGTCCCTTTCATCGATGGATGTCTGTTCTGTCCTGTCGGAGTTCGGCCTTCGAAAACTCAATTGCTTTCTTGCTCGCGAGTGGATCGTGGCAGACATCTCTCCCTCAGTTGGCCCTCAGTTGGCCCCTGGAACAACGCCAAATTTTTATTTGTATGGGTGTGTGGATGTCCCTCTGGAAAGAGAGCGGTCTGTGCATGAAATCATGTAATTGACCAAGGGTCTGCATTGTTTGTTGACAGCCCCGGAGAGGTTGCCGGTTCCTATCTGTTATTTACAATTGCTCTATTTGTATCTCTTTACATGTGAATGACAGCCGTAAGATAGCTCTCTCTATAGACACTCGAACCATGTCTCTACGATGCCTGGCCATCGAGAACCCTCTCTACGGGCATCCCTTGACTGTTGTGCCCACTGCCCAGGGTGCTGTAAGTACACGTTCTTTTGGAGTGTGTCCCAGCAGTCCCATTACTGCCACATGAATTTTTTTATTCTTTTCAGTCAAATTTGACCCTTTTTTGCTTCTTTCTTTTTTCCCTCACCCTTCCACGTACTCCTAAACACGCCTCTCATCATTGACGTCTTTCCTGCGCTCTGTTGTTTTGACATTCACACGCGCACTCTTACGCCCTTTCAACTGTGCTCCATGACAATGATCCAAAAGGCAAGTTGTGTTGTTGACTGACTGTGATTCATCTGATCTTCACTTTGCCATGTGAGGAGTAGAAGTAATAAGGACAGCCTCTAGGATCCTTTCTCTTGACAAGAACGGTCGTGTATGCTCATCATCAGGCACTCACTTCAATTATCTTTGGTGCGTTCTACTTCTAACCCATACCTCTTTTTTTGTCCTCTATGCTTCCGCCTTACGTATCACAGTTCGCTTTGCATGTTCAACTGAGCAAAGCTAGGAACGGGATATGATGCTGCGCAAAGACAGCGGCGAAAGGAAAGTGGCGCTCGGTTGCATTTTTACCTATTCTTCACTCAACGACGGAAATGAGGGGGATGTATGAGGATACCAAGGGGTGGATGTGGCCACGGAGGCGTGCTCGTGTTGATATACCCCAGGGGACAGTATTCGGGCATTCCCAGGCTTACTCTTTGAGCCTGGGAACTCTGGTTGTTCTGGTGAACTTCCAGTTGTTGCTGAGTGCCAAAGTGCAGTTCCTGCACTTTGTGTCATCTCTGGCTTCAGCTTGACGGAAGGGAATTTTTTAACACAGGCTGCGGTATTCTTTCTTGGCTGTGTGGAGCGAGCATTGCTGTCTGTGGGATCGCACTTGCTATCGCGTCCCCCTTTTTTTTCTAGACAAGGATAGGTGTTTTGTAGCCTGAAAGGGCAACTTGAACTCTTTTGTTTCGTGGGATTATTACTAACCCACACTTTTTTATCTTGTCCTCCTTGTGTTTACACGGAATCATTGTAGAGCCGAAGAAACAGGTCAGGACAGGATGAATCTGGAGAGAACAGCAATAAGGAAAGTGGTACTTGTCGTTATTACTACATGCTCTTCACTCGACAAGGAAAGAAGGGACTATATCAAAGCAAGATAGATAGGAAAAAAGTGAAATAAAGACGAAGTTCGGATGAAGGTTCCAAACAACACTACAACAAACTAAAAAAAAACAACTAAAAGGAAGGGATGGAAAAGGAAGGGAAGGAAGGAAAGAGAATAAGCTAGAGGAGGTGCAAGCGTGAGGAAGTGAACAAGTCAAGGTGTGGAGTCTGAGTGTTTCTATGTCTTTTCTTTTGTCTGGGGTTTCTGTGGGAGTTGCTGTCCAAGGAGTTGATGCGTTTGCCTTCTAGTGTCTGGAAAGGCACCTTTCTTTCCACGATATGAGCAGGTAGACACCATGCCCTTTGACCATTGGCAACAATAGTAGTTTTTTAGTCCTTGGAGAATAGCTATTGACATAAAGACACCTTTCTTTCCACGATACGAGCAGATCTTGAGAGTAACCGTTTTTTATTCGAGATATTGAGAAAGGAGATACACACACACACACACACACACACCACACACAAAAACACACGTATATACATCCCTTTTCTCGTCTGCCGCTACCCAAGTTTTGACCGTCGATCCTGATGACGAATCCTTGAAAACAGGGGTTACAGGGGGAACTCTTCTTTCCCTTATCCCTCTTCCTCGATTGGTAGCCCTGCCATACCTGACACTGACGCCAACGACTAGGTCAATCTAGAGCAACACCCCCCAATACCTCCACAAAGGAAGGAGTGGCTGATACTCCTTCCCTCCCTTACACTTCGCTATCACTAATTAGTGACCACCTGGGTGAGACTAAGTAACTTACAGCTGATGTGTGCTGGCTCAGAGTTCATATATGCATGAATGGAACTTCTCTTTGCAAGTCGCGCGTTTGGGCGTTGGATGGGTCAACGAGTGCATCAGTCCCATGGGGTTGATCTTTCATCTCTTTGAACCTTATCTACATTCATCCCACAAGTACGTTGGAATCACTATTCTGACCACCACAGCAGCAATTTATAAGCCTCTTACTTACGACAAAAAATCAATGGGGCAGGACGATCCACCCCCAGCCAATCTACCAGCCATTTCGACGAGCTGGTTTCTCCGCTTCCGACCAGGTCGTGAAAATAGCGGCGCTATCGCCGAGACTTGATGCAAAACGCCGTGTCTTTGGACGACGTCCTAGATCAGTTCCCCGGCATCCATTGGATTAGACTTGGAGATAGAATTCTTGTATACCTGAGGGATCGCGACAATAGAGAGTATGTCAACAATCGCCGTATTTTCTGTGCTTTTTCTGCAATGCTGCTTATTTTCAGTTACAATCAGAAAGGTTCTGACAGTTTTAATCTTGCCCATGGGTTGCGCCTCATTGTATTGCTTCTCTTCTTAAGGCTCTTCTGTTTTAAAGGCTGTCATGGATGTTGTCGTGGGAGATTCACCAAGTGAGTCTTCGGTCCCTTCGCCATCATCGGCACTTTTACTGCTATCTGCTTCTTTACTCTCATTGCTACCGTTTTGACCCTCCGGATTACAAATGCCCAAAATAAATATGGGGATACCACGACTGACAAAGATTCATTGATGAAGCTCCTGGCTTCCTGTGACCCAGAGTATGGTCTTACGGGACCCACAAAAGCCAACCAAGCCCCCTATTTCAAAACCAACTGTTGTCGACAATATCCCTACTCACCAACACCCACCATCCACCCCAAAGCTACAGTCAGAGTGACTAAAACAAGGCGTCCAGGTCATACACCTTCCCAGCAGAACAAGGCCGTCCACATCGCTGCACAATTTAACATTTCCTTCGGAAGCGAAGTTTTCCTCTGGAGCAACGTCCTTGTCGACTTTCGAGGTCTCCCTTATCTTCAGCATGACACCAAAGTCATCCCCTTCCTCAAAGGTAACGATCTTCGAGAGTACATCCTTTGCCCAATTATTTTATTCTGCATGCTGTTTGTTATATTTACTGACGAAGCGAGAACTCTAATATGCAGAAATTATTGTTTGTCCAATTAATCTAGTCTTGACCCGCTTCGTTTGGCTTGTGTCCCTAAAGTTACTCTTGAAGTTGTTTTGGGCGATGTGCATACCGAACCAGGAGCCCATTCGTCATTATCACAATAGAAGCCATTGGAACTATTAGAAGTGCCGCCTCAATAAGTAACTCATACGGTTGCCGCCACAACCCCTACAACATCTAGAGGACGGAACCCAGACGGGCACATGGAATTGGTTCTAGCCAACTACTCGCATATGGAAGCTCCCGGAACAGACCTTCGTGGACCTTAACGTTACTCAAACAACAGCTCTGTCAGTGTCAGTCTCAGCACACAGAGCTTCGCGCAATCCATCAGCGAGACCAGTCAGTTTATAGTCGCCTCAGAACCAGGAGCTCCCTGTTACCGCGTTTTCGAAGATTACCCAGGTATCAACCAGAGACAATGAAAGCGATCTGGAGGCTCAGGTCATGCTGGGCGATATGTGTTACGAAGGCAAGGGCGGAGACTCTCAAAATTACCATGCTGCCATGCATTGGTATCTCCAAACATCTGAGCAAGGGGATCCCGAGGGTCAACGAAAAGTCGGGCTGATAATGGCGCGGGAGTTCCAGGGATCGTACCTGGGCCGTCGCCTGGTATCTCGAAGCAGTCGCCCAAGAAATACGAAAGCTGAGGACCGCAAAAAAATCGCCTGTTATTACTGCAAGGGTCAAGGTGCTTCGCGAAATTATATCAAAGTTGCAGATCGGCGCCTCAGATTGGCTGAGCAGGATGAGGCGGAAGCGCAGTTTAATCTGGATACCAGCACTAAATTGGAACGCGATCGCAGGCATTGTGATATTTTAGGAGATAGTATATAATCTTCCATGTGATAGTGTGATTCAGTTGACACCACAAATAGACCTTAAAGTCAACAAAGCATCAACGACGCGACTTCAAATTCTAATGACCCAGAATTGAAAGAGCCGACATCAAGGGATCATGAAGTAACGTTGCTATGAAAGCTTGGCTGTTACACAACCCTGATATTTTCCTCATCAATTGTCCTTCTTATTCTTGACCATGATTCCCTGAATTTCCTTACTCTATTTTCTATTCCTTGCTTTTTATTATTCCTTGCCTTTTCTTATCCCTTGCCTTTTCTTATCCCTTGCGTTTTATTCTCCCTTGTTTTTTTAGGCTAGTTAACCTTGACCCTCTCATCCATTGATCTTTTCACGGCATTCTTTTACAGCTCCCCCTTGATCTTTCCAGCATCCCTTAACCTTCTCCAGCATCCCTTTAGCTTTTCACGGCATTCCTTGATCTTTTCCTAACATCCCATGATCTCTATTCCAGCATTCGTCGATGTTCTCAAAACAAAAGAACTTTTTGTGCTCGTCCTCTACTTACTCTCTTTTTCTTTTCAACATCCCATCTTGCTGTTCACTATCTCCTTCTCAGCTTGCAACCATTCCCTCTACTCAAATTAACTACCTCCACATTAGAACCCTATCCGATTCAAAATGCAGCTCCGATATTTGTTTGTTGCCTGCGTCCTCATTGGTTTGACAGCCGCTATTCCTCTGTAAGTTTTCATCACCAACCTCGAAACATAGTCCGATTACCATACTGTACATTGGAAATTGAAGATGGAGCAGCATTCAAGGCTCAAGAAACAGTTACCATTTTTAAACACAACCGTAACAACATCGACTTTGATGAGGCTATAACTAATTTGCTTTCCTCCTGACCCTCGGTATCAACATTCCAACCTTAATAGCCCGTAAGTTGATAGATTGACTTTACCCACAACAGCTACTACGATATGATTGCTATTGAGAGAGATGGACGCGTTGTTGAACAGCCAACTAATATGTATTCTTCCTCACACTCGGTTTCGTCATTCCATCTCTAACAGGGAGTAAGTTGATAGATACACTGTACCCACAACAGCTATTACGATATGATTGCTATCGAGAGAGAGATGGACGCTTCGTTGAACAGCCAACTAATATGTATTCTTCCTCACACTCGGTATCTTCATTCCATCTCTAATAGCGAGTAAGTTGATAGTTACACTTTACCCAAAACAGCTACTACAACATGATTGCTATCGAGAGAGAGGGACGCTTCGTTGAACAGCCAACTAACATGTATTCTTCCTCACACTCGGTATCCTCAATCCATCTCTAATAGGGCGTAAGTTGATATATACACTCTACCGACAACAGCTACTACAACATGATTGCTATCGAGAGAGATGGACGCTTCGTGGAATAGCCAACTAATACGTATTCTTCCTCACACTCGGTATCCTCAATCCATCTCTAATAGGGCGAAAGTTGATATATACACTCTACCGACAACAACTACTACAACATGATTTCTATCGAGAGAGACGGACGCATTGTTGAACAGCCAACTAATATGTATTTTTCCTTACACTCGGTATCAACATTCCAACCTTAATAGCCCGTAAGTTGATAGATACACTTTACCCACAACAGCTACTACGATATGATTGCTATCGAGAGAGATGGACGCTTCGTTGAACAGCCAACTAATATGTATTCTTCCTCACACTCGGTATCCTCAATCCATCTCTAATAGCGTGTAAGTTGATATACAGACTCTACCGACAACAGCTACTACATCATGATTTCCATCGAGAGAGACGGACGCATTGTTGAACAGCTAACTAATATTGTATTCTTCCTCACACTCGGTATCATTGTTTCATCTCTAATAGCGAGTAAGTTGATAGTTACACTTTACCCACAACAGCTACTGCGATATGATTTCTATGAAGAGAGATGGACACATTGTTGAACAGCTAACTAATATGTATTCTTCCTCACACTCGGTATCTTCATTCCATCTCTAATAGCCTGTAAGTTGATAGATACACTGTACCTTTAACAGCTACTACAATATGATTGCCATCGAGAGAGATGGACGCATTGTTGAACAGCCAACTAATATGTATTCTTCCTCACACTCGGTACCACCGTTCCATCTCTAATAGAGAGTAAGTTGATAGACACTTCTGTATCTACTACAGACACTATGATATGATTGTTATCGAGAGAGATGGACGCGTTGTTGAACAGCCAACTAACATGTAGTCTTCCTTACACTCGGTATCATCGTTTCATCACTAATAGCGCGTAAGTTGAAACACTACCCAAAACAGCTACTACGATATGACTACTATCGAGAGAGATGGACACATTGTTGAACAGTCAACTAATATGTATTCTTCCTCACACTCGGTATCATCGTTTCATCTCTAATAGCAAGTAAGTTGATAGTTACACTACACCCACAACAACTACTACGATATGATTACTATTGAGAGAGATGGACGCGTTGTTAAACAACCAACTAATATGTATTCTTCCTCACACTCGGTATCATCGTTTCATCTCTAATAGCCTGTAAGTTGATATACACACTGTACCCACAACAGCTACTACGATATGATCGCTATCGAGAGAGATAGGCTAATTTTCTGAACCAATATCTAATTCGAGCTTTCGTTTTGTGTTGATGTGACAAACTTCAAGTTAGATCGCTCGTTTGGCTCATGTCATTGAATATTCGGCGTTGTGGTTCCTCACAATTTATTTCGATTTCCAGCGGTCGGACGATATACGCCACTAGGATATTGCTAAAGTTACAGCAAAGCTTGTCTTCTTGAAAAGATAAAAATAAACTATTTTGTATGAAGATACGTTTTTAGGTGTTCGCAATAATCGCATTATCAGGGTATCGTTAAAGCGCCACTCCCCCCCCAGGTTTCGTTTGTCACATTAACTTCGCCGCCAATTAGCCTCTTGCCACTACCCTGAGACGGAACAGCTCTTGATGTACCTTTACTAAATTTCTTGTATCCTTCTGTCCGCTCGGTTCACGTCGGTGCTCATAAGGAACTACTTGCCTGGAACCATTCCGGCAACAGTTTCTGCCATTTTGCCTTTGCATTTTTCCTCATTTCTTCATTTCCTATTGGCCTATGCTATTCGTCCTCATTGTGCACATTCTTTCCATTCCTAATTCCCATCCACTGTCCAGACCCATTCCTGCCTCCTTGCGACGGTTGAACAGGAGATATGAACGCGTTTGGCTATCTCCCTTGTGGATAAACCTTGGCGGGGAATGACAATGCTTTTTGAACCTTTGAGGTGGATTTTGATTTCATGTTGGCAAAAGGCAAGCGCTGTGTTGATAGAGAGAGAGAATGAGAGGGTGCTAGTTTTAGTTTCGGAAGATATAGAGAAGTGTTTGAAAAATGAAAAACGAAAGTCCAAGTGGAGAAGATATATAGCTGAAAGCCACGCGGGCTTCTGTTTCAAGAGTGTGGCTTGTGTCTCTTTGCTGTTTCCTTTCTTTTCTTGAGAGAGCACAAACTCACACATTGCGGTGGTGGCCTTCATGACTTTTAACCAATTGACGTTGACACTGGCCTACAAATAGGGAATGGCAACTGTTGCATTGTTTGTTTTGCTGACTCACCTTATTTACAGTCCCTCTTTTCTCCTTCTACCCACAATGAAAACTGGTGCTTGAACCACTCTTTTTATTTTATTCGAAGGGGAAAAAGTGTGCTTTTATTTCTTTGATTCAGACTCTTGATCATCGCGTCAAAACTTTTTTTTCCTTGTCCTCATATTACATCCCTTCTTTCAGGTTCTGGAATTAAATTAAAAGAATAATTCCAGCAACGGCAATGGCAGCGACAATGGCGATATCCCCGAGGAAGTTTACAACTCTGTACATATTTCATTCTCTGAGCGACCAATCGGTCAGGTCCATTCCCTGGAGGTTGCCAAAGATACTCTCGCCGTAGATGATGATCACGCCTTTTCGAGTATCTAGCCAGCTCCTTCGTCTTATATATATATTGTTTTGTATCATACAACTGCTAATTTTGTGTTTCTTTTTTACCAAGACACGTTTTTAGTGAACGACTGCTGTTGCCGGCTCATGATCTTGATTCACTTGGACCACCGCAAAGCGCGTTTTTTTTGTATTTCCTGCCACAACTGTCACTCTTTGACTCGCCCATTTTCCATGTCTTCTTTTTTTTTTTTTTTTTTTTTTTAAAAATTCATGTCCCTTCTTCTCTCCTTCTCCCTTCTCCCATCTTCTCCGTCGTTAAGTTTGCGTGTTATTAACGCGTCGAGCAAATCTATCTATGGCTACCAGTTCTCAGGCGCATACTTTTTTAAACGCAATTTTATATCTCTTACAAACAAGACAAACGGGTCATATAAAAGTACATAGCTACAGATCAAACTCTGTAGTGCGCCATTTGCCAGCTACAGTCCGGTCCGGAACCTGGCTCTGCACAAAACCGTCGCTCTTCACAGCTTCACGGATTTTTTTTTTTTTTTTTTTTTTTTTTTTGATACGCGATTTTATTTCTCTAGAAAAAAGAACAAAGGAGTCATTTGGAGGTACAAGGAGCTACAGACCAAACTCTTCAGTGCACCATCTCCTAGTCACAGACCGTGTTCTAAAATACAATAGGTACCTACTGTAACACTGGCTCTGCGCAACAATCGCTGTCGCTCCAGGGCAGATCCGATCCTCATGTGTGGCTAGCGAAGTGTCGCGTCATACGATACGATCGGTCGACTCTTAGAGTGATCGATCGACTCTTGGCACTTGGGCGCAGTTTGTCTTCGCCCAAGTAAACAATTAATTAGCATAGCCACGTAAAGATATATATATATAGTTTGTACCCAGATAGTTTAATCCTTACCTAGTAACTCGAATACACTTTGTCATAACACCTTGCCTCTCTCCCATTGAAAACCATCTTCCCCCACGCATCCCACTTCCAGCCTCTGCCTTGAGAAAGGTCAACCTCGCCTAGTGTCCTAGTCTTGATTCGCGACAGTGTGTGGGGGAAGAGGGTTTTCAATGGGAGAGAGGCAAGGTGTTATGACAAAGTGTATTCGAGTTACTAGGTAAGGATTAAACTATCTGGGTACAAACTATATATATATATCTTTACGTGGCTATGCTAATTAATTGTTTACTTGGGCGAAGACAAACTGCGCCCAAGTGCCAAGAGTCGATCGATCACTCTAAGAGTCGACCGATCGTATCGTATGACGCGACACACACCCACCTCCAGCCTCTGCCTTGAGAAAGGTCAACCTCGCCTAGTGTCCTAGTCTTGATTCGCGACACGAAGCGCCACACGGGCAGAAACCATCACGCGTGATGTAACCATATCCTTGACTCCAGTCGCCACGGGGGCCTGTGTATTTTGATGTTTTGTCCTTGGCAGAGATGCCCTGGGTCTGCTTCCACGCGATCGTCGCGGAGCATCGGGGTTTCCAGATCCTCTCTGAGGCCTGCGTCTCCAGATAGCCAACAAATTTGTGGAGGACCGTCTTGGCGATCGACTGTGGGGTTCTGAAGACCGCGCACCATTCGGTCAACATGCTCTTAGGGGTGATGCCGCGGAGTAAGTCCGATACGTTCCATTTGGGGTTCTCATCGCGATCGGGAGCAGGACTTTTTTTTTTTTTTTTTTTTTTTTTTTTTTTTTTCGTACACAATTTTATTTCTCTGACAAACAGAACAAAGGAGGCATTTGGAAGTAAAAGGGACTACAGACCAAACTCTTCAGTGAACCATCCGTCAGTCACAGTCCGGTCCGGGACCTGGCTCTGCGCAACAATTGTCGCTGCTCTTCACAGCAATAACGGAAGAAAATAAAACTAGATACGAATGAAAGGGATTCTTCCCATCCTCTCCATCAATGTTAACCTCCTCCTTCCCAACAAGCTGTCTAACAGCCGTTCATCAGCTGCTCGTGGATTCTTGGTCGCTCCAGGGCATGTCCGATCCTCATGTGTGGCTAGCGAAGCGCCACACGGGCAGAAACCATCGCGCGTGATATAGCCATATCCTTGACTCCAGTCACCACGAGGACCTGTGTATTTGGATGTCTTGTCCTTTACAGAGATGCCCTGGGTCTGCTCCCACGCGATCGTCGCGGAGCATCGGGGTTTCCAGATCCGCTCTGAGGCCTGCGTCTCCAGGTAGCCAACAAATTTGTGGAGGACCGTCTTGGCGATGGACTGTGGGGTTCTGAAGACCGCGCACCATTCGGTCAACATGCTCTTTGGGGTGATGCCGCGGAGTAGGTCCGATACGTTCCACTTGGGGTTCTCATCGCGATCGGGAGCAGGACTACCGCTGTGCACGGCTCGAGCTCCACCGATAGAGGAGAATCCCTGCAGCGTGTGGGACCTTGGTCACTCCAGGGCAGGATTTCAGTGGCACACGTGACTCATAGCAGGCCCCGTGGGGCCTCACGATGCGCAAGTAGATTTTACCTTTTGTATAAGAGTCTGTCAGATTCCTAACTCGTATCAACGAGATGAAAAGTCGATATGGCCGAGCGGTTAAGGCGTGTGACTAGAAATCACATGGGTTCTCCCGCGCAGGTTCAAATCCTGCTGTCGACGCGATCTTTTTACACTTTTTATCAAGGTTTTTAACCGATTTTTTTTTGGTCAAAAAGTCAATTGACCAGTTGGGTGAGTCGATTAATCGGTCAAAAAGTCAAGTCAATTTTTGGTCAATTGACGGTTAACCAGTTTAGGTTAATTGGTTAATCAGTCAAATGGTTAATCGGTCAATAAATTAATCAGTTAATCAGTCAAATGGCTAATCGGTCAATCGCTTAGTCAGTTAATCGGTTAATCGGTTAATCGGTCAAATGGTTAATCAGCTAATCGGTTATAATAGGGTCTATTAAAGCGACTTAAGTAGGGAAAGAATAATAATAAGGTATAATAGTGTGATTACTCATTGTTTTATTTCATTTCTTGCTTGCTTTCTGCAGGGTGTTCAATGCATTGTTACTAAAAACAAGATCGCTGACACCCTCGTCGGTCAGCCGGTTACGTTTAGCTGTGACAAAGTTTCCGGCAATGCTGAACATTCTCTCGGACGCGACTGATGCTGCAGGGATCGACAGATACTTTCGAGCTAACTGTGCCATGACGGGAAAGACTGTATCGTGTTGCCTCCACCAATCCAAAGGGTTGATTTTGAAATCCTGGCATTGAACACACTGGAAATATCGGTCAAGTTCATCTCCTGGTGCGTCATTATGTTGTCGTCCGTTGACTCCTGTGTTTTGCATGTCATAAAGCCGTTGCATCGCCCTTGCCAATTTGTGAGTCGGTTTTTCTCCTGCTGGTTGAACAGGGGTGTTGGCGGGTGGCGCGATATCCTGCATCTCTCTGCGCAGTAGGTCCTTAAGGGCGTCAAAGTTCTCCTCATTGCATTGTTTGTAGAGCAGGTTGAATGTTGGGTGAAAGAACGAGGCCTTAATCAAGATATCCGATTCCCTGACACGGTTTCCTATCTCAAGTTGAAGGTTGCTCCGAAGGGTCTCCACTTCCTCGATTCCAGAAAGATTCTCCTCCATTGCAAACAACAACATTGTCATCCAAGGGAACATGGATGCGGCGAGTCCATAATCGGAGGAGCTGAATAGCAGAGTGGCGTCCTCGAAGACGCTTAGAGCATCAATGATTAAATCCACCGTTCTCCATTCGTTGTTCCCCGGGTAAATGTTGTTCATAGTTGCGAGATTTTCCTGCTCGTCTGGCATCTGACGCAACGCCGTACGAACCGCCGCCATCGGTACCTTGAGCTCAACCATCCGTCGTAACATGGCCAGAGAACTGTTCCACCGAGTTTCCACATCCATAATGACCTTGAGCTGCGGTGTCCTGTTCAGTCGTACCTGCTCAAGCTCAAGAGCCTGCGCCATTTTGGGACTGCGATGAAAGAATGAAGCAAGTTGGTGAAGCTTGATCATAACATTGTTCAGTCGCTCCTGCTTCTCGAGTGCAGCCTTGACCGAATTGTGCAAGATGTGACAAGCACAGGGTACCCGTTCTAGTCCCGCCCTTCCCGCAGCATTGATCATTACTGAGGCGTTATCGGTCGTCAGTGCCGCAATCGCACCTTGGACCTTCCAATGCTCGCTTGTCTCTCCTATTTCGTCCGAAGTTAAAAAAAATGGTTAGGATTGTTTTCTTCCAATGTAAACGTGAAAAAAAATGCATAAATGATAATAAAGACACACATCCTCAATCCACACTTACTAATCAACTTGGCAATCGACTCTCCATTGTGAGGGTATGGGTGGGGGACAAGATCCAATGTACATTCGTATCCTTTGAACTCGCTGTCAAGCCAATGCAGGGTAATCCCCATAAAAGGGCGATTGCTATCAGAGGTCCAGTCATCGACGGTCATCGATCCCACTTTGAAGGTGTCGGAAAGAAGCCGCTCGATTCTCTCCTGAAGTCCAAGACGATAGTTGTGTAACCTGTCGCGAATTGTAGCTGCACAGGGCATACTGATGATTGGATTGATCAAGTGGATAAGGGCGCGGAACGAGTCGGAGTCGAAAGTTGAGAAGGGTATATAGCCTGTGACAACCCAAGTTAAAGCGGCCTTGATGATCGCCTCCTTCTTTTGAACAGTTGTTGAGGTTCCAGTGAGAGTTGTTTGTACAAGACCGCCTCCAAGACCTTGCTGTCCTGAAACTCCATTGTCAGCTGTTCCTTTGCCTTTGTCGGGCCGGTGCGTGGTCAAATGATACTTGAGTGAATGAGATGCGTTATTGGGGGACAGTGGCTTGTTGCATTTTCTGCAAATGAATTTGTTTTCATAGGTGCCTTCATCGGTTTTCACTCTGCTAGATATGTAGTACTTGCGGTAGGCCTCTACAAAGTACAGACAGTGAAGTATTAGCATGTATAATCGAGAAGAATATTTATGTTATTCTGCAGTAGGAGGCTTGCACAGAAGATGGTGCTTACTTGGAACCGTTTTGGGTGTACCAGACTGTTGACTGATCGAAGTGGAAGGAGTGAGTGATGTATCCGAGAACAGGTCGCCATCATCAGCATGTGAAAGGTTATCTGCATCGTCGTCATTCCATAGATCGTCATCGTCACTTTGCTCCTCTAGAGCATCATCCGAGATTGAGGGATCAAATTCGATAGTTGTTGAGATTATTGAGGTTGCGTCGTTGTTGTTGTGAGTTGGTGTGTCACTCGAAGGCTCAATTGATGGGTTGGATGCTGCAATCGCAAACGACGAAGAGGACGAGGACGCTGATGCTTTTGTAGGCAAGAAGGAAGCGCCACTCGAGCATGAAGACGACGAGGAGGAAGGGAAGGTAGTTGTTGGTCTGGTGGAGGAGGGTGCCTCTTGCTGCTGGCGCTTCGATGAGGAGGACCCTCCATCGAATGACGGTCGTTTGTTTGTATGACTTGGCTGTTCCATACTTGTGGATGCTGTTGCGTATGAAGGGTAGGAGATATGTGTGAAGGGTGAAGGACGTGTGGATAAGAGGGGAAATGTAAGGGCAAAGAAAGAAGAAACCACCAGCGCGCTGTTGGCTTAATACACATTGTGGATGTGCTTGGACCTTTCGGTTCGGGACGATGATGACGCGTACTTGATCGGTCAATAGGTCAATCGGCCAATGGGTTAATCGGTCAATGGGTTAATCGATCAATGGGTTAATCGGTCAATGGGTTAATCGGTCAATGGGTTAATCGATCAATGAGTTAATCGGTCAATGGGTTAATCAGTCAATTGATTAATCGGTTAAAAGATGGTCAAAAAAAAAGGTCAATTGACCGACAATATTTTTGGTTAGCCATTTAGCCGGTTAACTGGTTAATTTGGTCAAAAATTTTTTGGTTAGAAACACTGCTTTTTATACCTTGATGAGTGTTTCCTTTTAGGGTTAATCTATTCGACAACCCGGGTTGCTCACCTTAGCTGACAACCCGGCAGTCACACTTTGCAAAATAATTTGTCAACCGGGTTGCGATATTACACCCTTCAAAGCATTGGCACCAGCCTCTGTCAACGCTTCTGTGCCACTGCCTCAAATACATCTGCCATACCTCTACACTCAGCTATCTGGCCCCCAATCACGCTGCCATCACCATTTAACCAAGCATATAAAAGTACCGCAGTTCCCCTGTACCATTAACAGCATCTTTTCTTGCCCCTTTCTTTTGTCTTGACACGGGTGTACCTTGTTCTCTACCCTTGTTTCTTAAGCCCCTGTCTATACACTTGTCTCCTTCTATTCCCTTGCTCACACCCACTTGCTCTGCTGCTTTTATAGTAGAATATACGTTTATTGTCTAATGAGGACGAACAACGTAAACTGGATCGTTTTGAATTCTCTTGAGGGCTTGTTCATCAACCTCCAAAGTGAACGATCCTTCACGCTTTGTTGATAAAAGGCTCTTGACTGTATCTCTAGTGAGCTTTTGTTCGTACATCAACTCTTCTTGCCTTTTCTGCTGGATATCAAGGTAAATACGCTGTTGCTCGAAGGCCTTGCGATGTTGTTCCGCGAGGGCGCTCTGAAGATCGGTGCTTTGTTGAACTTGAGCAGTGGTGAAAGCCTGTAAGAACGTCATATGGTTCTCGGTCATTGAAGCCATAAACTTGGCATGCTGGGCTGTCGTATGCTCGGTGAATGACTCCAAGAAAACTTGATGACGCTCAATCATTTTTTGCTCCAGAAGCTGCCCGATAGTAGGTTCAGCCACCAAGGCCATTGATGTGGGCGCACGTGAAACAATGACGTCGCCGCATGAGGTGCCGTCGCTCGAGGTACTGCTGCTTGAAGTGCCGCCGTTCGAAGTGCCGCCGTTCGAGGTGCCGCCCCTTGAGGCGCCGAAGCTTGAGGTACTGGCGCTTGAGATGCCGCCGGTTGAGTCGGATAAGCGTAAAGATACATCTTTCTCTTGTCTAGGAACCGAACCATCGACTTGCGCCGTCTTCTTGAGTGCCTCTAGAGCGGTGTTTTTCGCAACCTTGCAGAGCTGATAGTGGCGTTGTAGAGACGAGTTAAGGGTAAAGGTTGATCCACAGTAGCAGACAAAATCCATGCCCTTTGCGATTTGTCGATTGAAAGTGGTTGGTTGATCGGTATGCCTGCAAATGAATGTGATGGGTTGGTCTGTGTGGTAGGCTACAACGTGGTTCTTTTGAGCCTTGGATAGTGGTCGACCAAGGACAAGAAGGCCTTGGCCACAATCATAGTACGAACAAATGGTTCCGCGAGGCATGCCAAGAGAGGGTGCTGGAAGGTTTAGTGAGATGGGGTTGGCAAGAAGATGAAGAATGTGTGAGGAATCGGAGGTGCTATGTTTTCGGATATTTATGTGCCTCATTTTATATACAAACCATTGATATGAAAATGCATAATCCAAAGTTCACTATTCAACAGATGATTATGAATAAGACAATACTCTGAAAGAGATACTTGATCAAGCTAGCTGAGTAGCCATATATATGTATATTCATTGAGGTATCGTAGCAAGTGTGTAAGGCGCCTCTCTTCCTTGCAAAAACAATTCTCCTTGAGAACGGAGCATGGTATGCAACGGGCATGTACATACATCCTTAAAGATATCGTAGGAAGTGTGCGAGACGCCTCCCTTCCTTCCAAAAAAATATTTTTTCCCCGAAAGAGGAACGGGGCATGGTATGCAACAGGCATGCACATACATCCTTAAAGATATCGTAGGAAGTGTGCGAGACGCCTCTCTTCCTTGCAAAAACAATTTTCCTTGGGAACGGAGCATGGTATGCAACAGGCATGTACATACATCCTTCAAGATATCGTAGGAAGTGTGCGAGACGCCTCTCTTCCTTGCAAAAACAATTTTCCTTGGGAACGGAGCATGGTATGCAACAGGCATGTACATACATCCTTCAAGATATCGTAGGAAGTGTGCGAGACGCCTCTCTTCCTTGCAAAAACAATTTTCCTTGAGAACGGAGCATGGTATGCAACAGGCATGTACATACATCCTTCAAGATATCGTAGGAAGTGTGCGAGACGCCTCTCTTCCTTGCAAAAACAATTTTCCTTGGGAACGGAGCATGGTATGCAACAGGCATGTACATACATCCTTCAAGATATCGTAGGAAGTGTGCGAGACGCCTCTCTTCCTTGCAAAAACAATTTTCCTTGAGAACGGAGCATGGTATGCAGCAGGCATGTACATACATCCTTAAAGATATCGTAGGAAGTGTGCGAGACGCCTTGCTTCCTTCCAAAAAAAAATTTTTTTCCTAGAAAGAGGAACAGGCATGTACATACATCCTTCAAGATATCGTAGGAAGTGTGCGAGACGCCTCTCTTCCTTCCAAAATTTTTTTTTTCCTTGAAAGCGGACTGGAGCATCACATAGCATACATACGCATCCAACCATTGTGGTACCGTAGTATATGTGCAAGGCACCTGGCTTTCTATCTTTTTTTTTTTTGATGCATCGCAAAAGGTACAGCTGGGAATTGATGTGTTGCGGACTTGCAACATAAACTGGTCCCGCTACAATTTTAAGCATACCAGCGCAAGACGATTACTTTTGACAACCCTGTACTCTCTGTCACTTGTAAGAGACTTTAGAGCTGCTTGATCCATAATGAATAGGTGTAATTTGTGCTAAAGGAAAGGCGGTTTTCTCCTATTTTTGACACATCAGCAATAAGCTATAAAAGCTGATATAGGATAAGGTAGGATAGGAAAAAAACCATCGAGCTTACTTGTTACACTCTTGACCCATCCTTTGCTGATCTCTTTTTCCCGCAGTTCCCGGTTAGTATTAAACTTATATCCAGTCTTGTTGCACTTGAACAATATGCAGTTGTTAATAGTTGATGTTGTGCTGATTGTAAAGCTAGAATGTCAAGCACCGAGCCTATTCCTGTTGAGGACTGTCCTCCAAAATCTAAAGAGTCAAGGGTTATGTACAGTACTTACTGGCAAAAGTTGCAGACCGGTCGAATGTTGCTGGGAATTCCCTTGCCCAATATCAAAACAAATGCCAACGTTGAGGTCATCTATGAGCCCCCGCCACCCAAGGAGAGGATATATGAGGCCAGACTCGCAGCCCTCAGGACTATTCCATCAAGAAACATTGCTTTGCAAGCCAACTCCATGTTAGGTATGAAGCGCATAAACAATATCGTTTTCATTTGCCTTTGCATCATTTTTTGGATTGAACTATTCGACAACCCCCCCTCCCATTTTTTTTTGGTATATAACTCTGTGCTAACTTTAGTAATCCTTTTTTTATAGTTGAAGCTGAAGGGGCTTGGGGAATTCGTATCGAAGGCATAGGCGATTTTACATCCGCAGCTGTCAAGATCTTACTAGGTGCGGTGGACACGAACATTTTCATCGTCAAGGCCAGAGAGATACTGAATTGGATCGATGTAAATTCCGACCGTGAGTTCGCCGATTGGTTCCGTACCCTTCTTTACACTACCCCGGGCATCATGATGTGGAAATTCAATCCAACGTCTGGCGCGTCGCTAGGCATTTCAAACACCTTTGACCTCATGAAAGAGATTTACATTGACGATGAGATTGTGCGTACAGTCATGGAGCTCTTTTCCATGTCATATGGTGCAAACGATCGATATCTCTTCATTCCTCCCCTTCAAATCATTCTCTGGGGTCAAAATATCCTTTGGGAATGGAAGAAGGACCTAGTCAAGAGTGGGCGACTTGAAAAGGCATTCGCGATTGTTCATATGCCGGATCACTGGGGTGCTCTTGAAGTCGATTTTGAGCGGCGCAAGATCTCATTCGGGGATTCTCTCTCGTGTTCTATCCCTGAAGTGACCATCAACAACGTTCGCAATTGGATAAAATGCTGCGGCATTGACATTGGTCGGTGGGACTGCGACACTGGACACTTTGCCGTTCCTCAACAACCTCCTGGAAGCGGATCGTGCGCTGTTAATGCCATTAATGCAGTGGAGAGGAGCGTGAATCCAAGGACGGCAATTTGGACCCATACAAAGTCTGCGCAACATCGATTAAGGCTTCTTAAGCTGGTAACTGGCTATAGCAAGGTAAATATTGTTACAAAACATCAAGCTTCATTACTATGTATGAAAATATCTTTCTTTACAACCTAACAACCGCTGTTAACATGTAGATCGAACCTCAAGGTCATTGCAATGTTGCTACAAAAAGTGATCGGAACCGAGAGGTAAAGATACTTGATCACAGAGCCGTATCGGGAATGAAGGCTGCTATGGGGAAGGTTAGTGAGGAGATTGGTAAGGAGGAGATTGCCGAGGTGGAGATTTCTGAGGTGGAGATTTCTGAGGAGGAGATATCTGAGGAGGAGATTGCCGAGGTGGAGATTTCTGAGGAGGAGATTTCTGAGGAGGAGATTGCCGAGGTGGAGATTTCTGAGGTGGAGATTTCTGAGGAGGAGATTTCTGAGGAGGAGATTGTCGAGGTAGAGATTTCTGAGGTGGAGATTGCTGATGAGGAGATTGCCGAGGAGGAGATTTCTGAGGTTGGGATTCCTCAGGTGGAGATTTCTGAGGTGGAGATCACTGGAGGGGAAGTTGCTGAGGACAATGCTGGTGGTGAAACTAGCGTGGTGGACAAGCCTGATGAGACGAATAACGGATCGATGTGGATACCTCAGCTTGGCCAACAATTTGAAAGTCTGGAGATCTTTGAAGATCTGGTCCATCCTTGGGCACACCGACAAGGATTTCAGTTGCGACGAATGCAGTCTAGACTTGAAGAACAACATGGCCAATGTCCCCGAGGTAAATAATGAAACTGCTAGTTGTACGTGCTCCTCCTTGAATACAATTTCCGTCTAACCCATGTATTTTGTTTATGAATAGTAATTTTTGGTTGCTCTTACGCCGGCAAACACGAATCGCGGAAAAACGTGGATCCAGAAAAGCATCGCAACAAGATTTCCAAGCGCACCAACTGTCCTTGCCGTATTGTTCTTCGATCTCCAAAAATGATATCTCCGTACTGGCACATCACCACCGCTGTCACAGCTCACAGCGGTCACGGGTTCGAGCAAGGCACCATGGAATTCAACCGACGCGACAGACAGCTTACCGACAAAATGCTGGAGCAGATTTCTTCTCTGGCAGGCAGATTCAACGCAAAGCAAATTATCTACTTGCTGAATCAAGAGTGGCCTGACAAGGTGTTCGATCTTCGAACGGTCACTAACGCCATCCAAAAGGCGAGGAACAATGTGTACTCTGATGGCTCCGAGGCTGCAGAGTTATACAAGCTTCTACAAGACAAGGCGCGCAAGGACAAGGAATGGTACTTTGCAACAGAACTTGATGCCGAAGGACGCCTTCAACGAATATTCTGGATGAGTCCTTCTCAGAGATCCCTCTACCGACGTTATCGGGATGTGGTCCTCAGCGATAATACCTTCAAGACGAACCGGTTTGGTATGCCCTTCAATGCTATCGTTATCGTCGACAACAGTGGAAAAAATCGCCTGGTTGGATGTTCATTGGTCTCCGGAGAGCACACAAAGGACTATGAGTGGATTCTTCGACAGTTGTTGATGGCAAACGACAATCTTGCTCCGCATACTATTATTGTCGATAACGATCACGCAATGGAAGCTGCCTGCGCCAGCGTCATTGGACGCACGGTTCTCTTGAACTGCATCTGGCATCTTGGTCATCAAAATCTAGGTAGAAATCTTCGTGGCGCGCTCGGCAAGGACTGGCAGGCTTTTATTTCCACTTTTTGGACTACACGAAATGCTCTCACAGTTGTCGATTTCGAGAATAGATGGTCGCAGCACGTTAAAGTCTTTGGCGTTGACAAACCAGACGTTGAGGCTTACTTGGAGTGGATCTTTAAGCGTCGCGAGCACTGGGCGTGGCCGTGGGTTGGTACAAGATTCACCGCTGGAATTCAAGCAACACAAAGGGTGGAGAGTGTAAACGCAATCATCAAGCGAGCCGTTAACAGCAAGACCTCCCTTCCAGTCCTATTCGAGTCTACTGAAAAGATGCTATCGGATGAGGCCAGGACGTCGCGGTATCTACACTACAGGATGGATATGACAGCTGATCCTTCACTGACCCAATTCACCAAGAAGATGTTTGCTGATATTATTGATGTGAACAGTCGCTTTCTTGGCATCGCAGCAAAAGGCCAGATGATGATGGAGATGATGCGATCCATCTATTATCAATCCGAATTGCACCAAGCTACCAAGGTCGAAAGAGCTGCCGAGTGCAATGAAGATCAGCCAAACGAGGCTGGCGATGATGACAAGGTAAGCATATAATAAAATCGTGAGATGATGAAAAATACTAAAGCCCCCCCAAAAAAATGGTCAAGGCATTAATGATTGATATTGCCTTCGTCTGTAGTTTGAAAAGGCGTCCAAGGATGAAGGCCTACCAACCGAGCGCAGTGGGGAGCAATTAAACGAGGCAGGCGATGTTGAGGAGGTAAGCTTATTTAAAAAAAAAGATCGTTTGTTGATGAAAGTTGCTAAGCCCCCAAAAAAAATGAATAAGGCGCTGAAGATCGCTCTTGCCTTCGTCTGTAGTTTAAAAGAGCATCCAAGGGAGAAGGCCTACCAACCGAGCGCAATGGGGAACAATTAAACGAGGCAGGCGATGTTGAGGAGGTAAGTTTATAAAAAAAAAAGATCGTCAGTTGATGAAAGTTGCCAAGCCCAAAAAAAAAAAAAAAAAAAAAAAAAAAAAAGGTCAAGGCATTAATGATTGCTATTGCCTTCGTCTGTAGTTTGAAAAGGCGTCCAAGGAAGAAAGCTCACCAACCAAGCGCAGTGGGGAGCAATTAAACGAGGCAGGCGATGTGGAGGAGGTAAGCTTATAAAAAAAAAGATCGTTAGTTGATGAAAGTTGCTAAGCCAAAAAAAAAAAAAAAAAAAAAAAGACTAGGGCATTAATGATTGCTATTACCTTCGCATGTAGATTGAGAAGGCATCCAGGGATGACCGTCTGAAAACCTCGCTCAAGTCCTTGATGGCAACTGTCACTTGCGACCGGATTAAGTGCGTGTTTGATGTGACATACCGCCTAGACGTTGATCAAAAGACACGACAGCATGTTATCCTGCTGAACGACGACTCGTATCTTTGTACTTGTCTTCTGCTCCAAAACAATGGACTTGTGTGTCGGCACTTTTTCCACCTCATGCAAGTCGATAGTCGATGCAAGTATCATCTCAAGCTTATTCCCAGACGGTGGTTCAAGGAAGAGCTGCAGGATTCAATTGACCTTGAAGAGTCGATGGGGCCTTTCCTGCGCACCAAGACGCAGAAGGCATATGTCGGCTTGGAGGACGCAACTGTCAACCCTGCCGCCACGTACATGGTCGATATTCAAAAGATTTTTCCATTGGCGCCCTCCCTCTCGCGAGATGATCAAAGCCAGCTTTCAAAAAAGCGCCGCTATGGCGAGATATCGGGTCTGATGAAGGATATTATTACGGTGGTAGACTCAAATCCGGACGTGTTCGATATGGTCAAGGAGAGTCTCGATCAAGTCATTGTGAAAGGTAGAGGAGTTGAAGGAATGAGGGATCCAGTTCACGTAAAGACGAAAGGCAGACCCAAAACGTCGCGGATAAGGAGTGCAACCGAGGTCAAGAAGCACTCGACAAAATGTGGAGTATGCAATAGAGAAGGTCACAATGCAAGAAAACATCGTCGCTCTCAGTTTGACCCATAGAACGACCTGGATTAAACAAAGACGCAACATTTATGCACAAAAAATACAAGGTGATATTAGTCCAGGTAAAACGGTTGAGCCTCAGGCCTTCTGTTATACGGCAACCCGGTTGGAAAATGAGAATAGATTGGGGGGTTGTCAAATAAGCCATGAAACTTTCCTAATAAGGAAAGGGTTGTCAAATAAAATGAGCAACCCGGGTTGCCAAATAGATTAACCCTTCCTTTTATTGTCATAGTAGTGGGTGGAAGCATACACGTCTTTTGCAGGGAATCCTTTTTGCAGGTGGTTATGATGGAATTGCATGGCGGGCAGTATGGTTTCCTTGTAGCTCATGACTTTTTATTTCTTTTGAGTCGTGTTGGTGTTTTGAGGATGTATTGTTGACAGTGACCTCGACTTCCCAGAAACGAGTCGGGCTTTGATGAACACTTGATACCAGCACCGCAGATGTTGTACCTAATGCTGCCAGTATCGAACCGTTGGCAGTTCAGATCGTCACTCAATGCTATCCATTTTTCCCCCCCAAAAAGCCCACCATTGAACTGAGTTGATGGGCCAATAACTTGTTGATGTTGCTCTGCTCCCGCAGACTACAAACATTAACCAAAGATTTGAGCTCCTATTTTTTATATATCTGTCGTCTGTGTTCACCAGTAGTTGATGATACATCTTTGTGTGTTTTTCAACCAATGCAGAGATTTGTATTTCAGAAAACTTTACCGCCGGGCTGTGAGAGACACAATCACAACTGGTATTTCCTGTTTCCGAGCCTATACTATTAGGTCTTAGAGCAATGATCTCGACGTATGGTCTGCCTATGGGCTTTGAAATAAAATACCGGTTCTTGCTCATAAGAGCTTGTTTGGCGAAGGGATTACCTTTCTTTTTTTTTTTTTTTTTTTTTTTTTCTCGTACGTTCAATTCTAACATTATATCAGTATATGAAATAAACGAAATGAGAAAGGGAAGGCGTAGCGTCAGTTTGCAACTGATACCTACTTATCGACTATAGGTGCCTATAGTTGCTGTTCCTGAAAAAAAAAAAAATAATGATAAAGAAAAAAAAAAAAAACACCCCCGTTGGGCTAGCCATTATCTGTTTTCTTTTTCATTGTCAAGCATGGTGATAGTGATTCTGGCTACAGTACTCCTACTCTACCCCTAGCTATTTCCAACCAAACCACATTGACTTCCTCTTTCCTGCGTTTCCCTTACCGTTCTCGACCTAGCGAAGCTGACATTCATTTTTTTTTATGCGAATGAGCGCCACCAAAAATTGAACCAATGAGAGATAAGATTGACTTTCACCCAAAGCCACACTCATTTTTTTTTCTTTTCTTAATCAAGCCCTGAGAGATAGTTTTTTTTGTTCCTCCTTTTGCTTTCTTTTTCCTAAACGGATGATGGCTGCACTGACAAGGACGACTCGGAAGCGAGCCCTCTCCCTCGCCAAGGACACATCGACAACCTCAGTGGCAACCATAAAAACCAAGACAACAACAACAGTGACAACCGCTACGGCAACCACAAAGACAACAAAGACAGCTGCCACCGCCAAGTCACCACCAACCTCCGCAGCAGTACCAAAACCTCGCAAGGAGCTGCATCCCCCGCCTATTGTCCATTCAACCTCCTGGGTATCAATCCAAGTTCCTCGTTCAGAACTGGACCTAAACACAACCCTGAAATGCGGACAGTCCTTCCGCTGGCAGAGAGAGCATCAGGAGTTACCCTCGGGCGAGATCTCGGCTCCGACTTGGTCTTGTGTCCTTGATCGACGAGTTTGGTTTATTCAGGAGACAGATGATGGGTTCCGGTTCAGGACTGTTCGTCCCTCTTCCTCTTCCTCCTCCACTCCAACCTCAATAACAGCAAAGTCATCATCAGCAGCACCACCCGCGGCGGTTACTTGGAGGGCGACAGGAAAGGAAGAAGAGGAAGAGCTGGAGAAAGTTGACAGGGAGTTCTTGAGGGATTACTTCCAACTGGACGTACCATTGACGGAGCTGTACACCAAATGGTCGGCGACGGACAAGAACTTTAAAGCAAAAGCTCCATTCTTCCCGGGTGTCAGGATGTTACGTCAGGACCCTATTGAGAACTTGTTTTGCTTTATTTGCAGTTCTAATAACAACATTAGTCGTATTACTCAGATGGTAATGTATTTCTGAAGTGCCCTTCTTTATCATCATGCTCTAGTCGCGTTAAAGGGAAAGGCATCTAACCAGAAACATTACTATTTTTTCTAATAGGCGGCAAAGATGTGCTCAGAATATGGATCACCACTCACCGTCCCTCCAGTAGCCATCGACCCCCTCGACTCTACCACATCCACTAGCAGCAGGACATTCTATGAGTTCCCAACAATCGATGCGCTGGCACAGGATGGTGTCGAGGAGACACTTCGAAATATCGGATTCGGGTACCGGGCAAAATATATTGCCACGACAGCTAGGATGATTCAAGAGATGGAAGATGGAGAGGCATGGTTGCATGGGTTGAGGAAGCTGCCATATGAGGATGCGCATGCGGCACTTTTGACTCTTCAAGGCGTCGGACCTAAAGTCGCCGACTGTGTCGTATGTCTTTGCTCCTTGTTTTGTTTTCTTTCTGGACAATGGTGATCCACGCAATATCTCAACTAACAGACTTATCTTTCCTCCTTCTAATATACGCTATAGTGTTTAATGTCACTCGACAAACACGAGACGATCCCAGTAGATACGCATGTCTGGCAGATTGCAGTACGCGACTACCGGTTCCGGTTCGAGGGCAAAACACCCAAAACTATCTCTCCAGCGATCTACAAAGCTGTGGGGAAGCATTTCGTGGACCTGTTTGGCGGATATGCAGGGTGGGCGCATTCTGTGCTGTTTGCAGCGGATCTTAGGACGATTGAGGGACGAGTGAAGGAGGATCCTGATGTTGTGAAGGTTGAGGTCCTGGAGGAAGATGAGAGAGTGGTTCTTCAAGTTGAGGTGAAGGAGGAATTGGTTGTTGTCAAGAAAGAGGTTGAAGAGGAAGAGACGCTGGTAGCAGAACGTATTGAGGATATCAAGTTGGAGGATCCAAAGTTGGATGAAGTGTCGAAGGGTCGACGGGTGTCCAAGCGAAGGAAGGCCGTTTGATTCCCCTTTGATCTGCTGATCTGAACAATTAAAAGAAATGATACCATTCCAGCCTTTTTTTTTCTCAAGGTATCTGTCCCTGACTGATTTTTTTTTTTTTAAATAAAACTTCGCACTTCACACTTGCTCACTCTGTCTATTTCTTTTCCCTTCTTCTCCCTCATTCAACCCATCACCCATTTTTTTTTTTATCCTTTCACTCATTCGACACAATGCAAAAGGCAAAGATAGCAGTAGCACAATTCTGCGGAGGTCCATCCATCTCCAAGAACCTCTCGACATGCACACGTCTCATGCGACTCGCCTCCGCCCAGGGCGCAAAACTAGTCTTCTTCCCTGAGGCGTCCGACTTTATTGGCAACCCGCCTGAAGAAGCCCTCACGCTCGCTTCTCCAATTGGTGCAAAGGAAGGAGAGGGGGAGGTGGAGGTGGAGGGACAATTCTTGAAAGGGCTTTGCAAGGAGGCGAAGGAGTTGGGGATTGGATGTTCTGTTGGTGTTCATGAACAGGTAAACCGTTTTTTTTTTGTCCAAGAGAAAGAAATGTGGTATTGAAAGCGTTTTTTTTTTTTTTTTACGCGTTTTCTCGAAACCACCATGTGGCAGCAATTTGAACCCTCCCCTCAGAACTAACACCCCCACTTCCATTACCGGTGCACGGAAAACACAATAGAGCCTCTCGAAAGGTCGGCTCTACAACACCCACGTCCTAATCTCCCCTCACGGCACAATCACTCAAACCTACCGCAAGATCCACCTCTTCGACGTCGATATCGCTAACGGCCCCCGACTCATGGAATCCAATTCCACCGTCGCCGGCGATCGTCTCGTCCCCCCTGTATCGACACCCGTCGGCAAGATTGGTCTAAGCATTTGTTATGATTTGAGGTTCCCTGAGATGGCGCTTGCGTTAAGGAGGAAAGGAGCCGAGATTCTGACGTATCCTTCGGCTTTTACAGTCAAGACTGGCGAGGCTCATTGGGGTAACAAAATGTTGTTTTTTTTCTTGGAGGATAGGGGTTGAGTGAAAAAAGGTTATCCGTGGGATGGGAGTTTTTTCGGGAATGGTACTAAAAAAATGTGATATGATTTTTTTTGTTTACTTTTGGTGAGATAGAAGTGTTGCTGAGAAGTAGGGCGATCGAGACACAGTGCTATGTGGTCGCGGCAGCACAAGTCGGACAGCATTCAGAAAAACGTATCAGCTACGGACACTCCATGGTAAGTTGACCACCGCTCCTCGCTCCTGAAAAAAAGAGAAAAAAGACGGTGACAGATGCTTGCTTGTCAAAACCCCCGCTTTTTTTCACTGACTGGTGGATACATATGTTATTACACAACCGTTTAGATCGTGGATCCGTGGGGAAAAGTGTGTGCAAAGCTCGATGGGGTAGAAGAAGGGATCGCCGTCGCGGAGGTCGACCTGCCAACATTGGAACGAATCCGAACCGAGATGCCTGTCCTCAATCACCGACGCGACGACATCTTCTCATAGTACAGTTGTACAATGGTTTTCCCCAAACCTCCATTTAAAAAAATATTTAGCAATACAATTTTTTTATTTTTTTTTATTCTTCCAACAACAAGAGGACTCCTCTAGAAGAGATTGTTGTTGTTGTTGCCCCAAGGGTTAGGGTTGTTGTTGTTAAAGTTGTTGTTATTGTTGTTCATACCAAAAGGGGAGTTGCTGCCGGCGCCAAATCCCCCGTTCATGCCGTTGTTGTTGGCGTTCATGCCCATGTTGCCCATTGGGTTGCTGTTCATGCTTCCAAACATATTGGTGTTGGTATTAGTGGTGGCCGTCATAGAGTTGAACGGTGATCCGAGTCCTCCGCCAGTGTTGCCCCCCATACCTGCGAACTGGTTGTTGTTGGTATTGCTGCTAAACATGTTGTTCCCGAACGCGTTGCCGGTAGGCTGTTGAGATGCCTGTGACACACCGAAGGGGCTCATCTGTTGCTGCTGCTGCTGCTGCTGCTGTTGTTGTTGCTGGAGCTGTTGCTGCTGAAGGCTATTCATGCCCATGTTGCCCATGCCGCCCATGTTGCCCATGTTGCCCATGTTGCCCATGCCCATACCCATACTTGAGTTGGTGTTGCCAAACATGTTATTGGCACCTGTGGCCATGCTTGTCTGGATCCCGAACGCAGAGTTCATTTGCTGGTTATTGTTGATATTGTTGTTGTTCATGGCCCAAGAGTTCGTATCGTTGTTGAATCCAGTTTGCTGCTGCTGAAGACCAAATGCGTTGTTCATCCCGCTGTTGCCAAACATGTTGTTGTTATTGTTGTTGTTGTTGGTCTCGTTGCTGTAGAGGGCGAGGATCTGAGCATTCTTGTCCAGAATCGACTGCAGCTGGTTCTGGTTTTGGCCTATTTTGCGCAAGAACAATATACCGGTTAGTCTCCTTTTTCCATGATATCAATGCCTTATGATAACAACAATAATACCAATGCTCTCATGCCGGTACTCACCGAACTGATCTAGGCCAGGGGTTTGCTGGTTCCATTGCTGGTTATTGTTGCCGAGTGCATTCTGCATCTGCATCTGTTGCTGCATCATCATACGCTGCTGCTGCTGCTGCTGCTGGTCATCATCAGTCGAAAGATCGAGCAGAAGGTCCTCGTTCTTTTGAGTCTTCTTGACACCTGGAGGTTCCAGACGAGCGGGTAATGGCGAAGACGAGCCTCCCTTTTCTCGCACGGCCTTGGCCAGCTTGTCTTTCTCATCAATCAAAAGCGCAGCCGCCACTTCAGGGTTACCGCCAGCACGACGGAGTGCCTCCTTGTTCAATGCCGAGTCGTGGAAACCCATGTTCCAGAGAATCGCCTCCTTGGGATCGCGACTGGCGTTATTATTGTTGTTACTGCTGTTGTTGTTTGAAGATGGGGTGGGTCGACTGTAAGTCTTCGAGGTATTGTTGTTGGAAGAGGTGTTGGGTGTAGAACTGACGGGTCCTTGACCAATGCGGCACAGAATCTCAATAGCATTTGGAACATCGCCATCTGTTGACTGGAGGACTTGGAGGTTCTTTGCATTGTCTTTGAAACCCATAGCACGTAGGGCAGACATCTGAGTCGTGTAAGAGTTGGTGTTGACGACGTCGTTCCTCGACCCAGTACCGCGTCCTCCTGAAAAAGTGTTTCCGTAGGCAGATCGTCCCGAGGGCTGTTGCAAGAGTAGGAGTTGGAAAGTTGAGTGATGTGGTTAGTTGGTGAAAAGTTGCAAGGGAAAGTGCCACACGGCTCTTCCTGTTACGATGTCCAGTTCCGAAAGCCCGCAATATCCAGTTCCAAAATCCTTTCGGTTGCCAACCAATTTTACCTGGTAGTTTCCTCCGCCCTCCATATACTCCTTTCGCTCGTACTTTGACCGGATATACTGTTCCATAGCACTAATTGGGTTTAAGAACACTAAGTTAAAAGAATGATCCACCAAGACCAATTGGTAAAAACCACAACGAGATACACGAGAGAGTGAAGGTATGATAGATAGTTTACCTGCCCTCCATGCTTATTGGTGGTGGGTGACGCTCGGGGTGTGGCATGTACAAAGCGTTGACCTTGCCGTTGCCCCAGTTTTTCATAGTCTAGTTTGATCCAACGAAAAAAAAAAAAAAAAAAAAAAGAGGCAGGCATGAAAAAGACGGACAAGACATCCAAGAGTAAGTAGGTTAGTGTGTGAAGGGAGTGATTGAGCCGTGGCCAACCTTTGGATCGTTTGTGTGAGTTGTGAGACTCTCCTTGGATTTTGGATATTCCTTCTCTTCATTCATTTTGAGAGCCATGCATCATATTCATAAAAAAACGTTGTGTCCTGGAATGTCGATAATTATCAATAAGCCAAGAGTAGGTTCTCTTACATCAATATCATCCTGAGTCCACGAGTCGAGAGAAACAGACTTGACTTTGGAGATGTGGGTGCCCATTTTTCTGTGGACACTGCAGCAACGGACACAGAGGAAACAGCCCAAGGAGTACGAAGCCCAATTAGGATCTATCGATGATTGATTCGACAAAGTAGCAAAAAGAGTCAATACGTGGATAGGTTTTAGCCAAGTCTCTTTTTTTTTTTTTTTTTTTTTTTTTCCACTTTCTGTAGTGAAGAGTCGAAAATTATATGACAAGTGGCGAGTGCTGATACAAAGCCATGCGCTTCATTTCGACCAGCACTTTGACGAAGAGGAAAAACTGGGAAGAGAGGGAGAGGTTCTTACTGGCGGCACCGCAGTCGCAGCAGATGGTGTTGACGGGGATCTTGAGGAGCTCGTTGAGGAGTCGCTCGCTCTTGTCCATGGGTAGTTTTCTTTCAGACATGGTTGTTGGTTGGTTGGTGTGTGTTTAACGGTCGGTTTTTGGTGATTGTTTGTTGTAGTAAAAAGGGGTATCGAGGGGGAGGCAGTGTGAGGAGGGAGAGAAAGGGTGAAAGGAAGAATGAGAGTGTAAGAAGAAGAATGAGAGAAAGGAATGAAAAGCGTCGAGGTTGGAAGGAGTAATAAAAAGGGAACGAAGAAGGGCTGGGTCTCGTCCCTTTGGAAAGCCAAGGAAGTAGCTGAAGCGCGCTTCTTCCAAAAGCTGGCTGTGACGTCCATCCCCCGTGACTCGAAATTCTATGTGTTCTTCTGAACCATAGTTGAAGCTATTCAAATAGTTAATAGTCAGAAAACCGCACCCTTTCCAACAAACTCATTGCAGCCAATAATCCACCAGTACTGTACTGCACCGTCTTCGACACTCAAAGAAATACAAACAAGATTACTCCTAACCGGCTTCCAGGCAGCTGCCAGGCAGCGACAGCAAGAACAAGAAAGAAGAACAGCGGGCAATTGACGTTCCCTTTTTCACATCTGTTAATAGCGCGAAAGGGTGGGTAGAAAGAAGTGAGCTATAGATCGGATTGAGGTATGTTACCCATGGTTGCTTGTTTATTTTTTGTTTGAAATGCAGAAGCAGGTACGACAGGGTATTGAGTGAAGGACAATAAGAAGGATGTGTATCTCGATGACAGTGAGATGATGATGACGATGATGGTGAGTATATCCTCCGAAAGAGAGAGAGAGAGAGAGAGAGAGAGAGAGAGAGAACTGAAGAAAGAAAGAAGTGATCAATGGTGATCAAATCACCAACTAAATCTCATAGAAAATAAAGCTTGCAATGTAATATGGAGAGGTATTTCGCCCACCCATCCCTTCAAAAAATAGTTTATATCTTAAAAAAAGCCTTTTTGTTTGTTCGTTACCAGTCGTCTCGAGTTCGCCAAGTGTGCACAGCTTGTTCACTTCTTTATCTCGCTTTGTTCATGCCTCAGGAGCATTGACAGGTCGATATGATCCTTGGCACCTTGGCTTACAACTTTATCTGTGTCACCGAAAAAAATATAATAACAGTCGCTGTAGAAAGACCTTATTCACAAGACCATAAACCACTCTCTCGTACTTCTCTTGTAGCTCGAATGGATACCCTGGTAATGGGCAATTAGACGGAACAATAACAACCGAGAAAACAATAAGGGTTAATGTGGAGTAAGAAAGTGAGAGGCAATTGGCTATTGACAGGGGAAAGAAGGGCGGAATGACTCGAGACAAATATGTGCACAAGCCCTTGGGATTTTAGTAAGTCTCGTTCCTTATTCCTTATTGTCTTCTCGTCAATACTCGACCGACTGACTGATCATAAGAACCATCAGTTCCTTTCTTCGTCGTCTTCTTCTTCTTCTTCTTTTTCTTCTTCATCGTCTTCCTCTTGCTCTTGCTTCTTCTTTGATTCTCATCCCGTCCACCTCCACCACAGCAAGCTTTCTTTGCTTTCATTTCTCCTTTTCTTCTCTAGCAAAAGAATTCACTCTTTCTCAGCATGTCAAAGGATCCGCGTCTTCGCAGACAGCAATCCTCCTCATCCCGTCCAAACAATGACTCCTCCTCTTCCCCATCTTCAACCCCTCCCATTCCTTCAACAACAGCAACAACAGCACCACCAACAACAAACTCAACTCTAGCTTCAGCCAATGCAACTAGTGCAACCAAACCTGTACCGCCTTCAACAGCATCGACTGCAGGTACACCAGGAACGACAGTAATAACGGTCCCTTCATCCACATCGCAAGCTGAAACTCAAAAACGATCCCAGTCGAGGGCTCGGTCTCAATCGCGGCCACGACCAGCTCAACCAATCCTGCCTCCAGGTTCCCAAGCCTACCCCCCACCACGGTCCTACCAACAGGAGCCACGCAGAGACGAACAACGCGCCAAAGAGGAACGCGAATACTTGATGTCAAATCGTCCAAGAGACCCATATGCGGCCTCGAACAGCAGCCCTCTTCCACCACCCCCACCAGCACAAAGAAGCAGCCAATCTTCGAGATCGAACGGTCCATCCGGACTGCCTGGACCACCTTCCCGCAACCAGTCACAACAGAACGGATATCAGGGTTCGACCTCAGCGCATCCAGACTTTACCTCGACCCCAGGCAGTAGCGTTAGTGGACAACGATCGAGGAGTCGAGCATATAGCCCATCAGCCTCGTCAAGGCATCAACCTCCGCTGCCACCTGCACGCTATCGTCGTCCTTCAATCGATTCTCAGCCCAGTGGACCCCCACACAGTCGTCTTGACCAGAATGTTGGCAGCCAACAGAGCAGCGGCAGAAATAATTCGCGCCAATGGGATCTTGGTCCAATGCCTGGACCACCAACGATGTCAAGCTCAGGAATGCTGGGAGGACCAGGAGCACCGACGACACCAACAACGCCAACAACGCCAACAACGCCTACAACGAGGGGCTATCGGAACCCCTTTGAGAAGTTTGCAGAATCAGCTTCAGGAGGATCAAACGCTGCGCCAGTGGGGCCTGCACAAGGACATTCAGGATCATACTCGGGATCCTATTCGGGATCACACTCTGGACCCTCCTCAAGTTCCCATTCTGGGCGTCCCTCAAGCTCCTATTCTAGACCACCATCAGGATCATACCATGGACCTCCTTCAGATTCCTACTCTGGACCTCCATCAAGATCCTACCCGGGACCTCCCCAAGGCGCATACACAGGAGGACGTACCCACAGCTCTATGGGATACCGAGTGTCGCCTACAAGTGGCAGAGATACACCGCCGTCGTCATTATCATCATCCAGTTTGGATGGAGAGCGATCAAGGGCGTCAATGTCTAGGCACCGTAGCAAGAGCCGAGGTCGACCTCCTGGACCATCATCAACTGACTCTGGACGAGCCCCACCAACAGATCCAGCTGGATCATCGCATGAGCGTGGAAGGAGCAAGAGCGTTTCACGTCATTCGCGCCCAAGAAGTCCATCACGAGCCAGGAGCCGAGCAAGGAGTCGGCCAAGGAGCAGGAGCCGATACAGGAGTTTGAGTCGACCCGTTCGCCAGGATATTTCTATGGGTTCATATGAGCGCTCGTACAGGTCTCCTTCTCGCTCAAAACGTGGGCGCTACGACTCTGATAACAGCAACAGCGAGTTTAGCGACATCGACAGCGACTACTACAGGAGGAGCAGACGTTACAAAAGGAGAAGGTTCTACAGCTCATCCGAATACAGCTCGAGTGATCTGGACAACGGCGATTCCAGCGAGGACAGCGTAGCCGAAGTGGACGCGAATGGAGCACCAGCGACGAGGACAGATACCAGTGGCTTCACTCCTGCGGAACGAGTCAATGGCCCTCTGGTCGAAATGTTGTCAGAGGTAATGTTCCAACTAGTTGTTCCCTTTAAGCTGCAAACATGTCCGATGCTTGCCATAGAATGGCTGCACCATTAAGCGCTTCTGCCAACAGGTATCTAACACACCTTACCTTTCTATCCGTTCGCGTGGATGTAGTTGAAGCAATTGAATCGCCGATACTCGGAACTGGGAGAGAAGCAACGGCGGGTGCAGAAGAAGATTCGTCGGATTACGAAGGACTTGGATTCAGAGATTCGAGAGCTCAAACGAGAGTTCCCTCCTGGACCTAATTGGCAAACAGGAGGTTCAGGAACACACGCCGCTCAGGACACACAGTCGACGCAATCCGGTCAGCCCAAGAATTCGACCTCGCATTCTACTCCAAGGTCAACTCCGCGTTCGAGTCCACAACCCATTCCGCCACTGGCACAGAACGCAGAGTCAGGAGCTGCGCTAAGGAGTCGCGCAGATCCAGGCGCTTCAGAGTTGTCCTCTTCTGCAGCGCGCAGTGTCTCCAGATCTCGCGCGAGTACATGGAGCGGAGGAGCTATAAAAACGCCTGCGGACACCAATGTCCAAAACGCTGTGCCACCGCCTCCTTCACTGATACCGGCGAGCACAGGATTGGCTGTCAAGACGGAGGATGGCCCTGATGAAAGCTTGAGCTCGACTAAGAGATATCGTCGGAGGACGACTAGCGATGGGCAGTTACCTAATCTCTCGGAAACAGAAGGAGGAGAAAGATTAGTACCAAATGCGCAGAATTATGCAACAGCGCCGACTCGATCAATTGGCGCTAGGCGCGTCTTTGACCGAGCGACCTACGACCTTCCGATCGCCACGCAGCAGGAACTCTCGTTCATCTCGTTGGGCAAGTCTAAGGCCATGGAAAAGATAGGAGGTGGAGGAGGCCGTCGTCCGTTGGTGTTGAATCCATTTGCTCGAGGAACACCGTTCGAGAAGATTGCTGCCGTCAATAGCTTGGATGGGTAACTTACTGTTTTACGAGATTTTCTTTTCTGTACTCTGCTAGTGTCCATAATTTGCTCCGCATATTTTAACACCCCCCCCCCCCCCCCTTTTTTTTTCCTCGTTGAACTCTTTGGTAGCTTAATTACGTTGTATGACATTGACCGTCAGGAAAAGGTCATGGAGATCGAGCCAAAGTTGTCGAGAGTGATTCCGTTTACAGAGGCGCTGGCGTGGATATCCGAGGATACGTTTGTAGCAGTCAGCCATTTGAAGTCGGGACAGACTTGGGAGGGAGTCAAAGAAAACCTGGCGAGAGCCAAGGCGGCGGGAAAGGATGTGACTGAAAGCGACCCGACTCGGTTCTCGCCGCCCGAGACCCAGACCAATCTGATACGTATCTTTTATGGCAGGGATGGTAAGCTTAAGAACAGGATCTTTACTATCCAGGGGTTCCCTCATGATAGGCCGATCCAGACCGTCACTGCCGTGTCGCGTGAGGACAATACTATGGGCTATGTGACCGCAGGACGGGACAAGCGCCTGGTGAGTTTTTGTTCATATCCGTTTGGCCTTTTGGGAGATTGTGATAGCATGAATGTATTTGTTGCGAGCATGATTCAAGGACTTATATCTTTTTGGCCGTTTCCCCCACTTTTTTTTGTTCGGTAGGTACATTGGAAGTTCACGAAACAGGACGGTGGTGCCTTTGTGGGTGGAGGGATGGCCGATGTGCACAACCTTCATACGAACACGATCCTGACCACCATGTACTCCCACACTTCGAAACGGTTCTACTCGGGTGGGCTCGATGGGCGATACATTGTCTATGATATGGAGGGACGCAAGACTGTCGCCAATGACAAGTTAGGCCGAATTGTTCACATTATCCAGAATCCAGCTGACCCGCGCTTGCATGCTGTTGTGTAAGTACCTCTCTCTCTCTCGCTCTATTCTCTCTCTCACACGACTCTTCTCTCTTAGCGGCTCACTCTCTCACTTCCCTTATTTTTTTTTTCTCTCGCTCTCTTTTTCACCGTGTCTATTTCGGAGATTTTTTTTACGTTGTGTGGTTTATGTAAAGGAGCGTGGCAAAAGGGCACGGTTATTTGTTTATTTCTTTATTTTTCTGTTTATTGGATATTTTTACTAACCGATAACTACCCATGAATACAATGGGGGATATAAACAAACAAATTTTTTTCTATTTTGTCAAAAAATAGCTTTTCGGAATCAACGCAATACCAATACCAACTCCTCGACGAACGAGTCCCGGGCCAAAAGGTCCTAGCTCTCGATCACAAATGCAAAACCACCGTTTCAAAATTCTCAACACCTTCATGGCACACCGAAGGTGGACTCTTTTGTTCGGGCACAGATGAAAAGGGGCTCATCAATATCTGGGATGTCCGGTGGGCGGGTATCAAACTCGATGACAAGTCTCGGCCAGGTAAAGGATGTATTACGGCCGATATCTCGGAAGATGGGATCTTGGCCGCTAAAGCTTTGACGACGACAACGAGGGAGGCAGAGGAGTTTGATTTTGGGATTGGGAAAACCCACCCTTTGCTGTGGAGGATTAATCAAAGGTTAAACAGTACTTCAAAGGGAGCGGAGAGGAGAAGAGGCGGACCGAGTCAGGTTCTGGACGTGGGTGGGAATAAGGTTGCCCAGGCGTTGTTTCATCCTACTAGAAATGCTGTCATGATCCAGAACTTTGATGGTGCCCTGTCATTCATGTAAGTTTTTTTTTTTTTTTTTTTTTGTTTTTTTTTGTTTTTTTTTGTTTTTGAAAACTGGGTCGATGCACGATCAGGATGATTAACCCCGCGACGCGTTTTTTTTTTTCCTTTTTTTTATATTATTTTAACGTCTCGTAGCGACTACAACATGATCACCAAATCGGTTGTCTAGAAGGAGTTCTCCCAAGGGGGTTTTGTCAACGAACCCCCCCCCCCCTTCTTGCACCTCTTTACTTCACCAGCGTCGCGCCTTAAACTGAATATTTTAGCTATTTCTTTCCACAAACACATACACAAGCACACACACTATCGCTCCTCACTCGCATCTTCACAAAAAACTTCATCCTTTGCATTTGCCATTAAAAACAAAAAAAAGTCATCCGTGCAAGCTTCTGATCGTTTGTGTTTGTTACAATGTGTGTGTTTGGATTTAATATATGGTATCGTTAAAGGAAACGACGATGAGAAAAGCTGTTGTACAATGTGGACGAATGAAGGAAGCGAAAAATAGAAAAGAAGATACAAGAAAGTAATGAGGCAGGGAAAAGAAAGATACTCTAAAAGAACATGCAAGACAAAAAAAAATAAAATAGAAAGGCTACCTAAAAGCAAAAGAATAAAAAAACAAACTAACAAACAAAAGAACTACTTGCGGACACCAAGGACGATGGCAACAAGACAAATGGCCAGCAACAGCGAGGCAAAAGACCACAACAAATTAATCCTCCTCCAGCGCAGATCCAACTCATATCGCAACACCTTCCTATCATGCGCCATCCGTTGCTCAAACAACGACGACGCCCGACTCGAATCACCTCTCGCTGCCCAAGGACCTCTCGAGTCCAGGATAGAAGGCGGCATGGGTGCAGGTGGTTGATAAGGGACGTGGATAGTGCTGATATTGGCCAGTGTTGATCCTTCACGTTCGTTGTCATCGCCAGATGAAGGAAGGACTTGAGAGATTTGAAGGGTAGCGATCGTCGAGTCGCCATCGTCGGTGTTATTGCTTCCGGGTTGAGGTTTCGAAGATGAGGAAGAGCTGAGGGTGATAGAAGCGACTGTGACGCCAAGGGTCTTGAGCTGTCGTTGGAGCCATTGCAGCGCCACCCAGTTCTGTCGATCCCTCACATCGTCTTCCTGCCCTTCCACGGCCTGAGCAGTACCAGCGGATGCAGCACGAGCGGCAACAGAATAAGCCTCCATCTCAGCAGCCCTAGCAATCTCAGCCTCCAAAGCCGCAACATCATCCGGATGCTCCAATCGAGGGTACAGCGCACCGATCCACCACAGTGGCGGGAATAAATGCCCCGCCAGGAACAAGATTGGCCCAGGGATCAATCCATCCTGATCCCGGAAGACCCAATACCTCGACCCACGTTCGCGCCGGACAGGCGGGAGGGGCTTATCGTCCCAAGGCGAGAGGTGGTAAGCCCAAGGGTCCATACTGGTCCGGTTGGTTCGGAGACGGCCTGTGATCTCGTCTAAGATCATCTCCAGATCTCGACTCGTGTTGGTGCTGGCCGGTTGCGAGGGCGGTGTGGTCACAAATGCTACCGTCGATGAAGTTCCTCCTCCTGCTTCTGCTGCTGCTGTTGTAGTGGTAATGGTTGTGGCGGAAGCAGCGAGCCCAGTCTCTTTGCCAGGAACGAGCTCGCGGATATAGGGTACAGGCTTCTGGTGTAGACGGATGATGACCTGAGCATTGTCGCCGAGGATTGAAGGAGACGAGAGACCTCTTGGATAAATTGGAGTCGTCGGCAGAGTAGTGGGGCTGGGAGGGATAGGTGGATTCGCGAGTGAGGTCGTTGACGGCGTAGCGCGAATCCCAGCAGCGCCAGCAGCAGGAGAGCGCGGTCGCAGAGGTGCAAATAGCAAAACCGGGGCCGTCGGGACCACTGGTCCAGGAACTACAATCTCGTCAAGAGAACTCAAAGGACCCGATCCTTCGTTACTGCTGACACTGCTGGCACCTTGCTTGTTGACCGTAGAATTAGAACAAGCAAGTCTCGAAGAACGCTGCCGAGAGTTGTGCAGGATTAAATCCAAATCCGAGGGGAGACGCGCAGGATGCTGTTGGTCGGGCATCATCCGTGGAGGAGGAGTAGGAGCCGCTGATCCTTGGAG
The DNA here is from genome assembly GCA_036320915.1 of Linnemannia elongata. NCBI lineage: Eukaryota > Fungi > Mortierellomycota > Mortierellomycetes > Mortierellales > Mortierellaceae > Linnemannia > Linnemannia elongata. The sequence continues at coordinate 353,993 of JAXBDG010000011.1, read as the reverse complement.
CCCAATGACAGAGGCGTTAGGTGAGGGTCGGTTCGAGGACGACGAAAAATCTGACGAGTTGTCCTCCGTAAAGAGGTGCTGATGGTGTTGAGAACTATGGAGGGCATGTGAAGTTGAGACACGCGAGATATCGGCTGTGGGTATATACTGAAAGGAGGCCGAAGGTGGGGGGAGTGGGGGAGCGTCGGGGTGGGTGGTAGTCGAGGCAAGTGTTGGGGAGATCAAAGCTGGTCCAAAGGTGGGAGTTTTGAAGGGTGTAGGCGCAACAATGGGTTCACGTTGACCATAGGGGGCACGATCTCTCGAGGGAGGTGGTGCAAGGGAGCGAGGGAAGTACTGGGCAATAAGAGTCTGAGGGCTCTTGGGAGGGAGAGGGGGCAGTGGTGGGGAAGGAGGGATGGGAGGCAAAGGAACACTAACAAGTTTTGGTTCAGTGGGAGTAGTCAGAGTGATAGTGGTGGAGGCAGCGGTAAAGTATGGGTTGTCGGAAGTAGAGCTGGGACCCAGGGCGCAGGCTGCCGTTGGACTTGGAGGATACGAACCCAACAGCGAGGTCGGGGTCCATTCCTGAGGCGTCATCGGCTGTGCTGAGTTACCATTATTGTGCCTGTTGTTTTTTTTACTGCTGCTGTTGCTACTGGTTGTCGTGGTGGTAGTAATGCCGTTACTACCGTTACTACCGTTGCTGTCGTTATGTTTGTGATGAGTATCACGATTCTGTTGTTGCCTGTGGCCCGTGCCTCGAGAAGTTGGCGCAAAAGAAGTCGTGTCGATGCGCGCGTCTTTGTTGACGGTATGTCGTCTAGCCTTTGTCATCGTTGTTATGGATGGTAATGGTGGTTGAGGTTGTTGAGGACGAGACTTTGAGCGGGATCGAGACCGTGGCCGAGACTGGGCTGTCGACGAAGTATTAGCTGCAGCAGGATGGGGATAATTGAGGAGGTTGGCTGTGAGTTGATATTCAAGACTGGAGGGCGAGATGGGTAACACAAGGCGGTCGGGAATCCCTTTGAAGTTGTCGTTTCGCTCGCTTCGGCCACGCCCAGGCCCTGTTGTTGCAGACCGTTGGCGAGTCTTTTTGTTATTGGGGGATACGATGTTCTGGAGCGGAGAGGCAGGTGGGAGTACCATTGTTGTTGTATTATTATTATTATTTGTTGTCGCACGAGTGGAAGTATGAGTAGATGAGGAAGGTGGAGTGGTATATGGGTATGGTGTTGAAGAAGAGATAGCAAGGGATGAAGCTCCTGCTTGTCCCTGTCCTTGCACTACTCCTTGCGTTCCTCTTGAATGTGCTTGCGGTGTTGGTGATGGCGAGTGGGATTGGGATTGAGCGTGTATCGTTGTCGCAGCCACTGCAGGGGACATGTTGGTGAGAGGGGATGTGGGCGTATTTGGCGCTGTTGAATTAAAAGGAGGCTGTTGTTGAGATTGTTGTTGTTGTTGAGTAGAGGGAGGCAGAGATGAGGAAGACGAGGCAGAGGAGCCAGTTGGTTCACGGAAGAGAGAAGAGGCGGCGGAGGAAGGATTGGAGGAAGGAGGGGTGATGGTGGAGAGGAAGGAGGTTCTATTCTTTAGGAGGTCGACGGCAGCCTGCTGGCGCCTAGCCTCGAGGTAGAGCTGGCCCTCGCGGTCTCTGTCCATGAGATGACGCTCCATGGATGTCCGTGGCTCATTATCGCTGGCCACACCCATTATTACAGAGTATGATTATGGCGGTAAAAATGAATGAAAGGGAGGTGAGGTGAAGAGTGAGGAGTGAGGGTGTGTATGTGTATGTGTATTGTTGAGCGAGTGAGAGTGTGTGAGCGAAGGAGAAGAAGTGGGAAAGAATAGAAAAGGGTATTTATGGATGGGTATAGAGTATTGGTACAAGCGGACAGTAACAAAGTAGCAAAGAATGAACAATAGTTTACAAAAGAGAATAGAAAAGAGGGGGGATACAATGGGCAGAGTACACGGAAGAGTAGGAGAGACGTTAAAGAGAGAGAAGTGAATAGAATAAAAAAAAAAGTAGGGTGGGTGGGTGAAGGGATGAAGAGGGAGGGAGAGTGGGCGAGTGAAGGAAGGAAAGGAGGAGGTCGTTGAGTGGTTGAGTGAATGAATGAGAGAGAAGAAGAAAAGAAGGATTGAGGATGGAGAGAGGGAATGAGATTCAATGAGAGAGTGAAGAAGAGAAAACGTAAAAGAGAAAAGGGAAGAAGAGAAGAGAGGAAAGAAAGTAAAGGGAGGCAAAAGGAGGCAGAGAGAGGTATCAATAGAAGAAGGAAAGGAAGGGAAGAAGGATTAAATATGACCGGTCAAAGACATAAACATACAAAAGCAGCCAAGCGAAGCATGACTTTGTGTTCAATTGGATTCACGATATGAGGACAAACGCTTGGGCATGGGATGGGCTGCTCATCGTCGGGCTTGTTTGTTCATTCTTCGTCTTCAGCGGGAAAAAAGTAAAAAAGAAAGAGGCCATACAAACAGGTTATCGTTATCATCCTATTCATCCTATTCATCCTATTCATCCTATTCATCCCAGCTATGCATAGCAGAGACATTGATTGACAAAGACTGAAAAAAAACAACCCATACCGCCTTTCGCTATTCCTAATGACTTTGTTCCGGAGGTTGCAGCACCATGCTCTATTGCTCCCATGCCTCTTTCATATATATCCACGTTAATAACAATGATATGTTTCTCTCTCTCTACTCCTATTCTCAACTGGAACAACGCTTGTACATCCGCCACGCAAGAAACCTCCTCTTGGTTTCCTCTTGTTGCCAAAGCCAGCATTAATTATTCATGAGGGAGGAAAAAGAGTTGAAGAAATAGAAGTTGACATGCGCAATTCATCTCCCTTGTGGAATGGAGAAGGGAAGGAGGCACACACACACACACTCACTTACTCACTCACAAGCAGAAGTTAATTAACGAAAATACCACTAACCTCAGCCCGTTGAGCCTCTCTCCCTTTTGACTGCACCGAGTCACCACAACTCAACCGACCGAGCAACCGCCGTCCTTCGTCAAATACCCCTATTCCTCTCCCATCTATCTTCTTTCACTCAGACGCTAAGAGGAAACGAAGCAAAAAGAAAAACCTTCTTTTCTTTGAAGAAAGAGACAAAGACAATCAACGACAATCTATTTCACTGAGCCGGGAGCGACGGAAAAAAAGAAAAAAAAACAAAGTTTTACGCCAACGCTGTTGAATTCTTTGTTGGAGACAACTATTAGAGATATCGGAAGCGGCGGCGAATGATGAGAGTGAAGATGAATTCCTTCTTGTCTCGCCCTTACCCACCGTTGCCTTTCCCTTCTTCCCTTCTTCCTTTCTTCGATCGTCAAATTCCCTTCACTCACTCACTCACTCTCTCTCCAACCCTGGTTTATTACCCTAATCATCGCCTCTCCGTAATTCTCCCTAGTCAAGGTCGATTGCTTTTTTGTTTTTGTTTGCCTTGTGTGTTTTTATTTTCTCACACCAAAGGCCTACCTACCTTCCTGCACAACAACAATTGTTTTGACTTTATTAGATTAGGTTCTCCCTTTGTCGCCCCCAAAGGCAATCGAGCACAAACAAAATAAAATATACCCCGAGGAGTAATGAGTAAGCAAACACAGAAAGACACAAGGCACACAGGCATACAAAAGAACGCGCAACTCAAAATATGAGGGGTCATAGACATCTACCCATCACAGAAAAGAAGAGATCATGGGCCTGAGTATCATGCTAATCTACGAATGCTTTGTTCATGCACCTTCTAAATGCCCCTTTTCCTCCTTCCCTTCGTTCCTTCCCTTCCGTCAGCGTCTTTTTTCTCTCCAATGCTTGATTATCTCTCAGCACCCACCTCTTCCCCCATCCCCCCTTCTCTCAATCCAGCCAAGCCCAATTGATCCTTCCCTGCGGGCGGTTTTGCGCCCTTTTTTTTTATATTCTGCCTATGCCGATCGACAAGCAAAAATAATGCACAGATATCATTATACGGCGAAAACCAAACCAAACACCAAACCAACAAATACTAGAAACGAAACAGAAACGAGGAGTGACCACAGACGAGGGGTTGAAGGAGGAAAAAAATAAAAGACAAATGAAAAGGGCTCAACCCACTCAACCATAGAATAGGGGGAAGGGAAACGACAGGACGACAGATAGACAAACGGACGGACAGAAAAGGAGTTCATGGATACTCTACCAATACCAGAAGGCTGATGAACCGCTCCTTTACTACACAGCTAGGATTTTTTTTTTTTTTTTTTCTCCCTCGTCCTTCCAGGTTTACTACTAGTGTGACTAAACCTCTACCAAGAACTGCGCGAAAGAGGAGGCGCTTTTCGATTTTTTTCGACACATGGAACCATTCCTAGTGGCCAACAGATTCATCTAGGGGCACGACCACAAAGTACAGGGGCCTCTCTTCTTTCTTTCTTGATCGCACAGAAGCACCAATACGAATTCGCGAAAAGGCGTCGACACGATAGTAGAACGGAATAAGAACCAAAGACGAGGAAACAAAGCGCACTTCTGCCTTGGCCACACCCTGTGGTGCTTGGTCCGTCCGTTTGTCATGGTAACCTCACTTTCACATACAGACACACATCCATCAGATACCGGTATGATGCATGGAGTAGGGAAAAATTGCGACGGATACATCAAAGCATTGGAGACAAATAGGACAAGCAAAAAAAAATCAAAAAGAGAGTGTGCGCGTGCAAACAGGAAGAAATTGACATGCGTCCAACCCCCATTCGTCTGTCTTTGTCAGTTTTATTTCGTCAAAGCTACGTTTTTCATGCATGCCAGAGCGTAATGAAAGACAGGTACACGCAGGGGGTGTATGTGGGAAGGAGGGAAAGGAGTGGAGAGGAGAGACCACACTTGCTTGGCTGGGTCAGAAGAGCTCTCGCCCAACTCAAACCCATGTTCTCAGCACAAAGTTTTCGTTCGTTCTGCCCTGTTCCTCATTTTTGGCTATATCCAGCACGCTCACTCACTCATCTCTTCCTGTACACCGTGGAAGACGAAATGAAAACAAAAGAAGAAAAGATGGAAGAGCCCTCTATCTATTTTTCTTTTCGTCCTTCCCGTGTGTTGTTGCTATACATCCCAATTTATCGAAAGAGGGACCAGCTAAACAACCAAACAATAGACACTTCCATTATGAGCTGTGAGTGGGTGAGTGAGTGAGTGAGCAGACAAAACTTGTAATTTGCAGGTAAACATGGAGACGGACAACAACGACCATCAGACGTTGAAAGCCAACCGTTCTCGCACGGCATGGTGCAGTGGGCACACGCGCTCGACTGTTTTTTTTCTTGACCGGCGGGAAAATGTGAGCACTGTGTTTATTTTTTTTTATAGGGGAAGGAAGGGGGAGGGAAGAGATCGGTCCGGACGCCCCGCTCTCAGTTCACTTTGTCCTTTCTGTGCTGATATTGATACTTGATGCCGGTCCGTTATTTGATTGCATTTTGTTGCCACCTTTTACGCTCACTCTCTCTCGTTCATATTTCTTTATGGGTCTAGTGGTTTTCTAGCCTCACAGCAATTAATGGGGCCTTATGCTCACTTATATCTTCCCTCTACTGTCTCCAGGCAAGAAAAATAAAGCAAAAAATTAATTTTACAGACTGCAGCATGTACGATCCGATGGTAGATCCTCCCTCCTTAAATAACGGTCCCGGATCCCGCCCATGGGTATGTATTTTGTGTGTGGCTTGGGAGGAAAACACGCTCGAATTTTTTTTCACCTTTCGATCCGCGAAAAACATAACAACAACCACAACACATTTTTTTTTCTTCTTTTCTTCTTTCTTTATCCCCTTCCCACCTTTCACACATCCACATACCCCCCCTCCTTCCGTCGAACACGTCCTTCTCGTGTTCGACTTTAAGGGAGGTAGTGATCTAAGCAAATCACTACCTCTCTTCTATACCCCCGATCTGTAAGTCTACTTCTCCATTACATTCACACCTCCCCATCCCTGACAACAACAAACGAACAAGGAACGAAAGAGAGAGAGATATTGTAGTGAATGATGAAGTTTTTATTAATCAGTTATCCCTGACTTAATCCATACTGTGTCGAGAACTTGATTTCTGATTATATTTACAATATCCCATCTCTCTCGACTTTGGTTGTTGTTATCCGTCAATGGAGCAAAGAAGAGAAGAAAAAGATAAACAACAAAGAAAAGAAGCGAAATTGGTCATCTAACCCGCTTATTTTGTCCTTTTATCTTTCGTGTCTACGATATAGCTCTCTCGCCACATCCATCGTCCACGTTTGATTTGCTGCCGGTCTTGTATATGTATATATTATCATCAAAATAAAAAATAAAAATCCATCAACAAAAAATACCATCAATGAGATCCTTTTGTTTGTCGCACAACATCTTCAAAGCACGCCCATCGATGAATTGCAAGTTCTTTCACTGTATGTGTGTTTTTATTAGCAATTGTTCATTTGACGACGATAATATCCCATTAGACCCTTTTTTTGTGTTCAGTCATTTCATGTTTGTCGCTTGGTTGGTTGGTTTGGATGGAAGGTGGTTAATGGGTGGTGGTTATGCGACAGGGATGGAGCGTGTTTCTAGCCGAGCCCTCAGCTTCTCCACCTCTCTCTCCAACCTATTCAACCAAAAAAGAAAAAAAAAGTGTTAGCAAAGGTGAATATCAAAACCGTCAACACTAGAATCAACAACAACAAACAACCACCCATCAAAGTTACAAAAACTCACCTAACAGCCCGCTCCTTGGACTCAATACTCTCCCTTTCTGCCTTACGTTTCGCAAGTGTCAGATTATTCTCCGACAAGACCAAATCTTCAACCCTCTGCCTGAGCGCCTTAAATCTTTGCTCACCCTTGGCAGCCTCATCCTCCTGTCTCGCCTTCAACTTATCTCGCTCCAACAACTGGTGCTGCAGATCCCGGACCATTCTCTCAGATCGTCGTTGGACGCGGAGGGCTTCTTGGCGGTTCCGGATCTCGTCGTCGAGGAGGGCCGATTTTTCATCGAGCTTTTGTTGGAGGAGGGAGGCTGACCGGGGGCCGGTTGTTTGCAAGGCGGTCTCGAGGTCTGTGATACGGAGGCCAAGTTCTGAGACCTGTTTCTCTAGTGCGACCTATTTGTGTGTTTGTTTTTGGACGCGTTGGTGATGAGAGAAGGAAGAAGAAAAAAAAGGGTAGTAACGGAAAAGAGGGATGAGAGGAAAGTATCGATCGTGTGTTTAGAAAAGAGGAGGAAAGAAGAGAGTGAGAAGAATCGATCGTGTGTTTAGGAAAAGTGGAGGAAAGAAAAGAGTGGGAAGAGTCGTGTGTGTGGTTAGTAATATTCATAGAGAGACAAGTCGCGTCAAGCAGTAGCCAAAGATCATGATGAGACACCAATCCCCCCATCCCCTATCCCTTCTATTCCACGCCCCTCCTTTCTTCATAAACATAGTCCCATAGTCAACAAAGCATTACCTTGGCGCGTAGGTTCTCCTCGCTGATGGCCTTCTCCTTGGCAAGCTCGCCCTCAGCCTCAACAACAGCAATCTCAGCTTTACGCAGCTTCTCAGTACTCAAGGCAACAACTTGGATCTGCTCCTCAAGCCTCTCCCTCAAATCACCCGCCTCCTGTCCCAAGGCCATCTTGATCCGCTCCGCAACTTGCTTGTTCTGTGTCACCGTGTTGAACTGTTCTCCAACATCCACCAACCGCTGCTCCAATCCACGCTTGGTCTTCTCCAGAGCCGCCCGTGCAGATTCAGATTCGTCCAGTGCGGCCCGAACCTCGCGGACTTGGGAGAGGAGGGATACGGTTTGGACTTGGAGGTCGTCCTGGGAGGCAAGGAGGTCCTGATACATCTGGTTCAGATCCGCGTTCTTGGCCTCAAGACGTTCCTTGTCCTTCTTCCAGGATTGGGAGCTCCGGAGTTCTTGGTCGAGCTTCTGGTGGACGTCTTCGAGTTCTTGGGCGAGTTGCTTCTGAGATTCGCGCATCTTTTGGAGGTTGGCCTTTTCGAGGTCGATCTCGGTGATAAGCTGACGGATTTCCTTTTGGTATTTCCGCTTGGAGATTTCGAGGGCTTGCTCGGTCTCTTCGATCTCCTTGCGGTGTTTTTCTTTTTCGGAAGCCAGTTCTTCGTCGAGGCGGCGGCGGATCATGTTGAGGTCGGCGTTGGCGATCAGGTCCTCTTCGACGCGGTCTTCAAGCTCCCGCATTTGTTGTTGGTAGGCGGCGGCTTTCTCTTCGGCGTCGCGGCGTTCGGCCAGGGCTTCTTGGAGGGATTCTTCGAGGTCCTTGAGTTGGAGACGGACAAAGCCTTCGGATTTCTCGGCCTTGAGGCGGATCAGGTCGGCGGTTTCGAGTTTTGTGAGCGTGCTGTCGGCCTTGGCCTTGTACATCTGGAGGGAGTCCATGAGCTCGCTCATCTTGGCCGCCTCGGACTCGGATCGGATTTGGAGTTCTTGTAACTCGGCGGCGAGACGACGCTTGCTTGCGGCTTCTTCGTTCTTGGCTAGGATTTCGGCCTCGAGTTGTGCCTTCATGTCCTCCAGGTCGGAAAGAAGAGACTTGCGTTGCTTGTCCATGTTCGTGATCTCGCCCAACTTGTCCTCGAGTTCGAGCTGTGCGATCCTTTGGGCTGCTACAGCTGCCTTTCGAGACTCTTCCAATCCTTGGAGCTGGTCTTCCATCTCGCCTCGGATCTTGGTCGTGAGGTACTCGAGTTCGGAGGAGTCGCCCTTCTTGGCGGCGGCCATCATCTCCCTCGTATCAGCCTCCTCATCCACCAATTCCTGGAGTCGTTGGTTCTCTCTCTCGAGCTTGCGCAGCTTCTCGACTAAGTTGGCTTTGGAATCATCTCCACCGTCCAGTTCCTGTCTCAGCGTCTCAACCTCAGTCAACAACTGCTTGTAGGCACGGTCCTGGGTCTCCTTCTCGTCTTGGATAGCCTCGAGTTCATTCTGGATAGCGTTGGACTTGCGCTCATGTCTCGATGCCAGCTCCTCAAAGTTCTTGCGTAACCTCTCCTCACCCTCGAGGCGGGTCTGGTATTCCCTCAACGACATCTCGAGCTTCTTCTTGATTCGCTCCATATCCGTCTTGGACCTCGTCGACGTATCATGGTTCAGACTCAGGTCATCAATCCGCTCCTGAAGCTTCTTGTTGGCCTTGTTCAGCTCATTCAACGCCGTCATGTGGTCCGTCACCTGTTGACCAAGGTCATCAATCTCCAACAACAGAATCTTCTTGGTCTCCTCCTGTTGCTGCTCTTTGGCCTCCATATCCGCAGCCATGGCACGACGGGATTCGGTCAACTGCTCTTCGAACCGGCGCTTGAGCTCCTCGGCAGCGTACCGCAGATTCTTCTCCTCCTCGTACTTGCCCTCAATCTCCTGGATCTGCGCCTCGAGTTTGCGGCGGACCTTCTCGGCCTCGTGGGTGCTCTTGCCGCTGGTTCCGAACTCATTGACGAGCGAGCTCAGCTCCTTCTCGAGCTCGGCCTTGGACCGGGAAAGGTTGGTGATCTGCTGGGACTTGGATTCGATGTCGAGGTTGAGACTGTCGACGCTTGATTGGAGCTTGCGGGCGTTCGACTCGGCCAGTTCGCGGTGGTGACGCTCGACTTGGACCTGCTCCTTGACTTGTGACAATTGGATCTCGGTCGCCTTGGCCATCTTCTCGGCAGCTCTGGCAACCGCATGGTCACGCTCGAGTTCATGACGAAGATCCTCAACTTCAGCTGTCAGGCGGGCCTTGGACTTTTCGACGTTACTGGACGTCAACGACATCTCCTCATGGCGGGCCTGGAGTTCCGCAACCGTCTTTTCCAAACGGCGCTTGCTCTCCTCGAGTTCTGTGTTCCGCTCAAGGGCCTCGTTCTGGAGCTTGAACCGGAGCTCATCCAGCTCGGCGGCCTGAGTAGACGTCTTCTGTGAGAATTCAGCCTTACAGACCTCATCCTCGTCCCGGAGTCGTCTCAGCTCCTCCAACTCCATCTCGAGTTCGCGACGGCCAGACTCAGCGACCTTGCGACGCTGGGTCTCTTCCTCGAGTTCCTCACGGAGCATATCGATCTGCTTTTGGTTCGAGGCCTTGTCGCGCTCCAATCGGACCAACCGCTCATTGGTGTCATCGTTCCTCGAGTTGGCAGTACTCAACTGGCGGAGGTAGCTCTCCTTGGTCAGACGCTCTTGATCCAACGCTCCTTCCAACTCAGCCTCACGGTTCCGGGAGACTTGGAGTTCACTGGTGGTCTGCTTGAGGGACTTTTGCCAGGTATCGACCAGCTGCAGGTGACGTTCGACATGGTTGCCCATATCCTCCAACTTCTTCTCCAGGCCGTGCTTGTCTGCCATCACAGCGGCGTTCTCTTGGGAGAGGACTTCGACTTCTTGACGGTACTGCTCGCCGAGGGCGGCTTGCTTCTTTCGCCCTTCCTCGAGTTCGGATTGCAGAGATTGGATCTCTTCCTTGAGGCGGTCGAGTTCTGTCTCGCGCATTCGTTGGAGCTCGGTGTGCTTGGTCTCTTCATCGCCCTTGGCCTCCAGAGTTCGTTTCATCTCGTCCAGTTGTTCCTCCAGACGGGACTTGAACTTTTCCAGTTTAGCAAGTTCATGGCGCTCAGACTCGAGTTCCTCCTCGTTCTGCTGCAGCTTGACCAAAAGATCCCGCCGAGACTTCTCTCCGCTGGTCTTCTCACGCTCAAGCTCAGTCTCCAACGCCGACAACCGGTTCGACTTGTCCTGGATCTGCTTCTCCTGGTTCGCACAAGTCCGACCAAGCTCCAAGGCTTGCTCCCTCGCCTGCTTGAGCTCAGCCTCAGCGGCCATATGCTTGTTCTTGAAGGTCAATTTTTCCGACTCGACCGTCTCAATCTTGCTCTCGAGCTCCTCGATCGAATTCTTCAATCGTAACCGGACTCGCTCAAGCTCCAGGTTCTTGTCATCGACCTCCTTGTGCAGCTCCTCAAGTCGGGCTTCCAGGCTATGTTTCTCCGCCTCGAGTTTCTGGACGGACGCCATATCGGTATCTCGGGCAGTCTGGACATGTCTGAGCTCAATCTCTTTAGACGACCGCTCCTTCTCCAGCCTCTCAATAGCCTCTCCTTGCTGAGCAACCTTCTCCTCCAACTGAGTCGCCTGCAAGGTAGCCTCATTCTTGGCCAACGTCAGCTCCTCCAACTGAGCCTCAGTCACCGCCAACTCCCCCTCAATCTCCTTCACCCGATCCTCCAACTCTGCCGCCCTAGCCTGAGTTCTTATCAGAATCTGTTCATTATCAATTCCCAACCTCCTTTCCGTCTGCAGTAACTCCTCCAACCTTGCCTTCTCATCCTCATGAGCCCTCGAGGCCTCCTCCAACTTCAATCTCGCTTCGGCCTCCTGTTCTTGCTTCTCGGCCAACATCCTCACCTTCTCCTGGTTTTCTCGAAGTTCTTCCGCAACACGAGTCACGTTAAGGAGGGGTTTGATCCGGACATACATCTTCCACCAGGACCATTCTCGGAGTTGGACGTAGACTCGTGCGTTGCGTTGGATGATTTTTATGGCCTTGGCACGGTCGATCTTTTGGTTGAGGTGGCGACGGGCGAGGTAGCCTCGGCAGACTGCTTGGCATTTTGTGAAGATTTGGGCGAGCTTTTGATCGCGGATATCTTCCAGCTCTGCCAACTAGAGGAGGGTTATTGTAAGAAAAATAAAAGAAAACACAAAAAAAAAAAAAAAAAACGACAAGAGTGTCAATGGCTTGTGTTCTCTCAGACATATGCACATCCAAACAAATGTCAACGAAAACAAGGACAAGTAAAGAAAAGGGAGGGGGAAACTTACGACACCGGAACGGAAAAAGACTTTGCTGGTTCCGACACGGTACTGAGACTTATCCATCTGCAAACCCTCCAGTAACGTCTGTGCCGCAACCCGCCCATCCATGTATCCGCTCGGAATCAACCCAGGACTCAAGATCTCGTACCGTTGCCTGAATTCCGCAAACAGAATCCGGTTCGGGAATCCAGCCCTACAGATACGAATTCCCTCCAAGACACCATTACACCTCAGTTGATCCAACACCAATGGCACATGAATCTTCCCTGCACGCTTCTCCTCATTGGGCAAAATACACCTAACAAAATGCGGCCGGGTCTCATACAAATGATCCATCAACGACCTCAACTGCTCCTTGTGCCTCTGAGCCACCGTCCTAAACGCACCCTTCTTGGCCCGTCCCCTCACCGTGAAATCCTCCTCCTCCACCAAGTAATCCCCAAACAAGCTGGCGATATACTTTTCTGAGGAATGAGCAAGGAGGCGAGTAATGTTCTCGTTGAGGGGGTCCTTGTTCTTGTCGAGCCAACCGTCGGTGTTATATTCGACTTTTCCGGCGTAGTGGTGAAGGATGAATCCTTCTTGGAACCGGGGTGCTTCGTATTTGTCGGATTTGCCCTTCCAGAGGGTGGTAAGTTTTGTGAGGAAGGATTTGTCGGTACCCTTGGGGACCACACATTCTTCATCCAGGCATGACAGAATACCGATCGGCTAAAAATTATCATTTTTTTACACGCAATCAAAAATGAAGGATGATGTCAGTACGACGAAGAAGTAAAAAAAAAAAAAAAAAAAAAAAAAAAAAAAAAAAAAAAAAAAAAAAAAAAAAAAAAAAAAAAAGTGGGCAACAAAAGAGTAAAACAGATACCCAATTGCTCGTGGGATGAAGAAACAAAAAAAAATTATGCTTACGTTGGAATCCTCGATGAGCTGGATGGTGGGTTGGAGGTCCTGACCGAAATCGACGTACTGCCATTCGATGTTCTCGCGCTTGTACTCGTCTTGTTCCAAGATGAACATGTGGTGGTTGAAGAATTGTTGCAGCTTCTCGTTCGTGTAGTTGATGCACAATTGCTCAAAGCTGTTCACCTATTTTTTTTTGTTTGTTTTTGGATCGTATGGGGGGTAGAGGTGAAATTGATTTTTAGGTTAGACAACACAATAAATGAAAAAAGGCACAGCATTGCAGACAGACAAGCATAGGCAGAACAATAGAGACTGAAGTTACCTCAAAGATCTCAAAACCAGCGATATCGAGGACACCAATGAACGTCGTAAACTTCTTTCCGGGTGTATCAATGGCCTGGTTAATCCGTCCAATAATCGAATCAAACATCCTCTCATACAACGCCGTCGATAACGCCTCAATCGAGTACAACACCTGTTGATCCGTCCTCGCCTGGACCACCCACTCCCTTCCGGCCTTGACCTTTGGTTTCAACAATCCCTTGACAAAGTCAGAGAGAGGAATTCCAAGGACATGACAGACTTTTTCTGCGATGGAGGTATCTTTGAGTTGAGCTTGGTCGGACCTGTCCTGGGTGACGGAGATGTTTCCGAGATGCAGGATGGCGGCGATAACGCGGAAGAGGTTGTGCTGTTCTTGTTTCGTGAACCCCATCACATCCATGGATTCCTTTTTTTTTGTGTTTTTGGGTGGGATAGAGAAAGAGGAGATAGTGAATATCTACATGTTCCTAAGGTTCACACACAACCAAAAAGACCAAAATACATTGCCATAGTGAAGAAAGCCGAAAGAGAACACTTACAAGAAGGAGCTGGTAATCCTCGCCATCGTCGACACCAGGGATGACGTGGTTCGAGTTCTTGACGTACCCATAGTCGCGCAGTCCACCATCCAACAACAGCGTTTCTGGTGAAAAGTAAAAAAAAAAGTAATAAAAAGCGCCGGTGGATATGAGAATTTCAGAAAAAAAGGGGGTCAGACAGATCACGATGGGAATTACAAATAAGCATGACTTTCAAGGTACAGTCGAAAATGCGCACAAAGAAAAAAACAAAAAGAACAGCCATTGCACGATGCTACGCATACAGAAGCAAAAGGTGGAGCAAGGTAGAGCAAAGAAGAACAAAGAGGAAGGAGGAGGCTTACTTTTGAGGTCGGCGGGGGCTCCGGCGAGGAGCTGGTAAAAGATGTGATAGTTGCGCTCTTGGGGTGTCTGGAAGGTGACGCGGGATTTCTCAAACAGATAGCGCTCAATGTTGCCTCCTGCGATGTGCCCCGACGACGTGAACTCGATCCTAATGAACTTTCCCTACATTGCCATAAGGTACATATAAAGCACATACAGGTGCATGTCAGTCGACGTTTCTCGTTCAAAACACAGCGCATAGGCGAAGGAAGAAGAGCAGGCAAGAAAGAAAAACTTACGAAGCGGGAGGAGTTGTTGTTGCGGATGGTTTGGGCGTTTCCAAAGGACTCGAGGATAGGATTAGCCTGGAGAATCTGGCTCTCAAGACGACCAATCTTGTGATTCTTGTCTGCAGCAATTGATGCCAAGTACTGGATGACCTTCTTTGTGTTCTCTGTCTTTCCGGCACCCGACTCTCCCCTATTTTTTTTTGTTTTTGTTAGTGTAAGATTTTACATGCCGAACACCCGCACCCATCGTGATCATAAACAACCAGGGGTAAAGAAAACAAAGCCAGTTAGTGCCTGTTGTTTAGAACATATGGTGTCATATGCAGTAACAAAAGGAAAGAAAAGACAGAAACGTACGTGATGAGAATGGACTGGTTGTCGCGGTCCTGGAGCATGTCATGGTAGGCTGCGTCAGAGACGGCAAAGATATGAGGCGCCATCTCGTGCCTCTTTTTGTGTTTGTACGAGAGCACAACCTCGTCGGTGTAGATCCCCAATTTGCGATATGGGTTCACTGCCACCAAGAAGAGTCCCGAATACGTCTATTGGACAAACATACAGAAGAAAGTACCATAACATAATTGAGCATGGTGCACAAGTATGGCTCTCGGTTGCACAGCTGTGATTCCCTGAAAAGAACAAGAGAAGAGGGAAGGAAAAACTTACGTAGATCAAGTTGGAGTGGTAGCGAAGACGGAGGTTATGGATAACAGAGGCCTCGTTGAGGTATGTCAGATCTGCCATATCCTCGACCTTGTCGAACTTTGGAGGGTTCATCTTGCCCGTTTGGTTGATGTTCACTGTCTTTACCTATTTTGATTATATTCGCACGGAGGGAAAGTGCCAAACCCATACGCGAATGCATGACATAGCATTGACATGGCGTGGCGCGGTAAAAATTCCAATTGTTACAACATTGATACTTTTCTGGGTACTCACGTTCACATATGCCCCTACATCACATTCAAAACGAAAACAATAACAAAAACAGGCACGTACCAGTCCATTGTTGAGGTGAACTTGGACCTGATCACCTTGCTCCTGGGAGATCCAGGCGGCAATATATCCTTCCTCCTTGTCCTCAACCCAGACCCATTTCTTTTCATTAAACGCCGCCTGTGCGACTGCATCGACTGCAAGTCCCCTGTATGAAGTCGATCGCGGGAATATGATCGAGTCCTCCATCTTCTTTGTCAACTCCTTTTGCGATTCCTGTCTTGGTGCTTGCTTTGTTTGGTTGGTTTTCAGGTTTCCTGTGTGGGTTTCGTTGCTTGTTGTGTTGACGGAAGAGTTAAGTATTAGAAAAAAAAAACGATGGCCTTGTCGAGTGGTAGCTGCGTGGGATATTAACAAGAAATGTGAGTGTGCTTTCTCTTTGTTTGTGAATGTGAAAAAGCGTTATTGGGAAGCAAAAAGAGAGTTTGGTAGTGCGAGGTATGTGATAAATGGGAGAGGGCGAGAGAGAGAAAGAGAAAGTGAAAGTGAGGAATTGGGGAATATGATTCTTTTCTACAAAAAAGAGGAGAAAAAGAGAAAAGAAAGAAAAGAAGAGAAAGGAAGAGAAGAAATGTGGTGGAGTGAGTAGACAATGAAAAAGTAAGAGAAACGAAAGGGGAGGGAGAGACCCTTCCTCTCCTGATGCCCCCACGCACAATAGCCCCAAGAAGAAGAGGACGAAGAAGAAGGGGATGGATCGAATGTCAGGTGGAGTGAGAAGATACTTCAGAAAATAAAGGGGCTAGTTGGGCCATGTCATGTCAGCCGCTGCACCTCTGGGCCTGAAAAATGTGAACCATGCGTGCGTGCGGCACGGGTATTATTATTTTACTTTTTGTAATTCATTTCAGTCTGACTTGACCAGCCTTCTACATCATATCATTTTCTATATGTATCCTTTGTGTGATGATGATGACAACATACATATACCCCTTTCTTTGCCGGCTTACCCCCCTGGCTGAAGGCAAACCCTGTGCCTGAAAGTCATCCGCCTGGTCTACGCGTCAACTACTTACTGTTCCTGACAGACTCACCGATAAAAGTGACTTGTTTGTGCTGTTGGTGGCAACAATTTCTCAGCAATAAGACCCGACCGACCACAAAAAAAGAAAGAACCGAATCCTGTTCCTCTCGATCCGACAACCATTGACTCGCTTGGACCATCATAACTACATCGGTACAACACAAGAGTATACATTCCACAGTCAGGACACATCCACAAACTCACTCCTCGCATTCACCTTCCTCCCATCATGCTGTCGCTGATCAGAGCGGCATCCTCAAGGACAGCACTCAAAGACAAGAGATCAGCTCAACGGTTACTGCGGACACTGCATTCAGTACCTCTCGACCACTGGCCGCTCCGTGCTACTGTGTCTCTCAATGCCGCTCGGTCCGTTCGCTCAAGGCATATCCATCAGTCAACACGACTCTTCACGGCTGCAGCTGTGCCCGAACCCTCTAGCGACGCTACACCAAAAATGACACCCGACTCTAACAGCAACAAAGAGACGGCAGGAAGTACAGTAGACTCCCCTTCCTCAACCCGGCAGCCAGCAACAGGAGCAGGATCAGCAGCGTCGGCCTTGGCGAAGCGTCGGGCGAAATTACAGCGTGCGATCGGTCGTGCAACTGGTCGGACGTCTCTCGCAACAGATCCAACGACCAAGGTCTACGTCCCCTCAATCCCAGAGTCGTTCTTAACCACCCATTATCACCCAGCTTTGTCACTATCAATCGACAACAAGAATACCTTCGCCAGCCTCCCTTATCATATCCACCAGAGCGTTCAGGATGAGGTTCTGAATACGATTGCATCATGTCTATTGTCCCCCGCAGGACCTCAGGCACATATCCATAGGATGCCAGCCAGACACAACAATGTCTTGCTCAGCTCACCCTCGGAGGGGTCGTCACAGATGCTGGAGGCGATCACTCTGGTCGCAGCAAGGAAGGTCGGCGCCAGTGTGATCACCATCGACATCCAGGACCTCATGGAGCTCACCTCTGATATGTTCAACAGCAAGGGCACAGGTACTTTTTGCTTTTGTTTATCCGCATTAGAAATGACGCGTTGGCATCTAATTAAAAGCTGTGGCTGACCCGTCTGTCGTTGTGTGTGGAAATTAATTAGGCATCCCTTGGCCGGTGGATTTCTTCGCCCGTGGATTCAATCCTTTCGTGTCATCGCCCATCCCAATCGAGTTTCTAGAGGACCAGGATAGCAGCTCTGACGATGACTTTCAGGACAATATGGACGATGATGATGACCAGGACGACAACGAGCGTGACAGTACCCCAACCGCCGTATTTGTAGACTCCAGGATATTTTCCAAGGGGCGCCATGGAAGCAGTAGCGGTCGTCATGGACATTCATCTTCTGTTTTCTCCCTCAAGGAGAAGTTTGAAAAGTTCTGGACGGCCCTCCTACTTGCCGAACCCAAGACATCGTCAGCATCGTTGAAACCAACAGCAGCAGCGGCGACAAGGACGACGACTGGATTCGGAAATACCCCAGCGAAAACATCAGCACCCAAGATCTTGTTCCTGAGGGATATTGCCGATATTATTCATACCTCCCTCGGCTCTACTTTGATACCCTCCCTGACCAGCGCAGTACTCACTCTCCGCAAGGCTGGTCATAATATCATGGTCGTTGCAGGACATTCTCCCTCACTCTTGACAGCCATACAGGACGACCAAAGCAGCGGCGATGGAGGATTCTTGGACGGCCGGAATCACGGAGACGCCTATTCGGATGATACAGAAGGGACTAAGGAGATGTCCCTGGTTACCATCCTCCAGAAACTGAGATCGCCGACGTCGGCGGGTTCTGGTCGCTCTGCTATGGGACTTAATACCTCTTCCATGTCGCTTTCATTACTTCCATACGATAACTTCCCAGGACCGACGCAGACCTTTCACCATATCTCTATCCCCCCCTTTGTCGCTCCACACCCTGCTTCGACCACGACAGCAAGGATGGAAACAGGAAGCCTTACTCACCCAGTCGACAGAGAAACTCAGCAGCGGTACGCACTTGAGAATGCGCAGCAGCTGAAGCAGGACAAAGCAGAGAGAATCAAGCAGGTCAACAGTCGTAACCTGCTTGCGGTCCTTCAGTTCCGAGGAGGCATCCTGTCAGAGTCAGAGTCACCTTTGCAGGCGTTTGGATCGCTTCGTGGAATCGACAAGGAGGTCTGGGGCTTTGGTGAGGTGTACAGGGTCATCTCGAACGCTCTTGGAGCCCTGTACTTGAGCGATTTGGAGGCACGAGGAGGAGAGGGTGCCGGTACTATGAAGGCCGCGGTGCTGTCGGAGAGCCATTTTAGAGGAGCGTTGGAGACGTCGAACGAGAATGCTAGGCTTCGGAAGGCGATTGCGACGTCGGATTGGACCGGTAACAAGAAGGCGCCTGTGGTCAAACCCTTGGTCCGAGCTGAGGACTGTAACCGATACGAGCGCAAGCTGCTCGGCAGCATTGTCGACCCAGGTAATTTATTTGGCCAGAGTGTTTCTGTTTGATCGTGGTCTCTACAATGGGAGATCTAGTTAAATTAACAGTCTTAATTATGTTGTCGCTGAGTAGAAAAGATCAAAACGACGTTCAAGAACACGATTACGCCTGCAGAGACGGTTAACGCCCTTCAGACCATGATCACCCTGCCCCTCATCCGCCCTCAGCTCTTCTCACAAGGACTCCTCCAGAATGAATTCCTCTCAGGATTACTCCTCTTTGGCCCTCCAGGAACGGGGAAGACCTTGCTAGCCAAAGCTGTTGCCAAGGAATCTGGCGCCAGGATGCTCGAGATCAAGGCGTCTGATATCTTTGACATGTATGTTGGCGAGGGCGAGAAGAACGTCTCGGCGGTGTTCAGTCTGGCCCGTAAACTCTCTCCCTGTGTTATTTTCCTGGATGAGGTCGATTCTATTTTCAGGGCTCGCAGTCTTGGAGGCGCTGGTGGTGGAGGTAGCGGCGGACATTCAAGTCAACGCGAGATTTTGAACCAGTTTATGGTTGAGTGGGATGGTCTTCGGTCGAGTGGTCAGAACAACGGGATTGTGGTCATGGCGTCGACTAACCGACCCTTTGAGTTGGACGATGCCGTTTTGAGAAGATTGCCACGGAGGATCCTGGTGGATTTGCCGTCAGAACAGGCGAGAGAGAAGATCTTGAATGTGTATTTGGGTCAGGAGACACTGGATGCGGGTATTGATGTCAAGGAGCTTGCCAAGAAGACGGCTTTGTTCTCGGGAAGCGATCTTAAGAACTTGTGTGTCTCGGCTGCTTTGGCATCTGTTCGTGAGGTTGTTGAAGGAGAAGTCAAGGCGCTTCAGGGCGGTGATGCTGGTTCTGAGGACGAATTTGTGCCTGATGCATCGGTGGTAGTCGCGAGTGACAAGGACAAGGATGCCAAGGAGAATGATAAGCTTCTGGATCTTTCGCCCCTTCTGAACCAGTACAAGCAGGAGGCCATCGCCAAGATCACCGCACCAGCACCACCATCCCTTTTAACCTCGGCTGCAGAGACGACAGCGGCAACGCGTGTGATCCATAAGAGGCATTTCGACAAGGCCCTGGCACAAATCACACCTTCATGCTCTGAGAACATGGAGAGTCTGACTGAATTGAGAAAATGGGATGGGTTGTATGGTGATGGTGGAAAGGGACGGCGTAAGGCCATCAAGAGCCTAGGATTTGATGTAGACCCTGGTACCGCCAACAAAAGCAAGCAGCTATAGAATTTGAGTTGGCGCGAAGGGTTTTAGATATTGTAGTTTTATTTTTGTACAGCCAGAAAAAAAAAAGATATAGATTCACTGTAATTTGCTATTCTCCACCCTTGCATGATGGCAAAACGCCACTCATGCCCAGAAACCATGATAAAATGCCGAGAGAATTGCCAATGAGAGTGATACTGTAGATGAAAAACTGAAAAAAGGCGTGAAATGCACCAGCATTCATCATGAGCACAAGACTCTCCAGCCTTTCGCCTTTTATTTCAGACGCGCAAGCTTGTTTTTTTTGGGCCTTTTCACTACCGTGCCATCCTAACAATAAACAGTTTTTTTTAGCAACTCTGGATAACCTTATACGTTTGACGGATCGTTACCCGCAATGTCAAAAGCAAGGTTCGATTACGATGTCAACTCCTCTAATCCCCTACCTGGCAACCAAAAACAAAACGCCAACTGCCTGCGTGTTAAGAGTACGAAAGGGTTCTGTTCAACAAATCCGGTCCAAACAAGAGACGAAAGAAAGTAGTGCACCAGCAGTACTGAAAAGAAAAAAAAAAAGAAAAAGGCAGAGCGTTCGGTATCGCCTGAATCACGGATCGCATGCCGCCAATGTTAAAAAAAAGCGCAGATCAATAAAAAATGAAAGACCGTTAACAACTGGGGGTTAGATAAAATCATGGCTCAAAAATGTGAAAAGTTACATATTTGGTGGCGTCGTTGATGTAATATGTAAATCATCTTGAAGTGCTACTTTATTGCTTGCCATGCTTTTGTGGTCAAACCTCAGACCGCGTTGTGCTCCTTTTGATTACCTTGGAGAACAATCGTTGGAATGGACATTCCAATTGATAGATGCATGCCTTTCAAACCCCTGGAGCAACACCCAGGTCCTTAATCCACACGCACCCTCCCTCTACTAATTAACCCCCAACGGATCGATGATGGGTATTGTGGAGAATGACCTGACCCTGAGACTTGTTGTTGTTGTGGACAAGGATGTGTCTCTCCTCTTCTGCTTCTGGCCCCCTTTATTTCTTTTGTCCTTTGTATTTTGTACGTCATCTGCGTGCCTTTACACATAAGTGAGGTGACACCTTATGCGCAATGAGACAAAGGCAAGGGCTGGTTGCTCAAATCCAGGGGTCAATTGTTGTGTCCACTTGATCAAAAAGTCGCACTTTAACCATCGACTGCATACAAAGACAGCAGAGAGACGACACTCCTTCCCTGCCCTCCTTCCTTTCGCCTTTTGTTTGTCTTCTCTTCTCTATTCTTTGTTTCCTCATTCCCATCTCCACCTTCTTCGCTGCTCCTTTTCTCTTCTTTCGATTCCTCATTCCCATTCCTTCCTTCTTGAAATAAAACAAAGTACTCAGCCAGAGAGCAAAGCAGTTGGTGTCTCCTTACACGCCTTACAGCAACAACTACAATCACAGTTACACGTCGATAGTTATTCCGGGATGCTATCAGGAAGGTCAGCCGCAGAGAAGGCAGAACGAAGGGCAGCCAAGACTCAATCGCTCTACGTCGCCACGCCTTCGTCAACGACCACCAGCTCCTCCCTCCCTGCAACCCGTTCTTCCTTTCTTCAACACACTAACAACAACTCTCAATTACACGCAGGAGGCGGACATCCACCATCCTCACAACAACAGCCACTATCTCCTTCCAACACAGCAACGGGCTCACCCTTCCCCTCGAACCACCACCACTCCGGCAACGCACCGCTAAAGTCCCCCAAGAAGACAAGGCCATTCTCGATGATGTTTTTGCAACAGCAAGACGAGACCCACAGGCAACATCAAGACGGGCATGATCAACAGTATCAACCGCATCAACAGTCGTTTCTTCAGAACAATCACCCTCAGCCCCAAGCGCTCAACGAGTCGGACGAGGACGCTGCTCTCGCTGCAGCTGCAGCTGCAGCTGGAGGAGGAGAAGGGGATGGTCAGTCGATGCATTCGACCGTTGTTGACTATGTTGAAGGTGATCTCGGGGATGCGGATGCCGACACCAAGTTGCTCATTGCCCGCTTGACTGATCTTGATGTAAGTGATGCATGCAACAAGAAACGCGTTTTTTTTTTTTTTTTTTTTTTTTTTTTTTTTTTTTTTTTTTTTCCGCTATTGTTGCTGCTCACAATAGTGTGCTGATGTTGTTTTCTTACCCTCTCCGCCCAATCCAATTGGACATTTCTATTGATTCCAACGTAGTCGGGGCTGCCCATCCTGCTGGAACGGATTAAGCAGAACCTACACTCCTGCAAGGTAAGCAAACAGCGATGTACTAGAGCCTTATGGTCAATAACCACAGTAAGCAAAAAAAAAGAGACAGAGGGTTAACAAGGCGCTTTTGGTCGTCTCTATTGATAGGACCTGGTCTCGTTTCTCAAGAAGCGATCGGTCATGGAGGCAGAGTACGGGACCAGTCTGTTAAAGCTTTCCTCCGGCATGCGGGAAACCTATCGTCAACAACAGCCAGAAGGAAGCAGTTTCTACAGCGCCGGCAATGGCAGTGGTGGAGTTAACAGCAGTGGGACGCACATAGGCGCCAGCAATAACAGCAGCAGCGCCCCTGTGGTTGCCCATTACAAGCAAGGATCATACGGTGATAGCTGGAACCACATTCTGGAGATGCATGAGCGGATGGGCAACAACCGACTCGAGCTCTCAAGAGACCTTCAGGTTGTTTCCGAGGAGCTGTCGGCCATCTACAAGGAGACGGATCGTAGTCGTAAGCAGGTAACCAAGATGTTCATTCGTTGTCAGACTGGTGATCTACTCTTGCACGGACAAAAAGGAGGAGGTATCGCAGAAATCCAAGTATCTGACAAAAGGATTCTCAACCATCTCTGTTATGTGTGCATGCATCAAGTTCAAGGAGGCAGGAGCAAAACAAGAGAGAATCGTACAGGAGCATGAACAAAATCTAGACAAGGTAAGCAACAAACGAAGGACTATCTGCATGTAAAAAAAAAAAAAAGAACCAAAAGGGTCCGAGTATCGTAAAAAAGACATCATTAACACCCTCCCCCCTCTCCTTGCCCTCCTCCCTCATCTTACCTTCTCCTTGCCCTCCTATTCATTTCTTTACTCCTTTCCGCGCTGTCATAGGCAAAGCAAAAGTATGATACGCTGACGGAAGAGTGGGAGCGGGCTATTCTGCAAAAGTCGGCTGACCCCACTGCACCCAAGAAGACTGCGACCAAGGGAATGACCATGAGTATTTTCAGACAGCCCAAGTCTGTCAATCAGGTATTAATGCGTCACTACTCTTTTCTTGTCTTCCAATGACGAGTTGATGGGTTGATAGGTGGGTGCAGTTTGTTAACGAACGTTTGTTTTCTTTGTTTTGCTTCGATAGCTCCATAAGCAAGAGGAAGAGGCGAGGGCCAAGGCGACAGCGGCACATGAGCAGTACAAGGCTCAGTTGGCCAAGACAAACGATATGCGGCAATACTACTTTTCCAGCATCCTGCCAAGTATCTTGAAGGTAACATGTTAACACAAATCTCATATTCCAAGACAGTTATGCAATTGACCCGACTTCATGTTGCTCACTAATCTTTTTTGTCCATGTAAACTACTATTAGAACTTGAAAGATACGATTGACGAGTCGGACCTGTCGCTTCAGTACTACTTGATGCGCTATGGATACATGTCAGAAGACTACATGATGAGGGACGCCGTTATCCTCAACCCTATCAACGGATCAGGTACGGCTTCAGGGATAACAAGCGCAGACGCAACAACTCGGAGGTGACTCTTCATATGTCACCAAACTAATATGCTTGGACAACTCGCTATAACCATCTAGATCTGGGCTTGCGCGACAGAGTTGAATTGATCAACAAGGATACAGACCTTCAAACATTCATTCAGGCTTACTCGGTCAAGGCCAATCCTGTGACAAAGTCCGCTGCCCCATACCAGGAGTACCTCATGGTTAGTGTGGCGTCTTTTCTTTTTCATTTGCAATTGAGCTTCTGCTGGTCAAGAACATAGGTTCTTACGCTACACTATTGCCTCCTTGTTCATAGTCAACGCAAGCACAGTCGATTATCAACCCGAAGCCGATCTTTGGATGCGATCTAGCAGAACAGCTCATCCGTGATGAAACTGACCTGCCCGAGATCGTAGTCAAGTGTACAGAGGCAATAGAGCGCTTTGGTAAGGACTGGATTATATCGCTTAGCACAATTGGTTTTCGTGTGTGTGTGTAACATGCAGATCCCTGAGTTAACATATCCTTTTGGGCGAATTCGACCTTTTGATAGGCATGGATGTTAAAGGAATCTACCGTGTTTCTGGAATTACATCTGCAACAAACCGTCTCCGTTCCGCCTTTGACCGAGGTAAAACTAATAGCATTCACATAGCACCATCCATGATCTTTACTATGCGGGTCTAACCAGCAGTCATTTTCTCAACCTATAACTTCATCTAGACTGTTCGGCGGTGGATCTGAGCTGTGAGGAGAACTGCGGAGATATCAATAGTGTTGCCAGTGTGCTAAAGACATGGTTCCGAGAACTTCCCGATCCACTTCTGACACGACAGCTGTACCCAGAGTTCATTCGGGCTGCAAACATTGAAGACCCATCGCTGCAGTTGATGAACTTGCATCAGGTCACGAACCAGCTCCCGGATCCTAATTACGCGACACTTAAGTTTTTGATGTGTCATTTGAACAAGTACGTACTTGAGGAGAAAGAGCCGATCGCTATTTTTTTTTTTTTTTTTTTTGGAAGTTTCTATGGCCAAGGAGGAACCATGCTGACTAGCGTCGCGTTTTTTCTGTTGTCCTTTTTTACTTTTGCTTAGGGTGCAGGCGAATCAGGAGGTTAACAAGATGGGGGCCTCGAATCTGGGCCTCATCTTTGGACCGACGTTGACGAGCACGAGTGGAGGTGGGGATGCGGTGACGGAACTGGCAGATATGGGGCTTCAATGCCGGATTATCGAGTCCTTACTCAACAACTATAGTGCCATCTTTGATATTGACGACGATGAGGAGGAGGAGGAAGGAGATGGAGGGGATTATCATGAGCATGGAGAGGATGGGGAGTTGGAGGGAGAAGAATATCAGGAAGAGGAGCATGGGCATCACCAGCACCAGCAACAGCACCGTCATCAGGCGTATCAGCGTGGAGGTATGATGGTTCAGCCTATTGACGAGGACGATGAGGAAACAGACTTCCAACAGGAGATTGCAGAGGCGTTAGCGGGGGTGGGTCTTCGTGATGATGGTGTTCAGCCGAATGGGGAGTATGAGCATGAAGGGCAGCGCCAACAGAATGGGTATGATCGGGCCCGGAAAAGTCCTTTTGAAGAAGACTTTGGACCACGTGGTGAGGATGTTGGTGAAGGAGGAGGGGAGCAGTCTGAGCATGGGTCGGCTGAGTCTTCTCCTGCCACTCAACGCGCCTAAAACCGCACGAAGGGTTTACGTTACGCGTTACCGACGATATTTGTTATTTCAAACGTAGAAACAATGCCTCCAAATTGAACATAATTAAAAAAAAAAAACCACAAGCGTTCAAAACAGACCGATGGTACTTATTTATTTGAGTATGATAATGGCGTCTAACCTCGTTTCCGCTTGACGCCTTGCGGTCCATCCCCAATGCCACGGCTACCATTGCTACCACCGGCAGTCGAAAGTACGGGGCCGCTCAAGGGCTTTTTCACCTTAAGGGAATGCACCATCTCCTCCACCTTATCGTTACAAGCCGCAAACTCACTGTTATCCCATTCGTCCCGGTACCTCTTCAACGCACTCAACGGACCACTACCGCCGCCACGTACCAACGACGACGATTCTAAATCTATTGTCGTCCTTAGTTCTTGCTCTTGCTCTTGCTGTTGTCGCCGTTTCTGCTCCCTTGTTTCCACTGACCCTGTTTCGTACGCCTTATAAGCGGGTAGAGGGAACGGGCAAATGGAGATATCGTCCAATGTGAAATAGCACTCCTCATCGTCGTCTTCGGCTTCCTGCTCCGCTTCCTGACATATGTTCTCTATCACATCCTGTTGCTGCTCCTCCCCAGTTCTCACTCCAACCTCGACGTCTTTAACACCACCAGAGCCACCACCACCACTGTTAATCAACCGCTTCAAAATCTCAGAGAGATCTCCTCTCGTAAAATAGTCCTCCCTCCCAAAAGTTTCTCCCACTTCCCGTCCTTGCTGTTCTCCCTGCTGTACCAGCTTCTGCTGCTGCTGCTGCCACTGACCACTCAACCTTCGAAGCTGTTTTATATAGCCCGACTCCCTCCGCCACCGGACAAACCCACCAAAGAGCAATATGGTATCTAGGAGTGTGTTACCCCGTAGGAGGAGGGTTTTTATCTGTTCTGCCCATCTGTCCATGCGTCCTTGTCGATAGGCTTCTTCCGAGTTGTTGATGGACTGACAATAGGAGGAGGAGGAGGAAGATGAAGGGAAGGGGCGAGATCGAAGGTTGTTGTGGGCTTGAAGTGAGTGGTTGTGCTCATAGTGGTAGACGACTAAGGCGACGTCGACCATCCTACCATTGCCGCCACCCAGGCTCCTCGCCAGGGGTTTGGAGATCCCGACGTAGACCGTGATCTGGGCCTTGCACCCACCGCCACCGCCGAAAAAGTCCTGTGATTCCCCAGCGGTTCCAACTCCTCCTGCAGAACCTGTTTCATGACGAGAACAAACAAAGTACAAGCATCTCCTAGCTGCCATCTCCGAAGCCTGACCATTCTCACTGCTCCCGGAAGAAGGATACGCCGCAGCAGCAACAGTAGGAGCAGCAGCCCATCTGACCAACGAAAACTCACAACCAACTGCAACCTGATGATCCTCCAACCACGCCCGGAACATATCATTCGGCACATGAAAACTAAGGATCCCCGGTCTTGATGACGGAGAAGGAGTTGTCCCGTCGTATATAGATCGTGTCCCTTGTGTGATTGGGGTGATCTGCGGTGGTGGTGAGTGTAGGTGCGAGGTAGAGGTTGGGTCACGGGTGGAGGATGGAAGGTTGAAGCCGAGGAGGATCCATGCGCCGTATATGAAGTAGTTTGTGGTGAGGGAGTCCATGATGAGGTTGTAGTTGTGTTGTGCCCGTTGCTTTGACCGGATATCCCTGAATATCTATATAAAAAAACATGAGAATGAGATGGTAATAAAGGTCAGGCACAACTCGTAAGAAGGATGCAGGGCATAGACGAGTAGCGGTGGATATAATTAAAAATCTTACCTCAAGATGCGGGTGGGTATATATGTGAGAGCCCCGCTGCTGACCATTGGTATCGGTAGAGGAGCCAAGTCCATGCAGACGGGGATCATCCTCATCCAGTTCAGGGTCTAGTCCAGAAGTTTCTTTCAAACAATAGAGGTCTTTTAGAGCCTTTCGAAGGATATCCATCTGCCACTGCTCTTTACTGACCTCCTCCACCTTGTCATCATCAACATCCACCTCCAACGCCTTCTCCACCTCCCTTTCGCTCTCTTTTTTCTTCACCGCAGGCTCCCCTTCCTCTATTTCTGCTTCCTCCTTAGATTCCTCTTCAGCGTCTCCAACCTGCGACTCCTTGTCCAGACTCCTCTGAGTCCCCCAAGCCTCGATGCTTTGCAACAACTCAAGTGCCTTAACAACATCATTCCTCGTCAAATAGTCCTTCCACCCAAACCTCCTCCCCTTACTCCCATTCCCACCTCTCATATGCAACTCCCGACATCGCTTCGCATTAGCACCAAGCATTTGTGCCACTTCGCGAATCTCAAAACCTCGTGCCAGTAGAACCTTGATATGTCGAGCCAACTCCTCCCTCTTCTCTCGACTCAATCGCAAGTCCCGACTCCTGTCAGTCTCCTTGTTGGTTGCCACTAAGTGGCGTATATCGTGGTTGTGCTCATACTCGTAGACAATCAGCGTCACTCCCACCTTCTTCATAGTCTTCGTCCCTGCCCCATCGGTCCCATCCGCTCCATCAACACCATTGGCAAGAGGCCGAGAAATCCCCGAGAAGGCGGTAAACTTTGCCCGGCACCCAAGTCGCCTAGCAGGCTTCATCACCCCATCCTTCGCCTGCTGCCTCTCACCACCCCGGCCATTCTTCGTCGTCGTCGCCTTCTTACAACACCGACACAAATACGTCCACGATGTTCGTGCAGCCATCTCTCTACTCGCCTTGATTTTCAACGGCTTGGGCGATCTCCTCGTGTATAAACAATTAGTTGAGACTTGGTGGTCTATCAACCAGGTCTGGAACATGTCCTCGAAAATAAAGAATGATACGGTGGCCGGTTGGGGTATTGGGGTTATTCCATCATTTGCACGGGTTCCTGGGGAGATTTGAGGGATGGCATGGGAGTGTTGTTGTTGTTCTTGTTGTTGTGTGGCGGATAAGGATAAGGAAGAGCTGATGGAGCTGGAGAGGTTGGAGAGGTTGGAGAGGTCGAAGGCTTTCCAGGCTTCATACGTGCAATAGCTTGTTGTGAGGGCGTCCATGATAGTGTTGTAGTTTGATTGTGCTATCGCCTTTTTCTCAGCGTCGGGGAATATCTAAGTTGACGTACCAATGAATAAGGTCTTGTTTCAGTATACGAAAACGTGGTTGTATACGCGTATTTGCTCAATGTAGTTAGTATAGTTTTTTTTACCTCAAGGTTCGGATGCATGTAGTAATCAGGCGTGGTGGTGAACAAAAGTCGACTGGCATGTTCAGGCTCTCGTAGACGAACATCGTCCTCCACAAGTTCAGCGTCCAATCCAAGCGCGTCGCCGTCCTTCAATTGTTCCAGGTCCCAGAGAGCTCCGCCTATCAAGTCTGACGGTCGTCTCTGCGTACCAGTAGTTTCCTTCGCAGTAATAGTCGTCATCTTGGCGGTTGTAGCTTTGGGCGCCGTGACTGATAAGAGGTTGACGTCGGGGTTGGGTATGCGGGTAGATGGCATGGTGAGTGATGTTGGCGTTGCGAATGCCTGATCCTTGACTCCAACGCGCGTCTTGAATGAGGAAGGTGAAGACGAGGAGTTGTGTATGGAAGCCGTTGTCGTTGTTGTTGTTGTTCTCGCTGGCGTTGTTGTCGTTGTTGAAGGTGATCGGTGTTCGTCCACGGCCATGGTGCATGTCTTTGGGGGGAGTTGTTGGTTGTGAGATTGATGTATTCGACGGATGCGATGTTGAAGACTGGACTTTAAGTACAAAAAAAAGGGGGGGCACAGGGGCATGAAACTATCAGAGTCTGTTATCGGCACGAGCTCTGGCATTTTTTTTTTTTTATTTCGTGTCTCGCAGATAAAAAGTATTCAAAGAAAAAAAGGAAAAAAAAAAGACCGCTGATCACGACAAAGTACGCCTTCCTGCGTTTGACACTTTGACGTCCCCTTGAAGAGGGGCGAGTCCGGTAGTCGCTTGATCGCGACAAGACGGTCCACCAGTGATTTCACATGGTCCATACATGGCTATTGTCATATCCATCCACGTACCGTAGTAGTTGATCCATTGAGTCCGTTACGCGTCGTTGCCGCTGTATCATTTTATCTTTCACCATGCGTTGCGGAGCAGACACCTCCAAGTCCTCAACCAGTTGCTCTGTCGACCAACTCCCTCCAGCATCCTGTAGCCCCTCTCTAGGGTCAATACCATCCAGTTGTCTAGGTACGTTGATAACATCCTTGCGCGTCAAAAAGTCACTGTGACTGAACATCTGTACGTGTTGCCTAAAACGGACCAGATCCCGATACCGCTTTACATTCAAAAGTCCAACATCCTGAACCGACGTTCTCCCTCACCAAAGAGCCCCACATATCTCCTTACCTACTTCATCCTCAACTTTCTTTCCACCTCCTCCCAATCAACACCCAATCCAGCTACTTGCCCCCTTCCCCTCTCAACATGGTTGCGTGATGTATGCTTGAGTTGAAAATTGTACACAACCAACATCACATCAAAATCGTTCCTGAACCACCACCATAGATCGGTTTCGAGATTTTTGCGTACGCCATAAACCGGACTTTACAATCCACAGTCATGGTCTCCCGCTCCCGCGTCTTTCCTGAAGTACCACCTCGGATATGTTCCTTCTGTCCAGTCCGCCTCATCCCAGAAACAGGAGCAACCATACCTCCAAAGGGTTCTTGCAGACCTCTTGAGGTCGGTCGAGTACGGTAGTGGGGTATGGGATTCCGGAATGAACGTACACCCGATGACGGTTTAATGGTCCTCAAACCAGGCCGAAACATGTCGTTAAGGACGTGGAAGCTGATAGAGCCTGGTTGGGGTTTGAAGGTGATGCCGTCCTTTTGTCGAGGGCCTCTGGGAGATGATGCTGAGAGAAGTGGTGATGACGGCGGGGTTGCAATCGATGTCGAGGATCTTTCAGGCTTCGTAGATGCAGTAGTTTCTTGTGAAGGGAGTCGTATACGATGTCGTAGTTGTTCAGTGCCTTTCTTCGTTCAGGAACGCCTAGTAAACCGAGAAAGTGAAGCCATTGATATTAGGCACGGATAGGTGAATTGCTAAGGGTAATAATGCTGAACATTTGAAGCAGTTTGCTCTACCTCTAGGTCTGGATGGGGCACACGCTTGAGCGAATAACACCCCTACACTCTCACCTACTGGCTCACTCTCAAACTCAGCTTCCATACTCCCGTAGCCTAACATCCTCCTTCTCCAGCTTCGGATCTAATCCAACAATCTCTGTCAATTGCTCAAGGTTCTCCAAGGCTTTTACGGATAACCTTCAATTGTCACTGTTGTTCCTTGGCCTTGCTCTAGAGCACAAACTGCCCTATGCTGCGACGGCGACAGTGTTTGCATCAGTCGGGAAGGGGGGTCATTTTTATGGTGTCTAGAGTTGGCGACAAGGTTGTGTGGTACTGGAGGTGATTGGCAGCCGGTCGTCGTCTCCGCTCATGGTTCCATGTATTCGAAGCTTGGAAAGGGAGGTTAATGAGTAGAACCAAAAGGAGGTCAAACCCCCACTAATGTGACGCAGAGGTACATAGCAGAAACGCTAAAATTACAGCTCAGCACATAGTTTTTTCAATAGGCGGACATCACCTTCATTCAACATCTCTTAACTCATCAACAAGCATTTAAAGGCATACAGGATCACCTTCATTCAAGACTCAAGTAACAACAAAGGACATCAGGAAACACAGTAGCAAAAGTACCTGGACAAGGACAATTCCCGGCGCACAAAACACGCATACAACAGGACCAAATCAATAATGGCAGCATATCGTCCAATGGGGGTAGGAGGCCCTGCAGGGGGCCCAGGAGGGATGCCCGGAGGAGTTGGTGGCGTAGGAGGAGCTCCCGGACAGGTCGCTGGTGCAGGAAATCCCGTCATTGGTGGCGGTGGAGTAGCAGCAGGAGGAGTAGCAGGAGGGGCCGGTGGCAATGCAGCTGGTGGTGCGGCGGGTGCTGGAGGAGCGACGAGGAACACGAATTTGAGCGCGTTACAGGAGATCGAGGAGGCCTACAACAAGCGGTTGGATATGGATGTTGCCCAGTTGATGGAGTCCTTTGGAGATATTATCAAAACCGCGTCCGTAAGTTTTCCTTTTTATCTCCCAATTGCTTGTTTTCGTGAGCTGGTGTGCCATTCACCATGTTTTATTTTGTTTGCGTGTTTATTGTACAGGAAATGTGAGAGGATTGGAAGAAGAGGGGGTAATAAGAGGAGAGAAGAATGACTGGATGTGAGTGAGCGAGAATTCATGAACCATGGGACTGACGACACTCCAAAACACACACTTACTCTCTCTTACACACCATAGATCACCCACAGCGAATCATTGACACAATCAAAGGACAAATACAAGCTCGCCCAAGAATCCTACCAGATCCAAGGTAGGGCTGCCAACATTGTCTCCTCGGCAGAGTCCCTCCTTGCCATGGTGACCGAGCTCAAGCAGACCTTGCTCTTAAACGACACGACAACACTTGCACAATTATCAACACAGAGGCAACAGGAACTTTCGAGTCAGAAGACGGCGGTGAAGCAGAGGGTGATGGGGTTGAAAGAAGAGGTGGATAAGACGATTTGGGAGCTTGAACAAGCTTGTTATGGTTCGTCATCTTCTTCTATTGGTGTTTCTACGACTGAGGAAGCGATGGTGTAGCATGGGCATGGTTGCTATTTTTTTTACTGGAAATAAAGCGCCAGTTGTATCATACACATGGAACAAAACAAAAGACGAAGCAATGCAGCCATGCATTTTTCTTTTTATTTCGGCAAGGACGGGATATGATATGTACAGAAGAAATTGCAAACGAAACGGCGGTAGATTTTTTTTTCATCCCATGGGTCAAGGCGGAGAGAAAGCAGCGGTCTGGCCTCGCTCTCTCCCTTCTTCGCTTTTTCCACCCCCCATTCTCATCCTCTCTCCCCTTTTTGTTTCTTCTTTCCACAACCTTGACGCACTGCTTCTTGTTCTTTAATCGAGCATTTGTCCGTTCAGGATCATGCTCCGCATAGGACTGCTAGACCGTGAGATCTGGTCCTTTTGAGGCGGCGGTTTCAAAGCATCGACAGCTTTGATGTGTGGCATTGAAACCGTTGGACCCTGGTGTGTATTGGGCATATCATGCGAGGAGGCTGGACCGGGTTCGTTTCGATCATGCTGGATGCCAGATCGACCGCTGACCGAGAATTTGCGGAAGAGGCCTCCAATCCCTCCACCTCCGCCGCCGCCGCCACTAGTGTCAGTGAAGTCATGAGGGTGAGTTGTAGTGTTAGTGGTAAAGGTAGGTTCGTGGATGTCGGTGTGGTGGCGGGAGATTGGGGGGGATGAGCCGAAGAGGCTTGGTCTTCTACCACGATCATCCTAGTTTGTTGTTAGTGGTGTACGGTGATTGAAAAAAAAGATATGGAGATATGGTTTTTGTCAGTATGCTTTATCCACGTTTTTGTGTTGGACATGACACAAAAAAACCTTCCAAAGATTTAAATGACGATCTTCTAAGCAAATAGATAAGCATGCAAAAGAGATACATACGATCGAAGTTGGCGAAGTAGCCATATGAGCAGGGGTAGTCAAAGGGTTCGTAAAGTTGGCCGAGAAGCGTCGGTTCAATGAAGAGGGGATGCTTGACGACAGGGAAGCCAGTGTGGAGGAAGGCGTGGCATTCGAGCCAACACTACCTCCGCCTCCAGAAGATTGGGCGGAGGAAGGGGATATGATGGGGTTGAGGAAAGGGTTTGGGTTGATGGATGAGGAGGCAGAGAAGGTTGCGACAGGGGATGTTGGAGCGGCAGAGGAGGAAGACGGTGGGGGGCAGCCAGGGAGGCCGAAGGAGGTTGACATGGACCGTTGGCGAGGAAGTGAGATTGAGAGTGGAGCTGTCTTTGTGGTATTGTTGTTGGTATAAGAGGAGGGGGAGAAGGCGTTGTTGCTGTGTTCATTGAGGATGCTTGAGGTAGACTGAGAGCGTTGGTGTGACATGGCTGTTTGATGGTCTGGTATGAAGAATAGAGACAGATATTGCTTTTTGTTTGAGTATTGAGTATTGATTATGTGTGTGTGAGAAAAACAAGTGTTAGAAAAAAGAAGCGAGGAAGGAAGGAAGAAGAAGAGAAGAAGAAGAGAGAAGAGAGAAGAGAGAGGTAGAAGGAGAAGAAAGAAGAAAAAAGACTGAAGAGACGGAGGATAATCGAACGCCAAATGGAATTGGGCCTTGGTCACCAGCAACTTTTTTCTTTTGCATTGATTCAAGAACGAAGGATATGGTCATGTGACTGATTGAAAGGGAAGAAAAAAAATGTGAAACGGACAGTGCTGTTGTGCTAACGTACCCTGTCGTCATAGGCACGACTTTTAGCAGGGCCCCATAGAAAAAGGGCAATGGGTGCCATGATGACGATTGCTATGATGATGACGAATGGAGAAGAGGGATATAAAACGCGCTCAGACCAAGTTCAGGATATCCAACGCTTTTGAAATAGGAGAGCATGAGCAAATAAAAAATAATACGGTCAGTGTCTTTCGGGTTTTGAGGCGCTTGTGGTTGTGGAGATTATTAAGGTGAAGCTGTGGGTGCGTAGGTGGCATCTTCGACGGTTAGAAACAACGCGTTGGAGCAAAGCATTGATTTACTTAGCACGAAGAAGGCGATTGGGCGCTGGTGCGGATACCAAGTGTGTTCAGAGGAGAGGGCATGTGGACTTGCACTGAGATAGCCGAGATTGTCCAAAATGAAATGGAAGTGACCCCGTGGGAAGAAATGTTTATTCGTATCGTGTGTGTGTGGCAATGAGATAAGAGACATCCGACTTGGAAACTCGAACAGCACAACGAACTGATTTGGTATGAGGAGGAGGAGAGAGGAGGGCACCGAGGATGATATGATCTAAGCGCATTTGTTTGGGTGCACAGGGCGTCTCTTGTTTGTTTGTTGATTGTTGTCCAATGCAAGAGAGGTGTACATGTGTGTGTGTGTGTGTAGAGGACATGTACACAAACAAACAAATGAGCAAAGGGAAGAAGGGAAGAATAAGAGAGGTGGGCACCTGCTTCATGTTGCTAGTGAATAATAATGCTGCTAGACTTGCTTGCATGAACGGTTTTTCTCATTCTACCTCAATTGAGTGCACACGCATCTGGTACACCAGATTTTTTTTTTTTTTTTTTTTTTTTTTTTTTTTTTTTTTTTTTTCATTTCCCCTCTTTGTTCAAACACACACACGCCACACCGATGTCAGACCAACAGCCTCACACATAAAAAAAAAAAAAATCAAGTGCTCACGTTTCCTTTCTGTTCTGTTCTTTTTTTTTTTTTTTTTTTTTTTTTTTTTTTACTTTGCCTACTTTCCTTCCTCACTTCCCTCCCCCCTCATTCTTTTTTCCCCTTTGGTCGCGTCTGATTAGACTCTCTTTCTTTTTCTTTTGTTCATCCATTCCCTTTCTTACTGCTCACACACACACACACCAACACTCGTAATCACTCACATCATCAACACCTCATCCTTCCTTCACCTGTTCCTTCGCTGTTCTCTTGGCTCTTCTGTGCCTTTCACTCTTTTCTTTTTTCTTCTCTTCTACTTTTTCCCTTCTTTTTTCTCCTTTTATTTTTACATTTCATTCAAACCTCCTCACTCGACAGTTCCACTTCGCTTCGACCCGACCACCTCCTTCCTCCCTTGATCTCAACACACAACGAAAACACAACTCCCCACTCTCCCTTTTTTTTCATTCTCCACAACACAACGACTAGGACCGTTAGACGCATTCTTTTCCAAGAACTCTTTAGTCCTCAAACACCTCCACAGGCCACCCTAAACAACCCTT
Organism: Linnemannia elongata; assembly: GCA_036320915.1. Classification (NCBI taxonomy): domain Eukaryota; kingdom Fungi; phylum Mortierellomycota; class Mortierellomycetes; order Mortierellales; family Mortierellaceae; genus Linnemannia; species Linnemannia elongata. The sequence goes on along the minus strand of JAXBDG010000011.1, from coordinate 318,786 downwards.
CACTCACCCCTTTCTTTCATTTCCTCTTTTCTCACAATAACACACTCAAACCCCAAACTTGCCAGCAAGAGAATGGCCGCCCGTGAATGGTGGGCGATCAAGCTCAGGTAGGCACTCATACTCTTCTCTTTTTTCCGCAGTTGTAACAGATCAGCGCGTTAAAACACGTACAAGTGACCAACGCAAGACATACGGGACAAACCAGGAAAGTCAAAGTACAAGGAGCAGGAAGTCACTGCAAGCGAGGAACAATGGAAGCAAGACAAGGAAACAAAGGAGTCGACGGCGCTCCAGTTTTTTTTGGGCGGGAAGATGCAACAGCTCGCTCTCTCTCTCACTTTTTTTTTTTTTTTTTTTTTTTGCTGTTTTCCTTACCTCTTAATGGCGTGTGAATTCTATGGGGAGAAGAGGGTGACAGGTGTACTGGGGGAAGTGAGGGGTTGATAGCAGAGTGAGTCGGATCATGAAAGAAAGTTGCGTAACCGATATAAAAACATAACAAAACACCCACACGCCAAAAAAAAGTCCGGACACAGGGAAAAACCATAAGTTCCAGGAAGGTACCACGGCGATGACACGGCGTAACTTAACAACATGAGCAAGTTTAACACAAGCGAACAAAAAGGGTTGAATGGCTCATGGGTTCACCTGCTCTTTTAAGATGACTGAAGTAGGCGCGTTGCTGAAGACAAAAAAGAGCGATGGAGTGATGACCTTTGAGGTTTGAGATTGCTTTCCTTTCACAAGAATGAGCGTTGATTGAAAAGTAGCGAAGAAACTTTGAGGCCGAGGGGTTTTTATCCTGCTGCAGTAGAGTATGACTGATGGAAAAAAATGAAGCGTGGATAAGGAGCAACGCTGGGTTGGACAGTTTGATTATATGATAGAGCAACATGCCCCGAACCCTCCTCTGTCATTGTTGCGGCGAGATGGTTCTTTGTTGCATATGAGAATCGAACTCGAGTTGGAGGCACGGGCTGAGACCGGCAGGGATGTGGGGTGGTGTCTTGCCCTTGCTTCAAGCCAATCCCGGCGCGCTCTTTTGTTTCTTGCCTGGCTGGCTGGCTGGCGGGGGCACATGTCATATGGATGTTATGGGCCAACCAGAAGACAATCAAATCGGACACTGCAGGGAAAGCGTCAATGAAGATAACAGCGATCATTCTTTATCATGAGAGTCAAAAACGGGCTAGTTGACTTGGTCGGAAAGTCAAGGAGAAGAAAAAAAAACGAGAGCTTCGAAAGGATTTGGTGTTCACATTCTGACGGATGGCCCTCCGTCCTCTTCCGGTGCTATTCGATCATCCTGACTCTCTCTTTCTTTAGCTTCACTCGTGCGGGCCATGGTCTCTTCTTTTCCTTGTGAAAAATATTATCGTTATCTCGGCTGCTTCCAGATGGATAACAATTAACACATCTAGCATCTCTTTTCTCTTTTGTTTTTTTTCTTTACTCTTCACTTTCACATTCATTTTCACTCTCACAGGGAATCAGACCAATTGAAGCACACGATCGCAGGAGCAGGCGCTGGACTCGTCACCTCCGTTGTCACTTGTCCGCTGGATGTTGTCAAAACAAGGCTGCAGAACCAAGGCGTCATCACTGCCGCACGAAAGTCCTACAAGGGCACAGCAGGTAATTTCAATCGCACAACAGGACTCTTGCAATCATTTTTGTCGGAAAGATCCACGCGTGCCCTTTATTCATCTGCGGGAATTGTCTCTCATCACTGTATGTTTTGTTTCTGATCCTTATCAAATCTGGTTTCTAGGCACACTCACCAGGATCTGGTCAGAGGAAGGTGTCCGAGGATTATACAGAGGACTAGGACCAACGATATTTGGATACTTGCCGACATGGGCGATTTACTTTACAGCATACGACTACTTTAAAGACCTGGTGGCAAGACAAACTGGTACGAAGACAGTATCGACTTTTAATGCTTCTTGTTACTGTTACTATTCGTTTGCTTGTCATGTATTGATCCTATTTCGATACTTTATTCGCACTCCATTCAAAGCGTTTTAACGGAACCTGAAGTAACCAAAGATATTGTCTTTTTAAACGTTGTATAGGTCACCACGAGTCGAACTTGTTTGTATATATTGTAGCAGCCATGTCAGCAGGAGCAACTAGTACTACCATTACGAACCCACTCTGGGTCATCAAGACACGCTTCATGGTACGCTTTCTTGTTTCCTCAAATTATCTCGACAGGAAGCAAAGATCATATTCATGCAGAATGTTTTCTAATCATGATTCTTTTGACTGTGTGCTATTAGACCCAGAGTGAACATACCCCATACCGATATAAAAACACACTTGACGCATTTGCAACGATTTACAGAGTCGAGGGACTTCGCGGATTCTACAAAGGTCTTGGATCATCCCTCATGGGTATTAGCCATGTCGCACTTCAATTCCCACTCTACGAGAAGCTCAGGCAGTGGCTCAGTAAGTTCTCATTCAGGATGTTGCAATGGCAGGACACGTTGACATTATCGTTGAGGAGCTTGTAAACTACCGCGCCTGTACTCACATGGAGCCGTTTCGCTTTCTTTACCACGATTGTAGAGGCAGCGGATTCGGATCAAGTGAGCAGCACGAATATTCTGATTGCATCGTCGACATCCAAGATGGCTGCCAGTATTGCGACGTACCCTCATGAAGTGATCAGGACACGACTTCAGAACCAGTCGACCCATCCACCAAAGTACCAGGGAATCATTCATGCAGTCAAGGTGATCTACCAGGAGGAGGGCATTCGTGCCTTTTACAAGGGCATGCCGACTAATCTTCTCAGGACTGTTCCAGCTAGTGCCCTGACTATCCTGACCTACGAGTTGCTCGTTGGCCGGTTGAACGAGATTGCCAAGCCTGTATAGATCGCTCTTGTTCCTATTTGCTTCCTGCAAGCAACAACATCGTTGTAGCGAGCGAGCAGATTGTAAAAAAAATAAAATAAAAAATACAAAATAACGTGCGTGTTTGATGTTTGCCACCAATTTTGCAGTGTGAAAGCAGTCTCCCTTCACACGTTTGACATAAACATAAAAGAGCGCGGCGCGCGCCTTCATCAAAAAGAAACATTCCTTTTTCTCTTCAACCCTTCTCAGGAACCCCCAACGGCCACCATCACTTTCAACCATCGACTCAACCACTTAATCTCAGGACACCACAAAACATCACCTGACACATCCACCACCACCTAAAAAAAATAAGCACATCACACAACCAACCAGGACAAAGGAATGTATGGAGAAGAGGCATCCAAGCTTGCGAGGGAGACCAAACGCACCATTGACCATTTCCCGCCATACAATGATTCCCTCGTCCGGTCGATCACACGCGAGATTCGCCATCTCCACGAGACCTGTCAAGCGCTGATTCGGGAATTCGATATCCAGAAGCAGCATGAGGAGCGGGAGGCTGAGGCGACATGGAGGTTGCTTTATGGCCAGCCTGAGGACGGTGCTGCTACTGCTGCAGGAGAGGTTGCAGGGAGGGGAGGAGAGGTGGATCCGAATTTTACGACGTTGGAGATGCTGGATGGTCCTATTGGTGGTGCACCATCAGCGTCCTATTCTTCAACAACTACCGTCGTCCAACACCCACAAGCCCCCGGATCATCAACAACAGGATCCACAACTGTCCTCCAACAATCGACATCCTCTACCACGACGGCACCAGCAGCAGCTTCCCGCTCTACGTTAACCCTCCCCCGTCCCAGCCAACAAGCCCTCCAATCCGCAAAAGAAGCTCGCCTCCACCACCTAAAAACTCTCTTCTGGACAAAATATCTCGTCCACCAAACCCCCCTCCTACGCAACAAACGAATCCTCATGGCCTACCACGCTCAACGAATTGAAAAAATCAAGGACCTAGCCTGGGCTTACACTTCCCGACTCCCGGATTCTCTCTCCCGACTCCTCTCGCCCGATGAACAGGTTTTCTTTCAGGAATATGAGAGAGGTTGCAGGAATGAGTATACGAGTTTGGAGGAGTTTGGGGAATTGGATTTGGGGTTGGGGATGATCCAGCCGCCAAAGGAGGTGTTTATTACGGTGAGAGTTGTGAGAGATTGTGGAGATATTGTGACGGATTCAGGAGCGGTGTTGAGCTTGAGGAAGGATTCGGAGCATTTTGTGAAGCGTGGGGATGTAGAGAGGTTGATTACTCAAGGGTACCTTAAGCACGTCGCTTGAGAAGGGAGGGACCAGCCTGTCTTCTCTCTTTCCGTTATTTTCTCTTCCTTTTCTCACGATCCCGCTTCAGCACCAACCCCTGCTTCAGCACCAACACACTCGTCATCGTTTACTCTCCTTTTCTCTTTATCCTTTCAACCCCCTACCATCCCTTGTACAATAAACCCCACAGCGCATCGCTTAGAACAAACAACAAAACAGGAAAAAGTAAGCTTTTATTTACACATTGAGGATAAGGAATAAGAAAAAACGAATGCATGCTGAGGGTTATTTTGTATAATGATGCGACAAAAACAATGGGTGGTAGAGGAAACGAAGAATCATGCTTCGATCCTGGCACGCTTGCCCAAGGGTTGGTCTTCAATGAAATCTTCCCGGTCATCGTCCTCCTGCTCCGTCTTTGGCGAATCCACGCTATCTGTCTACAAATTGAACACCAGCCAAAAAAAAAAGAGGGAATGGGTCAGTGATGTAACATTTTTTTTTCCGGTGGAAACTACTTCAGCAAGCAAAGATGCGGATTTAAGATGCGTTGGTTACCTCGGCGTTCTTCTTGCCACCAGATTTCCGCAACATGGCGATCTGGCGTTGTACGTTCTTGAGTTCCAGCTCGAGACGGATCTTTTCTGCCTTCTTCGCCTCCAGCACTAGTTATAAATAAGCAGTAAACCAATAAGGGAGAGTTATGATGATTGTTTTTCTCTGAAAGTTTGAGTCGACCTTTCTCATAGTCGGCAATTGCTCGTTGACCTCTCGTTCCAGTTGAACATGAGCTTCCTGTAAGATAATCATTATCCTCGATTGGACATGGATCCTCCTGAGCGTTGAAGATATCCAGTGTGTTCCTGTGACTTACGCAATTGAGGCTAAAAGTTATAAACCAAGAAACGAGTGTTCGTGGTCAGTTATGACGATCCACTGTGTATCATAATTTGATCCGCACAACAAAAACAGATCTTTCCATGTCCTGACACTATGTCCATTAAAACTTACGTCCTCGGGTAATGGTAACTCGATCGCATTCCACTCCTCTTCCGTCAGTTCATATCTACAAGTTTCACACCATCAGAGAAGTATCTCATTAGTTTCAATTGCCTACTTCGCCCCTTTCATGCCGCATCCATATCCGTAGGATAGAAGCTTAACGAAAGAAAAGAAATGAAAGAAGACGTACTGCTCCTTGTTCTCGGCGACACGACGACGGATCTCATCTCTGGACAGTTTGGCACCCGTGTTGACAATACATCCATTCTTGCGTCGAATATGGTCCCCCTGGATCAAACTGTTCTTCTGTCCAATTACCCTCGGGTCAATATGCAATCCCGCGAATTCTAATCAATTGTCAAAAAAAAGGGAATTGGATTCTGTTAAAGCTTGACATACAAAAAAGCCAGACCCTAATTATTATTTTTTGGTGGCAAAAAAAGCAAACAAAACAGCATTTTTTTTCTTCTTCTGCTGCTACTTTGGAACCAAAAGGCGTTGCAGAGACGGTGTGTGTGTGTGTGCGAGAGAGTTATTTTCTTACCGGCTGTGGACTGTTGGCCGAGCATACGTTGGGTCTGAAGGTTCATTTGGGCGTTAGTCTTGCCGACGAGGCAATTGGATTCGATGATCTTTGACCAATTGCCGACGCCGAATTTCATTAGAGCCTTCCTCAGCACCTCGGCCTCATTTATGCTCCATCCTGGTTCATGGTAGCGCAAAGTGAGGAAAAAGGAAAAGAAAGGATGTCAATAACATCGTCTTGGAGTAAAGTTGGTCGAAAAAAGAGAGGTTGGACGAGTGAAAGAGGGGAAGTACCTGGGGCGACAGTGTAGTTCCAGAGGGATGCTGAGTCGTTTGAGCGAAGGATGTTGCGAGCTCCTGCTGTCATGGAGCGGGGTGTTGACGACGACATGGTTGTATGTTTGGTTGTAAGTTATTGTATATTATAAAAAGTGTAAATAGGATAAAGGACAGAGGTGTATGTGGGGCGAATGGTATCGTCTAAGAGAGGGGGGAGGGGGACGTAGGAGAGAAAGTAAGAAGAAAAAAAAAAGAAACACGCGACGGCCGTTCCTTTGTGTTGTGGTGTGTCCCTGTTATTGATCCACTTGTTTTAACGCGCGTTCCTGGGCAAAGCCACCTCGGTTTAATTTATGGCCTGGTGTGACTGAATGAAAGGGCAGCGCGTTTTTTGTGACAGTCGTTGAACATTGTGTATGTAAAATGTATTTGTTCAAACTACCCATACTATCTTCACTTGCTACTACCCATCCAGACCCACCGATCCAGTTGGATAAGGAACAAAGTAAGGGGGGTTCAAAAAATGACTATGATATCCATTTCTTTCAATAGCCTCGCACCTACTCTCAAAGAGCAGTAACCAGAGCAAGGACAATCGCCCCAACAGACACCACCATCCCAACACCAACAACACCAGCAGAACTCGACGATGAAGAACCAGGAGTAGGCTCTGCATCCTTAGGTCGCCCTGTCGAATGACTAACCACTGCATCACAATGAATCAACGCCGCCAACATTCCAAACTTGCCCTCCGCCAGCGCCGCATCCGTGGCGTTACAAGGCGCACCACCTCCCGCCGTTATAGTCGGGACCGGCCCCGGGACACTGGGCTCAGTCGTCAAACAGCTCGCCGCCGCTCCACCAGTCGTCTGATTAAACGTTCCTGTCGTCCAATGGCAGACACAGTTCTTGATTGCCGGGTTTCCGTTAACAGCTGTGATAATCGCATTGATATTGACGGATGTCGGGGTGAAGGCCGCTTGAAGCTGTTGCATGTCAACGGGGACTAGGGCCGCACAGGAGGCTTCTTTGGGGATGGAAGCGAATGTGCATTGGGAGCAGGGTGTGGATTCGAAGGTTTGGATGGGGAAGTTCGGAGTGGGAGGGTCGCTTGCTGTTGCTCCGTTTCCGGATGCAGCGGGGGTTGTGGTAGTTGGAGGAGGTGGGGCGGGTTGGGCTTCTGTCAAGGCTGTTGTGGCAATGACTGTCAGGGCGAGGACCAAGGATGTATAACGCATGGCTTTTGGAGTGATTTTGGATTTAGATATGAATAGTGAGAGAAAGAGGTGAAATGAAAGTTGGGCAGTTGAACAATCTAACTTTGAGCGGGTCAAGAAAAAAACCTGTTGAAGAGGGAGTAAGGACAACGTGGATCAGCGTTTTGCTGTTGTGAATTAGTTCGGAAAGAGTGCAAAGAGGTGAGGATAAGAATGTTGAAGAATGAGAAGGAGAGAAGGGAGATGTGCCAGGCGGATTTTTAAACCCAAGCTATTTTTTCACGGATCATACTGGTAGTAAAAATAGGTACGCGAAGAGAGTACGGAGCTGGCAGCCATTGACACCTTGAGAACAGCATGATTCAGGGAGGGAAAGAGAAAAAAAAAAAAAGGCAAGGGGTCAGATAGTTCCAGGAGGTGCCGTGAAGGAGAGACTGAAAGAAAAATTGGTGGTTTCTCAAGGGGGCAAAGAGCAGTAAAGGGGGAAAAAAGATGATCTAGTATGTTCTTTGCGGACCAACCAAAATTCACCACTAACATAGCAAAGACACCTAGGCTATGTATTTTGGAGATACGCGAAATAAGAAACCTAGATTACAGCAACTCTAGTTGGAACAGAGATGCTTGGCGACAACAAACACTTTGCTAGCCTTCAAGAGTCCACGAGGATCCTTGCGGACCTCAGTGGTAGTAAACTCGGCCTTGAACTCCCAGGTACCCTCATCCGCAGCAGGGACCTCAATCCGAATCTGGTCATCCAATTTGGCCTGGTGGATTCCGTTACGGAACCAGCGGAAGGTGTACGCCTCGCCCTTGACATGCTTGGATTGGTCCTCGCGGAACTGACCCAGAGGGATCACCTTGGCCTCAATCTCAAACTTCGAGACCTTCTCATCACCACCGTCATCATCTTCGCGCTGACAATCGACTTGGATTTCGTCCAACAGACTGGCCTTGCTCAACAGACGGTGCCAGAGTCCCTCCTTGCAGATGGAGCAGAACTGGGTCGAGGACATGTTGCGCATGAGACAGAACTCGTGATTGCTTCTCCAGGTCTTGCGGCCGTAGAGGTCGTAGGTAGGGTAAGCCGAGATCACGCTGTTGTCGAACCGGTACTGGTCCTCACCCATAAATTCATGCATAGTCACCGAGCACAACTGGCGAATAGGTCGAGATCCATCAACAGGCTCATCATCATACTTGGCGCCCTGACGGAACTCAATCTCGTGCGCTCCAGCGCTGAACCCCTCCTCACCATCCCACTCTGAGAAATCACGATCATATCCTCCAGGAGAAGTCCAGTTTAGCCGCTTGCCATCCAAGTAGACCTCAAACGAGTCATCGGTGTCAACACCTGAGTGCGAGATCTTTAGCGACCAACGCTTCCAATTGCCGTCAGAGTTGAACTTGACCTTGTAGGGGCCCTTCTTGAGATCGTACCACGCGTAATCCTGAGCGCGGAGGACGTTCTTTTCTTCGCGTGGGGTGGCGTCAGTGAGCCAGTGCTTCCATTTGATGTTTTGGATGGACCAGCGCTCGGCGTTGACGCCTGAGTAGACTTGGCCGCCGTCGTATTCCTCTCCGACGTCGATCAAACTGTGTCCCAACTCGTGGCGAAGAACGATAGTTCCAGACTTGTTGGAGCTCGTCGAAATCACAAACTCTCCACCCAACCCTCCATCTATGACATATGTTAATTTCCGTTAGTTTTATCTTGTACAGAGCAAGAAAACAAGTACGCAGAGCGAAAGTGAGCAAAAAGGACTTACAGTAGGGATCATTGCCGATCAAGCTAGGGAAATCACAGGCGTACTGTCCGACGGCACGGCAGGCTTCGCGGGCAGCTTTGGGGTTGGCAACATAGATACCACGGAGCTCAGTTCCATCTCTGTAAAGACGGAAGCTGGTGTCCTTCCAGTGACCGTTGGAACCGATACCGCTCTCTTTGGAGGGCCTAAACAACGCATGAACGTTGAAAAGGGGCAAGAACGACTGGAACGTTTCGCCAATGAACATGTCTAGATAATTAAGGAAAGAGGGTTAGAAACGAATGCAATTGGTCAGTTGCCCGTGTTCTATCACTTGACAAGTATCAAATGGGAGAGATGTAAGCGACGGAAACATACCATTGACAAGACGGTTCATGTCGGCAAAGAACTTTTCTCGCTCTTCGAGGGTGTATCCATCGCCCATAAAGACAATGTCGACACGGTTCCTGTCAGGGCCATTGTCAACCAATTTACGCTAGCATGGCGCCATTTTCAAAAAAGGTACAAAGCGTCAATTTTTTTTCTTTTCATGCATCGATTACCTTGTGTCCCTCTTTGGTACAGATAAAATTCCCACAAGCGGATGTTGGCTTATTTCTTACCACTTCGTCGCCTTCCTGCAGACCAGAAACAGAGCCATGGTTTCCAAAGACCTGCTGGTTCGATTCCGAAACACCAGGCGATCCCCAGAAGTCTACATCGGCACCGTTGTTGAGAGTCTCATCCTTGACTTGGTCACACTCATCAACCAAGAACTTATCCACCATCAACGTCCACTCCTTGCTGTTCGTGTTAAGCTCAAACAAATCCTTAGCCTCCTTGGAGTCAAAGTTCTCCTCATGAGTGTGAGATCCACCGTGGTGGCTCTCATCATGGACATTCCGCCTCAGGATCTGGAGACGGTCTCCACTGCGGTTGGCGGGCCAGAGGTTACGGAAGACCTTGGTCTCGCCACGGTCCAGGATGGAGCAGAGACGAGTGCCGTCATGCTGTGTTTCGCGGTCGATGAGGGTGAAGTATCCTGTGGCATTGATTTCGTCATTGGGGACGGCGTAGGACGAGACCTTTGAAAATGTCTTCTTGGCGTCGGCTGTTGTGGTGGTGGCGGCAAGGACGACAAGTGCGATTGCACTCGAAAGGAAGAGACAGGTGCGCATTGCTTGCCTTGATGGAATGAATGAGCGAAAAGTTAGAGTGGAGGTGAAAGAGTGTAAGTGAAGAAAAAGTAGAGAGGGTCGGGAGAAAAGAGACAAGGAGAAAGGAAAGGAAGGAGAGGAGTGAAGGGAAGAGGAATGGAAAAAAAAGAGAATGCATAACAACGAGCGAGTGTGAGAAAATGCTCACTGAAGGGTCAATTATGCGGCGACGGTTAGGTTTCCTTTTCCAGGCACGATCCCTTGTGGATACCATTGGCTAGGTCTGACGCACACCCTACTACAGGGTTCAAGACGCAGTTGATAGAAAAAATTGGTGGCAACACCGCAGTGATGGAGCCATCTGGAGGAAACGCGTCGTTTGCAATCAAGTGGTTGACTATGGATCCTCACATCACTACGGTACAGCTGGAACTGGTCGTTGTTGATCGCTGTTGTTGTGGCGGTTATTTGTCGCATAGCATGGCGTCTGCTCCTTTTTACTTTCATCTCCGCTCTGTTGTTGTTTATCATTGTTTGCCACGTTTGTTTCTTGTCTCTCTCTCCTTTCCCCTATTTCCTATTCCCCAAACTGACACATTTGCTCAATGGCACGTTTTCTTACGTCAAAAGAAAGTGAAAGGCCGAGGGGCGCATTTGGAGAAAGGGGAAACGGACAGGGAGGGGGATGGATTCACAAAACAATCCAACGACAACAGCACAGAAAGTTCAGACAGTGCAGAAATTGAGACAGAACAGCGCAGCTAACAGCCACCACCGTGCAGTGTGTTGGTGCGAAAGAACAAAGTTGGAGAAAAGAAACCATGGAAAAGTGAGGAATGAAGGGGGGTAGTCGGGATATAACCGGTGGTGTGTCCGTTAATAGAAAGTAAGAAGGATGGTTCCTGTCTCGGTACGGATAGATATTCAGGACATAGAAAAGACGGAAGAAAACGTGTTTGCAGCATTACCTCTTTCAACGGTCGTTACGACAATATTGACTATTCCTGAAGATATCATTATGAAGAATAGTAGTGGCATAATCATCTGTCCCATGAATGGTGATGATGGGGCTGTAATGATTAGTGGAGACAAGTCTCGTTTCTGTTACTAATCGAAAGGTCCATATTCTCCGAGTATCTGACCCCATCATCTGTCGCCCCTTTTTTTCGTGCTGGCTTGAAGTGCGTCCTCCTTTCGTCAATGTTGCCATGGGGTGTCTGCCAATATGCTTCGTACTTTTCTTCAATCCCCCCCTCCCCCCTGTCTTTTTGCCCTGCCAAGAGGTCATCACCTCCTGCGTTTTGTGTACAACAGGCATCTCTGTCGTCGCATTGCTCACTCCATTGCTTGTTCGCTTCCCTGACGAAAAAGAAATTCAGCTGAGAAAGGGAAAGAACCCTTTGTTCTTATTCATGCTGGCGTAGTTTCCTCTTCTCCTTTCTTTTTAACTTTTCGTGTCCCCCTTCTGACCACCTCCCTCTGTCGATTCCCCAGTTGTTTTTCTGTCATTGCTCCTTCTTTCACTCCTGAATCCTTTCCCCCCCAGCATTTTTTTTTCTTTTTTTTTTGCTAAAATTCTCCTTGAGTGAACCCTTCGACGGGCATTGTGGACTCCTCACTCACTCACATTCCTGCAGCTCCCTGACCCTTCGTTTCTCTTCTTTACTTCCTTCTTGTTCTTTCTCTGGGTGTTCACCGGCCCTTCGCTTGTATTTTTTTTTTTTTTTTTTTTTTTTTTTTTTTTGCTCCGCTTCCTTCTCTTACCCCATGCACACAAAAAGCATGGTACACATAATAGAGTACAAACAACAAAGATAGATCTGACCCATTTTGACCTTGTGGAATCCAACCCTCTCTCTCTTGTGTGCCCATTACTCCTTTCCCTCTCTCTCCCCCCTCCTCGCTCTCTGATATCATAGTTGCTGCTTGTTGTCTGTTTGTCTGTTTGTTTGTTCCTTTCCTTTCCTTTCCCTTGGTCGTTTTTGCCTTTTTGGATCCACTCTCCCTTCAACCTTCCTCGGGGACAATTCCAACCTTGCTTGTCAGCACCGTCTCTTCTTTCCTTTCTCACTCAACCAGTCAACCAGTCAACCAGTCAACCAGTCAGTCAGTCAGTCAGTCAGCCAGTTGCTCCTTTTTTTTATTATTCTCTTTTCTTCTTCACTCTTCTCTTCCTTCCTTCACTCCTTTCCATACATATCATTTCACATACACTCATCCATTTTCTCCACTCTCTCTCTCTCTCTCCTTACTTACACTCAACTTCGCCCCTTTCCTTCCCTTACCTTCACACCTCAATATCGACCTCGATCGAACCCCTCCCTCACTTGTTCTTGTAACCATACCTCCTCCACCGCGTTTCCCTTCTCCGCTATGCTGGCAACCCACCTCAAGGTCAGTCCCAACTCAACAACAGTCTCCTATACACTTTGACCTGACACACCACTCAACTTAACTCACTTTCATCAATCCGGACTGTCCCTTTGTGCCTGGTTCCTGGTTCCCCTCTTCTTCTCACACTCGCCTTCTTACTTCCTCTCTCTTTCCTCACACAATAGGCAAAGGGTGCCAGCAGCAGCAGTACCAATGACAGCACCAACACCAATACCACCAACAACCACAACCACACCAGCTTTGCTCAGGGATATAGCAACCCCAATAGCAACAACAGTAATGGCGACCAGGAAACCAACCCACAGTCAATGTCCGCTCGTCTCTCAGCCGGCATGATGCCCTACTTCATCCCCCCTCCTCCACCTGGTGCATCCCATCCCTCTCGAGGCGCAGGTGGCAGCGGGTATTCGGACGACACCTCCAATAACAATAATGACTCGGTGCTGGATCTGATGACCCCACCCATGTCCCCCACAGACCACTCCTTTGACTTTGCAGCAACGATCAATAGCCGTTTTGATGCCGCAACGACCCTCTCGTCTTCGTCGTCTTCTACTTCAACCTCAGCCCATCACCAATATCATCACCAACATCATCAACCCTCCGCCTTTGCACTCGACGAACCGTCGTATTCACCCCGAACAGACCGGACGAACAGGACGGATAAGACAGACAGGACGCTTTTATCCGCCCTTGGGACTTCGTCTCCTGCCTCCTCAGGCTTCAGCTCTGTTGTATCTCCGCGACCCGTCTCATTTCATTGGGATGATTACCAGAGCCTTGAGGAGGACCAGGATGATTCAAGTGACCAGGACGACTTTGACTACAAGACTCGTTTTCGTCATCATCGACCTCCACGTCAGGAAAAATACCCGCAAAAGTACCAGAATTACGAATCTGACGAGGACGACGACGAATTAGAAGTCAGAAGCACGGAGGCGGACGAGGATGACGAGGACCGGATGCGGCGGGCTTATCAGCGTCAGTTTGAGGGCCACCACTCACTTGTGCGTCGGCGGTCTTCCTTTGGTGGACGTGGAAATGGTGGCGGCCGTGGGGGTGACTCGTATTCTGAGGACAGCAAATACGACTCGGTGCGACATGGGATCGGTCAGAATGTCTCGGATGTGAGCGAGGAGTTGGCCAAGGCTAGGATGGCTATGAATAGGGCGAGTCTGGCCATGAGGACCATGGAGGCGGAACTAAAAGCCATGCAACTGAGTATCGGTAAGGAAGGGAGGGGTACAATGTGCCATTTGAGAAACAAGCTGTGGTCACGCACAACCCTGAGCCAAATTAGCTAACTAACTCTTCCGCTTTCCAATTGGCTGTGCTATTATATAGATGAGAGCAAGGCGTCAAGTGCTTCTGCTAGGTCGGCAATCGAGGAAAACTTTTGGCGGCTAGAGTGTCTCGCACTGACGCTGGAGAAGGATAAACAGGACATGAACAAACAGCTACAGGCTGTCGGGAAGGATACCCACCAAGCAGTCGAAACAGTTACCAACTGGGAAGTCAGGATCGATTGGCTGGAACGGCGTGTCGAAAATACCTCGGAGTATGTCTCTGAGCTGGTGCTCTCGGAACAGGAGTGCATGTCGTTCATCAAGATGATCATCCAGCAGAACCAACGCTACGCCATGCCAGCCATCTCCAAAGCGACCGAGCGGAATATCAAACTCATGGCTCCTCCCAAACAACGAGTCATTTCTCCTTCACCCATGCGTCCCATGTCGCCCGCACCTACTCACTCTATCCAACCATCGCCTTCGCCACCACCCCCGCCATTCGCTTCAGCAAGGGTCGGTCATATCCCGATTTCTTGGCTTCTCGAACCTATCCTCCCACCAAGACCGCCAGACCTATCTTCTGCACGGGTGACAGAACTGCATGAATCGGCAAACAGCTCGGATTCGAGCTCGAATCGCAATGCTGATCCACCAGCAGAGTTTTGGCGAGACTTTTCACGGTTGACGAGGGCGTTTGAGACGGGTCAGCAACGGACTCCCTTCTCCCCTTTCCAGAGGACTAGAACCCGTAGCGCCAGCCAAGGTTATGGATCATCCTCAGCCAACTTCCAGCAAGGATCCTCATCCTCCTCCAACAACATCACCAGCACCAGCGGAGTCGGTAGTGGCGGAAACAGTCTCTTCAAACAAGCCATGGTCCGTCGCCCCCAAGTCGAAGCCCTCTCCCCCATGCCCAAGATCCTCCCACCCGCGGTATCAGCAACCAAAATGGCCAACCCCAAGCGACGCAGCCAAAACCTGGCCCACCTCCCTGTTCACTCCTGGCTCCAGTTCCAGTTCAACAAGACCATGACGACTCCTGGACCGTTAGGCAAGAAGAAGAAAACGAACGTTCTTGGATTCCAGCCGATTACCATCTTCCAAACTACTACTGATGGACTCCCGTTTGTGCCTCGTCATGGAACTAGCATTAAGCGGTAAAAGAGCGACCTTGTATATGAATCCGCAATCCATTTCTTTTTTTCGTGTGTCTGTCTCCCCCCCTGTACAAAAATTGTAATAAAGTTGAAACGAGACACTGCACTCAGTCACACTGTTCCGAAAAAATAACGCGTGTGTGGCATTTGATATTATGGTTTCGAACATGGTGCCTGAGCCCTGGTTTTATAAAGGCGGCAATCTTCTTTTGATCCAAAGGATGGACTATTGCAGTCCTGTCACAAGTCATTAGGGTGGGGCGAATGGGCTTGGCTTGTGAGCTTTTGCGACACGCTCCTGCTTGACCCCCCCCCCCCCCCCATTTGGTTCTCCACGCTCCACATCCGAACTCTACCATTTTTTGTTTCTGCATAACCTGAGGCACTCCTTCTTCATGTACCCAACAAATGAAACTGGACATCTTTCATCTGATAACAAATTGCACCACAGTTTCGATCAAAAAGCCTGTTGGATTAAATCTTTGACCCTGCATCCCATGGGTTCACGCCTTCAGTACCCATGGGGTACAGAGTTCCCAATCACTTCTTTTTTTTCCATGTTTTTCTTTCCTCACCTCCTTTCATCCTTCCTTTCTTCCTTGAGGACCCTCCGTCCTAAGCGGTAAACAGCACATCCGCAAAAAACATATCGTGTCACCTCCTCCTCGATTTCGCTGATCATACAAAGCTTTTCATGGATTTTTGAGAGTAAAATAAAAAAAAAAAAAGAACTCAGGCAACTCCGTACTTTATCGTCGTACAGCTATTTTGGTGCAATTTATTGTGATATAAACACAACAAAAATACACAGAGTAAGCGAGCTGGACGAAATAGTAGAAGGAAGAAAAGCGAGACATGAACATAATATAGCGAGGGATAGCGATATGTTAGCTTATCGCTGCTCCTGGGAGGTGCTGTTGCTTTATGAAATGAAGCGATAATGGCAAAGGAAGAGGGAAGGGGAAATGGGCAAGAAAACAAAATAATAGAGGACGAAGGGTTCTAAGAAAGAAAAAAAGGAGCACCTACGCTATCACAGCCTTGTGATCCGACGTGGGTCTGTGCAGCTGCCTACCATTCTATCACGCTCTAAGAAACTCCTAAAGAAATAAAATACATGCCCGAAAGGATGAAGAAAAAGCAACTGTTGGAGGGGCCAGTGAAATCGCCTTGGCATCTCCGATGAACAAAAGAGCCATAGGGGAAAAAAAAAGTGCAACGATAAACTTTTCTACCATCGAACGGCAGAACAGAGACGATGAAGGAGAGTGGAGCGCGTCTTTCACCTCTATCTATCAGAGAGTTGTGTTCCATCTCATTTTTTTTTTTTTTTTTTTTTTTTGCGTGTTTAAATTTGGAAGGAGAGTGAGAGAACGATCACGTCTTGCCACAGTATCAGTGGTCTCCTAATTCTCATCCCTAAGCGACTTCTATTCCTCGAGACCGCATCCCGCTCCTCCTATCATCATTTTGGCATATCGTGCCAAGTTATTTATTCCTCGATTCGAAAAAAACGCAGGATGATGGAAGAAAGAGTGCATTGTCGGACAACCTTTTATCTTCAATATTATCGATGTTTCATGACGAAATAACGGAGTAAATTGGAGAGAGGGAGCAGAGCAAGAAAAAGTTGAACGCGAAACGAGATGCAGAGCCCCCAGAAGTATCGCCAGCTGGGTGGTTTTGTTACTCGTGAGATGATGTTATGAAGGCGAAATGAGGTATAGCGCAGATTGACATCCGACCTCAAGGTCACGGTCCAAAATCAACGACAGATGAGGAGAAAGATTCAAACTAATGGACCATCTCCATGTGCCATGTCAAGGAGATGGATACTAGATATATTCACTCGATGGCAGCTCTGGTACATAACCATGAGAACATATCGTCAAGATGAGAAACATTCACAGAAAACAAAGTACACCCAAAAAGATGCGAAATCGGACGTGATCTCTAGGTGGTTGTTTGTTTGAAAGCCAAAGAGTTGACCCAAGAATAAACTGTATACGGCAGAATTCGATGAAAACGGGACGGCAGGCGATCGCGAAAGGAGTAGCAGAATATCAAGAAGTATCTGAAAAGCATTTTATATGATTGTTTTTTTTTTTTTTACCGTGGACAAACCAATACGATGAAAGATAGCCTCGACTACTTTTCCATGAAACACCGGACGGCGCGCTCGCGTTTTCTTCTTTCTTTTTTTTTTCCATTTTTTCCTTTTTTTCCTTTTTTCCTTTTTCGCACTTGAGATGGGTTCAAACCATTTTAACTTGGATAATGAAAAGAAACCTCCGATGCTATTAGTAATCGACCTACCTTTTGGCTTTCATGTCATCCGTAGATCGAGCATTTTCATTTGTTTTTTGTTGCTTATCATATCCGAATTGAAATGACCTTTTGGAGTAACGAAAGTGTGAGCGATGAGGCATGTACATCGTCATTCAACCGTTTCATTGGTTTTCTATCACGCACGCAAAAAAAGAAAAGAAGAGGGCCTGTAACTATATCGGACAAGTTCAACAATATCGCAGGAACCCGTTTTATTGTTCCTCAAGCGAACATATCTGTCGGTGAACCCGTCTAAACAATAATGAAATGACTGAATCGACATTCCGCACTTCTTGCTCTATCGCCGGTTGGGAAATTTGTCATTTTGAAAAGAAGAACGTGTCCAAGAAGACAAAAGCCGATGTCGGTAAACTCAATGAACTTCAAAGCTTCCCAGAAATCGAGCTGAGTTAAGGTAACTGGTAACACGGCGCCGCGGCGCGCAATGACTTCCATTACAAACTGGATCCGCACCAGCCCAAACTATCACCGACTCTGCTGGCGGAAGAATGACTCGAGCTTATCGAGGATATTGGTAACACTGTATGCGTCTGCAGCACTTTAACAAGGATAGCAAGCCAGATTCATAACAAGACTTATCCAAGGTTGTTGTTTTGTAGTTGCTACCCAAGATACCATACAAGGGACATCTAACTGAAGCCATATCCTCTTTCTCCTCCTTCAAGAGAGGTCCTGCCTTGGAACATATTTACTCCCATCCACCTTAATCCTTCCTTGCCATCCAAGGGCGGCGTATTTATTTGTTTTTTCATACCCTTTTCTGCAATGCGGCATGAAGGTAAAAAGGAACAAGGCCTCAACCTTTCGCTGAAGGCCTGGTTTTAGGATCGTTGTTTGGAGGGCAAGAACCAGCGGTCAAGTGCGTGATTCGGAGAGCGCGTAAACCCAGGAGCAGCATATCAGGTTATTGCTGTATGCTCTTTAATCGCCAAGCCGGGGACAGGAAAGTGGGTGCGCACGAATTGGAGGCACTAATTCCCATACCCAAGTTTAGAACTTTCATCTTCACCTTTGATCGCTTTTGTTTACAATTGTTTTTTTTTTTTATATTTTGATATTTTAAATCGGTGAACACTCTTGAACTGATCTACTGCCGCTGCTTGCTTTTGCCATTTACCAACCAGGAAACAATAGGAGGCGATTAAATGAGAGGCAAGACAAGAGATAAAATATCCTCCAAAAAAAAAACAAGAACCCACAAATCAGGTTCATTTATCGCCAGCTGGGAGCTTTGCCATATCATGGAACATGATATGTCCAAGGATAGAAAGAAAGTGTCAAAGACGATGGCGAAGCTTCGTTCCTTTAATGAACACGCGTGATCGGCTGCCTGCCATGCAGCATGATCTAAGAAAGTAGAATAAGTTGGAGCAAAAGGCAGCGACAAGCGAAATCCGAGGTTGTGCAGCTTTGTGGCAAGGACCAAAAATTGCTCAAGGATAAAAGGATGGTACGAGCCAATGTTTTGATACAAAAAAGAGTGCCGCGACTGTCGGATACAGACGTGTCTCGAAAGGAGTATCAAAATCGGATGTCCTAGTCCTGAGTATCTTTGTTATGGCGACACAACAGTCCGACGAACGGAGACTCAGAACCTGATTCCATCGCCCATCGGGGTTTGCTCCTTTATATATTATATTGTAATTAAAACATGTCAACAGGCTGGACAACATGGACCTGACCACAGAGCAAGACGAGCGGCCCCCTATCACAGCCTCGAATTAAAAAACACCTGCTACGCGAACCTACACAAACATGAACAGCATAATCGAAATTGACTCAGAGCCTAATCTTTCACTAAGAACTGTCCTTCTACCCTCTTTAGATATCGAATTTTGATGTTCATACCGAGTTCTCAAGGAAGAGCTTGCTTACCAGATCAATATATCAGTGTTCTCTTTTATTTATATTTCTTTCAAGCATTGCCTATACCCGAACAATAAAATATGTCCTGGAAAATAACGGCAAAGAAAATGACGATTAAGACAAACAGAAGAGAGAGTCACTCTTGCTGCGTCAACTGTTCGTCGGTGCCAGGTGGCGAGGTTGCACAATGTAACCATCATAACATTGACAGAACCGTCATCAAAAAGAGAAGCGTCAGAGGAATTTCGTCAACCAGAGGCTGCTATTTTTGTTCTCATTATCTATGTAAAGTATTCAAAGAGAAAACGAAACAGCGCATGTAAGACGCGCTAGTTGCACGACGCGTCTGCGAAAGAACATAGGTGTAGTTGAGAGGGCGGACAAGCGCTTCTATCCAAAGGCAAGCGAGGGTAACCAAACATGCCCATCGGAGAGACGTTCGTTACTATAAAGTAAACTAAAAAAGATTAACCCTACGGAAAAGAACATTTGTTACATTAGAGTCTAACTCCTATGTTATTGAAGTTGCATGAAACTAAGTGGTAAAACAAAGAGCTCTGTAGACCCTCGGTGATCCTTTTCCATTTTTTTTTCACTCATTCGTATTGCACGTCCAAATATCAGGGCATAATTCATTCTTTCCGTTCAGGTATCCTCCTTCTCCCTGAAGTAAGCGGCAGCGACGCGTGTTGGGCACTAACGACTCTGTTGATCGCATTGGTTGCTGTTAATGATATCGGAGGTATTCATAAATGCCAAAAAAAGAAAAAGAAAATCAAAACTTCCTGTACGCGCGATTTTATCTGGCGAGCATTATGATACATGGATAATGGCGAGATGGGTTCCGTTCACACAAAGCCATGGACGTGTTGCTGATGATACATTAAAAGTGTCATTCAGAGGGTAAGGACATCTACTCCAGACTAGTATCGATGGTGCGGTTGTTTGATTGTTATTGTGTGATGAAACAGCAGTAAAAGGAATGCAAACATGGACGTGCAATATCGGGTGCTTCTAGTGGTATATTGCAGTTGTTAAAGGAAGACTATTTCAAGAATATCAAAATGAATGAAGAAAAACCTAAGAGAAGGTAGTATATGAGCGATGAAAGGTAAGCGCAAACGCTCCTTTCTATCCGCTGATCTGATAAGTGA
This sequence comes from Linnemannia elongata, assembly GCA_036320915.1. NCBI lineage: Eukaryota > Fungi > Mortierellomycota > Mortierellomycetes > Mortierellales > Mortierellaceae > Linnemannia > Linnemannia elongata. The sequence continues at coordinate 298,462 of JAXBDG010000011.1, read as the reverse complement.
GACAGCGAGCAAGTGAACATGGTCCATCGTGCGAGACCTACTATGTTTATAGAATAATATGAAAAAGTAGATGACGCACTTACTTTATCGAGCCTGCTTCCATTGAAGGTTTGAAGTAGCATTAAGCTTGTTCAAGAAATCGATCGCAACCAAAAACGAGGTTATAAAACTAGCAGGTATTCTCCGATATGTTTGTATGAGGCGCGTTAACACAATTGACCTAAAAGAAAGCATTCCTTCCTTCTGAGTAAAATGCTGAGGTAGCGACTTGATGTGGCCGCAGTCCACGGAGAAGGAATGAGAAGAAAAGAGGTAAAGAAATGAATTAATCGGCTTACAACCATGGGTTATTGAACTCTATGGCAATACTTGTCCACAGTTGAAAAGAGGAATACAAACTCCAAATCGTTCAAATAGCTAGTTTTTTCCATGAGCAAAAGAGGTGTAGAAATGAGTGGAGCGAATAAGCAACAGAAGCAGAGGTGCATGAAGACGAGAATATAGCTCTATCCGTTGTTGCCGCTTCGCCCTTCTGTTTTTGTTTACGCCTACGCCCATTTCGCCCGTCGATAAAATCATCTCTTTCGTTACTTCCGTGACTTGCTTCTTTACAGGCAGTATTAAGTTCTTCACACCCACACGTCTTGTTGCGCACCACTTGTCTTCCTTTTTCGCCGTTGTTCTTTGAACAAAAGACTATTCTCTTCCACTGACACCAACAACAGCAACAAATCATTCAAACACACAACACACTCATACACACAATGGATGAAGACTCTCCCTTCCTCACCACTTCCAGTCGCAATGGAGCCTCAACCCCAACCAACAACAACAACTCTCACCTTGACATTAGCTCATTCAACAACCAGCACAACAACAGTGCCCTACTCGGAGGCGCCCAGCCAAGAGACCAACTCCGCTACAGACGCAGCTCATTCACCCCTCTCTTCGACCGCGATGACTCTGGAATCTATGAAGGAGCAACAGAAAAGTACATCAATGACCCCATTCACGTAAGTCTGACACTTTTCCCGAAAGCACAGACACCCCTTTCCCCGTTTCGTTTTTCTTGTTTCTCTGACCAACCACCAATGCGAGAGCGCCACCAAATCGAAAATGAGCGTACTATTCGTTCTTTCCCACACCTTGTTCACACCAGTTGCTGAGAGGGAGGAAAAGAATAAGCATGGATGAGCAGAGACAGTGCTGGGCAAGTTCTTGTTACTCCCTTGGTACTAATATTGCCAGGAGTTGGTTCTTGTTGAAATGATCATAGGGTCACGTCTTGCTGGATGCCGACACACTCAGCTGCATCGATACACCTCAGTTCCAAAGACTCCGCGATCTAACACGTGAGTTTACACCTCTCTGGTTACCATGCCTCTGCTTGCTGTAGTGCTCTCCTTTCCACTTTTCTTTCGACGAGCAAATGGACAACCTTACATGAGTACGAAAAAAATGACACTGACTCCTCGCCCCACGGTTTTGCGTACACCTTAGAACTGGGCTCTGCGTATTACGTATTCCCTGGAGCGACCCACAAACGCTTTGAGGTATTTTTTTTTAGAGTTGTGGAAAGTTTGGGCCGCAGCCATGTCGGATTCATTTGACCAAAGGGACATATTCGCTTGATCATTGCACAAACCGTGCAGAGTCCTGACATCAAGCTGCGCATTTTTGTCTTTTTCTTCCCAGCACTCCATAGGTACTTCCCATCTTGCAGGAGAGTTGGTCGAAAGGTTCAGGGATACACAACCAGAGTTGGAAATCAGTGCAAGCGACGTCAAATGTGTCAAGCTAGCTGGATTATGCCATGACCTTGGTAAGCGAGTCATTTTGACCAGGAGGGATAGTGCGATAAGAACGGGTCAGTGCCGTCATGCATTAAATTCACCAATGTCTTTCACCTCCTGTTTAATTGATAGGTCATGGTCCGTTTAGTCACGTCTTCGACAACGAATTCATTCCCCGCGCTATACCCGGATCGAAATGGACACATGAACAGGGCTCTGAGATGATGTTGGAGTACCTGGTGGACGACAATCATGTCGATATCGACCGAGAAGAGATCAACTTTATCAAAGACCTTATCATGGGCGAGCGTCGTGGCAACAGCCAGTAATGATACCCTCCTCGAAGTTCAATTCGTTTCGCCATGACTTTGTTCGGTCTATTCGATATAAATCTAACCAAGATATCATTCCTTTCAATTGCTCACAATAGGCGTCATGCATTCTTGTTCGACATTGTTTCCAACAAGCGCAACTCTCTGGACGTGGACAAGTACGACTATTTGCAGAGGGATTGCTACAACGTTGGGATCAAGTCTTCGATCGACTGCTCACGGCTCATGAAGATGTCGAGAGTGATTGACGACCAGATTTGCTGGCATCACAAGGAGGTGTACAACCTGTACGAGCTGTACCACACCCGGTTTAGTCTGTTCAAGCGAGTCTACACACACAGGGTTGGCAAAGCGATCGAGTACATGTTGACGGACGCACTTTTGGCAGCAGATAGCGTCATGGGTATCTCTCAGGCGATTTTCCATGGAGATCAGTATCTTCACTTGACTGATGACATCATTCGCCAGATCGAGCGGTCGCGGGAACCTGTAAGTCTACCAAATCTTTATTTTTATCATTGCTGCGGGTTGACTCGATGACGAGACAGACTGGCATTGTACTCACTCTTGCCCTGCTGTTATATCTGATAGGGCTTGGAGGACTCGAAAGCAATCTTGAAGCGGATCCGGACGCGCAACCTGTACAAGTTTGTCGACGAACTTTTGATTCCTCGCGAGAAACTCGGCATTTTGACCAAGGTATTTTGGTGATCTAGGTTCAGTATTCACCTTTTGTTCAAAAATTGTGCACAATTGTTAACCGTTTTATTACTGTGCAATGATCCCATAGGAGAATATCAACTCTGCAGAGATCGTGTCTTGCCAGGGAACGAACGACCACTTGCGGCAGGACGACGTGATCGTTGAGTTCCTGAAGAACAACTATGCAATGAAAGACCAGAACCCCGTCGACGGCATCAAGTTCTTCTCCAAGACCAATCACTCTGGTAACGATACGTGCAAGATGACACCTTGGTCGTCGCTGTTTTGCATGCTCACATTTCGCTTCTCTTCGGTTTCTAACGTTCTCTCATGTACCTGATCTTTAAATACATGATAGTATCGTATCACATTCCGAAGGAAAAGGTGTCGAGTTTGATCCCAAGCGAGTTCCAAGAGAATATCATCCGTGTATTCTCAAGAGACCCATCAAAGGTCCGAGCAGTTCATGAGGCGTTCCGTCGGTTGATGTCGAGATTCTATAGGACTAGTGACGGATCGAGCAACTTGCCACCTTCGTCAACGTCTCCTTATTATAATTCTCGGAATACAACACCTGAGAGGGCCAGTGCCTATGCAGCGTCGTGGATGCAGCAACAGAATAGGCAGTCGTCGCCGACTCGGCAACTTGGAAGCAGCTCGGGCGTTAGTGGAAAGCGACGCGACCGGAGTCCGAGCCCCTTGTCTGGTCGGCGCGTCCGGTCGAGCGGTGGGCTGAGGTCTTTGGGTGATGGTGTGATGGATATCTCTGACAATGAGTAAAGGTGGAGAAGATTACTTTTGAATTTGCAGTTTTGATTCCCATCGCCATCGACTTTTCTCTATTTTCTTATCCCGGCTGTGTTTTGCCACTCTCCAATAAAACAACCATCATCCGCTCTTGCTCTTGCATTCATATCCTGTGAGTTCCTTGGGAAAGTGTTTATTTGTTCGTTCTATTGAGGATGGTTGTGTAGAGAGGAGGTTGTGTGTGTGGAATCATTTGGCAAACCCTTTCAATTGAATATGAAAAGGCAGATCAGCCTTAAAGAGTGAGCGAGAGAGTAGGGAAGGTTGGTTGGTTGTAGGTGATGAATATAGTCGAAAGAAAAGAAAGAGATTTATTCCTGCTTCTTGTACTCGACGGTCTCGCCACGGGCGGCCATCCTTGCCTTGGCCTCCCTGTAGGCCCAGGTGTGGACGTTGGTATCAGGCTTGTAGTAGACGAGAGCGGTACCAAAGACCATGGAGCCGAAGAATCCGTAGAACATCATGGGCTCCCAGTCCTCCTTGACGCGCTTAGCACCAGGGGCCAAAGGCTATTGCGAGGTTGAAGGTGAGATCGGAGGCGTGGTTAGGGATACTGAATTTTGACGGATCTGAGGATGCTTTTGTCTGTGATCTACAAGCCGCGCGTAAAGTCGTTGGTAGTTGGTTGCTTGGTTCCTGTTGGCCGTAGTTAATACCCTGTATGGGTGCAGCGTTAATTGACAAGTATTTGTTCCCTTCCTGAGTTGTTCCTGTCGTCCAACTGATCCTGTTCTGAGGTGCATATTATGGGATCCACATATGTCTTAACGACCACCCTAGCCCAGACGACTATTTCAGTCTTGTATTCTCCCGTCCTGTGAATTTTTAGCTGATCCGGAACCCTTGCATCTTTCGATCGCGGCTCATAGCCTCCCTCTTCCTTCCTTCAAGTATTTCGCCCTTGTCGCCTTCTCAATGACTGATGTCCGGAGGTGGTTTGTCCGCCTCCGCGTTGTTTAGATCCATGCTTCCGTGTCAACTGGTGATTAATACCTTCTCTCCGAAGAGGTATCCGGTGGGCTGGTTGTAGCCCTCGTGGTGACCACCGCGGCGGATCTGGATGGCGCGGCGGAAGGGGGTGCGGGTGAAGGTGCGGGCGATGGCGGACATTGCTGGTTTGGTGTGTTGTACAGAGGAAAGAAAGAGGAGGGTTGTGAGGGGAGTGGATGATGATCTTTCAGGAAATCCGAAGTTGCATGTGCGAACGGGCTGGACCGACGGAGTGTGTGTGAAAGGGGGGGAGCAGAGAGAGAGAGCAAGGAGAAGCGAAGGTGGCTTGGTTGAAGGAAATGTGTCGTCAATTAAGGAGGGTTCACGATAATTGACTGTTGTTTGATTGATGGTGGCGACGGACTGTGACAACGAGAGACTCGAGCCTCCCAGAAAAAATAAAGTGCTGCAGCATCACTTCTTTCGTTCGCACCTCTCTCTCTTCCTTTCCTCTACTTTTCTCTTTGGACGAAACGATCCACATCCAAAGGAAACTTTTACAAGGAATACACGAGCTCAGGAAAAATACCACACCTTCTCACTCACAACAAAGCCAACTAAAGTCATGGGAGAGAAAGTCAACCAATTCGACGACATCTACCTGGATCTCGCGCCAGAGTTGGGCCTTCTTCGTCTGGCCCAGTCCGGTCTCGGTTGGAAGGCTCGTCGAGGCGAGGGACTCTTCACAGTTCGGGATGCCGATCTCAAACGTACTACCTGGCTCCGTGCTGCTCGCAACTTCCAGCTGCGCATTCAGCTCCGTGATGGACGGATCGTCAAGTTTGATGGATTCCAACGCGATGTATGTTACTCCCTTGTTTGTTTATTTTGTTTAAGTTGGAGTGATAAGGTGGCGCGTAGTCACTTTGTTTTTGATGTTGTTACTTTGGGTGTTCTGCGCACTTGTTGCTAACGTACATAACTCTTGGTAATGTGGACATTTAGGACTTTGAGAAGCTTAAGGATATTATTAAGACGAATTATGGGCTACAGCTGGAAACCAAGGAGATGAGCGTCAAGGGCTGGAACTGGGGAGAGACCGACTTTTCAAGTAAGCAGTCAGAACCACAGCAGCATACCTCGTCATTTTTCTCAAACGCAGCAGGACGCTTTGGCCTTTTCTTGCTGATCTATGAACTGACCAAGCACGCACTTTTTGATCGACCATAGACGGGAATCTAGTGTTCAGTGTTCAGAACAAGGAGATGTTCGAGATCCCATTGAACGAGGTCACCAACACATCGCTGACAGCCAAGCACGAAGTCATGATCGAGCTTGGTGGACCAGATGGCGAGGGCGGTGCAAGGGATAAGAACCGCAAGGGCGATCAGTTGGTCGAGATGCGCTTCTATGTCCCTGGACAAGCTAACCAGGAGGGAGAGGGCGAGGAGGAGAGCAACGCTAACGTAAGTTATCAGGACTCTAAGCTTTACGCTACTTTTTGGGAGGGTTACCAACAGAGTATGAATAGGAAGGTGATTATGCTAATATCTCCTATACTTTTTTATCTACATATACCAACAACAAACAACAACAACACGACAACCATCTTCAACATTCAAATTTCGACAAAACTGGAAAAAAACAACAGGTGTTCTATAACTCGATCAAGAACGAGGCAGATATTGGCGACGCAGCACCAGGCGACGGCATTGTGTTATTCTCGGATACTCTGTGCTTGACCCCTCGTGGTCGTTACGATATCGACATGTTCCCCGCATTCTTGCGTCTGCGCGGAAAGACCACCGACTACAAGATCTCGTACACTTCGATCATCAAGCTGTTCTTGTTGCCTAAGCCCGATGACGTTCATGTCCTCTTTGTTATTGGCTTGGACCCTCCACTCCGTCAGGGTCAGACCCGGTACCCCTTCTTGGTGTTCCAGTTTGTTCGGGAGGAGGAGATCGATGTGTCGCTCAACCTGGACGACGAGACGATTGCGACCAAATACGAGGGCAAGCTCGAGAAGAAGTACGAGTCAAGGACTTATGAGGTTGTCAGCACGTTGTTCAAGACTTTGACGGGCCGTCGTGTCACCATTCCCTCCGAGATCTTCAAATCGTACCACAACCAGTCGGCCATCAAGTGTTCGATGAAAGCCAACGAAGGTGTTCTCTACCCCCTGGACAAGTCGTTCCTCTTCATCCCCAAACCCCCAACTTTCATTCCCCACTCCGAGATCGGATCGGTCACATTCTCGCGTGTTGGTGGAAATGCTGCTTCGGCTTCGAGGACGTTCGATCTTAAGTTCAACATGAAGTCTGGCGTCGACTACTCGTTCTCGAGCATCAATCGTGAGGAATACACCAACTTGAACGAGTTCTTGCAGAACAAGAAGATCAAGACAAAGACCATGGAAGACGAGTCTACTGGTCGCTATGTCGAGATGGTTGAGGATAGTGATTCAGAGGAAGATACTGGCAAGCGCAAGAGGAAATCGGTCGTCCAGGACTTTGGCGGTGGAGACGATGATGAGGGCGAGTCCAGTCGTAAGTTTTCTCTCCTTTTTACTGTGGTCATGGTTTTAGTACCTTTGTTTGTTGTAGCAGTCTTCTAACCCGATCGCTCTTCTTTTTATTTGATAAAAAAATAGCTGACGAGGATTTCGTGGCGGACGAGAGCGAGAGTGATGTGGCAGAAGAGTTTGACGAGAACGTTAGTGATTCTGGTGGATCCAACGCTTCCGACGCTTCGGACGATGGTTCAGACGACGAGCGACCTGCAAAGAAGTCCAAGAAGTAGATATGCTCATTTCCTCATTGCCTCCTCTCAGCAGCTCGTTTTAAAGTTTTATTCTTACCTTCCATTTCCTTCCACTCTTTTACATTCAAATTTCTTTCATAAACATTCTTAAAGGCACATAACCTAACCTATGGGGGTTATTCTAGATCTGACGGACCCAGACTGCACTTTGGACAGCTCAATGGCTTGTCACTGTTGGAGCAATCGAAACGACAAGCAGTCCTTGAAAGCTGCTCTTCAACTCGTCAGCACAACTCTTAAAAAAATGGGTCGTGGGAGAGCTGAGAACCAGAACATTGTTTAAGAGCCGAGGTCTGTTTTAATAAACCCCATCTGCCCGCTATGAGTAGTAAATGGTTCTGGTTCCAAGACAAGAAAACGAGAGGTGACTTTCTGCCACGCTGCGATCAAGGGTCGCCAAAAAAACAAGCGCTGTTTTAAAAAGAAGTGCCACACGAGTGGTTATCAGGAATCTAGACTGTGCAGGCGTTTCTGGGCTGCCTTTAAGATGTGGAACGATCACCTATGGAAGTCCCCCTTTTTTTTTTTTTTTTTTTTTTTTTTAAATGTGAAAACAGTGCATGATGCGTTTTTATTTTGGAGTATTCGATGCTTAAACAATATCCAACCTATTGAGATAAGAGAGAAAAGAGAAAATGTCAACACACCTTGCATAGAAAACAAAATTGAAACATCATGGCAGGAACAAGAAAAAAAAAAACCAACGACGACGAGATACGTACTTTCCCTTGAGCTTGACGACGAGGGCCCATTCCTCCTTTGAAAGATCGTTACGGAAGGACTCCTTCAAGATGTTAATGGACTCGCGCGAAATCATGGAATAGAACTCGGACTGTTCGTTGAAGTGGCGTCCAAAGGTCTTTGCGTTCTCGTAAACAGCACACTCGACCTTGATGGCAACTCCTCCTCCAGAGCCTCCCTTCTTGACAGTATCGACAACCTTGTGGTTCATCTCCATCGACGTGATCTTGCCCAACGACACAATCTCCTTGGCCTTGGTCTCGGGGTTGATGTTGATCACACACAGTGGCGTGCCGGTCTTCATGACTCCCTCAACAACATCGACTCCGATAACAATAGGATCCTTCTTGTTGAAAATGGCTCCGGGAACCATCTTGAGGATACAGGGGAAGACGGCCGAGGGAGCCTGGTCCTTGCGACGTTCCTCTGTAAGCTGCTTATGGTAGGCTGTGAACTGATCGAACAAGTGGTAAATAATGTCGGCCTTGAAGACCTTGATGCCCATCTCCTCAGCCATCTGCTCAGCGTCCTTGTCGACCTTGACATCGAAACAGAGCAAACAGGCCAGCTCCTTGGACTTTTCCAACATCGTACTGGCGCGCATGATATCCTTCCTGTGGACGGGTCCAATGTTGACACCAGAAACAGGGATGTTAGACACCCTCAAGAACTCGAGCAAGGCCTCCAGGGAACCGAGAGTCGAAGCCTGGACACAGACACCGTGTCCAGACTTGTTGATCGACGACAACAGCGATGTGAGATCGGAAATAACCTCATCCTTCAACTCCTCCTCATCATCATCGGGTCCGACAACCATCAAACGAGATCCAGCAAGGGCCTTTTCCAGATCGGGGGCAGCAATCTTGACTCCGAGCGAGGCCTTCACCTCCTTGTGATGGACATATGCAGACTTGACACGCAACTCCTTCAATGGCTGAGGCGTCAACAGCGCACGGACGTTTGTCGCGATTGCTGATCCGTTTAGACCACAGAGAACAATGCGGTCTCCTTCCCTCAAGACACCGTTCGACAAGACAACATCGATCGTCGTTCCGAGACCCTCGATAACCTTGACCTCCAGAACTGTACACTCGAGCTCGGAAATGTACATCAGACGCTCGCTCATACGGGTCTGGGTGAGCTCGACCAACAACATGATCATATCGGGGATACCCTCTCCAGTGTGGGCAGATGTGGGAACGAGCGAGACGTACTTGCCCATATTCTTGTTATCGTAGTAAAGGGTGGCGTTCAATCCGTTCTCCTGGAAGGCGGTGATGACAGCGTCCTTACGGGTCTCGAACTCACGCTTGACAGACTCGGACTGATGGGCCAATGAATCGACGAACGAGTTGTCAGGGATGGCCTTCCAGCCAAAGAGACGATCGACCTTGTTCAAGGCGACAATGAAAGGAGTCTTCTTGTCACGAAGCAACTTGAGAGACTCGAGGGTTTGGGGCTCGAGACCGTGCATGATATCGACGACCAAAATGGCAATGTTACAGAGCGACGAACCACGGGAACGCAGGTTGGTGAAGGACTCGTGTCCGGGGGTATCGATGACCAGGAGACCAGGCAGCTTGTACTCCTTGGATCCGTCCTTGTTCAAAACTGCAGTCTTCTGCTTGATGGTCTCCAGAGGGAAGAAAGTAGCTCCGATCTGCTGGGTAATTCCTCCGGCTTCGCCCTCCTGAACATTGGTCTGACGAATCTTATCCAGAAGCTTGGTCTTTCCGGTATCGACGTGTCCCAAAATACAGCAAATAGGCGAACGCAGGTCATCCTTGGAACGGGCGGCCATGGCGGCGGCAACACGGGCCTTTCTGCGGACAGCTGCCTCCTCCTTGCGGAGACGTTCAGCCTTGGCGGTCGAAGTTTCCCGCTCAGAATCGGAATCAGAGTCAGAGTAGTCCGAAGAATCGTCAGAGTCGTCAGAGTCATCATCAGAGTCATCAGAATCATCTTCAGACTCGGACTCGGACTCGGACGAAGGCTCAGGCTGCTTCTTAGCAGGAACGCCCTTCTTGGCGGGGGCACCCTTGGCGGCAGGAGCGCCCTTGGCAGGAGCGCCCTTAGTAGGAGCAGCCTTGGCAGGAGTACCCTTAGCAGGAGCAGCCTTAGCAGGGGCAGCCTTGGTAGGAACGGGGGCAGCCTTAGCGGGAGCAGCCTTGGCAGCCTTGGCCTTCTTGCTCTCCTCATCACTGCTCTGATCCCAGCTGTCCTTGACATCCTCCTCCTCACTCTGATCCCAGCTGTCCTTAACATCGTCCTCGTCCTTCTTCTCCTCAGGGACGGGGACCTCGTCCTTCTCGGCGGCGGCCTCCCAGTCATCAGCGCTCTCCTCGTTCTTCTCCGAAACGGCAGCCGAGACAGGGGTGACGATCTCGGGAGCAACGATCTTGGGGGACGAAGGAGGAGGGGTCTGGGCCTGAGGACCCTTCTTCTTCTTGTTGCCGTAGACGACCTTCTTCTTCTTCTCGGGCTCCTCGTCGTCGGCCTTGTCGAGACCCTCGACAATAACTCCTGACTCCAAGAGCTGCTGCTTGCGGAGCTCGGCCTTGGCCTTCGCTTCCTTCTGGGCCTTTGTCAAAAGAGTTCCCTCCTTGCGCTTCTGCTCCAGCTTGGCCTTCTCCTTCTCCTTCTTCTTGGCCTTCAAGGCAGCCTTGGCGGCCTCTTCCTCCTCGATCTTGCGGATACGCTCCTCCTCGGCGCGCTGCTGCTCTTCGAAGATACGGCGAGCCTCCTCTTCCTCAGCCTTTTGTTTTTCCAACATGGCCTATTATTTTCGAAAATTTGAGAAGAATAACATTAGCGATCTGGTCGACCAAGTGTGCGTGCATAATATCCAGATTTCCAGGAAAAGTTTCGGAGGTCCTGTGTCAATTTCCACTGTATCACTCCTGGTTCTTACCTTGAGGGCTCCGAGACCGGCGGGTCCCTTCTTCTTGGGCTTGACCTCCTCCTTGGGAGCGGCAGCACCCTTCTTCTTCTTCTTCTTGTTCTTAGACTTTGGTCCCTCATCCTCATCCTCATCCTCGTCGTCATCCTGAGCAGCAGCGGCAGCAGGGGCGGGGGTGGGTTCAGGAGCCTTCTCGACCTTGGGGGCAGGGGCGGGGGTAGGGTTGTCCTTCTTCGCCTTCTCGGCAGCAAGACGCTTCTTCTCCTTCTCACGCTCCTTTTTCTCCTTTTCCTTCTCCTTCTTGGTCTTGATCCTGATAACGGGCTCTCCGTCATCCAGATCTTCATCCAGATCGGGCTCAGGCGTGGCGACCTTCTTAGGGGTAGCCTTCTTCTTGGCAGCCTTGGCGATCATGCCCATGAGTCCACCGTCACCATCATCATCGTCGTGAGCGACGTGGTCGGGGATGTCCACCGCCTCAGCCTCGGGGGCAGGGGTACTGCTGATACCGATGGCTTCCTGGTCCTGCTCGAAATCGTTCTCCCTATTGATTTAATTTCAATCGAAAATTGTCCTTCCGGTGAGTTTTTCTTGCGCCTTATAGAGTGACCAGATTCCCGTTGAACGATGTGGAGGTTGGCGAAGATGTAAGGTTCCGGTGCGAATCCGCAGTTTTCTTTTGGATGGCCACCGCAGTTAAAAGAAAAGTTGCTGAGTTGAAGCGCCGCAGTTCGTATGCAGCTGGGTAGTCGATATGAAATGTTGAGCAGTCGAGAAGTGTGTGAGGGTACCCCGTAAAATTTGTCAGGAGTACAGAAAAAAACAATGCTTCGATGAGGACCGGGTTGCTGAATGGTGAGACTAGACAGATTGGATCCCCAGCGACACATTCCTGGTCTTGTCGGTTGAACGTTCCATTGCCAAGTTGGAGCTGCGTGTTGGTGGACGCCCAAGGTAGTCAGATGCGCCAAAAGGAAAAGTTGTCGTTATGGTTCGTGTTGCAGAGAGTGTAGCCTGTGTCTGTGAGAAGTGCTTCTTTGGTGAATGGAAGAATGAAGAGAAGTGTGAGGTTGCAGAGATCTTTTGTGTGTTGCCGTGAGCTTACCAGTAGTCGTCCTGCTTCTTCTTCTTGTTTCCCTTCTTTGGCGGCATGGCGAATAGGTGATGGTGGTAGTTGGTGGAGTGAAGAAGAAAAAAAATATTACAATGAACGATCGTTTTCTATGCTGGGAAAAAAACTCAGGCGAGCGCAAGGAAGGCGAGTCACCGAATTTGTTTATGAAATACCATGACCAAGTGACTGCCATTTCATTTGTCGCTCTCCCTTCTCTTCATGTTTTTGCCACACTTTTTAAAAGCGCGTCGTTTTTGTTTTGCGCGCTTCTTTCTTCATCACTCAACTACTCCTCTCTCTCAACACATTCACAATGGCTCTTTGGGTAGACAAGCACAGACCAACAAACCTCGACAAGCTCGACTACCACACCGATCTCTCAGCTCATCTCAAGAAGCTGGTACCGTACCCCTCCACCTTCTTCTACTCTTCGTTCACGCTGTCTCCTTTTTAAACACTTGTTGCCACCAATTTTCTACTCACAACAAAACCTATCGTTCTCGCTATTTCGTCCTTGTAGTGTGCTTCGGGCGACTTCCCTCATATGCTTGTCTTTGGACCTCCAGGAGCGGGAAAGAAGACTCGTGTCGTCGCTATCCTCAGGGAACTCTTTGGACCTGGCGCTGAAAAGGTACCTTTTTCGCCTTCATTTCTGAAGCACATCTTGAAGAACCAAAAAACAAGCGCTGACGCTCTGTATGTCCTTGTTATCAAATCAATAGATCAAAATCGATCAACGTATCTTTGAGACCCCGTCTAAGAGAAAGCTGGAGTTGAACATCGTGTCGAGCAACTATCATCTGGAGGTCAACCCAAGGTAGCCACATGATTTCAGGACAATGACAGGAGGACATTTGACTGCTGTGTGAAGTAGTTCTTCAATCGTGCAGGCACTCATCGTCATTTGGTTTACTTTCCTTGATAGTGATGTTGGAAACTACGACAGGGTTGTAATCCAGGATTTGCTCAAGGAGGTTGCTCAAACACAGCAGGTCGATGCCTCTGCACAGAAGCGATTCAAAGGTGCGCTTCCTCCCGTACTTTGCTGTTATTACGAGAACTTAACGCAGCCAGATCGACTAACAAATTGTTCTCGACTTGATTATCTTACCAACAGTGGTGGTGATTCACGAAGCGGATCTGTTGACAAGGGATGCACAGGCAGGATTGCGTCGAACCATGGAGAAATATATGGGCAACCTGCGAATCATCATGTGCTGCAACACAACTTCTAAAATCATTGGACCCATTCAGTCCCGTTGCCTCTTAGTCCGCGTTGGCGCACCTACTTATTCGGAGATGGTTAAAGTCATGCACAAGGTTGTCAAGAAGGAGCACTGCGGACCTTTGCCCGAGAACTTCGCCTTCCGCCTTGCTGAGGAGTCTGGGCGGAATCTTCGGAGAGCTCTCCTCATGCTCGAGACTGCTAAAGTGCAATGGTAAGTCCTCCTCGTATATCTGTTTGAGGGCTTCTTCAATCTTTCAGAAAGATTTTCAACATTGAGGACTGAAATACTAACCTTATATCCCTACTGCAACCATTAGTCACCCATTCAAAGAGGATCAGGAGATTCCACGCATGGATTGGGAGGATTTCATCCGCACAGTCAGAGTTCAGATCTTGAAGGCGCAAACCCCAGAATCGTACGTGGCACCACTTGGCGTTCCCTTCATTTCTTGCTCATCGTTGGAAACCATACTCGGACATAAGCTAAAGGAAACGTATATTTTTTCTTCCTTTTATAACGAAAATAGGTTGCAAGCGGTCCGTGGACAGATGTACGAACTTATCAACCACTGCATTGAACCCGCCGCGATCCTGAAGACATTGGCAAAGGAATTGATCGATAGGGTAGAGGGCAACGAGATCAAGATGAAGTTTGCACAGGAGGCTGCCTTCTACGAGCACAGGTTACGTACTGGACAGAAGGCCATCTTCCATCTGGAGGCTTTTGTTGCCAAGATCATGAGCGTCTACAAGAGGTAAACATGTTTGTCGCTGTTGAGTGAGGTCCTGGCGCGGAGATTATTCGACTTGTTGATTACTTACTAACACTCGCTCTGTTTTTTTCTCTCATTGATATAGACACTTGATGTCGATGGAGATGTAGTGAGAGTGGCGGTTGGCGATGGTTTTCTGTACAAAAGCAATTAGAAAAAAATAATAAACAAAAATAGCTATGTTCAATTGTCTGCAATCCAATACCCAAAGTGATAATACGCCACCAATTTGGATTGTTCACGACATTTTATTACAGCTCAATGATCTTGGGTCGTGGACCCTCGTGCACAAAGATACTCTCGTCCTCATTCACGCGTATGCTATCATTTTTCTCTTCTTCCTTCTTCCCCTCATCCTCTTCATCCTCTGACTCGTCTTCGTCCGAGTCGTCGTCCGAATCACTGTCATCTGAAGAATCGTCAGAGTCATCATCACTATCATCTTCGGACTCCTCCTCTTCCTCCTCTTCCTCCTCGGGAGTCTCCTTTGCCAAAGCTTCCAGTTCCTCAAGGTGCCATCCCAACTCAGATTTATCCAACTTGAAATGGTGCAGCTCGTGAGCCAACGTCCTGATCACCTTCTCACTACAAAATGTCACGTAAAAAAAAATGCCAACGTTAGCCAGTGCTCAAGAAAGAATAAAAAGCGACAACCGCTATCAAAAAAAAAAAAAAAAAAAAAAAAAAAAAAAAAGCTGCAATCATTCAACGAATCTTACCTAGCGCTCTGGATCCAGACACAATAATCCTCCACAAACATCTTGCTATAAATATAATAAATATCATCGTGATCCAAAACGTCCTTGATCGCCAACAGCGCCCTCAAGATCCCCCTCCGACCCAACTTGAGGATCACATACACATCCTGCAAGACTTTTTCGGCCAAGTTCCAGTTCCTGTTGAGAGGGTACGCTAGGGCACGACGGAAACTGGCAAGAAGGGTCTCTTTGAGGGTAGTGAATTGATCGAGGGCGGCGATGGAAGGAGAAAGTTTGCAGATTGTCCAAGCGGTCTCGACGGATGTGTCGCCTTCAGAGGTGCGGAGGTCGTAACTGTAGGCGAAGAGGATGTCGATCAATGTCAGGTAGGCTGATTTGGTGTTCTCCAAAATATCTGTATTTGAGAAGAATTGAGAAAAAAAAAATGATTAGCACCTCGTCAGGTAATCCCATAAATCTAACGAGTACGCAAAGCAACGGGAGGCGTCGTACATTCTCTGCGAGGCAAGTCCCGCATCAGCTCCTGCTCCTTGGCCGAGAATGGCTTCACTGGTACGGAAGAGTCCTCTCCAGAAAGGTTCATCTCTGCGATTCCGTCAGTCAAGTCCGAGTTCAGCAGCGGCTTCGAAGAATCGATCACCTCGATCGAGTGTCCAGCCAGGTGCTTGACTGGCTCACTCTCATCAATCAGAGGCTCAATCGTCGATATCAAAGGGTTGTTGCTGTTGCTCTCCAAAGTCGCCGCTGAAGTCACTGCTGGTGAGGGCTTAGAAAGCTCTAGATCCAAAATCAAGCCACTGCCACAGCTGCTACTGCTACCAACTTCCGAGATTAAGCTTGAAGTAGTAGTCTTCTTGGTCGAGATTTCCTTCAGCCCAAAGGCATCGGCAGAAGAGGTCGTCTCTTCAGAGTCATCCTTGACAATATTAAAGATAGAGGGTGTCGAGGGCTTGGTTGGATTGGCGAAAAGGGTTGATGTGAATGTAGTCGACGCAGCGATTTTCGTCGGTGCTGAGGTTGTGGGTTGTGTTGTGGCACTGATTAATGATGCTGATGCAGGTGTTGGCGCAGTCTTTGCCTTTTTGCTCGCGTTATCTATCAAAGTTTAGATATTTGGCGGTCAGATATGCAGTCCACGACATGCGAACACGGTCTTTACTGGGTTCGTACAAGCGAGACAAGAATAAATTCTCACCTTTCTCGGCTTTCTGAATAGCACGGAGCTCATTCCACCATTGGGTCTTGTACTTCAAGATATGCTGGATCTCTTCCTCCGTCATAAAGTCGCTCCTACATGATAGTAAAATGAAAATGGTCCACCACCCAGTGTCAGCTAATCGCTTGAAAACCAATGCAAAAGTATGGACTCGATGCATATCCATGTTATGATCCGGTTACGCACATGTAGTACTCATCGTCGAACTTGCTGTTCTCTCGCTGAATCCTGTTCTCCCTCCTCTGCTCCAAGGTCGCGTGCTCGGGGTCATACACATCCAGAACATCGTTGGCGGTCTCCTGGACGTGTGTGAAGAATCCCGAGTACCGGTTGTTGAATCCGTATCGAACCTCTGAAAAGATCTAGTTAGCAAACAAGTGCAACAATCATGTTGTCAGTCGCTGTCAGCACTTCCAGGCAAACAGCATTGCATATGCTACTAAAGACCCAGGATCCAGTATGCTTCATTCTAATTACCTCCTGACGGATCTCTTGTGGCATCTCCCAGTCAAAATCTTCATCCTTCTCAACTTGGCGAGTACCCTCCAAGGTCTCCCCACTGCCAATGACTTCAATCAAAGGCCGCTTGATCTGCTTATCCGTCGACAGATCGCCCTTACGGACGAGCAACTTGGTAAGCATGTCCAGATCGGGGAAATCTTCCCCTGGAGTCTCCTTGGGCAAGATGACTGTCAGTTCTCCTTCGCCGACGTTATAGGTCGCCTTTGCTCTTTCGTCGTCCACAACATTTCCTGGGAACGTCAGTCTAAGGAGAGTTGGTTAAGTGGAGCAAAAGTGGTTAGGTGTTTGGTCGGTACGGTGTATTGGGTAGTATGCAATCAATTGAAAAGGTATTGCTGTGTGTACTTTACCTCAGAAAGTAGGGCTTCAGGTTAAATTTGAAAACAGCGCCGTCGACCTCAAAGTCTACGTTCTGGGTCTATTGTCGTACAGTAGTAGATAGAAAGTAGTACCAGTAAGTAACAAGTCTCAACCATGAACAAAGGTTCAGGCCATTCACAAAGGATGCATGGGTGTCATGACTGACCTTGATGTGTGGTGCTTTAATGACAATGGTGACTGTGTCATTGTCCTGGCTCACGGTGAACTTGGGCGTGATCATTCTTCTTTGTCGTCGTGGTCGTCGTTGGTGAGGTGTGAGAATGAGAATATAGGAGACAAAAAAAAAAAAAAAAAATGCCTCTGCTATTTGTATGTATTTGTCCCAAAAAGCAGTCCGACAACACTACTCCGATAAGCCCAATGCACATTTTTTTTTATTTTGGAAGGGATCAAATGCAACTATTATTGCCGCTCGTCTTTGAACTCGGCGTATTCGCGGATGCGACGTACTCGCTTGCGCTTGAGCTCCTGGTACGTGCCAAAGAGTCCTGCCAGATCCTTTACTACCACAAACAGACATCCTCCAAGAATGTTCCTGTGAAAGTTGTCTGGGATACGCGTCCGCACAAACGAAAAGTGGCCCAGGAAGCTATAACCATTACGATTGGAATTTGAGAACAGTGTACTCGTTAATAACATGGATACGACAAGGCTAGCACAAGCATACTCAATGGGATTTCAACAATGGCATATTATACATATAAAGTGGACGAACCTTCCGCAGATGGAGGAGATAGCGGGCATCAAAAGAGCGCCAACGATGGTGCGTCCAAGATCCTTCCTGTCAAAGAACGAGAGCTCCTCGTCTGCAGCGACCGCTGCTGCAACTGCCGCCGCATTGGCTGTTGTTGGATCAGCGTCCGAGGTCTCTATGCTCGCATTCATCCCGAGTCTTGCCACTCCCGATCCTGCAACCTGCTGCTGACGCCAACGCGTTTCCAGTCGTGACACCATCTCGGCCCACAAGCTATTGTAAGCCATCCTGACCCAGGGCATGACTGAAAGCGTCAATGCAGGACTTGGTGGGAAGGTGACCTGCAATTGCTCGTTGCCCACAATGAGTAGAGGGATCAGAGGCATAAACGAGTCGATCACTTTTGTCCTTGAAAATATAAGAATCACAGGGATAAGAGGCAGCCCGGTCTATTGGATACACAGGCAACGATAATATGCTTTAGCGGTCCTGTTGCCACCTGCTGTCAGTGTTGTCATGATATACTATTCCTTACCCAGACGCGCCACCCCCATGGGTTGGGGCTACCCAACAACTTTTCGCCCTCAACGGTTCCGCAAACGGTCAAAACTGCGTACGCTCTAGAACACGATTGTTACGAGAAAAAGGCATGCACGTGAGAAACAAACCACGATAGAAACTAACAAATTCATAGAGCCGAGACTGGGTGGGTGTGCTGCAAAAACAAGATAAAAAAAACATACCCATAGGTAGTGCTCGTAATCAAAACGGAACAGGTCAGTCCAAGAAATGTCAGATAGGGGATGCCCGCATGGACCAGGGAGTCAAAGGTAGAGTAGATGTTCAGTAGCAGAGAGCTTGGTTCTGCCAGTCTGTACACTGTGTTGCAGACTGAGCATCGAACCTAACGAAGGTTCAATAAAAGACGCAACAAATGACCATTCTTGTATCAGTCATCTGCATTGTTCCATTCCATTGCGCCCTTTCTAAACATATTTTTTTGTACTCGACAAAGTAGATAATCTTTGACTTTGATTTTTTACCTGCTTTTTAGCAAACTGCTGGCGATTCTTGTCGATCCAGTCCAGAAGACAGTCCTCGTGTGAGATTAAGGTGCACTGGCAGGGCTTAACCCATCGGCCGACACTGTCCTCGTCGGTTCCGAAGCAGATATAGCACCGGTTCTGCTCTTGGTTGTTGTGATGGTGGTTCGAAGATGCTGCCGAGGAAGAGGCCGGAGTCGCTTGTTGTTCCTGCTGCTGTTGCTGTTGCTGTTGTTGCCTCGTGGCAGTGGTAGACGTGAGTTCCTGAAAGAAAACTGATATAGCTGTCCCAGTGGGAGTCACAGAGCCGTTCCTGTTGCCACTACCACTGACTGTGCCAGTGCTTGTACTGTTATTGTTGCCTGGGGCCGAGTTACTGCTCGAGGCGCTTTGTTGTCTCAATGCTTGAATGGAGGCTCTGCTGGCAGCAGCTTGGACCGAGGACGAAGTTGCGTTTGGCTCCATGGCGGGTGAGTTCTGAGGACGTGGTGGGATAAGGAATACTGTTTATTTGAGCTGAGGAAGGAGTAGGAACAAGTAGTGATGTGGGAAGTGTGAAAGTGAAAGAAGATGCGCGAAAACGGAGAATGAGACGAGCGAGAAGTGGAGTGAAAGCGTGAGTGAGTGAGAGAGAAAAGTGTGTGGAGGAACAGGGTGAAAAGGGAAGGCGGAACGAGCAGCGATCCTGCACCTCCCATCCTGTGCTGTGTGACCAAACCTGGCAAGGACAAATTACTGACACCCTTAAGTAAACTGGACTGGACCTGTGCGTTGGCAAGAAGGGGGTGGGATCAACCTTCTTTTTTCTCATCGCCTTCTATTTCTTTTATTACTCGTTCACATTCCTCGTCCTCCTTACTTACTTCCACTTTTCAGCCATCAAAAGGAACAGGAAACCACTAACAACAAAACACAACCATGAGCGCCACATCTGAACTGGTACGGTCTATACCTTCAACATCCCCTGCATGCTTTCAAAGAAACTCTTCTCACGAAAAGAAATAACCCAACACAAGGATCAGGAACTTGATGATGAAAGCAAAGAAGGGCGATGAATGCATGCGGACAGAAGCTAAATCCAACCTTCAACAACTCCCTTGTATATTCTCCTCCACCCGTGTATAGTACACAGCCTGGTCAGCAGGAACACCATTCACCGCCCCTCTGCCCGAAACTGCCCATCCCATCCTTGCCATCACTACCCTTACAGCTGGTCTGTACTTTGCAGCAAGATACGGCATGTAAGTCATCCCTATCAACTCACGCCGACTTGCCAAAGATCTCCTGACAACAGAAATGAGAACAATATCCAGCAATGGATTAGTATTGAATTCTTTATCATCACCAACAGCAAGCTAATAACACGCGTTTGTTTTGTTGGATATGCATAGTTCCCAAAACAAGTCGGTTGCCTTTGAGCTTGCCAACACTATCCCCAGCGCAGTGTTGCTTGGATTCGGCATCGTCTTCTTGTTCCTTTCCGTCGGACTCTACGTGTAAAAAGCATAAAACAAGTAACAAAAGATAGAGAGCAGGATGTGCGATTTCGTCTCATGCGAGCAGGATACCTTTGCAGGAAGATAAGATCTTGGCTGCCCATTAGATCGCTGACAAGGGCGACAGGCACAATGGACACCATCAATAAAGATAAAAATCATCAATAGCAAAAAACACTCACGCGCGCCTATTGTTATTTTGGACTATTGCTGATACTAAAGAATGGCAAGTAAGTGACAGTGAGCTTACTCACGTTGGTACTGAAATATTAGCAAATATTACCTAGACGCGTTTGAATGCCAATGGTGGACAGCAGTCACCAAGCTGGGAACATGGCGCGGTCAATTGGCCATTGACCTAGGTTTTCTGGATGATACTAAACAAAACGTTTGTTTGTATAGATATCGGCAAGACGGTTTGTTCGCGAGTGGAGAGTCTTTTCAGGGGTGCAGGCCGTAGGGGATGGTATTCGTGAAGTCAAGTGTGAAGTTGAGGTAGTATCGGGCCGTCGCACGGGCATACAAAGAGGGAAAGGAGGGGGGAAGGGGGGGGGGGGGGGCAGCCAACCAACTCAAAATGACATTGATATCTTTTTCCCTCTTCCTTCCCACTTCCCACTTCCTCTCTTCTCCTTCGCTCTTCTCTCTCGTTCGCTCTCCTCCTTTCTCCCGTTCCTTGTTTTTTTCCCTGCTTTCCTTCTCCCCTTTCCCTTTCCCTTTTTCCCTTTCTACCTCTGGCCACATCCCTCTTCTTCTCCTCCTCTGACGACGATCAACCTACATCCTCTCTCGCCGATAGATCTGTCACTCCTTCCTCATTAACCTTCTTTCTCTACTTGCATTCTCACTACATACCTACCTTCCACTCTCCTTACTGTCTTCCTCGCTTCCTTGGGAGGGACTTTGTGACTGAGGGTCATCTTCGGAAACATACAAAGAAGCGTGAAGTGACAAACACTCTAAAGGAGTCTATCTAGCTAGCCGGCTGCTTTGGACGCTGACAAACAGAGAGAGTTAGAGAGAGAAACCACACCCTCGACCCTTTTTTTTCCCTTCTTCTCTTTTGTGCATGCACAACGCACTCTCATTCACCTTTCAACACCCCTAATTCGCCTCCTCTTTTCACCCCTTCCTCCCCTCCATTCCGTGTCTCCGCCTGTGCTTGCGTCTGTTTGTCTTTGGCAAACTCACCCCGTCAAATTCCCGTCGCGCTCTTTCTTTTTTTTTTTTTTTTTTTTTTTTTTTTTTTTAATATCCACGCCTCTCCCATCAACTGCAGCTAGCATCATGACAGTTGACGACAGTGTCATGCAAAAGCTGTGGAAGCTCACCAATGAGCTTACTGCCCAGCTTGTCTTCAATCGCAACGCAACTCTCGAACTCAAACAGCAGCTAGCTGATCTCCAGGTCAGTAACCTTTATTTTTCTTTTGTGAACCACACAACCTTTTTTTTTGATTTGTTGTTATCTGACAAACCGAGCATGTTTTCTTTGTCACTCTCTTCCCCCCGTCTGTATTCCCTCGTCGATGGCACGTCATGCTCACGACTACATCAGGAACAACAACAACAAAAATGAACAATGACAGAACAAAAAAAGGCGTGTGATAGCAAAAGAATCATCCAATTCGGTATCCACAACTAACGCATCTTGATTTCCATTTTTTTTTTCTTTTCTTTTCTTTTTTTTGCGGCTAATAGGCCAAGACTGCCCAGGGATCGGTGTCGGTGGCTCAAGATGTTACCGTCTTCAGCAACCAAGGTAAGACGAACTGAAAAAATATTGGTGAGCGTGAGCAATAACAACATATAATCATTATCATCGAACCAGATATGTGATCGTGTGTGTGGGGAACATGATATATGTCATTAGAGCCCGTCCCCTCTTATCCACTGTGCCACGACAAGAGGATTTTAACCAATATGTCATTACCGCCATCGTTAAAATGTATGCTCTGTAGAACATGCGGATGTCAGTCTGAGGATAGCCAACGAGCGGTTGATGGAAGAGAACGCCCAGCTCCAGGAACAGGTCCGCGAGTATGAGCGGTGGATGGAATTCATTATGACTAAATTTCGCCTGCAGAACGTAAGAGATCTTGTTCGCCTATCGTGACATTTTGTGTTTTATTTATCGATCTTTCACATGGTTCGTTTCCTATCTATGCAAAGGAATGTTTCTATTCAACTTCTGCCGACAAACACTGCTGACTCTCTTACGTTTTTTTTTGGTTCTTTGCACGCGTAGTTTGCTATGGCGCAGAGCAGGAAAGAAGCAATGCAGGAAGCATACAGGATGGCAGAGCAAGAAGGGGTATGTCCTAGTGTTCTACTGACAGTTTCATTAAAAGATATTACCGTTACTACAGCCTTTCAGGTGGCAGCTGTCTGACACAGAAACCTATGACTCGTTGCAAATCTTACTAGGAACTCGCCCAGCAGCTGCAAGAGGAGAATGCAGTCCTGCAGGCGCGTCTCATGGATGTAGGCGCTGTGGCGCGAAAGGCGATCAACGAAGAATATTACAACACAGAGTCAGCCATAGAGACACTGGAGCTCGAAAACCAGGGACTTCGAGAGATGCTCGGGATAGCAACGGAGCACAGGAATCCCATCGCCGTACGGGATCCTGGAAACCGGGTATCTTTCCCCAGCACTGGATCATATATCGCGTCGAGCGGCAGCGATCAGGAACGGCGCCAGGGACGCGGACGGATGGCGCCTTTTTCACCTGTTGACAAATCAACTTCAGTCTTGGGAGCATCAGAATGGTCAACATCGTCTACAGCATCGGAGGTCGAGCCATACATGGTTACATTCGATACCTCCCGCACCAACACTGCGTCCAATTCAAAGGTGGCATCACCGCTGCTAGAGTCCACAAAAGTCTTTAATGCTGAGCCTGAACCAGCCCTTGCTCTTGATACACCACGAGCAGCGACAACAGCAGCAACAGCAACAACTACAACCACAACAGCTTCTCCGGCTAAAAAGAAGACCGCCGATACTACAACTAGAACCTCAACTGCCAACAGCAACAGCAACACGGGCCTAGCTAGGTCTATTTCAGGAGCTAACACAAACGCTAGCAGCAACAACTCGACTACCAAAGGAGGAATGATGATCAACACGAGTGCCCTCAACAAGAAGAACGCTACCAACCCTAGCCATCCTCCCATCAGCAACTCGTCTGCAAACAAGACCAAGAAGACTCAGCGGAAACAAAAGGCATAAAATACCTCCATTCCTTTGTCTCTCATACTCTCAATTTGATCACACACCAAGACATCGACACCTTCGCCACATACCATCGCACTGTAACAACCAACTACTGCAATCCTCACCCATTCGCCAGCATGAGGCAATTCATCGCACATTGTACCATTATCGTTACTCATTCTTTTTTTTTTTTCTCTCCCTCACCTTGATATCGCAAAAATAAACACAAACATATCCCTTCGTCGCCCATTCTTTACGAGTGGGGAACTATATATGTCTTTTTCATGAGCACAAGGAAACAGGGGCAGAACTGACCGTCAGGCCTCGTTTTTAACGGGTGGAGAGATTTTGGAGACAGGCCTCCAAGGGGCTTTAAGAATGTCACCAAGTGGCGCGTACAATTCACCGATAGTGTCGACATAAGGTCGATCCCATCCAGGCATCATCACATTCTATTTGTGTCATGGTTGTTATCTCAGGTACCATCACTGATCACTTTGTTGGTCTCACTGAGCTGGGGGTTCAGGAATAATATTTGATCGGTCCACTTGTAGTTCGAATGGACACACCGTGGTGAAAGGCAATTGAAGTAGGCAAAGCAGAGGAGAAAAAGTAGGGGAGTAAGAAATGTGAGCATTCTAATAACCCCTTTTTAACAATGACGAAGGAGGGCGAAAGAAAGTGGAAAGGGGTGTCCAGCTGTCGTGTCGGGTGTTCGTTTTTGTGGTTTTTTTTTTTTTTTTTTTTTTTTTTTTTTTGTCGCAGTATGGGGACCTTCCTATAACAGCAAGAGAGTCCAAGCGTGCAGCGTTTTCTTTTGACCTTGCCTTTCGAGCCCCTCCCTACCTTCTCTTCCTTCCCTCCGCGCATTCACCCCTTCCTTCCCTTCCTTTCCTTTTTACTTTTGCCGCCATTCCCCTTCTCGTACATCAGCCTTCCCATCTCGCACCAACTACAGCCCACCGACCGTTGCCTTTCGTCCATCAAGTCTCACATCCCTCCACAGCAATCGCTATACTCAGCACCCAAGCAAAGTTCATCTACCCATCCCCACCATACCTCTTTGCGAGAGAAAGCAACAGGACAGCAATGGTCGCCAGTCGAAAGGAACCTAACACAGGAGCCGCTCCGCTTCCTCCTCCACCTTTGTCGTCCAATTCATCGCCAACTGCTACTAGTCGTCCAATGGTCGCACGGCCCTATTCGCAGCTCCAGCTAACCATTGAGCCCAATTGCTTCATCCTACAACCACACACGCCAGACTCTGCGGACGCCGGACCTACAGGGACCTCCCATGCCTCGGTCGACATCCTTCGGATTTCTTTCCGAACTACAGACTCGAACACAAAGGAAGCAACTACAGAGTCAGCAGCAGAGAAGATGACCGAGTCCGAGCTCAAGGAGGAGACAGAAAAGGAACCCATCGATCTCTCTGCGATTGCTGAGGAGCACCCTCAGCGCGTTTCGTTAATTTCTCCAGGTACCACCTTGTCTCTTTTTTGCGCTTGGACAATTGTTGCAAAGAGGTGTTAACAGATATGGGCAACGGGGCTAACTAATGAACTTTGTGTCCTTTTTTTTTTTTTTTTTTTTTTTTTACTTTTGTTGTTGTGGTCTAGATTCTTATGTACGATCGGAGGGTGCCAAGGACTACATCATCTATGGCTGCATTGGTTTCATGGAGCTCTACTCTGGTAATAAACACGGTGTCTCCGATCATCTTTGGAAGTTGGTCCCTCTCTGCCACTCGCCCAACTGAATCTGAAACTGGGGACTGACATCATAATGGCTACGTATTATTGGTAGGTCCACACTTCGTCGCCATTACCTCGGTCAAGTCGCTGGGAAACATCGAGGATAAGCCCGTATATGCGATCAACAAGGTTGCAGTCTTGCCCATGGACGCTCACGAGGCACGCCAGATCCTGGATAAGCTGGCTCAACCGATCGACTCTTCTTTAGGTCCCCTTCTGAACGTCGAGCAGGATACCGAACATTCACTCTTCCAACAATCGACGACAGCGCCTACCGATATTCCAGGAGGACAAGCGGTCTCGCCTATACCCACCAAGTCGCCAAAGTTCAGGTTAACCTTCTTGGGCCTCAAGCAGGATCGCGATCAGCAACAGCAGGCTCTATCACCCAGTCCAAGCTTGACCGAGCAACTCAACCAGTCGAACCAAAGCACAGCCGCAGTCACTGATGTCGCTCCAGCAAAGCCCAAGCGGATAGCATTCGACATTCCAGGATTAGCCCCTGAGAGCGCTAGGAGCCAGGCTGAGGATCTAGACAAGGTCATTGTTGGGTCAAAGGATGCTGCAGCTCCGGCGTCACCCTCGTCGCCACCACTGTCGCCTACGCGGCGCTCAAGTCCTGGATTCTTTGCGAAGTTGTTGGAGAAGAAACCCCGATCCAAGCCCACCGGGGTCGATGTTTCCAATACTGTCGCAGTGTCTGATAACCCTAGGCAAGAGAGCGTTGACGGTCCTGCTTTGGTCCTTACTGAGCAATCATCTGCGGAACCAACAGGAAATGTCACAGAAATAACGACGACAGTCGCCAAGACGGAGAGGCCGCACTTGGGCTCAAGATCCCCTTCTACATTCGAAGCGGCGGAAAAGTTTGTTACTGAATCGACCAAACAACTGGCTGACTGGGGCGAGGAAGCCGTTTCGGGAGTGATCAAGTCGACAAAATCCTTCACATCGATGAAAACAACACCTGAACCTATGGAAACCGATCCAGTTCACTTGACGAGCGACGTTACTCCAGATGCTGCTGGTGTCACAGAAGAAGAGCTGGACAGGATTCGAACAATGGACCGTCGTGTCATCCGCGAGATCGTATCTATTTTTGGCACAGGATTCTACTTTTCTGCAGAGTTCAACCTCCTTTCCTCGATGCAGTTTCGTTCTGACCTTGCCAAGTCTGCGCCGTCAAACACCGAGCCTTTCTACCGACATCTTGATCAACGGTTCTGGTGGAACGAACACTTGCTCAAAGATCTTATTGACATTAGGGTACTGTACTCTGTTGGCGGAAAAGTGCGCTGTCGTTCTGCGACGTAACTCGCGCATTATACTAACACACACTTTCAACTGAACACATAATAGGCCGATGGATATATTTTACCGGTGATGCAGGGATATGTCGAGATTGAGCCATGTGTCATTGAAGAACAGTCTTTCGAGTTCACGCTCATCTCAAGAAGGAGTCGCGATCGTTCTGGACTACGATACCAACGCCGAGGCATTGACGAGCATGGCAACACCGCCAACTTTGTCGAGACCGAGCAGTTGCTAAGAATTGTGGTATGTTTGTTTATTTATCACATTTGGCCATTCCTGCCTCATACCAATGTCATGAATAATGGGCTAGTGATTGACATGGGTCTATTCTCCTGTGTAAATAATAGCGACATGACAGCGATCACCAAGTGTCGTTTGTGCAAACTAGAGGATCGATCCCCCTCTTTTGGTCTCAGTCACCTTATCGACTCAAACCCATCCCTGTCATGGAGAGGACTGAACAGGAAAATTATCAGGGATTCAGCAGCCACTTTGGGATGCAACGATCTCGATATGGTCGGCAGATCTGTATCAACCTCGTCGAACAGCACGGGCGAGAGCAGGTCGCCGGTTCTGCGTATACGCGATATATCCAAAAACTGAACGAACCCGAAATCAGGTAGGGGCAGAGGAATATCTACCTTCTTTCTTAAGATTTTTGGCGCTGATGAAACCATGCTAACATCTTGTTTTTGTATCTGGAATTAGATATGTGGAGTTTGACTTTCACGAGCAGTGCAAGGGAATGCGGTACGAGAACATTGAGCGATTGATCAAGAGTTTAGAGAGCCCTATCCAGGAACTCGGATACTGTTGGCTGGCACCGAGAAACGAAGGCGCCGCGAACAACAGAAAGGATGGCGAGTCATGGGAGCGGCTCTACGATCAAAAGGGCGTCATTCGAACCAACTGCATGGACT
Organism: Linnemannia elongata; assembly: GCA_036320915.1. Classification (NCBI taxonomy): domain Eukaryota; kingdom Fungi; phylum Mortierellomycota; class Mortierellomycetes; order Mortierellales; family Mortierellaceae; genus Linnemannia; species Linnemannia elongata. The sequence continues at coordinate 271,043 of JAXBDG010000011.1, read as the reverse complement.
GTCTTGACAGGACAAATGTTGTCCAGAGCGCCATCAGTCGCCATGTCCTGAACCACCAACTGCTCCGTCTCGGAATCGCCTCTTTCCCTGACAAGGGCCTGTCGGTCTACGAGGAGTTTGAGAATATTTTTAACCACGTCTGGGCGAACAATGGCGACGCAATCAGTCGGGAGTATGCTGGAACGAGTGCTCTCAAAGGCGACTTTACTCGGACGGGCAAGCGGAACCTTCAAGGAATGATCAACGATGCCACCAACTCTGTCGCAAGAATGTACCAGAACACCTTCAAGGACTATTTCCGACAGGCGGCTATCGACTACCTCTTGGGATCGGCCGACTTGGATGTGTTCAAAAACTTGCAGACGACTGCCTTTGGAACAGCGGTTGTGCCCGCTCCCATTCTGCCTCTTCAAGAGCCTCTGGTGCATGGAACGTCGACCGCAAACTTGCTGGCAACCGACTCGACAGGCGCAGTACCAGCAGGATTGCTCCCTTCGCTCATTCCACACCCCTCAGAGTCTTTGGCTTCGTTGTCTTCCGAGTCGTCTGAACCAGGAGCGGATGCGCAGGAAGCATGGGTCAAGATCCGAGAGGCCGCGATCGAGACATCTGCCGAGATTGTCATTTCGCCTGGCGAGGAAGTGTGGCAGGGCTGGACATTTGTCTGCTGTTCGAATGAGATCAGCAGTGCTCTCACATCGGCCTCATCTCCTCAAGCCTCACCTATGCAGCCATCTTCAACCAGCCTGACTTCAAGGCTCAAGACTTCGAGCAAGAAGAGCAACTCTGGGTCCAACTTTGGCACCGCTGGCGATGCTTCTGACGCCTCATCAACGGTGTTTTACGACGAAAAGGTCGTGCTGCTGACGGAGAGGGCGCTTTATATCTGCACGTACGACTATGAGATGGAGAAGGTTCTAGAATTCTGGCGGTTGGCTCTGGAAAAGATTACAGGAATCGACAAGGGCACCTACTTTTTGACCGCGCAGGACAAGACACCTCAGGGCCAAGATCCACTGGAGAACTATGGATTTGCAGTTATGTACCGAGCCAACGCTGGAGGTGAGACACTCAGAGTCAACAGTGGAAGCGTTCGCAACCGTAGGGTGATGGGTATGAACCGGACACCGCCAACACTGGATCAGTTGCTGGAAGAAAACGAGGATTCTTCCTCGGCGGAATTGAAGCTGGAGCAGGTCGAGTCGCGGTCATCTGGAGGAGATGATCTGGAGGAACACCTTGATGACAGTAGGTCGGCCAGGAGTATCTTGAAGGATGAGCAGAAGGATATCCAGTCTGTGCGGTTCAAGATTGTCAAGCATCCCGAGACCTCGATCGTGCCCTATATGACATCGTTTATGACCGACCCTGGTCAAAACAGCAAAGCCAACCCTTCTGGATACACACGGACTGCCCAGGATTGTGCCGAGTGGGTTGTGACGGAGATTATTCAGGCTCGTTGTGAGCTGATTGCAGTCTCTGAGGGCATCCCTTCTCCTGTCTCGTCGTCGTCGTCGCAGCAGAGAATGTCAAGAGCGTTGGAGGCCACCCCACCAAGTCAAGTCCGAGGTCACCACGCACGGTCACCAAGTGAGGAGTACAATTACCAGTCGCCCAGGTCGAAACGACGACCCTCTGTCCAGGTTGATCTGATGATTCGTGATAGAGTCTTGCAGAGCCTCGAAGTTGCTGGTCAGTTAGAGAAGGATGCTGTGAAGGAGTCGGAAGCGACCGAGAAGAAGAGAAAGCCCAAGAAGCCATTCTCTGCCTTCTTCTCGTCGTCAAAGACATCATCACTGTCGTCCTCGTCGCGTAGTGAAGCCGTTGCAGCAGGAGGTGGAGGCCTTTTGCCGCCACCCGGCAATAACCGGTCTTGGCTCAAGAAATTTCAGTTTGGACAGGATACCGATACCGAGACGGATGACGACGAAGAAGGCCACCACTCTCGATCCCATCAACGATCGCCGCGCCCTGCTTCTCTAAACGACCCTGTTACCAATACTGTCATCACGACCACTACTACCACAACGACGACGAGCGCGGCCTGTGCTGCTGCTGCTGCTCAGATCGCCGAGGGGCAGGATTCTCAGGCAGCGTCGGCGTCAGTGCCAGCATCGGTGGAGGAAGGTGGTCGAAGACGATCGTCCAGTCAGCAGCGGAATAGTGGTCAGGGCGTGTTTGCAAAGTTCAAGCAGGCTGTCAAGAATCTGTAGTTCTATTAGCTTTGTCTCAATATATTACATTTTTTTTTATTTAGGTTGGCTTGTAAGCGAGGGGCGCAGCTGAAAACATAGGGTTGACATACGGGTGCAACTACCATCCTGGTTTCAAGTGATGGGCGTGGCTCACCATCTCGATAATTTTGATTATAGGTAGTTATGTTTCGCAATGGTGTTGTCTTATTGGGCAAGGACGCGTTCGAACGCATCTAGCTAATGATTTTCTTTCGAATTGTCTACTCAAAAAATGAATAGATGTTCTTTCAGGCTCATTTGTTCTTTCATCTCCACACTTTGTCGCACTCACCAAAACCGAAGGTTGGGAGGTTGAATTCTTTTTTCTAGTTTACAGTAGCCAGAAACGGCCTCATTTGAATAATAAATTAATATCGTCTATTGCAAGGGTTTTTAATGTCGAACCAGGGAGGGGATATTGAAAGGGGTTTTTCTTTGAGATTCCGAAAGAGAGAAGAACCAACTTGAGGATGCATGCCATTTTCTGTTTATTGAATGGAGACAATCACAAAAGGCAATTCTTTGACAGGTCAAGTGTGGGTAGAATGCAGCAATGAATTAGTCATTAATAAGGGTCGTTAGCATCAATGAACGAGCATTCCATTTCCACTCGAATCCTCTAAATGACGAAATTTAGCCTGCGTAAAACGCATGGTTTTAGTGCGGAGGTTCTAGTTGGTAGGACTATGAACCCAATTGACCTGAAGTTTTGTGCACTCCAACGGACTACGAAGTGAATTGTCGTGTCTGGACATGAGTCCACAAAAATTGGACATTCATATGAAAATAAGGGTTGTCTACTCGGTCTCAAGATGACGTCTATCTCTTAGTCAACAATATACCCATCTCCTGTCTTCTCTGTTCTGTTTCCTGTTCCCCTCACCATTGTTTTCCTGTCACCCCTTTTCCCATTCACTCCGATCCCAGGTAGGAGCATACTTGCCTTATGCCACCGATTTTCGTATTAGGATCTACGCCTTTACGACGTGCAGACACTGGACTTGAAAAAACACCACCAGCGCCTGCACATTAGGGGGAGAGAGTGGCGGTGAACAAGAAACTTCAATCTTGTTCTGCCTTGCTTGTTAATCTTTTTCAACGACAAAGTCGTTGTCATGATATCTTTCCTCTTTTTCGATAATTTATGCTGTACTCGCTTGTCTTTATACACATTCATCGTAGCTCTCATGAACCTCAGTCTGCAACTCACAGTTATCCATAAAGCATACTATCTTCTTATTACTCTTGCTCTCTTACTTCCACCTTCAACTGCGTGTTCGTTCGTGATGGAAATATCTAATAACAAGGAAATGGAAAAATCTTTATCGCCAGCAGAGACAGAGTCAATGAGAGTAATCATACCAAGTTTGGAGTCAAATGGCGTTATGAGAAAAAAAGACTGAATGAGAAATGTCAATTCTGCACATTAGGCCTATTTTGTCAAGTACTGAAACTCAATCTCCTTCGAGAGGCTGTCCGAAAAATAGAAGGCGACACGGGGGCAGTTCGAGGGAACACACTGCTAGACCCTACCCGTTTTTGTCGGCGTGAAAAGACTGGGCGTGGTTGGTGCCAATGATGGCGAGTTAGATGGTATATGCGCCCTGCTGTGGGCTCTCTTCAGTAAAACATCCTCCCCAAACTCCACCATGTGAGCCTAAAAATCAACAGAGCAAGGATCCATAAGTAATTGAAGGGCTTAACGAACAGAGAAGCAGAGAGGTACATTACAACATTAATACTCACCTTGTATCGGAAAAGAGTTAAAAGCGATGGACCTGACAGAAACTCAGTCATCTCAAACTTGTTGGACTGCAAACAGACCTGGCCCAGGGCAGCGGATACACCATAAACGTCCTCAATGACACGCATACCATAGATCTTGCCGCGGAACCCGCGTGCATCAATGAACAGTGCTGTCTTCTGCGAGCCTGTGCATGATAGGATGCTGCGATTGATCCTCACAACCTTTCTAGATTGCTCCTTGAGAGTAGCTTGTCCCACGTGCAAAGGCTTGTGCTCATTCACTGAGCATTCAATGTAGTGGACCTCGCCTCCTGAGACCTCCTTTGCCAACACCAAAGTGTCGGTTTTCCTACCGCCTGACTGCGTTACTACACCAAAGAGAAGCTCGTTCATATTCATGCCATCCCTTGTCGCGACTGATGCAATCTCACCAGTGATAACAATAATGCAAGTCTTAGTGAATAAAACCTCCAGACGTGTGACCAATACGCAACACAATCCTTCTCAGAGTTCTTGTTCTCGAACCATCCAGAACCAATCACCACGCAACTAAAATGGTGAACTTGAACGAACTGTCAGAAGGAGGGCATTATAAGGCTGACAGACATGATAATCAAGGATAGAGATCATAAGTCAAAAAGTAAACGGGACATACAAAAAATGCAGGATCTGGTACACTTGCCGCGACACCACAAGACCCACTTTCTCTTCTTTTGTGACCCATCTTCCGTCCCGCTCGCACAGAACAAGCTCAGCCAAGCACAGCTCCACCTCTTGTTGCAAAAAATTCAGATCATAGTCGTTTTTTGGCAAAGCTCTCCTGCAGAGGCGAAAGAACTTTTGCCAGAATCGGCAGGGCGATCTCCTTTACTCTCACTTGGCTCGCAATTTGCGTAATCAGACTGGAGTCGAATATGTTGGGAGGCATCGTTCACAGTGGTGGAGACTATACATGATAGGGCGACACTAAATGAAAATCAAATGGAAATAGATAAGCCATCAGTTGTCAGCAATTGAGAAGTTGACCAAACCTGTAGCTTAAACAAACGCGTACTTACTATACATCCTTAAGATCATGCAGCTGTGCATCATTTCCAGAGAGCACTCTGTGAGCATACGCAACAAGCCTCTTCAAATTTGTCGAAGGGATGTCTATTGGCGCTTGTAGTGCCTCATCTGTGAAACCTTGGGCCTGGAAAACAAGGTGTAGTTCAAAAAAGGTGAGGAGTTGGTATTAACAAAGACAGGGGAATAGGCGAACATCGACAAGCAAAAAACGAAGCACCATAGCCATACCTTTCGAAATATATGTCTGAAAAATGGCAACAACGGCGAGCCTTTCAACAGACAAAGCGCGTCTTTGTAGGCTTTAGATCGAGATGATTCCTCCTCCTCGTCCTCTCCCTTGTCCTCTCCCTCATCCTCTCCCTCGTCTAGGTTTTCGAATCCGTCGTTGCTGTCTATATCAACATCAGTAACAGTGTCATCATCCACTGACGGTTCTGCGGCGGACGGTGCTGCTGCCGAGGATGCTGCTACCGACGATGCTGCTGCTGACGGTGATGACGACAGCGAGGTTCCAGTATTCTAGCAATGAACAGTCTTGACTGCCAGTATTATCGGCCAATATAAAGTAAAACAGACAAAGAGAAAAGTAAGCTCGCCTGGTTATGTAACTTTAGGCCCTGCAAAATCACTTCTGACTGAAATTCAGATTCCTGAATTGTGATCGACTTGAAAATTGCGAGGCACCTGAGGAATGCACGTCCATCTTGCGACACCAAGTGCGTGAGAAGGTCCCTGCAAAAGGCTCTGGTCCCAAGTTGAGGCTCCGCTTCTTGCTCAAGATCGAGAGGCCTTCCAAAAAGGCACCGATGTCGCATCTTGTGTACTGAAGGTCTGACTACAACTCTTTCTTTCCGTTGACGAACTAACCATGAGTAACTTTCTTTGACCTAAGATGGATGCAGGTGTCAAGGACTTTAGGATATCGATGAAGTTGCGACCTGTACTTCTAAACAGGATGTACATGAAGATACGAAATTCGTCCCCGGATTCCGTCCAATAATCATATTAGAACCATCCTCAGTTCCAACATGTATGTTCATCTAACTCGGTCTAGGGATCCTAGCTGACTGTTGCCTTCATGTTTTGGCTGCAATGCAGCACCTTGGTAGTGAAATAGCCACGTATGTATCATTTGGAGATACCACACGAAAGGTCAGGAGCTAATAAGCAAACCCTTGTCCAGGTTGCAGTGTTCACTGTTAAAGCTAAATATCGGTTTCACTCTGCTCGACAAATAAATTGATCGTCCACTGAAATATCACATCCAAAACTGACATATCACATCCAAAAAACACATGCTGGAGAGATCACCAGAAAATCGATCAACCACATCCTTGCCCAAATCCAGAATGCGACAAAGGCTACAACATGCGGAAGTCACTCCTTAAACACCTTAGAGATGCCCACACAAGCAACAACCAACCTCGGTCCAGCTCTCAGCTTCCATCGATGCCGATCACAACTGTCTCATCACCTGAGCCCATTGTCGACCATGAGACGAAGCTGCCAATCCCAAATGGTGTTGCAGAATATGCCCTCCCTGCAGTGCTTTGGACTCTCCGTAAATTAGAGTAACGTAGATACTGTAGGAGTAGAAATAGCGAAGCAGCTCGATCTTTTGCTCCTTGTCCTTTCAAAAGACAACATCACGAAGCAATTTTATGTCAGTGATTATTGTATGCATGCGTGTTGTGCCTTAGGACCACCCCAGTTCAACAACCTTCTCTTACACTCCCATTATTCACAACATCAACCTCAACTGTGAGTGTAACAACCACTCAACCATATCTCAAACGAAACGCCTGATTCCGTAACAGCGTGTGGCTCTCATGTGGCTGAAAGAATGTTCTAGCGATCCATATTTACATCGATCGAGATGAGCTGCAGTAAGTTGGTTTTATTTAGGGATTGAGGAGTGGCTGGGAAATTGAGGAAAAGGTGAGAATAAATTTATCATGGGGAAATATTGAAGGTGATGGCACCTTCATTGACATAGCGCCAAGACAGAGCGTACCTGCCACATCATAAGCATGAATTTTTTTACTTCACTGCAGTCAGTTTTTCATTCACAGACATACACAAACCCAATGGTATTGTTTATTATATGGGAGCATCTGTGACTTTAATCTCAAGGATTAACAGGATCCTTGACATCGGGCTGGAACTGAGATTGAGTGGTGTCCGATCGACTGAGTTCTGGCGGCATGGCATCATCGTCATCGTCGCTGGTACTCGCTTGGTATGGAGGAGGGAGGGTTGAGTATCCTGGTGCCGTGCCCCTGATGTGTTCTGGACGCGGCGACGTGATCCTCACACCCACTACCAAGGTATAATCGAAGCGCGGGAAGAAATACGTCAGCAATCCCAACTTTATACCTGAGAAAAAAAAATCAATTCGCGTCAGTCCTCGATCTACGAATTAACAGCAAAAAAAAGAAGAAAGGTGGCTTACTCTCGAGACGGAGTTCCTTGGCCTCCTTCTCACTCATGTTTCCAGTCCGGACCATCATAATCAGCTTCAACAAATGCGCCTTTGTCACAGGAACAGTCTCAATGCTCGCTGCCAACTGTCTCGCTCCAGGCAACTCTACCATCACAGTCCTCTCAAACCCTTGACTCGTCACTGGCCATCCTTCCATGACGGGCAACACAAACACGACTTTTTTCTCCCTCCGCTTCTTGTCCAGCATTCGCGGTTCCCTCAGAAGCGTGTACTGTTTCAATTTGATCATCGCGCTTGTGACGATAAGGTCCTGGTCCTTGTGGATACTGTTATCGAGGAAAGGGTCTATCCGGATGGCCAATGGCACGACCTGACCCTGGTAGAGGACATCAGAGGGGAGTGTGCACGTCACAGGGAGGATATCGTTCCACACCAGCGTGTATACTTTTGGCACCTGCTCCTGCATTTCCCGAAGTGACGAACTGTAGACCCAGACCAACTGCTTGACCGCCATGTTGCGAAATGGAAAATCCCTTTGCATGTGAGCCTTGAACCGGTAATGGAACCAGCCCCTCCTGCCTTCGATGGTTGGTGGCAGTTCTGGGTCAAGCTGAACCTCAAATTCGTAACGTGTGACTCCTGGGGTGATGGTTTTGTTGGTGCGGTTTAGTTTGACGTCCCATGTTTGCTCTTGCAGGCGAGTTATGTGGTGGAAGGAAATATGAGATCCTCCATGTTCCTCTGTCGTATTGGTGTCGGGGTTGTGGGAAGGTGAGGTGAGAGAGAGATTCGAACGTTAATACGAGACGAATAAAATTTGTTCCGTCCATTTCTTATTTTTTTGAGCAGTCCTTTGCCAGCAAAAATGAGGGGAAGATGGTGGGGGTGCCGACAAATGACATACCTGACCATTTGGATTCTACTCGTGCCTCAAAGGTCAGAGTAATGTCGCTCGCCTTTGTCTCCTTGATGGTCGTGAACTCGACATACCCCCTGATGACTATTCAGCAGCAAGAAAAAAAATCATGTTTTAGCCAGCTACCAAGAGTTGTCCCAATATTCGACGCAATTGAAAAAGTAAGAAGAAAAGAGTTGGCAACTGACTGGGGGTTGCTGTTGCATTCAGGAACAAAGATTCTTACCTGCTGGCTCCTCTGGGGTGTGATAGTACAGGGGCTGTCCCTCTGGTCCATGTTCCTGGCTGTGGAAGCGGATGGCGATGGACTTGCTTGCGTCCTTGCTGTAATCTAAGATGGCCATGATCGTTATATTTTTTGGGGTGGACGTGGGTGTCGACTAATTGCGTCTCTTGTTCCTGTCCCGTTCCTGATGCTTGTTTGCGCCCTGTACAATGGTGTGAGAGAAAGGAAATTTTGAGGGCTGGGGAAAGAAAAAAATGAAGAAGAAAGAGAGAGAAAAGACAAAAGAAAAATAAGAAAGAGAGAAGAAAAGAATCTATTCGATGTGGACGTCTAACAATGGTCTAGACTTGTGAAGAAGTGGAAGAACGAGAAGGTTTTTGAGGCTCCGTCCAATGCTTTAGCCCCCCCCCAAAAAAAAAAGCGAGTCGACCCTTCATGGCCTTCTTGACATTCTTTTTTTTTTTTCTATCTCTCTCTCTCTTCATTACTTCAAAAGGTCGACTTCCAAGAAAAATAATAAAGACGCCGTAATAAAACCCATATCTTTGTGGTCGATTCTCGAAATGGTCATGGTATCGAGTCCAGCGGGACTCTCAATCGCCGCATGGAGAATGAGAGTCAAGGATATCAAGTTGCACAAAAATAAAGTTAGCAGTCATTCCAAAGTCGACACTCATGCACATTTTTTTATGCCGCTGTTGTGATTGTTCTTACTTTTGTCATTGTTCTTACTTTTGTCATTCCTGTCACTGTTGTCAATCCTGTCACTGTTGTCATTGCTGTCACTGTTGTTGTAGTTGTTCGTTAGACCTTTAAACAAATTGCTACGCACGGTTGGAGAAAGTGCAGGGTCTGAGTGAATTATTTTGGCCCAGCTGGCAACCTAAATCCATTCTAAATATTTGTGAGCCTTCAGGAGCGCCATTTTTCCTATTGCCATTTCCAAACTTCGTCGCCCCTGCCTTTACGCTACACTTCGCACCAGCAATACTCACTGTCGTCCCTTAACCGGACTAACATAAGACATAACGGCATCGCTTTACAATCGCGCGTTTTCCTCATTATTTTGAAATCCTTGACTTTGCTTCCGCACAAGAGGGAATTGGGTGAGGCACTCTTCCCTTGGGAGGGACATAGTCAATCAAAGTGCTTTGATAGGACAGGCAGGTAGTGGCTGGATATCATATTGACTCAAGTGTCTTTGCACCCTTTCCCTACAATCCTGCAACTTTCAAAGGCTCAGGTTACCCATATTTCTCTCCAACCCATTTATCCTGGCACTGTTGTAAATCCTCTACCTATTCGTCGGTGCTCTTGTCCTTAACCTACATCATCGACCCTATCATCCATCATGAAGTCCTCAGCCATCTTCCTTGCCGTTGCTCTTGTTCTTGCCACCAGTGCCTTTGCCGCGCCTAAGCGGAGGTTGTCAACGGTGGTGGCGACAAGTAAATCGACGAGACCTGTTATCACGCGAGCAGCTGTTCTGACCTTGGTCCGGATTGTGCGAGGACTACTGCGGCAGTCGCGGACTTTCCCATATGTCGGGCAATGGCTGCGGATAGTTCAACAAGAAGTGCTGCTGCAACATGAACTAAGCCATGACCCGCTACTCTACTCAGTGACCCGCTCCTCTACTCCAGGTGATTTCAGTCAAGCTCCTTTCCCTCTTCCTCCCTCTTATCGAAAGAAAAGAATCAAAGAATGATAAGCCATCGATCGTTCACCTGTTAATATTGAACCATAATTTCAACCTGGTTATGTACCAGGTTGAGCAAAAATGATCAAATTGCCTTTATGCGCTTGTGATCGATTCTCAAAATGATCATGGTATGAAGTCCAGCGAGACACTCATTTGCCGCATCAGGATTAAGAGTAATGGGTATCAGCCTTACACGTAAAGATAAAATTAGCGGTCATCCCAAAGTCGACGCCGTTGTTTTAATCATTGCATTTCGTCATACACCACTGCACCAAACCCCCCCCCCCCCCCTCCTCATCGGCTCCACTTCATCATCGTCCAGCCTGAGACTCACGTCGGCTAACACTACTGACAGTCAGGGGTCGACTCCCTCCACCAGACAACACAATCGGTGTTGACGACAACACACGCTGTCTGTTGCTCCCTCCACTTGCAGTTGACGAAAGACCAGCGTCGCTCGAACTGTTGCGTCTCTGTCGATAAGCAGCGGAGGAGTTAGACTCTTGTTGGGTAAGGGTGTGGAACATACTATCCTGCGATCCGTCGTTCCAGCTGATGGACGTTGGGGTCTGCTGCTGGTGGTGTTGGATCTTGGTGGACAAGGATGAGGATGAAGCAGAGCCTGTTGTGGAATGGTTGTGGTTGTTGTTGGCGATGATGTTTGAGCCATTCACACTGCCACCGCCAGCGGTAGTAATAGAGAGGGCCATTAGATTATCGGGAAGAGTAGACGTGAAGGGTGTTGGTGGGAGGGTTGGGAGCGGAATCTGCGGTGCGGGTGTGAATTTTTTCAGCGAGGTGATGATCTTAAGTCCTGGGGCGTCGCCACGTCTCGCGTGCGCTGCCTGTGACGATGTCCCGCTACTAATGGATCGCTCAGATGCGGAAGGTACGTTGGTGAGTGCAGAGGATGAATCAGATGGAGGTGATCTGAATGCAGCTACTGCTCGACTCTCACGACGAGAGTTGATGCCATTCTGTGGTGTATTCGGGATATTTCCATGTGCAGTCGTGCTGGAAGCGAGAATGTTGCTGCGCTGGAAGGGACCAAATGCTGGACCGGCCTCGTTCGGGGAAGGGATATGAGTGTTGTAGATATCGTCGGGGTGCTGGTAGTCTGGGTGGAAGGGCGACAGAGGGTGGATGTTTCTTTGGACAGCTACAATACTCCTGGAAGATCCTTCGATGGAGAGTGGTTGGCGTTCGTCAGGGAATCGGTACTCAGAAAAATTTTGAATCCCGCTGCTGACCGAGGTTGATGACCCTGAGATCGGGATGGTGGTGGTAGTGGTGGTGGTGAACACAGGGGCTGACGCAGATTCGACCGGAGAAGGATTAGAACGCGAGGGGAGGGAAGGGGACACTTGATAGTGCAGAAAGCCGAGGACGGGGGACAGGGATGGAGGTGTGGCCAGCATAGCGGATGACACTGACGCGCGTCGAGGAAGAGTCGACGGAGGAGGTGGACCAGCCAAAAGACTCTCTGGAATAAAAGTGCTTCTGAACACAGGAAGTGATTCTCGCCGCACGCCCTCACGTCCAGCGCGGGATCCACAAGAGATAGTTGCTCGGCCGGATAATCCAGAAGACCCACTGATCCTCATTGAATCCACTACTTGACGCTCACCTCCCATCGACGCAGGTCGTCGCCGTTGTTGCTGCTGACTAAGAGACAAGGACAACAGACTCTCTGATCCAATAGTGGCTCGCTCCTCGAGCTCTGTGCTGCTGTCGATTTGACCGTTACGAACTGCAGATTCGCTGCGGCGGCGCGTCATGTAGGCTGACTGGACCCATGGACCATTGGGACCGACATCTGGCACAAAGAGTCCCAATCGATCAGGGCTGAATTCTTGCCCGCTGGCGCCACCTTCGTCCTCAGAGATCGATCCAAGGTTGAGGCCATGATCGCTGCTTCCTGAATCGTTCTGACTAGAAGACTTCAAGTTAGAGGGTAAATAGACAGCCTTGTAGTAGTCGAGAATATGAGAAGACTGGCTGCCATAGCTTTGCGTCGATTCACGAAGCCCCGTGGTGACTTCTCCAGTCTCCTCCTCGTCTGCCTCCTCAATCCCGCTATTCTTCTCGTCCCATTGATCCTGCAACGGGTACATGCCCATGGATCGTCGTCGTCGGCTGCTAAAGTCGTCGCCGCCATCATCTTCATCATCGCTGGCAGGCGTGCACTGAATCGTCGGGTTAGTTCCAATGCCCATCATGCCAACCAGACCCGTCATACTCTCATCGCCCGACCGTGAAAACTCGTTCGCCCTCCTGCCTGGTCGCTCTCCTCCGAAATCAGCATCATCGTCCTCGTCGTACTTGTGCTTCTCGTCCTTGACTGAGATCACAAAGACCTTCTCATCACTCAGCAGATCCTTGGTTTTGTTCTTGTTCTTCTTGGCCTCCCTGCTCGCCTTGATTACACCCCACAGACACCAGAGTGCCTTTCCGAGCTGGTAGCTGATCAAACAAGCGAGAACAATCATCACCAGGGCCTGGGTACCGGTAATGACCACTCCAACAACCGTTCGACTGACGGCCGACAGGGCAGTTCCCTCGATTAAGATGGCAAGCATGACGACATTCAGGACACGGACACAGCCCAAGGTGCTGTTGAGCCGGTTAGGTGTCCGATCCGAGAACGGGCGCTTCCATATCATCAGAGCCGCAAAGACAACTTCGACCAACAGCAGCAGACTGACTTGTGCCCAAGATTCGGACGATCCATGGTTGTGATGGTGCTCGTGATTTTCTTCTGAGCATTGACCCAATCCAACGATCGCAGCTTTGGGCATCTGGTAGAAGAGGACGGGGACAAAGAACCAATACGCCGAGAGGACGTATTGGTCATACAGGGCGCCGTACTTGGACTTTATCCGCTCGTCAAAGAACAGACTCGTCCCTCCTGCGCGACGGAGCCGTAACGTGATGTAAGTCACCAGCGCTAGGAATAAGAGTACAGTCATCACTGCCAAGAGAGTGATCGCCCAAGAGTCCTTGAGTGTAAGCTGGTAGAACGCCATCGTCGCGACCGCAAAGTAAGCCAGCAATACTACACGGAGCATTCCCCCCAGGTAGTAGGACGTAAACCGGCGACGGAGCTTCGTGAATTTGCCTGGGCGGAAGTATGCATAGGCTTCGAGGCCGATCCTGAGAAGGAGGGCGAGCATGGAGGTTGCGAGGAGGAGGACGAGGAAGAGGAAGAGGGAGGTCATGAACATGTTCTTGGCGGGGATTTGGAGGCGTTGACCGTAGGAGACAAGACCGGGTGGGCCTAGTGCGTTAGTTGAGGGGTGGTATCCGCCTTGTGGCCAGGACACTGGTGGTTTCACCTGAGGAGTAGGTGAGGCAGAGGTTGGCGTTGTTGTAGGTTTGGGTGCATCAAAGACGTTCAGGACAGAGAGGTGGTCGCCGAGTCGGTTCATAAGAGACGCGTCTTGAAGAGAAGGCAACATGTCAGCGCCAATGACAGGAGTTGGAGCTGGAGCAGATGCCGGAGGTGAAGGTGGCACTAGAGTTGTTGGTAAGGCTTGAGGAGGAGCAGGAGGTGCTTGACGCTTGGATACCGCCGGTTTGAGGATATGAGACAGATCGACTTTAGCCACCGCCATCGAGATTGCCTGACTATGCGTCTTGTTATGAACAGCCTGCTCGACAAAATTCTTTACTGCACCATCCATCATCGACTGCATCGACAAGACTTTGGCAGGAGCGTTCGGGTCACCCGACGTGGTAAAAGCTCTACTAGTCGTCGTTGTCGCATTTGCATCCACTTTGTCCTTGGCGCCAACTTGTCCATTGAACAACATATTTGTAGGGTTTGCTTCGTTCGCTTCAGCCCCGGCAGCGGAGGCAGCTTGAGTCCGAGAAGTCCGAGTCCTCAAACTATTGATTGCATCATTCCACCCATCCGCCTGAACAAGTCCCATACTCCACCCAAAATTCTGCGTCCACTGCTGCAACAACTCCGGGTACTCTAAGGTCAACGACCCAGACATAGCAATAAACTGACAGAACGACACCACATCCGCGACCGAAGGCGATAACCCTCCCGCAGTGCCCACAGTCCCTGTCCCGCCAGTCCCACCAGTCGCCGCCAGCGGCATAGTAGTAAGCACCGCAGCCGACGACAAGAACGCCAACAATCCTGTAATAGCTGCAAGAGCAACCGAAGCAGCGGTGAGAGAGACAGAGGCGATGGTGATGACGGGGGACTGGGCGCTCACGGTATTTGTGAGGGGCACAGAAGTGCAGAGGATGGGGTTGCCGTGGGTGTCGTAGAGTTGGATCGAGGCCAGGGCTTCGACTGCGGGGAGGGAGAAGAGTTGTTTGGGTAGTTGCGTCGGGAGGATGGAGGGGGCTGGAAATGTTTCTTGGAATGAGAACCTCCCCTCGAACCTATTTTTTGTTTTTTGAATGGAGAAAAGTAGGAGTGAAGAGTGAGTGAAAAAGAAAGGGAGGCAAGGAGAGACGGGACGGGCAAGGAGCAGTGTGTTTACCTTGGGATAAAGGGTGCTACTTTGGCGAGGTCGATAGCATGATCGTACAGGACGCGATCATAGGCGGTGAGAAGGATGTGTGCTACTCAAAGTTATGAACAAAAAAAAGGAGTGTGAGCCCTGTATCACTGTTTTGCCATCAATCATTCAGCTTTCGTCCTCGATGAGATGCCCGCTCAAAGCTCCTGCCTAGAGTGTACCTGAGGTGACATCGAGTTCGCGGTCAGTCGACCCTTCGGCATTGATCGAGATAGTATTCGTCTGTTCGTCGTACAATAATGCAAGGTTTGACAGCTTGATCTGGTGCTGCTCGTTGTCTCTTATATCTGCCTTTGATCCCAGACTGGCGCAGGTCCGGAACCCAATGGATCGAATAATGATCTTGGAGGAGAGAAGGCTGTTGACGGTAGCGATCGGGTCATTTTTGCTGTAGTTGATGTCGCTGTGACTGGTGGAGAAAAGTGATAGATCTGTTCCTGGTTCTGTCAGGACTATTAGTTTGGCATCGTCATTGTTGTTGCTAGTGGTAGATGTTGTTGGGGATGTGGGTGCAGTGTGTACGGAGGACGGAAAGGATGAGGCGATGAGAAGGATTGCGAGCCCTGTGTTAAGCAATGCGTTCTTGCGTTTCATCTGTGAGAGCTGTTGTGTGAGGGTTAGTGTTTTGTGTTGAGTGTGGGTAGAGTGGAGTCAGGGTTAAATGTGGGGGAAGGCAGGTGTTAAGAGGTTGAATTGTGTTGACAGTGGTGAGAGCAATGAGAATGCGGAGGAATGGCAAAGGTAGAGGTAGAAGTGACGCCAAATAAGATGTAGTAAAGAATAAAGTATAAGATATGGAGAGATGAGTAAGCATATGAATGAAGATGGCAAAGGAAATGCAAATCCACAATAAAGAAGGAAAATAAGAAAAATTAGATGATCGAAATACTAAGAGAACGGAAGGACTCCCTTTGTTCCTGCCATCGCATTATATATCTATTCACTTCACGGCAATGGTGAAGCACTATAAACACAAGCAAAAAAAAAAAAAAAAAGAGTCCGAGACGAGATGAGTGGAAGGGACAAGATGACGATCCACCTTTGTACTCAGCACAGCACACGATGTAAACGCGTCAGTTAGTCCTGTTTCCTTCGGATCTGTCCTACCTTTCTCCTTTTTTCTAATTTTTATTCGCGTCAAACCCAAGTAATCGCCATGTTTCCTTCCAATATGACATTGACACTCGTGTATTGTCGTTCCCGTTCCGGCCCAGCTCCTGCAGATAAACAGTCATAAACCGGAACCATACTAGATATATCCCCACTCGATTAACCTTTTTGAACCCTCTTTTCTTACTTTCCCTTGAACGAGGCAAGCCACTACATCGCACTGCTCCTTTTCTTCTCTCGTGTCCATCTAATTATTTCCTCTCCTCTCGTCTTAGACGCTTTACCTCCCTCTATCGAGGATAAACTGGAAACTATTGTGAGAAGAAAGCTCGGCTATGACAAAATTCAGGAGGCATTTTCTTTGTCTTGTTGTTGAATCCGCTCTTGTTCTCTTACTTCAGCCATAAGGCACAAAACAAAAGACGCGCAAATTTTATCACCTCCGTGGATTCTGTTAACAGGTTCACGCTCTGCTTGTGGTGCCCCAAAGAACAGACAACCACACCAGCCACGATCTACTGTCAGTGCAGGCATGTATGTACGATATTAAGGTATTTGTATTTATGAATAACATCTATCGACCTGAGAATCACATCACCGCGCCAACCTGTCGTTATTGACATCTCTCTCTCACACACAAACACACGCACACACGCACACACGCATGCGCACACTTCACAGATCATCACGGAGACCCTGTTGCTCCTGTTGCTGTTGCTGTTGCCCACGACTCTTCTTCTCAGCGTATCGCCTCTGAACCCGGACAATCCTTGCCACACGACCATCGTTACTAATCAATCGCCCCTCATCATGTGTATCGTCATTCACTTCCATCATCACACGACCTGCCCCTCCCTCGGTATCGACATCGTCGATATCGATCGGATCATCATTCTCGGAGAACAGTCCAAACGTAGGGAACCATCCGACGTTCTTTTTGGCTGTTGGTGATGGGGATGATGCAATGGTTGAGATTGCGGCTGTGGCGGTAACGGTGGCGAATGGTTGTCCTGTTTGTTGTTTTGAGCTTCCTCTAGTGTTCACAGCTGCCACTGGGGGTGTTGTGGTAGCATCGGATGCTGCGGGTGCGGTAGCGGGGGGAGTTGTGTTTGCTGCTTTTAGTTGAGGCGTGGCTGTTGTGGTTGGCGCGATTGTTGTTTTGGTTGCAGTGGTTGTTGTGGTCTTGGCCCCGCCACCGAATATATTGCCAAAGAAGCCCCAAATACCACCGGCTGCAGTTGTGGTTGTGGTTGTAGTTGTAGTAGTCGTTGTTGATTTCGTTGTAGTAGTTGTTGGTACTGGCGTTGTTGTCAACGATTTGGATCCACCACCTCCAAAGATCCCGCTCAAGAAATCACCAAACCCACCTCCAGATGTTGGTGTCGGTGTGGGGGTCGAAGTTGCTGTCGTGGTTTTTGCGCCTCCTCCAAAAATGCCGTTAAAAAAGTCTCCTATACCACCGCCAGTCGAAGGAGCCGGGGTCGGCGCCGGTGCACTCCCACTACCAGTCCCCAGCAGCCCACCGAGCAACCCACCAATGCCAGGGATATTCGAAAGAATGCCACCCAGCCCGGGAACTAAATTCGTAATCGTGCCCAAGACACCATCTGACTTCCCATTCGCGGGACAAGATGGTGGGTGGGCATTGGTGGCGAGGACGTCAAGGAAGGAGATGTAGTAGCAGATGGTTTGGAGGACGTGGATAATGCTCAGGAATGTGGGCACAGTTGGGAGGAATTGGATGGCGTCCAGTATTCCCTCTGCTCCGAAGTCGCCCTTTTTCTTTCGTTGAGATGTAACGACTCCTCCCACACTAGTGCAAGTAAATGGAGTAGGTTAGGAGATGGTTAGGATTTGATAATTAGATTCTATACCAGATGTTAGAAAACAAGAGATAAACCTGTACTTACATAGCAAAGTTGATACGGTCCGTCATGTCATAGGACGCACACTGACAAGAAGCGCCTGCAGTACCGATCGTCAAGGCCTGGGGATCAGCGCACCCCAACACCTTGGAGCCCTGAACCTCCTCCTCCTCATCGTCATCTGTCATCCGCTCCTTACAGGCAGCGGTACAAAGTGCCCCAAAGGTCGAGCAGTACCCTTCCATGGTATTGACCAAAGGCTCGACATGCTGGATGGGGAGTTGACCTAGGATCTGACGGATCCCTTCTTTGGCCATGTCGAACTCCTCGGGTGTCAATTCTTGTGGTGGCGCTCCCACCGGCTGTTGCTGGTCTTGTTGTTGTTGCTGCTGCTTGGATTCTGCATTAATTTTAGATTGTTGATCCTGCTGAGTGGCGGTAGGTTGTTGGTGTGCTTCAAAGGCAGCTTGGTTGGCTTGTTGTTCTGCCTGCTTTGCTTGCACGACTGCAAGGAAGAGTGCCGTGAGGAGAACTGATTTTGTGACACGCATGGTTTGTGTCGGCTATGGTGTCAGTGTGTTGAAGTGGGGTTCAAAGAAGAGAGGAAATAAAATTACGAGTGGAGGGAAATAAAAAGCAAAAATTTGGGAAAATTGACTAAAGGGAGACTGAGAAGATTACGATGAAAGAGAACGCGAGGGGAGAGAAGAAACAAGGTTGAGGAGAGTGGAAAGGAGGAGTGAGGGGCGATATTGGGCGAAAGTGGATGCAATGATGCACCATAAGGGAATTGCGACTGTACTAAAGATATTTTATATAGGTGTATTACGCGGAGGACTAACAGAAATGAAGCGCCATTCGCCACTGTGAAGCGCGTTTCTGTTCCTGAGGGTAAAAGTACAGCCACGCACTTGCGATTGGATTGTCGCGACACGAGACATGAACGCGCGATTGGAAGAGGACTGAGGAAGAAAATCAATCACGTACGACGATTGAGACACGTACATATATCTAGTGGTGAGGGAGCAAGGAAGGTGTAGGCATGCTCCTATTGGCCACATTGACCCTGTTATTTTCGCAGGTCTCTGCACTCTCAAAGAACCCTTGAGAACGGCATCCTTTTTCTTCTTTTTCCATCACTCATCCCCACACATCCCTTCCACAGAACAATCTCCATCCACAATGAAGTTCACCACCCTTGCCGCCGGAGCCCTCTTCCTCGTCGCCCAGGTCATGGCCTACGACGCCCCCACCGAGCTCGTCATCGGTACGTTCTTGTCTCGACTCCCACTTCGTCTTTTTCCATTGGAGAGTCCGGCTTCCACTGGACCTTAATGCTGCAAGGGCTTCGTTCTTGAGACCTTAACCAGCCCCTCCCCTTGCCTCCATGACATGCAAGGAACCAATTATTATCTCTTTCCAGGCCAATGGATTCTAGATGTATCAACATGTTCTCATCGATACTAACCCTCAATAATTCTACTTTCTCCTAACTTTCGGTATCCTTTGCTGGCCCCTTACCTATTTAATACTCCTCCGCATGGACACTTTTTTCTCGTCTATCTCTTTAATAATGGAATTGGTCGTCTCCCACAGATGTCGTCAGCAAGCCCGAGGGCTGCACTACTCTCTCCAAGCCTGGGTAAGTGGTCGACTGATAGCTGTCCCTATTCTACCAAATTCATTCAATTGCTAACACGAGTGATGATTTGTTGCTTTTGAATGAAATAGTGACAAGTTGTCAATGCACTACACCGGTACCCTCCACAAGACCGGCAGCAAGTTCGACTCTAGCTTGGATCGCAAGTCTTCCTTCGATTTTATCCTCGGTACGGAAATGACAACGTGGTTTAAATACACACACATAGGACGATATATGATTGGCAAAGCAGAAGCAGAGGACAATGACAAGAGCACGACAAAAACAAGTAGTATTTACCCTGAAACTAACGCCAATTTCTTCCTTTCAATTCACTTCTCTCTGTACTGAATATCGATGCAACAGGAATTGGTCAGGTTATCAAGGGATGGGACGAGGGATTGACCGGCATGTGCGTTGGCGAGAAGCGCAAGTTGACCATCCCCGCCAGGATGGGATACGGCTCCCGCTCCATGGGCTCTGCCATCCCCGCCAACTCGGCCCTTGTCTTTGATGTTGAGCTCCTCCGCATTAACGGCAAAGATGAGCTGTAAAAGGGTGTTCTCTTTTTTTGTATATTCATTTATTTACCCATCCCTCTTTTTTGTTGGATTAATAAAAACAAGCAGCAGTAAGCAACCAGCAAAAGCAATGGACGGGATGACATTAAACGCACAGTGGATGCATTATACCAGCGCTTGTGGCAGCACTCGAAGAGATGAATTTCTCTTCTTGTCCACTTGCATTTGGAGTGTGTGCTGGAGGCGTATATCCGTGTATGTGCTACATTAATTATTTTGGCGTTACCCTCATTCCTAGTCACAGTCGCGTTCATTCCTAATCGACGCATTACCAACTGTTGTGGTAGAATCTCGGAAAATATCGACTTTTGAGGCGTTTCGATTCTAGTCCAAGTGCTCTTCTCTCGTCCTCTTTGTTCTCTTCATAAGAGCCATTGCTGTAGACTTGAAAAGAGCGATCTTTATTGTTTTGTTTTTTGCTGTTCTATCTGGTACTTCCATGTAGATTGAGTCAATTGTTGAATGTCTAAAAAACGTGGCGTTTGTTTGGTATTTTAGACAAAAAAAATTGTGCTTGAATTTTTTTTTTGCCATGCTGCATCATCTGTGCATGTATGCTTTGTCTTGAATGCATGCATGTTTGTGTGTTTAGATGTGATGTTGTGTTGGTGTCAAAAAATTGCTTTGGGCCCTTGGACCTATGTGTTAATTATAGCAGGAACGAGATGGAAGGAACGAAGGACTGAACAGTGGAGAGCTTAGGGCAAGGAGGATAGAAGACTAGAAAGAAAATCTGAAAAGGAGAAAGGACAAGGTTTGAGACTGGTGTCTGCGCAAAAGTGGAAAGAGTTGCCCAAACCCCTAAGGTATGTTTTCTAGGATACCGCAACCATGGCATTTATGCCTCTCTCAACTCCATTTGCCTCATATGCAGTCGCTCTCACCACTCCATGAGCATGAGCAATATATTTATGGGCTATTGGGCTATGGATCTGAAACATGCGCACATTGCAAGTAGCCCTCCGCCATTTCCCCACCTTGCCTTTGCAATGTCATGTCATGTCCTGTCGACTTGTCTTTCCTCCGAGCGGAACCGAAAAAATGCCATCGCTCAAATTGAACTCTGCACGATCATTCATAACTTTTATTTCTTATATGGCGGGGATGCCAGGTCCGACCCGATAGACAAAAAGGCGATGCAAACGGGCGGTACGGGGGATAGAAGCACATACTTTGCTTCCTCCCATTTTCTCTATTTGATTGCAATATGCCTTTTTTTTTATTGCATATCACCTAGATTGAAACCCCTCTTCAAGGTGCTGCATCGATTTTATGAACTGAAGAAAAGCAAGAAAGAAGCGTGAGAGCGTCTTTGTGCAAGGCTAAGAAAAGGGAAGGGGTAACCTCGGAGCAAAAACAAACAGGTGGGGACCCGGACCCAGTTAGGGGGTGCAGAAAAAAAAGGGATCAGGGCTTTGTTGTGATGAAAGTGAGAGCCCATATTTGAGAGAAAAAAATGGTGGCGGGTGATGTCCATCTCTCTCCCCGTTTTCTCCTTCTGGCCCATTTTCTCCCCAACCCTTCAAGTCGTCCCTCTTGTTGGTTATTCAGGAACCCGATCGATGTATCCTAAGCCGGGTATCGTCATTTCGTCACTTTGGGGATGACAGAGTATTGCGGTCAACTCTCTTTTAACAATTTTCCTTCTCAGCCCCACCCAGCGACACATGGCGAACCCCCTGCTAATCTCTTGTTCAGATTGCGGCTCATAAAATATCGAAATATAGGCTAGAAGGCAGATTTCGGTTCATTTGAGAGCAAGCCAGGGGTTAACCAAAGAAGGGCAGCATAATAGTACTTTTTGATAAACAATGGATGGGAAGGGCTGGTCACAGTTGATTGACGGAGATGGAAGGAGCACTAAGGAAGAAGAGCATGAACGGGCGGGTTCGGGGCTGTGCCTGAAAAGTTTTTTTTTGTTGTAAACCAGTTGGAAGTCAATTGAGGATATTGAGCTTCGAAGGTTAGAAAAATAACATGTCAAAAAAACAGACACGGAGTTGGGTGCGGGTGACATGAGAAATGTTACAAGGAGAATCGATGAGGAAAAAGAAGCAGGGAGGAGGACCCTGGCTATGATGTGTCATCATCATGGTAAGGTATAGACAAAGACTGAGGAAGAATAGTGAAGCGTTTTGGGTTGGATATCAAAAATGAAGACAAGTGACAGACGCTCAGCGTTCATGACGATGTTGGGGGTTCGTGTTTGTTGTTTTGGCATATGAAAAACCGTTGACACGAACAGTTGACACGAACAGTTGACACGAACAGTTGACACGAACAGTTGACACGAACAAAAAAAAAAAAGTTGCTGAACACTGAACTATAACCTGGGTTGACTATTGTCGCTGACTATTAGGGTAATTCGCCCAACCCTGGCTCGCCACTGTATAAACAAACTGGGTTATACACAGTCATGAGGAAGGAGCCAGGATGAGGGGTATTTGTCAGAATAAGCGCTCCTTCAACATTCCCCTTATCCCAATCTCAAGTGGAGAGCTAGAAGGGCGACGTAATGACAACTTCATTTCTCCTGGTCTTGTCAATGAAGCCCGTGGTGGATATAATAACCGCCCCTTTCTCCTTCTCTGTCGACCTCCCTGTCTCAACCACACGATAAAACTTCGCCCCTATTCCTATTTGAATCGGACATCAACAGAATACCTACAGGGAGAGCAAAGATCTGAAGGAGCCACAGGGTGATAGTATAGAGCAACTCATCCGCCACACAACGACTTCCCGGCTATTATTTTGCCTACCTGTTGTTCGCCCCTCCTTTTTTCTGTTTCTCCCTTGTTTTTGTTTTGTTGGAGAAGGATTCGAAAATAGAAATAGATACCTCAACCAAGGGATGAATACGTATTTTGCGTTTGCGACAGTTGTGTCAGCAAGGGGGTGGATCCCGATTTGCGTATGTGCTCGTATGTCCAGTACATATATATTTTTGTGCGTTTTGTGCTGTGTATGGTATCCTTTCCCTTTGTCAAAGAAAAAAAGGGGCGATGTAAGGGTTGGAGAGTGGATGGAACAACAGGTATGGAGCCCAACCACTGCTTTCAGTTCTCCCTATTTGCCACATCTCCTTGTTTAGGTCTGTGTGTGTGTGCGCTGTTGACTCTCACTCCGTTAGGTTTTTCGAAACGCGTCCTGCTCGGATGAGAGAAACGCAGAAAGACGGTACCGGTGCCGGAGTACATGGCCTGGTCCCTTCCTTCGTCTGTGCCTTTTGTGCCTGTTCCCGAGGTGTCGGACTTGTTACAGTCATGCCACACGGCCCTCCCTCTGCCCTCTCCGCTTTTTTGCACCCTCCGCATCGTCCACTCCTATTACGTTTTGAACCCTGCTTCAATCTCTTCCGTGCGTGTCTTCATTTCTCTATTCTTGTCAAGAAATGTAGCAACTACTTTGTAGACGCTAACGAATATACAAACGTTTCATTTCATTTTGATGGGTTCAGTTGGTGGGTAGGTACAAAGATATGTTGTCGGTACATTGGACATGATATGCAATCTATTGTCAGCATGCCTTGTTTGATGACATGATCGGAGGGAGGGGCGGGGTGAGAAGAGTATCTACTTTGCATTGGACAGATGGACGGATCGATATCGATAAAGCAACCCACACATTTTTGTTCAATTGCAATCAAAGGAAAGGCAACAAAAGGAAAGCAGGAGATATATTTCAGAGCTGAGCACAAAAGGGAGATGAAGGAAGGGGCAGCAGCGGGCGGACCTGACGTCGTTCTTTGTTGTGGTTGTTCTCTACACTTTTGTTGAGCACTTTTTTGCAACGAAAAAAAACAATACAGGCTAAAGATGTTGACCGAGTAAAACACAACGATAAAGGAAAAAACGAGGATTGAGAGCAAAAAGGTAGACAACACCGATTGCGCAAGGCAAGAGATATTCACAAAACGTGAGAGAAGGTCGAATGTAAGTGCACCCAGGCCAGAACATGTCCAGCCTTCATCGCATCGGGTTAGGCCAAGAAGAACAACCAAGACAAGGAACGGAAAGGAAGGAAAAGGGAAAGAGAATTGATTGTCGATAAATCGAGATGGTTTTTTTGTCCGCGGCGTTCTGGTTCGGTGTGGCGATGGCATACATGGGGACAGACAGAGCGCGGCAGGGTAAGCGTGAGGGGCAAGACAGGGCGATAAAGATAACTAGGACGGGATTAAAGCGGCATCCACCCCAGCAACAGAGAATCGGACGTCTGAAGAGGTGGAATCGACACCTCTTCTCCTATCCCTTCTCCTTCCCTTCTCTCCTCACTTTCTCCTCTCTCATCCTTGGCGTCTTCGTTGTTGTTGACATGATGTACCTTTCTCCCTTATACCCTGCCTCTTGTCCACTTTTTCGTTCGTATATTTTGCTCTCCGTTTAGTACCTATTTGGTTTCCCTTGTACCTTTGTGCGACATGTTATTCCATTCTCTCACTGTCTGACTCGGACTCCTCAGTTCCCAAACACCAATTTATATTTGTTTTGTTGTTGTTTTGATTTCATACAGTTACTCGTGGGTTCATGAATGCAGTGGGTTCAGGGTTGTGCCTGAATTATGGCAGCAAAGTTTTGGTTGGTTGGTGTGTTGGATTACACTTATAGAGCACCTGCCGCTCATTATCTGTTTCTGGTGTAAGAGGAAGAGGGTAGAGGTAGAGGAGGAGGACGAGTTACCTGTTGAAGGGTTTTGACGCTCACACATCCATGAGTCCAAGTTTTGAAATTGCCCCGAGGGGGGATAGGAGGCGGAAGCGAGGAGGGATAGAGAGAGGAGTAGAGAGAGGAATAGAGAGAGAGCACAAATGAAAAAGGGTACGACTCGATGACCGCACTGGGCAGAAGCAACAAGGAAGAATAGTGAGCAGTTGAATATTGTTCTCCTCCACTCGTCCCGTCTCGGTCCTTTTTTTTTTGAGATTTTGAGAGAGTGTGTATGAAGTGTTTGGGCTGGACTGGACTATGGGGTAAGGATTATGGCACTAGTGGGTGAGAGAGAGCACTTTTTTTTCGAAGCGAATGGACAGTGGTTGGGATATCCCATCCCCCATCGTTCTTGATTCCTTTTTTTTCTGAAGATTGTCGCTCTACCACTCTCTGCCACCAGAAAGCACGTTTTTCTTGTTCATTTCTTCATCTTCACTTTATCACTGCAACCAAACCACATCTCACTTTCTCGTGGATCATTGACCATTGTCGCTGTTATCCCTGTCCTACCTTACCATAAAGCACCCTCCCTACTGGAAGAGAATAAGTACCCTGTCCATCCCGCTCTCTGCATGTAGCTGCCCTCGTCATCCAACCGTCGTGGCACGTCCTTTTATCTTTTTACTTTTGAACGCTTGTTTCTCTTTCAATTGACTTGATCAATTTAGCCGCAGACACAGACCAGGATCCTTTCAGTACACGACGTTCTCGTGTTCATATACTACTCTCCTAACTTTTCCTTTTACTTTTACTTTACTCCCACCATTCACTCATTCACTCAGTATCTCACTCACACTGCCCCCCGTTCTTTTCTTTCGTTCCTTGCTCCTTCTTCACCCCCCCCCCCCCCCCCCCCCCCCCCACGTCCCTGCACATATATTTTAATTCGCAACGGCACACCACCCCCTCTTTTCTTCTTTCTTCCTTTCCCTTTTTTTCGCTTTTGTTTTTTTCTTTTCCTCTTCATTTCTCATACATTCACTCTTCACTCATTTCACTTTTTCATTCTTGTACTTTTGTTCACTTTTCTCATTCTCATTCACTTGCACTCTCACTCATACATACACACTCACACACTCGCACTCTCACTCACACTACGTAATACACACATAATACCCCCGTTACTTACTCTACTACCACCCCTAATACCTACCCCTTCAACGCCAACAGCACAAAAACAACATCAACCCCCTTCAGGCCAATTTGTCGAAAACACTTTTCCTCTTCCTACTTGTCACTCACCTCTTTCCTCTCTCGAAAGAAAAAAAACCAAGTCACCGGCCCAACACTTTCGGCAGTATAGCAAACCCTTTTCATTCACAGTCAGCATCACTTCGGATTTTCAGCTCACACCTAGCGGACGGTCCATACTCTACTCAGCAACACTTTCAATCAACTTTAACCACTACCACCCTTATCACACAGAAAACTCCGTCCAGCCATGAACAAGGGGCAACCCCATAGGTAAGGAAAGAAGTGTATTGTGTAATAAGTGAGCAGCACAACCACAAACAAACGGGTACCCCTGTTTATTCGCTTTTGCGAATGAACAAGGGGCGTCGCAAAGGAGGATGGGATCTCTATTTTTTTCCCTGGTGTTGCTTGTCGGTGGTGATTGTTTTCTTGTTTTTTACCAAAGGTTGTGCTCACTCCAATTGCTTACTAGTAATGGTTTATTTGTCTTTGTGCGATGGTGATTTCCCGATGGTGGGAGAGCGGATGGGTATACAATAATAATTGTTATTGTATATGTTAAATTGAATTATACGATGATGATGATGATCCATGCCACGTTATTTTTGTGTGTATGAGCGTGTGTGTGTGGTTGAGCGTGTGTCAACAGAGCAGTGAGTGTGTTCCTGGATTCTGTCTGAGACCTGCCCAACAGAGTAACAGACAACCCTCCATCAGTCAGGAACAATCAGAGAAGAACAGGGGCCCACTTCTCCCCATCATTTCATCATATAATAGAGTTGGTGATATTCAACTCTATCTGTGTCACTTCAAAATTGATCATTGCTCTTTCTATTCCATTGATTCAATCAATGCGCCCATGCAACTTATCCAATGTACACCATGTACCACATCCGATGTGTATTTGCTATTGCATTCAGACATTCGGCATTGGTATTGAGACACAGACAGTATTGGGATCCAGTCCGTCCATCTCCCTTCCTCTCCCCTCTTGATTACTCATACCATGCCATACCATTCCCTCGATCCCCTTTCTCCCGCTATGAGAAATTGCACTCAGCCCTTCCTTGGTGGATGCACAGGATCACTTATGGGCAGTATTTGGCTCAAACCCTGATTCCTGTTTGTGATTCGTTCATCGTCCCTGGTTCCTGTCCCTGACCCTGCGCCTTTTCCCTATTTTTTGTTGTCTCCTCCCCCCTTTTTTGTTAATGCATGTATGGATCATTGCACAATGGCTACACCAGCCATCGACCACACAACCATCGCTCTCTCTCTCTCTCTCTCTCTCTCTCTCTCTTTGAACATATTCTTCCCCCGTCTTTGGCGCATCATACATACAGACCACAACTCTCTCCTTGTTCCTACATCCAAAGCTTGATCTCTCTTTCTCCCAATACGAAAAAAGCTATTCGTGGTCAACTCATTCTACCCCACGGGTTTACGCATCTGCTCTTTGTTGTTGAGAGAGATAGAGTGAGTAAAGTTTTGGCCACAACCACTCCTCTCCATTTATTACGTAGCAGAATGGCAATTAATATTTGGATTGTGGTTGAATGGTTAGCCATTCTACTACAAGGACAAGGTTAAGAGGTGGTGTTTGTTGTCCTCCATTCAAAAGAATGGGATTTGAGTTCTTTATAGCTACTTGATCAAACATCAGTCATCATCTCGCATTGATTCGCTAATCTACAGTTTTCGCACTGCCTCCCTTCTTTTACTGACTCCTTGTATTTCTTCATATTCCCTCGGGATTCCTGTCTTTGTTTACTCTACGGAACTTTTTCTTCTCCATAGGATGAACACGATGATGGCGACAAAGCAGCAAGAAGTCTTGCCCGTGTTGGAGCAGATGCCTATTCAATTTTCACACCGTGTGATCATGAGCTGTATTGAAGAAATCAAGCTTCGAGGTAAACAACAACAACAATGCTAATTGCAAATGCATCCACGCAAAAAATAAAACGGCACTTTGTGTTGCGGAATGACGGAAAGCGAGATGGTCGACGGGAACACAAACGACGCCTTCCTTCCCACGTTGTTATTCTTGCGCATTGACTAACCAACTAGCCTCATCTCGATTTTTTTTCCATTTTCTTCCCGTTCTCCTGTCCCTGTCCCTGTCCCTGTCACTGCCTATTCCTTTGTGACACCACCTCTTTACCTTGACGGACGCGTGCTTGCATGTGGACACGAACGTTATTTATATTTTATTCCCGACAATATCGGCGAACAACAAACACATAGGACTAAGGCATCCACATCTGTTCAGAAATGCATTCCATGGCCCTTCCGTTGAGGCGGCGCTGTCGATGCTGGCGAACCCTCAAAAGGCACATCTGTTCTCGGTCAAGATGATGCGCATCGATACCGTCGCTGGACTGTTGACCACAGCCCTCTCGCGCACCTATCCACCACTCTTGCCCCCGCACATCCAGGAGATGTTTCAGAACCCCAATGGTATGTTGCCTCACTTTCTTTTCTTTTGGTGCGCCAAGCACCACATCCTTACGTATGCACCTTTAAAGTGTTTGTTTACACTAGATACCCCTCCTCCCCCCTATTCTTGTGCAATGCTAATGCTAATGCTGAGGGCGCGCGCATTATACTCCAAAACATCAAAGAAGCATTCCTATGCAAACACCTCTCGCATTGGCCTCCTGCTTTTATTCCCCCTCCTCAAAATTGCACTTTCGCCCTCAGCTTGCTCCTCCTTTACATTCTTTGCTTGCGTGCATTCGCCTATGCGCTTGATTGCATTCTCTTTTACATCCTTCACCTGTCTTGTTCAATTTGGGTCATGCATGCAGTCTTGCTTGTGTCGACCCTCATCCCAGCATTTTTTATTTGCGTATTCTGTGCTACTTTGCTCTGCCCCCTTCTTGCCCTTAGGTCATGATAACACACAAAAGCACACAACACTAACAGTCAAAATAACATCATGCATATTTATTAGGCCGCTT
Source organism: Linnemannia elongata (assembly GCA_036320915.1). Taxonomy (NCBI): domain Eukaryota; kingdom Fungi; phylum Mortierellomycota; class Mortierellomycetes; order Mortierellales; family Mortierellaceae; genus Linnemannia; species Linnemannia elongata. The sequence goes on along the minus strand of JAXBDG010000011.1, from coordinate 242,106 downwards.
CTTCTTCGAGTTGCTCGGCATGCTTCCAGAACTGAACCGATACCTCTTTGTCGAGATCTTGGATGTCTGCTGTGCACTGGTGGATCAACAAAAACACAACCAAATCTCACACTCAAAACTCGCAGTCTTCCCCGGCTCATGCTGTTTCGGCCTCAACGAGTACAAGCCCAACTGGGACACTCGGTATCTGATGAGTGCTGACCTGCGTCGATTCTCGTCCGCTTTCTATCATGCCATCTATGCTTACCGCGAGGAGCGTGATCTGACCGAGGAGGAGTTGCAAGGGAAGCTGGAGCAGCGTGCTAGGGTGATGGAGATGGAGCGACAGGCGGCTTTGGAACGCGAGCATGGATACCGCGGTGCCCAGGCGATTTTGCGGATGGAGGCGAGGATAGCTCAGGGCCTGCCTGCAGAGTCGCCGACGACGATGCGTGAGATTTCGTTGTACTCTGATAGGAAAGAGAAGGTTGTTGCGGATGATGCAATTTCACTTTTTGATATGGAGTTGGATGATGGTGAGGAGGGCGTTGCGCGTGTGCCTGATCTGGATCGTGTTGCGGAGGAGGATGAAGAATCTGAGGAGGAGGAGGAGAATGTGCAGTTGGTGTTGAAGGATCTCAGGAGGAGCAAGTCGGTTGCCTCGTTGGGTGGATCTAAATATGAGAACCAGCCTCGGTCATTGGCGTCTTCAGCAGGGAGCCCGGGATCCATCTCGACCGCTCCCACTTCCGTTGGACCTTCATCGCCGAGACATCTTGCACAGCATAAGCAGTACCATCAGCAGAACGGATATCTCTCACCTACCTCCTCAGCCATGCCTACTTCTCCCTTGTCACCAACTCATGGTGCCAGTCTCTTGTCGCGATCGAATACTCTTGCTCGCTCGGTCTCGCTCAAGTTCCACCCGGTCTCGCCTGGTGATATCTTTGGAATCAGTCAGCGTGCGGTCGAGAAGCGTGAGCTCGAGGGTTTCTTGGCAGTTGCCAGGACAACGATTACGCGCAAGAAGGTCGCGTCCAGGAAGCGATCCATGCAGCGGCGTCAGATGTCCAAGATGAGAACCTTGACCGGCGCTGAGCCTTTGGAGACTTCCACCGCTATCCATGCAGTTCCCACCATGCCGGCGACTCGTCGTCAAAGGGTCAGGAATCAGACTGCTCCTTCTTTGGTTGATGGACAAGTAGTGTCTCCCCAAGTCTTCGCCTCGTCGACCGTCGCGGCCTCGGTCCTTCGCCGTGAGCGATCCAAGAAGACCCGCAAAGCGCTTGCGGATTACTTGGCCAAGGGCATGACCTTTGATGAGGCCCTCCAAGCTCGCGAGGTCGATGTCAAGAAGCAGAAGCGCAAGGAGAAGCGTGCTCAACAGAAGGCTCTCGCCAAGGCTGAGGCTGAACGTGAGGCTGCAGCTGCTGCAGCGATTGCTGACGCAATCTCGCAGCGTGGCTGGAACCATGGTGGCGATTCCTCGGCGACCGAGTTGACCGAGGAGGAGACCGAGATTTTGGAGGCGTTTGATTACCTGAGCGATGCCGAGTTCCAGGAGTTTATGGGTCTTGCTTGTCTGACAATGGAGGATGTCCAGATGATCCGTGACAAGTCTGTGGCGCTGTCTGTCAGCAAGGTTGCAGAGGATATCGTCAAGAACCCTGTCGAGGAGGTCATCGTTCCCGTGGTTGCTCCTATCTCGTACAACAATGGCAGCGAGTCGACGTCAGAGGAGGACGATGAGGAGATGGTCTTTAACCACCAGCGTCGTCGTCAAGCTTCGATGGTCGCCGAGTTGGCTTCTGCTCCAGCAATGGCGGACGACACTCGTGTTGAGCCCCGACCCTTCAAGATCCCCCACATGACCTCGATCGACATGTTGTTCAAGCACGCCTCAGTCGTCGGCGATGCCAACTTGCGTCTGTACCCCACCCGTCCCTCCAGCCCCACCATCTCGGATTACGAGTCTGATTCTATGCACGGCGGTCTTTTGTCCCGCGCTGCGTCTGTGATGCGTAAGCATCATACCAGTGCCGATTGTGACGACGACGAGGACGAAGATGTCACTTCCCCACCCTTCTCTGCCGCCTCTCTCCGCCGCTCGATGCATTCTGCCACCGGTGGTGTACCACCATTCCCATACGCCACGCGCCCCATCTCCAAGCAGGCTCCTTATGTGGCGGCACCCACCCACAACAACTACCGTCAGGAGCCTCAGGAGATGGTCTTGAACGCTCCCCAACAACAGATCAACAATCACACCCACAAGCAGCTCCAAACCGTCGCCGCTACCGTCATTGCCACCCCTGCCCCTGCCCCCGTTCATGTCCCCTTGAACCAGTTCCAGTTTGAGACTGTTGACGACTACTCGGATGAGGACGAGTACTATGAGGAAGAAGAGGAGATCATGGTTTTTGTCCCTGGTCAGCAGCAGCAGATGCAGCAGCAGGTGGTGGTTGAGGCAAAGGAGGAGACAGAGGAGGAGGCCGAGTTGAGGGAATTGTTGGAGTCGATGTCTGAGGAGGAGCGTTCCGAGTTCTTGAGACTGAGTCATCAGGATTCTGCGATGCCAATCGCTCACGGTGTCCTCGTCGGTGGTCACTAAGGCTTCTTTTATCCTTTTTTCACTTTCTCTGTATTTTTTTGTAGTTTTGTTTTTATCTTTCCATTCCCTCCTACTATTTCACACCCCCTTCTACATATTTCACATATCATTTTACTCCTTTTTGGCAAGGATGCCTTTTTTACATCCTGCCATTGTAATGACCCCTTCTAATGACCCACCACTTCTTGTAATCTTTCACACACTCACCCAAAAGTATATGACACCCCCCTAAAAGCACCACACACATACACAAAAAAAGAACCCGCGCCCAAAAAAAAAAAGCACTTGTTTTTTATAGCACCTTTCACCTTTCAGTACTAAAAAAGAAAAGAATAAATCTTTCCATTACTGCCTTCTACTCTTTGTCGTACCAAACACGCCTTGTCTGTAGTGCATGGTTCTCAAAACTGGGCGTATGAGGAACCGGACTTTAAAGTTGCTATTTTTTATTTTTATTTTGGTGGCGTCAGGTTTTTTTCAAGTCCATTTCACAGTTGCGCATCGTTATTTAGTATATACATCTGTAGCTTGGCCCTTTGTCTTATCTACGTTCTCACTCTCGTGTTTTTCAGAGCGTACTGAAAAGACAGACATGCGCAACGATGGATGAGAAAGATGCAAAAAGAGTGCGGACGAAAATGTCCAGTATGATATACCCACCTCCATTTCTCGATTTTAGTTCCTAGTTGACCTTGACTGATTGATCAAAGAGTCTATCGGTTGAAGTCATTGCCAAGAGTCATTATACTTTTTTCTTCTTTTTTTTCCCTTTGTGTTCGTCTTCTCTTTTCTATTCCTCATCCTCCTCCTCTCACACACAAAGGGCAACCAAGACCGCAAACCCAACTCACCTACTAACAAACAAATAGAGGACCACACGATGGCAACACCCCATGGTAACAACAACGTTAATAACAACTACCACCAAGTCTACCCACAGGCTCCAGGGGTGATCTTTCCGCAGGTTACGGTTACCCCCGCCGCAATCACCACCATCCATGTTGGCTCAGTGACGATTCAGCAGGTAGTTTATTCAGGCGCCGCGTCAATACATATTTGGAGTCAGCCTCCTCCTCTTCCTCCTCTTCTTCCTCCTCCTAGTCGAGTGAAGCAGGGTGACTGGCAGGAGGAAGGTGATGAAGGGGATTATTACGTCGAGGAGGAGGAGGATGATGAAGGGGATTATTATGTCGAGGAGGAGGTTGACGAGGACGGCTCGTATGTCGAAGAGGATTATGATGAGGATAACTCTTATGTAGAGGAGGATTATGATGAGGACGATTCTTATGTAGAGGAGGATTATGATGAAGGGGACTGTTACGTCGAAGAGGATTATGATGAGGACGGCTCGTTTGTCGATGAGGATTATGATGAGGACGACTCTTACGTCGCGGAGGATTATGATGAGGATGACTCTTATGTCGTGGAGGATTATGATGAGGACAACTCTTATGTCGAGGAGGATTGTGATGAGGATGACTCTCATGTCGTGGAAGATTATGATGAGGACAACTCTTATTTCGAGGAGGATTACGATGGGGACGACTCTTACGTCGTGGAGGATTATGATGAAGGGGACTGTCACGTCGAGGGGGATTATGATGGGGACGACTACTACGATGGCGAGGATGATAACGAGAGGGACGACTACTACGATGTTGAGGATGATGTTGGGGACGACTATTACGACGACGAGTATTACCCCGACTAGAACGACGCGATTGTTGACAAGACCTCGGCAACGCATTACCACTTCGACTTTCATGGGTACTATGGCCCAGGCTCCTGTTCTCCTTCACCTCCTTCGCCACCAAACCTCGGGGTGAGTGGTCGATGTTTATCCAGCACTGTCGAGTTTGTTTCGATTGTTTCTCAATCATCGGATCTCGAGGCAAAAACCACAAGGCCTAACTAACATTTACTTTTTCTTCCTGTTTCAGTTTTTGATGTTCATGAAGTTTCATTTTCAGCTTGAACTGCTGATTGCTGATGGATTTATGGAAGAGTCGGATGACTGATTTTTTTTTCTCTTCTTGGCAGGCAAAAGTCGACAAGCCTGGGGTTAAGCAACACCAAACAACATAACACATGGGCAGCTGTTCTTGGTATTTTTTTTTTTTTTTTTTTTTTTTAGCAGCTTTTCTTAGATTAGACTCCTTCCCTGCCCATTCTTGCTTCTTTGTACTGTTTTTTTTTTGTTCTGAATCGTCTCCTACATCTTCAGCTCACCTTCCATCCTTCCTCCTTGCGCTGAACAACAATAAACGTCCTTAGCTTGATATTGTATGTAAAAGGTGTTCTTTCGATATGTCATTTGTTGTGCAGTAAAACTTTTTTCTTTGCTTTAACGCGTTCGCTAATTAATAGCAACGCGAAAAAAGGAGAGAAAATGTCCAACGGAGCAAAGCATGCGGGCCTCCTACTCCCAATGTGATTTTTCCTTTAGCCCTAATATTCTTTTACTCTTTACTAGGACGAAGAGAAAGTTAGTTGGAGTAGGAGAGAAGAAGGATCCGCAGTCCCTTAGCATTTACGCCACCAAAAAAAAAAAAAAAAAAAAACCTTTTTCAGGGGTTTCTTATTAGCTTAAACTGCAGGCGGTGGCTGCAGACCTGGCAGTTTGCTTCTCTGGATGGAGGATGCAAGGGAAGGAGTAAAGAAGGAAGATGTCGTAGAGTAATAATGATTATTATTGCACTAGGGTCGCACAAACAATTTCAATGACAACGTGAAAGAGTCGAGACTATGAGGAGAAGAGCGTATGCATGTTTTACCTTCCACGATACGTCACTCATAAAGTGAAGCAAGTGTCATCCAGAGTCCAGACAGGCAGGCATGGGACTGAGATGGTTTCTATTGCATGTATGCATGAGTTTGTGTAAGCGTGTAAGGTGTGTGTAATAGCAAAAGATGCTTTCATTTCTCTTTGTCTGGAGATAGATGGATACTTGGAAGCCCCCCTTCTTGTCTTTTCCTAGTTCTTTTCTTCTATGCAGATGGCCCCTTCCCCTTCCCTCTCACATCTGCTTCCGCTGTCCCCCTTCCACAGGCTGCAGCTCAACTCCTTGCCTTTTTTTTTTCTGATTTTTTTTTATACTTCTGGTGTCTGTTGGTGGTGGTGCCTCCGTGCCTTTTATTGCTTTCTTTGCCCTCTCTCTCTCTCTCTCTCTCTCTCTCTCTCTCTCTCTCTCTCTCTCTCTGTCTTCCTTTTTAGCCACCACCCCACTTCTTATTACTACACCTGTTAATTCGCCAGTGTTATTTATTTTTGAATTTGCTCACATATCTTCACTTCACACCTCTTCTTGAATTCACTCTCCCTTCGCTCCCCCTCTGTCTTCTTTATTCTTCTCTCTTCTTCTCTTTACTCATCATCATCAACAACTCACTTTCATCACTCTCCTCCTCTTGCTCATTCACCTCCCACTCTCACTCTCCCCCTTTCCTTATACCCCACTCGTCGGCACTTCTTGCTACAGTCAACCAACCCCATATACCCAGACCCCTTTACTCAGACAAGCGAGGTCAGTCTGTTTTCTTCAACAACAACAACAACAACAACAACAACCAAACACATTCCATGCCGCAATGACCACTTCTCTCACTCACTCTTCTTGTTTCAAGGCATGCTCTCGGGTACAACCACCCTTGCTCATCCACCAACTCAACTTTACTCACTGACTCACTCTTCTCTTTGTACCTTGCTCTATCCTCTTCTTCAATTGACATAGTTTGTGCCTCTTCTCACATTGTTTGCTTCCCTTGACGCGCTCGTCACTCTCACGACTCAACTCACAACAGCAAGAGTAGCCGCTACGACCATCCACGACAAGAAGCAGCTGCACACAGACTACTTTACTGCTTAGCCTACTACAGGAACGACAAACTTACCCCCTCCCTCTTTCTCTCGCAACTCGGCATCCTCTCTGTCACATTCTTCCCTTCCTCCTTTTCTTCACTCTCCTCCTTTTCCTTTCTTCCTTCTGCGACGGACGTGCCTCGGGTCACGCACCATTACCACACCCACCACCGATACCCCTGCAAACACAAACAAACAAGCACAAGCAAAGCAACCAGTGAAAAAAGTGTTCATACAACCCTAAAAAATCAGGAACCACACCAACAACAACAACATAAAACACCCCTTTCACTTTGACAGGATGCAAATATGGCCAGACAAGGAGATACCATGACCCACCGGACCCTGTCCCAGACCTCTACTACTACTACAACTACTCCACGGCACCAATACCAATCACGACAACAGCGACAACCTTACTCTACCTCAACCTCGGCTTCAACGTCCTTAGCCTCCTCAACTGCAACGTCCTCGTCTTCAACAAGTCCAACAGCATCACGGAGGCTACTATCGAACCAACAACAACAACAGCAGCACCTAGCGGTGAACGACAATGCCGAATTGGACTGGAAGTACCTCTCGACCACAGAGACCTACACCTCCGAATACTCGTCCGTAGCCTCAGATGAGTTCGAGGAGGATGGAACCGCCCAAAGCTCAGCCCACGTCTCGGATTCTTCCGCGAGTTCACGAGTCGCTACTGTGCAACGCAGTCTCGGTGCACGACCCTTCTTGGTCCCCGCTTCTACTACCTCTTCGATCAGTGCTACTGCTGGCACGCTCTCGTCGTCGTTAACAGCCAAGGAGGCCGACGACAGCACCGACACGATAAAGGGAATGAGGGCGCGTGCTCTTGACAAAGTCAACGGTCGCAAGGCTTCATCCTCAAACCTTTCAGGATCGAGCGGCAACCTCCCCGGCAGTAATGACTACAATCCTTACCGGAGAAGTGTCACAACTACCTCTAGTGCAGTCGGCTCGTCTGATGCGACTGCAGGCAGCCGAAATTCTTCCGGACAGGAGGCGGCAGCAGCAGCGGGAGGAGTTGGCAACAAGATCAAACGGAGGTCTTTTGGCGCATCTGACAGATCTCAATCTCTTCGAATAAGCACCGCCGGTAATGCCAACAACAACAATTTTGCAACAAAATCGGATACACAGTCAAACAACCCTTCAACATCCCCAACTATTGTTCGGAAACGTACCTCAGGCCCTGTCAAATCTCAACAGCATCAGCAACAACAACAACAACAGCAACAGCAACAGCAACATGCGTTGTTTACTTCGGAGGATGATTCGGAGGTCCCCGGTCAGACCGTCTACCAGGACCGGACACGGTATGCGTCAGAGGGAGGGATGCTTGTGAGCGAGATCAAGGCACTCAAGGCGCGTGTACAGGAACTGGAGATGGAGCGGATGAACCGGTCGCTCTCTGGTCTCTCTGTCCAGAGCCCACAAGTTATGACGCCCAAGAGCATGGATCACTCGACATCAGCGACTAGTCTCTCCTTAGCCAACGACTCTCATCAGCAGCAACAACAGCAATCGTTGACGATGAGTCACTCAGAGAAGCTGCAACATATTATACAGAAGCATCGAGGGTCGTCGAGCTCTTTTGATGTGGCGAATCCGTTGAGGTCACCGGTGATCACCACCATGTCAGATGTTGAGAGTTCGAGAGATGTATCGGCTATAAGGACGGCAGCAGGAGGAGGAGGACGATTGGAGCCGTCGCTGAGCATAACGAGTCCAGCTCGCTCACCTTTGCTCCCATCTTCGACACCAAGGCAACCTACAACTCAACATGTCGATCTCCTAAACGTTGCCCTGAAGAACTACGAAAAGTGGACCGGAGCAGTATCAGGAGTGACCACGGACACCGGCAGCAATCCCTCATTCCAGGCGATCAGTCGAGTGGCGACGAACGCTATCAGCATGAACCAGACAATCCGGGCGTGGGTCAAGGCGGATGTGAGTCTTGTCGAATCTTCCTCTATGAACGCTCTCCAGCGGGCGAGCGATGAACAGATCCGAAGTCTGACAGAGTTTTTGTTGGCTGCTACACGGACACCTCACCTAACAGTCGCGGACCGGTCCAGTAACAATAATAACCCGACCTCTGATACCGAGTCTGTGAATGGAGGTGGGTCGGTCATAAGCCGGCCGTATTCTCCGAGGCAGTCAACTGTTTTGCACCACCGGTTTGGTCAGGGCCAGAGGCTGTCGTTGGGTATGGTTGCGAGTGAGTTGGGAGCTGGAGGGTTTGACCAGAACCCACCCTACCCTACTCGGCCACTGTCGACTACAGTGTCTGAGACATACGAGATGCTGAATGCTAGAGGAGCAGCAGGACCTGGGTCTGTCATGGTGGGTAATGGGATGACTTCGTCGGGATACTTGACCAGGACAAGCTCGATTGCTTCAAGCAACATCTCGGAAACCCGTGCGCGGAGTACTGGACCCAATGCTCGACATACTCAAGGAGGGTATGCGTCGGATTATAGTTACGACCGCCAGCCTACTTCGGCATACCAGGGCCATGGTCTCTCTCGGAATCAGGTTCATCAACAACAACAACAACAGCAACAGCAACAGCAGCAAGGAGGAGGGGCGTTTTCGAGTCGAGAGAATTCACCACCCCAGGATGAGCCTCGGGGTCCTGTTCCTAGGCGCCAGGCGAGTGGGCTGTTAATGATGAATCCTCAACCGACCAATATGACACCCATGCGGAATTTGCAGTCGCCTCAGCACCCACCATTGGCAGCAGGCGGAGGAGAACGTGCAGGATCTAACACGCCTTTGGACCAGCAGCAGCAGTTGACACGACGACAGGCCAGTGTTCGGAACATTATGGCGCGGTATTCTCAAGGAGCCAAATCACCCAACGTGAGTGGATTCGAGCACCAGGGCGGTGACCAGCAGGATTCTGTGATTGACCAATCACAGGAGAATGGTACTGGACGGCCGTTGTCCATGTCGCACCAGTATGATGATGGCCCTCGATCACCAGTGTTTCACCCAAGACAGGTCGTCGGGCAGGACCAACAGCAGCAGCAGCAGTACCGGTACCGACAGCAGGTGCAAAGACAAGATGATGGGATGTCGGCTTCGGATGGTGCTTTTGGATCTAGTCATGCTCGAAGAGAAGCGCAATCGCAGGCACAGGCGCAGGCGAGGATGGGTGGGTCGATCCGGAGACCGCTTTCACAGCAGGACTTTCACCGCAATGTGGCCGAGTCTCGGTTGAGCGAACCTGCAAAGCCTCGACATGGCAGTTTAGGTGTGCGAGCTGGACAGCGATATGCACAGGAGAGGGCCGGTGCCTTTTCGGAGGACGAGAATGCGAACACTAGTGATTGGGGTAGTGGTGGCTCACAGCGTAGCAGTCGTGGAGTTGTGGTTGTTAATCCGCAGAGGGCGTCCATGGACTCATATTCGACACGGTTGAAGCAATTCCGAGGTCGCCATGAGCAGCAGTTACCGTTCCATCAAGAAGGGTTGAGTTTTGAGGAGCCTTATCCGGATAATGGTCAACAGCAGCAGTATAGGGAAGCGTTTTCGGAAGGTGTGGTGAATGTGGAAGGTGGAGACGCGTTGTCGACAGGACCCGTGCCCCGGTTCGCACAACGTCAGAATCGGTACCAGACCCAGACACAATCGCAGTACCTTGACAAGCCTACCCAGCATCGGCAGCAGCAGCACCATGATATGATGATGTCGACTCCCTCGTTACCTTCGCCCAACTCGTCCCCATCGTCGTCTGCAAGATTGGACGCCCCTTCGTTGATGATGTCCTTGTCGAACCATGGTCAAGGAGGTGGACTTGTTGGCGCTGCGGGAGCGAGTTCTTCGTCTTTGTCATCTCTTGGTGGGAATGGAGTTGATGGACGGTATCATTTGTCACCAAGAGGGCCCGTTGGTGCTGCTACCTTCCCGAGGCAAAGTGTTGCCGGGTTGAATGGCGATGACCATCATCAGCATAGCGGTCTTGGAGGGTCTTACCAGGGAGCTGCGGGTCGAAGAATGCAGGTGGCTGCTCTTCAGACTGCTCTGTAAAAACGTCGTGTGGCCCCTATCCCTCAAGATCTCGATCATACCCCCCAATGCAACACAACACAATACCTGTAATCGTTTTTTTATTCTTATTTTTTTCTTTCTTTTTACCAATCGATGGGGACCTCTCTTTATTTTGTACACTACAAGTCATAATATGCATTGTTCTTTAATAAAATCACACTGAGCTATATGGACATAGTATATGTCTATAGCCCTTCCGTGTGACATCACATAACCAAGTGCCTCTGGAATGCAACTAAAAATTCATGCAAGTCAACAACATCAACGACTCGACCTCGAATTGTAGTGAAGCAAGGATTGAAAGAACCGACATCAAAAATCAAAAGAAACATCACTATGAACACTTGGCTGTTACAAGCCTCCGAATTTTCCCGTGTATTGGCTTTCTGGTTTTCCTACCCATAGTTTTCGGCTTGGTTTTCCAATCCTTGGTTTTCCCTTTTCCCTGATTTTTGGGTAATCGTTCACTTTCTGATCTCTTGATCTTATCCAGCGTCACTTGAACTTTTCACAGCATCCCTTGATCTTTTCACGACATCTCTTGATCTTTTCACGGCATCCCTTAATCTTTTCCAGTATCCCGTGATTTTTTTTCAACATTTTTCGGTATCTTCAACAACACATCATACTTTGTGCACTCTTCTTTCTTCTTTTCTTTTTCCCATTTTTCTTTCCGCCATTTCCTTCTCAGCTCGCAACCATTCCCTGCATTCAAATTAACTAGCTCCACATTGCAAACCAATCCTATTCAGAAATGAGACTTCAATATTTGATTATTGCCTGCGTCCTTATGAGTTGGGCAGCCGCTATCCCTATGTAAGTAAATATCGCCAGCCTCAAAACCCAGTCTAGTTACCTTGTTGCACCTTGGACATCGACGATAGAACAGCATTCCAGGCTTAAGAGACAGTTCTCACTATCAAATACAACTGCAATAACACCAACTTTGATACGACTTCTTTCGAGGACTGATAAAGCTATAACTAATTTGCTTTCTTCCTGTCACTCGGTATTACTATTCCATCCATCTCTAATAGCATGTAAGTTGATACACTGTACCCACGACAGCTGCTATGATATGATTGCAATCGAGAGAGATGGGTGCGTTGTTAAACAGCCAACTAATATTTGTATTCTTCCTCACCCTCGGTCTCATTATTCCATCTCTAATAGCGAGTAAGCTGATACACTGCACCCACAACAACTACTACGATACTATTGCTATCGAGAGAGATGCACGCGTTGTTGAATAACCAACTAATATGTATTCCTCCTCACACTTTGAATCATCGTTCCATCTCTAATAGCATGTAAGTTGATACACTGTATCCACGACAGCTACTATGATATGATTGCCATCGAGAGAGATGCACGCGTTGTTGAATAGCCCACTAATATGTATTCTTCCTCACACTCGGTATCATTATTCCATCTCTAATAGCGCTTAGGTTGATAGATATTCTGTACTCACGAAAGCTACTACGATATGATTGCTATCGAGAGAGATACACACGTAGTTGAATAGCCAACTAATCTGTATTCATCCTCACCCTCAGTATCTTCACTCCATCTCTAATAGCGAGTAAGCTGATACACTGCACCCACAACAGCTACTAAGATATGATTGCTATCGAGAGAGATGCATGCGTTGTTGAATAGCCAACTAATATGTATTCTTCCTCACACTCGGTATCATTATTCCATCCCTAATAGCGCGTAGGTTGATAGATATTCTGTACTCACGAAAGCTATTACGATATGATTGCTATCGAGAGAGATACGCGCGTTGTCGAATAGCCAACTAATCTGTATTCCTTCTCACACCTTGAATCATTGTTCCATCTCTAATAGCGCGTAAGTTGATATATACACTGTACCCACAACAGTTACTATGATACTATTGCTATCGAGAGAGATGGACGCATTGTTGAACCGCCAACTAATATTTGTATTCTTCCTCGCCCTCGGTATTGTTACTTAGGGGAGAGGTCCTGGGTCAGAGTTATAGGACCGCTGTGAAGTCCTCAATTGGTACAGGGGGGGGGAAGGGTTGTCGTAGTATAGCATTAACGGGGTCCTAAAGAATACAAGCTGTAGAGCGCCAACGAGACTCTTGTCAATTCTGCTCTTGTGTAAAAGGACAAGGAGCAGACGAAAGAGCTCGGCGCACTACTAATACTAGTCTGCTAGGAATGATTGCTAATCTAAAGCCTCGCCGCCAGTGCCTAGCCACCACATCTTTTTGTAACAGTATCATCGTTCTATCTCTAATAGCCCGTAAGTTGATAGATACACTGTTCCCAAAACAGCTACTGCGATATGATTGCCATCGAGAGCGAATGACGCGTTGTTGAACAAGCAACTAAATTTATTCTTCCACACGCTCGACACCATCATTCCATCTCTAATAGCGCGTAAGTTGAAAGATACACTGCACCCACAGCAGCTACTACGATATGATTGCCATCGAAAGATATGGACGATTCGTTGAACAGCCAACTAATATTTGTATTCTTACTCACACTCGGTATCATGGTTCTATCTCTAATAGCCCGTAAGTTGATGGATACACTGTACCCACAGCAGCTACTACGATATGATTGTCATCGAAAGATACGGACGCTTCGTTGAACAGCCAACTAATATTTGTATTCTTCCTCACACTCGGTATCATTATTCCATCTCTGATAGCGAGTTAGTTGATACACTGCACTCACAAAAGCTACTACGATATGATTGCTATCGAGAGATATAATCACCTTGTTGAATAGCCAACTAACATGTATTCTTCCACACACTCGGTAACATCATTTCATCTCTAATAGCGAGTAAGTTGATAGATATTCTATACTCACAAAAGCTACTGCGATATGATTGCCATCGGGAGCGAATGACATGTTGTTGAACAGCTAACTAATCTGTATTCTTCCTCACGCTCGATACCATCATTCCATCTCTAATAGCGTGTAAGTTGAAACACTGCACCGACAGCAGCTACTACGATATGATTGCCATCGAGAGGGAATGACGCATTGTTGAATAGCCAACTAATATGTATTTTTTCCCTCACTTGTTATAGTCATTCCACCTCTAATAGCTCGTAAGTTGACAGATACACAGTTCCCACAGCAGCTACTACGATATAATTGCTATAGAGAGAGATGGACGCGCTGTTGAATAGCCAACTAACATGTATTCTTCCACACACCCGATACCATCATTTCATCTCTAATAGCAAGTAAGTTGATAGATATACTGTACCCACATCAGCTACTACGATATGATTGCTGTCGTGAGAGAGAGGCGAATTTTTTCAACCAATATCTAATTCGAGCTTTCTCTTTGTGCTGGTGTGACATACTTCAAGTTAGATCGGTCGTCTGACTCATGACAATGAATATTCGGCGTTGTGGTTCCTCATACTTCATATCGATCACCTAAGGATGGACGACATACGCTACTAGGATATTGGATAAACAAATTACATCAAGGCTCGTTCTTGAAAAGATAAAAATATATAATTTTTGTATGAAGATACCTTTGTTGGTTTTGCAAGAATCTCTTTGTCCGGGTGTCGTTTAATGCGCCACTCACCCCCCTCCCCTCGGATTTCGTTTGTCACGTTAACTTCGGCACCAATTAGCTACCCTGAGACGGTGCAGTTCCTGATTTACTTCTGTTTTTCCCTTATCCTTTTGTCCGCCTGGTTCACGTCGGTGCCATAAAGAGCTAATAGCCTAGAATTATTCTGACAACAGACTCTGCCATTTTGCCTTTCCCTTTTTCTCACATCCTCACATCCCATTTGTCTATGCTATTCGTCCTCATCGTTAACATTTTTTGCATTCCTAATTCCATCCCACTGTCCAGACCCATTTCCGACCCCCCTTGCAACGGTCGAACTGGAGATATGGACACGTTTGGCTATCTCCCTTGAAGATAGTCCTTGGCGGGGAACGACAATGCTTTTTGAACCTTTGAGGTGGATGTTGATTTCATGTTGGCAAAAGGCAAGCGCTGTGTTGATAGAGAGAGAGCATGAGAGGATGCTAGTTGTAGTTTCGGAAGATATAAAGACGTGTTTTGAAAAAAAAAAAAAATATATATATATATGTCCAAGGGGCATGCGTGTACTTATGAAGAAATCTGTCACAATAGAGAATGCAAAGAATGGAAATGGAACATGAGAATGAGGAGATGAGGTGACAAATGAGGGGGAGGGGGTGCCATGTTTTTTTTATGCGCCGCTCCGCCCCGGCGGTGCCTCGAGAATGCAGGAGTGTAGATGGAAAAAGTGATGCAGAGATGAAAATGGGACTGGAAAAATAATAAATGTCAAAAACAGTGCCCACTAATGGAGACGGTGATTTTTTTCCAGCGCTTTTCTCTGTTCCGCGGGATTAAACGCTTGGCGTTAAAGTGATTTCACAAGACGGTGGTCCGAAAAGACAAGGACTCGCAGTGCTGTTTAGGTTACATGTACGAGAATGAGAAATGGAACACACCCTAGACCTATACCAAAGGCCAAAGAGTGGCTTCAAAATGCCGTTCAGCAAGGGACATCCATACCGGGTAAGGAAAGACTCGAGGAGAATAGAAGATGTGAAGAAGTTTTAGGGCCAAAGGGATATGGTGATAATAAACGTATCCATTTACATGCCTTTAAAAAGAAAAGATATTGGATAGGCCTTGTCGGGGAAACAAAGAAACAATTGGGATTTGAATACGTTTTTTTATCCTTTACATCTTTTCATGTTTTTCTTTCTTTGTACTTCTTAAACAAAAACGCAAATGGGGGATTGCATCGATGTATGTTTACCGATTGACGCGTGTAAATGGACAAAATACAAATGCAAGAGGCGCAAGAAGGGAGAGCGTGAAAAGTTGCGATCGTAATTTAGGTGTTTGGGCCAAAGCAGAGCATAATGGGCATTTCACATAAAATGTTTTGTTTTGGCCACTAAACCCCGATTAGCCAGCTATTCAGGACAACATTTTTGTTCCACACCCATGCAAACCCCGCTCACAGCTGGATTAGTGGTTAATTTTTTACATCATTTTGGTTGAAAGGCGCAATAGCAAATTATTTATTTTTGATGGATTGTTTTCTTGAAGACGAGTGAGAGGAGGGGGGTAATGGGTATCATGTGCCAATGTCTGGCACGAGCGGATGAAGAGGGAGGCGAAGTAATGACGGCAAAACAAAACAAAAACGTGAAAAGCAAAAAAAGCAAACAAACAAAAAGAAAAGAGAAATCGAGAAAAAAAAATACTAAGACGATGAAGTTGCTAGGGTGAATCCGCAAGCTGCAAAGGTCGTATGCGCACCAGCACCATCTTCATCCTCATCCTCATCCTCTGACATCGACCTCGGACTTGAAGACGGACTTCTCTGCAATTGGGCCGCCAGAGAGTCCTTCATACTCGACAGCATCGCCGTTGCACTCGTCGTCGTAGGCGAAGACGACGAAGAAAGAGCGGGTGAAGGGAGTGGCACGAGGACGGCGCGGTGTTGTGTTGTTGGAGATGGGAAGAACATGGATATGGGTGGGGTCGTACTTTCCCTGATCGCTGCTGCGGGGATCATGTCCTTGTCGCTGGGTGGAGGGGTGAGGGGTAGTGGGTGAGGATGGTGGATTTCTGTGGCTGTAGCTACAAAGGCGGTTGTGGTTGGTGAAGGTAACTCGACAGACACAGAAGAATAAGAGTGTGGAGGAGGGAGGTGGGCAGGGTGTGGGTCGTCCGAAAGGTATGAGAGAGAAGCTGGCAGGTCTGTGAACGACCTACTGAACGGGTACACCGTCCTCGTTGTCGCCGTCGCCGAGACAGATACAGTCTCTTGTTGCAAAATCCCTTGGATGCTAGTAGTACTGCCAGTCGGCGACAAGGGTGTCAGGGCGACCTGTGAAGCCGAGGGCGAAGATGTAGCGGAAGAGAGGGAGCTGGTATCCTTTTGGTGTTGAGACTGGAGTTGGAGTTCCACTTCGCGTTTGTATCGTTGGGGGTGTGTTAGCTTGTACATCAGACTTCGTCCTCCTGATGAACCAGGGCTGGTCGGGGTTGCGGGTGGTTCGAGCGCACTTCCGTGTCCTGGAGTAGAGGTGGCTTCTGTGGATGGGGAGGATGGCAACCTCAAGGACGGGATGTTCGTCAAATCAACACTGGCACTTCTCTTCCTCTGATGCGTAGGCGAGAACGTCGTTGTCGCCGTTGCCGTCATAGGCAAAAAGGCAACAGCCGCAGACGAAAAGGCAGCAGCCGTAGGCGAAAAGGTGGTAGGCTCTAGACGTGGGGAGAGGGAGCGGGACATGCTGGTGGTGAGGGATGTGGGGATCGAGGGTGGTGGCTCCCCACCGATGACTGCAGCGACGGCTGAGGAGACTGTCGATTGGATCGAGTAGAGGGACCTTGGGCGGATGAGTGTCGTTGTAGAAGAGGTGGAGGGTTGGCGGACTCGGACGGTGGGGGCTGCTGTTGCAGAGTGTACTACTGATGCTAAGGGCGTGTTGGATTCAGTCTCTGTGGCGACATTAGCGTTTGCAACAACGAAAGTATCCGAGGGCAAAGGCGAGGACACATCCCGTGGCGAAGAAGTATACTCCCTCGCCGAAAACAACCCTTGCAACATCTGACCCCGACCCTGTTGCTGCTGCTGCTGTCTCGCCAAGCGGTGCTGCTGCAAGAACGTAGTAATCTTTGACGGTGCCGATCGCGTCCTCTTCAAATTATCCCTACCCCCTCCTCTTCCTCCAGAGGAGCTCTTGGACGAGTCGCTATCTGATAACCCGGGTGCTGAAGCCTCGAGAGTTGTTGGCGAGAGGAGTGACCGGGCGACGTCCGAGATGGGTCCTGAGGATGCGGGCATCATGAGGGATGAGAGCAGTGCGGATGCCAAGCCTGAAGTTCTGTTCGCGGGGGAGTAGCTTGTCGTCGGCGTCATGCTGGTTGTGGTGGTGGTCGTTGTGGCGGAGCTTGATGCAGTTGTGGTGCTCGTCGCTGCAATAATCATGACTGGTGATGTCGTCGTTTGGGATTGTTGCTGTTGCTGTTTTCGGGGTCGCGAGAGGGGTGGTAGTGCGACAGTGATCGTCGAAACCAGTTTCTTGCCTGTCGTAGTCGAAAAGCCGGGTGTCATGGTAGTCGTCGAGACGGGGATGCTCCGCCCATTGGACACCACGCTAAACCTACTATTCTGAGCACCAGTCTCTTGTACAGCAGCAGCAGCCGCCATGTCCTCGAGATCATCTTGCTCCTGGACTTGACGGCGGTCCCGCGCAGAAGGCATGATCGACGGCGGCCTGTTCTTTTTCACCTTCTTCCCTCCTCCTCCAGGAACGAGCAAGGGTACAGAGGGGGTCGGAGACGTCGACATGGGTTCTTCAGCCGACAATGTTACTCCTGCGCCAAACCCTCCAGAAAAGAACCGCAGCACTGGCGAAGAATCCTCATCCTCCTCATCTTCATCCTCCTTTTCCCCATCGTCCTCGTCTCCGAAGCGTGCCCGTGGTTGACGACGGTTGGTGGTAGTAGTATGGAACTGAAGAGTATCGTTGAAGGTGACACGCTTCATGCTCCGAGGGAGGGGGATAGCGTGTCCCGAGAGGGTCTTGACGAGCGCCCTGCGGATCCTGCTCGAGTAGCTCATCTCCACTCCTCCTCCTTGTCCCCCTCCCGCAGCCGTACCTCCTGCTCCTGTTGACATAGACGACACAAGGTGCCGCTTATGAGGAATTGACTCGATATCCTCCCCAGTACTCGAAAACGCTGACGAGGAAGTAGCAGGTCGTGCATAGCTCCCGACGAGGTTAGCGATCGTTGACCCTAAGAATCGTAGAACCTCAACCCTCTGGGCCAATGTCCCTCCTACCCCTGTTCCTCCTCCTCCTCCTCCTGTTGGCGCATTAATATGCGTCTCAGTTGGAATTGATTGTGATTGTTGTCCCTGTGTTTGTTGTGTATGGGCAATAAGGTTCTGAGCCCAACTCAGACCAGAAGTCGACGTCGGGGAAGTCGTCCCACTTCCACTTCCACTTCCACTTCCGCTCCACCGCCGCCGTCTCTGCTTCTGCCTCCTCTGCTGCTGCAGTCCTTCGTCTCCACTCCCCACACCTTTCTTCCTACTAGCCCCAGACCCTGAATTCGTCGATCCTGAAGAAGAGGAAGGTGGGGGGTCATTGAGTTGTCCAGAAACTAACTGTAGGATGGAAAAGACGACAGAGAGGATATAAATCGTGACGCCCTGCACGACGGCGACAGAGTACTGGAGTGTGAACAAAATGATGGGCGAGGCGTCCATTCGCACTGCGACCGCCGTCCCCGTCTCCGTCTCTCCTTCTCCAGCTGTTGCTCCTGTTGTTAGTGCTGTCGAGTGAGAGGAAGAGTGGGAGGAAGAGGGAGAAGGAGAAGGAGAAGGCTGGGCTATCGTCGTCGTCGTTGCGGCTGTCGTTGATGTTTGTGCATGAGAATGGTGTGCTGTTGGGAATGTTGGTGATAGGCGGTGGGTTGCAGAGGAAGTCGAAGAAGAGTCTTGGCGGCGTGAGCGGTTGTTGTCCTTACTATTTTTGCTGCTATCGTTGTTGGCGATGGTCGAGGTGGAAGTAGGAGTAGTGGGAACGGAAGCCAGTCCCGAGGGAAGAGGGACTGACAGTGTGTCGGGCATGGAAGGGCTTCGTTGTCGCCCCTTATCGGGTGTATTCGTTAGTTGGGCGAGCTCCTTGTAGGTCTTGGAAAGGGTTGACGAGAGGGGAGAAAAGGGTGAGTGGGAAGAAGGTTGGCTGTTCGATCGAGAGGGTGGCGAGTTATGAGTGGGAGGAGTGGAGTTGAAGAATATGGAAGAGAAGAAAAGAGTCAGAGAAGAAGAACTGAAGAAGAATGAAAAAAGATGGCGAAGCTAATAACAAAAAACTGGCGGCTAATTCCCTACTCCTTCCTCGGAAAGATATTAAGTGCCAGCCAAGCCGATGAGGGTAACAATGGATCGGAATCTGAGAAAGGGCAGAGCAGACGGTGGAGAAAAGAGAGAGAGAGCAGGGCGGATAGGTGGGTAAAAAAAGAGGGTCGCCGATCTGCCAGTTATATACTTTTTGTAGGAGTGAAAGGGAGATGAGATGGAGAGGAGAGGAGAGGAGAGGAGAGGAGATATGGTTTGTGAGAAAGTGAGGAAGTGAGGAAGAGAAGGAAGGAAGGATGGAACAAAAAAACAAGGAAGGAAGAAACAAGATAAAACAAGAAAGGAAAGCAAGAAGGATGCACGATTGCATACCGCAGGAATAAGAAAAAGGACAGGCAAGCTTAAAGCGAACAAGAAACAAAACATGCGATGTGCATCGCATCCCTCGCAGGAACAGAAGGGCGGAGGAGAAGGGGCATCGATTGGGTCGATGGGAAAAATAATAAAAAAAACAAAAAAAAAAAATTAAGCATTTCTCTACTTCTGTTTTCTATTTTTCCATTCTTCTTACTTTACTTGAAAACAGGTACTCTCACTGCCCTCACCACAGGCGAAACGACAGAAATGACAAGGCAGAAAACAGCTCAACTCGAAAGGGTACAAAACACAAAAGGGGTTGACTGCCTGACCGACTACAACCGATACAAGAAAAGACTGAGAACAAGAAAATCAGGCCACACCTCTTGAACAACCTTAAAAAACCACGTTGCATGGTCAGGATGACCTTCTTTGTAGCGAGAAAAGAGAAAAAGCTCGTAACAGGAGTCAATGCCAAGGGGCAAGTGGCAAGAGTCATTCA
Organism: Linnemannia elongata; assembly: GCA_036320915.1. Classification (NCBI taxonomy): domain Eukaryota; kingdom Fungi; phylum Mortierellomycota; class Mortierellomycetes; order Mortierellales; family Mortierellaceae; genus Linnemannia; species Linnemannia elongata. The sequence continues at coordinate 221,831 of JAXBDG010000011.1, read as the reverse complement.
TCTATTACGTATCGCCTCCTTTCCTCTCAGTGAAACAAACATGAACAACAAACAACAAAACCCACTTTTGCAAGCTACAAAGCGTAATGACAAGAAACGCACAATGGACATGGAACTGACTCAACTGAGAGCTTTATTGTGATCCTTCTCGATCGTACACGCAACGCACTCCCTGGCCTCCCTAGCCCTTGCCCACCCCACCAAGAAAAAAGGTTAGGCAAAAGACCAAAAGCAGACAAAACGGCACATCCGACGCTTTCCTCTCCCCTATCCTACAACCACCTCAAGGCTACATAAGGAAGGTAATGGACAGAAAACAGGTAATTAGAGTCGAAGCCACACGATCGACTGGTTCGCTCGTTGGCTATGAAGGACAGAAAGAGGGACCAATTGGGAGACAATTTCTTTTTATTACCGACTAATTCATTTTTGAACAAAAAAAAAAGTACTCCAACAAAGTTCTCTTTTTTTTTTTTTCTTCTTTTTTTTTTCTTTTTGCCATACCAGAGGGATGACTGTACATGAATGAGGATATAGAGGCTTGTTATGAACAAAAAGAAGAAGGTAGCTTGAAGCGAACAAAATAAAGTGAAATGAAAAAGAGGGGGAGAAAAAAAAAAAAACTGGTATCAAGAGAAGATCAAAAAAAGTGAGCAAATGAGAACAAATAAAAATACAGGTTTTTGTGCAATTAACAAAAAATAAGGAGAGAAAGGAGTAACAAATGGACTCCGTCGACTCGTCTTTCCGCTTTTTTTTTTTTTTTTTTTTTACATGAGATAACACCCATGCACTTCCACGTGGAGGGTGAAAGCAATAAACAGGTTGTGTACCTCGAGAAAAGTCCACTCAGGCCGAGTGTGCTTGTTTTAGGAACGACCAGCACGAGGACTGATTAGACCGCTAGGGATCCTAGACACAGGCAGACTCGAGGTAGGAGTGTGGGGACGAGGCAAGTACGTCGGAGAAGTCGACCGAGGAACTCTAGAGGTCGACACCGAGGGAGCAGCCAAGCGAGAGGGCATTGCCATACCCGACCGAGGAAGACCATTGCCCATGACTCTCTTGGACGAAGGGGACTGTGGAGGTGTCAACACTGCATAATCGGCCTCCTCGTCCTGGTGATAGTGCTGCTGTGATGTGCGTCCACTCGTGGGCAAGAGACTACTGCTGGATCCATACATCGACAAACTGCGGGTTGCACCTCCTGCTCCTGCAGCCTTGGGACGCATCAACTGGCTAGTTCCCGTTGCATTCGAAAGACGCTGTGAGAGAGGAGTCACAGTGTCCCTAGCTTGGGCAAGCGAGGGCAACGAAGAGGTTGAGGACTGGGAGGAAGTAGGTGAAATCATATAGGACGATGAGCTCGACAAGCGACCCGAAGGGACACCACGGGTAGGGCTGGTGAGCTGTGTCGGAGTAGATGCACCAGTGCGTTGTGGGCTTGTCAACGTCCGACTGCCATTTGCTGAAGGGCGTACAAGAAGAGTCGAGGACGATGCAGATCGAGAACCCACAGTCGAAGGAGGGAGCAGTGTTGAATTGCGGCCGTTTGTGGCGACACTTCCTGCACGCTTGACGGCACCAGGTGCTGCCATCTGACTCCTTGTAGAGGGTGGTGCAATTCCAGAACCAGCCTTTGAAGGAACACGTGAGCCGGGGGCGACAAGTCGAGAACCAGCGGCAGCACCAGTAGTAGTACGACCACCAGCAGCTGAAGGCTTGACCAGTGACGAAGATGATCCTGTTCTGGGTGCTTGCAGTCCTGATGCTGTTCTAGGTGCCTGCAGTCCTGACTTGGGAGCCTGCAGACCAGATTTGGGTGCTTGGAGACCAGATTTGGGAGCCTGCAGTCCACTGGGTCGAGCAAGACCTGTCCTGGATGCTGGCTGGGGCACGCCTGTTGATCGAACGCCAGGCTGGGCCAATCTGCTAGCGGGAGCCTTGAGACCCGAGGCAGCAGATGATCCAGGGAGACGAGAGACACCGGGAGGTTGAAGTCTGCTTCCGCCGATGCTGCTGATGCTGCTCCTGTTGCTGATGTTGCTGCCTTGACTGAGGGTACTGAGTCTGTGGTTGTTTGAAGAAGGGGAGGCGAGACCCGAGGGGGTGTCCATGTAGTCGGCATCAAGGTCAAAGGGATTCCTGCCATCGGGGAAGCGAAATGAAGCAGAAGATGGAGCTCTGAGTTGTTTTGGGCTGGTGAGTCCCCTCACCTCTGGGATCGAATGCTTCATCGACAGCTGTGAGAGATCCTCCGCCACCTATTTAGATTGAATTAATTGCAGGTTACATGTTTTGTTAGTTATCATGCGTAATGTTGGGGTAATGATAAAGTGTATAAAGGGAGCTGAAAGAAAAAAGAAGAAAAAGTACCTCGGTTTCATCCCAGTATTCGTCTGCCTGGCGATCGTCGTACAACATGCTCGATGTGAACGATGCACCTGTTGACCTTCTGCTCCTCTGACCCTGCTGGATCTATTTTTCAATATTCATTTATGAGAATTTAGAAACAATGTGAGTATAGTTGGTAATGGCATAGACAGCAATGTTGTTGTCTTTCGTTATGTCTTAGACAATGAAAAAAAGATAAAGATAATTCTTTTTTCTTCATACCTGAACAGGGTTGTTATCATCCTCATCGTCACTAACATCGAACAAAGGTTGTTGTTGCTTTGACCAGTCGACGGTCATGAGATCGTCGCCTTCCTCGAGGTCGAGCGGACATTCTTCGTTGATATCTGAGCCTCCGGCGATGAGAGCATCAAGGTTAACAGAATCGTTGCTTCCCTGGGAAGAGATAGACGATGACCGTGCCCTGCTGGACGTCGAAGGAGGAGCCCATCCGGAGATGGATGAGGAAGTAGACAGTCTGGAGGACGAGTCGAATGCACTGCTGGTTGTGCTGAAGCTGTAGGCGGCAATAATGTCGTTGTAGGTAGTGGTTGGTGAGGAGTGCGTTGTGGAAGTATTGTTGTTGTTGTTGTCGTTGTTGTTGTCGTTGTTGTTGTCGTTGTTGTCGTTGTTGTCGTTGTTGTCGTTGTTGTTGTCGTTGTTGTCGTTGTTGTTGTCGTTGTTGTCGTTGTTGTCGTTGTTGTTGTTGTTGTCCATGGTTTTGGGTGTGAGTATGTACAGGTGATGTTTGTATGCGTGTGCGAGTGTAGTGTGGGGGGGAAAGAGAGAGGGAGAGAGAAAGAGAAGGGAGAATAAGACAGTCAGTGATTCGCTCAGTGAAAAAAAAAAAACGTATCCAAAGTTGATCAGATTGTTTCGATGGGTGAAGAACAGAGAATATATCAACCCCATAGACGACCCCCCCTTCCTTGCTCGTGCTCGTTCTTTGTCATTGTTGCTTTCCTTTTGCCTGCTCCTCTTCTATCTGCTGCTCATTCTCAACTCTGCTTCCTTTTCCCCCTCTCCTCCCCCTCCCCTCTTTGCTTTTTCCTAATCATCACTCCTTATTACCCTCTCCCTCTCTCTCTCTCTCTCTCTCCCTCAAAAGAAAGCTGTCTCCGTGAACACATGGAAGGAGAGGAGGGTGAAAGCGGGAAAAGACGAGAGAAGAGAACCCAAGAAAAAAAAGAAAAAAAAAGGGTGCGAGCACCCCCTTTCCTTTGACTTATTTGTTATCCCCACTCATGTCAAAGCTCAAAGGAGGAGAAGGGACATTGGAGCGCACTATCATATGCTTGCATTGCTTTCGCGTTGCCTTAGCTTATCGTTGTTGGTGCATGGTTCCTTGGTTTGCAGATTGGTTGCAATAGTTGAATGTTGGTTGGTTGTTGATAGCGTCAATATAAAGGGGCTTCTTGAGGGCGTCCATGGTGAAGCATACCCCCCCGATGCATCCTGCTTTTCCAATTGCTTTCTCTTCTAAGCACCCTGTTATCTTATTATGATTATTTTTTACTTGAAGGTTGTCCGATTGCAAGACTCGTATTCGTAGCACGAATAATTGAAATGGTCATAAGAGAGGACGTAAAGATCCCGGTATGCTCTAGCCCATTGACCCATGGCTTCTTGCACTACACTCTTCATTTTTCCCTTTCAATTGCTTCCTCCTCTCCGATCCAAAGAACAAATAAAAAAAAATAGCAGTAATCCAGCACTGGAGCAATCAATAAAAACACAAGCACACCATAGCACACACGTCTCATGTATATCCACTTTCTCGCACTATTCGTCCTCTCTTAAACAATCCAATAGAGAAAAAAGGCTGCCTTGTTTCATCGACAAATAAAAAAAAAAACGTGGCCCCAGAAGAGCAATAGAAGAAGTAGTAAGCAATGTACCTTTGATTGGAGAGTCCAGAGAGTCGGGACCCTCTCTCAAAGAGCATAGACTCTGACCTTGACCGTTGTTGCTGTTGTAATTGTTGTTGCTGCAGCTTCGCAGAGCTTCGCCTAGCCCTGGCCATCAATGAAGCTCTCAATTCGGACGGTCGTACATTAACGTTCAACATCGGTTCCTGTTCTCCTTCTTCTCCTAGTTCTTTACTGTCCTCATTATCTCCTGGTCTGGCGTCGGTTCCGTTGGTCGTTATTGTCGTGACCGATATACTCCTGCTACTGGTGTTGGTATTATGACTATTATGTGTAAGGAACTTTTGGTGGTGTTTTGGATCGTTGTTCTCGCTGAGGACCTGTTCGCTCTCGCCAAAGGCCAATTGAACCGGGGACTGGACCTGAAGGCTACTACTCCGCTTATGGTCTGGTGTGAAGTGGCCCGTCGAGTAAGAAGTTGCACTGGAAGAAGAAGTTGTGGAAGAGAAGGAGCCGGTGGAGAGATGTCGTCGTTGCTGAGCTGCATGTGCGAGCCATTCTTCTGGGGAGGTCTGAATAAAGGGAAGAGCAGGGGCTGAAGTGGCTGCTCTTTGCAGTGTCCTCGTAGAAGAAGAGTTGTGGTGTGATGAGGTGGAGGAGGTGGAGGAAGTGGCGGGTGAGGAAGGGTGGCGAGGTGGAAGGGAGTCGTTCAGCCTGGATGAGACAGCCATGTCTGCCATTGTGTTTGTGTTGGGAGAGGAGAGAAGGGAGAAGGAAGAAGGTGGCGAGATGGAGAGAGGAGGGGAGAGAGGGGAGGGTAAGGAGGAGTGTGGAGGGATGATGGAAGGGTTGATATGAATTGAGCTGTTGACAGTGAGGTGTGCCTTTGCTGAAGAGGTGGAGGGTGGAGGGAAGGTGTAAGAAGACAAAGGAGAGGAAGAAGACATAGTGAAGAAGAGAAGAAAGGAAAAGGGAAAAAAAAGAAAAAAAAAAGTAATATGCGATTGGCCAATTACTCTATCTATGTAAGGCTAGAAGGGTAAAAACAGACAACGGCCAGATGGTGGTGGTATTGTGGAGAGAAAGATATATATCCGGGATGAGAAGGATAGGACAGGATAGGATGGTGCAAATGGTGTATGTGCGAGGGATGTGGCAAAACAGACAAAACAAACAAAGTGTAGATCCAATTCAAGTAATATGCAATAATAAAAGAAGTAATATAAAAAAGAAGGAGAGCGTTTGATGATGATGATGAAGGTGGTGGTGGTGGTGGTTACGGAGCAGAGAGTCAAGTGAGTAAGATAGTGGTTGAGAGTGGTGGGTGTAGCTGCAGGTGTAAAAGAAGTAAGAAGAGGGGTTGAGCTCAGTTATTTGGGGGTGGTGAAAGTAAAAGAAGTAAGAGGTCAAAGTGAACCACGAGAGCGATTGATTTAGGAAATGAAAAATGAGGGTAAAAGAGAGCGAGAGAGGAGAAGGAGGAGGAAAGGGAGGCTGAAAGAGAAGAGATGAAGGATGAAGGATGAAGGATGAAGGATGTGAGACTGATATCAAGCGAAGAAGGAGACGAAGAGAAGGAAGAAGCAAAAAGACGGAGGTAAGAAGGAAGAAAGAACAAGGGGGATGAAAGAGGGTATATGTAAGTGAGTGAGTGAGTGAGGAGAGAGAGTGAGGGTATGCAGAATGAGGGGTGGATGCTGTTGAAGAGAGTAAAGAAGTAAAAAGAGAAGAGAAGAAAAAGAAGAGAAGAAGAGAAGAGAAGACAAGAAGGAAAGAAAAAAGAGGAAAGAAGTGGAAACAAAGAAAGAAAATAGAGAACGGTTGGTGCAGATGGATCACACAAGCAGCAGAACAAAGAAGCAACAGAAAACAGGGCATTGACATGGTATACAATCGATAACATGAGTGCACATGCACTGCCCTTTTCTCTTCTTTTCTTCTTTTCGCACTCCCCCACGAAACGAACTATCTGCTATGGGGCAAACAAGGATATCTTCTTTCACTCTCCTCCTTCAACTGCATTCCCTTTCAATGAACCCATCCCAATGGCACCATGGACGATCCATATAAGAGCATTTCAAATCCCAGATACCCATCCCATCCAAAGGAGTGTGTTCCTGAGAAGAAGAACCTCGTTCTATTGTTCACGTTCAAGGAGAACAAAGCGACGAGAAGGGGACCCTGATCACACTGACCAGACAGACTAGGGCTCACTCACTCAATATTCTTTTTTTTTTTTTTTTTTCCTTCCCTTCCACTGTTACTCATGGTCGGTCCCCCGTCAGCTTGTTTTTTTTTTGTGTTCACGCTTCTCTCTCTCTCTCTCTCTCTCTCTCTCTCTCTCTCTCTATTCACTTTTTAGCACCAAAAAAATATAAAAAAAAACACCCACCTTCTCTCAATCTCGTCATCGCCTAATCCGCATGGTCCGTCGACTCATACTCACTCTCTCACCCTCATTCACTCACCTTCAATAACAACAAACAACGGGTGAGAAGGGGCTTTCTTGCTTGCAGATTTTTTTTTTTTTTTTTTTTTTTTTTTTTTTTTTTTTTTGGCTGTACCTTTCCCCCTACCTTACAAAACGGAATGGAAAAAAAAAACCAACAATCTCTTGATGGCTGGTTAGCTCATGCTCGTGTTCCTGCAATTTTCCCAAGTTGTGGGAGAGTTGAGCGATAGTGTGCCCAATGCCTACTTTTCCGCGGGCGGCGGACATGCTATCCCGCACATCCTCGTGCTCGCCTTTCTCTTCCGTTTTTTTTTTGCCACTTTTTTTTTTCCACTTTCCGTTTTGCTTACTTGCCTTGCCTTGTTGTTTTTTTTCCCTTCCCATCCGTAATCCTTGTTGACGTTTACCCAATCGCTTGATGGAGTGTGCGCATGGTGTTGCATGGTTTTTACTTTTCCTCCACCCATGTCGTACCACCTTCCCTTGTCGCTTTTTGTTTGTGCTTGGCATAATCGAAAACAATTGCCAATCTCTTGTGCCTGAGAGAAACAAAACCCTTTCTCCATCTGACCTTTCCAATTACCAGTGCACAACAAAGAAGGGAAGAAAAAAAAAAGAAAGAAACACGCCCACCCCTATTTTTCGTCAACACCACCTCCGTCCTATTGTTCACTCCCCCACTCCCTTTTCTATTCTCCCCCATTTTGCTAATCCCCTCCACGCTGAGTGCGTTCGTAAGAAAAGGACGTACTGTATCACACAAGCAGCAACGACCGTTGATGGTCCAATGGACATTACATACATCTCCTTTTCATTTACTAATATCATTCTTTAGCTCCTTCTTCAACCCCCCTTTTGTCTGCTTCACACACCAATCCCTTTTTCTCTCTCTCATCTGTGTCTGTCTGTCACTTCAATTAAAAGAAAACTCCTCCCCCTAGTTTTTCATTCCAAAGGGCACACATACAACAACCCCACGAATCGAAGTCTTCCCTCCCCGCCCCTTCCCAGCCCCCCTGATTCTCTATCATCTAGCATCCACCAATTTTTTTCCTTCCCACCCTCGTGTTTCCTTCCAATTTTTTTTTTTTTTTTTTTACTTCTTACCACTTGCGCCTTTTTTTTTTTTTTTTTTTTCCTTGCCACCGAACTAGTTAAGATGTCCGTCAATGATCCCGTACGCAGAATAACAACACCGCTTTTGTTGCACTTTCCCTGCCTCTGTTATTTATAAAACACGTCTGGTCTCGCCCAGTATTTTATTTTCCGGAGACGAGGACAGAAAAAAAAAAGAACAAAAAAAAAGGGGGGGGGGGGGGGGGGGGGAAAGTAATGAGATGGGGTGCCAAGTACCAACAACCAAATAAGATGGTCTACACCCATGCCACGGAGAAAGAGAAAGCAAAAAAAAAAAAAAAAAAAAAAAAAAGGCTAACGGAGAGGATAAGTTCTTTATTTTTGTCAGCCTCTCTCTCTCCCATTTTGTCAACCCGTCCGTCCACACGAAACAGGCAAAGTAAGCAAGCCCAAGTTAGCATTGCGGCCAAAAAGGATACAAGCAAGGAGAAAAAAAAATAATTAAATAGGGCGGAGAAGAAAAAAAGGATAAAAAAAAAAGGTTTTGATACATGACATGCAGGATGATGACAACACTCTCCCATCTCTTCCTCTGCTCACCTACCCACCAATCTCCCAATTCAGGGTGCTGGAGCTTCCATACTTAGACAACTGGCACAGGCGTTGCACCACCAAGGGTTCCCGAGAATCGCAACAACCCTCCTTCTTTGGAAATAGCGACCAAAGCGGGGCCGTGTCCGACAACCCGTGCGCGTGCAGGGCCATCCAAGTCATACCCGACATACTCTCTCAGTACCTGCACTGTCGTCTCGCCTTGGATCGGTTTTGTCTCGTACACTCCGCTGTCGTCTATCACGTTAATCAATGTCGCACAGTTTGAAGGGAAGCGAAGAGAGAGTAAACATGAGCATGTAGGTTTAGTTCAATAAGGATAGAGAGAGAGAGAGGAAGGTATTGCCCCATGATATTTGTCATCGCCGAGAGAGAAAAAAAACTTAGCCGCTTGTAAGGGTGTACGACCCTTAGTATCTCTTCTCTCCCCTCGCTTCTCTTGAGCCAACCCCCCAAAAACAAGGTACACACTCCATCTCAACACTACAACAACACAACAACGTGGTGAATACATAACAAAACATATCTCTTCCTCATGACACAACTCTATTGTTTCCTCCTCCTAAAAAAGTCATTCACACAAACTATCCACTCTCCGAAAAAAAACAAAAGACTTACCACACCCAATGATGAGTCCAGGACCGTTCTGGCCAGACGACAAGGCCGATGACGATGACGAAGGAGCACTGAAAACAATGCTGGCGATCCCCGCCGTGCCACGTTGGAACCTATTCAGCACCTGACTAATAATTCCATGTCAACAGCCAAGACAAAAAGAAGGGAAAATAATCGCGCAAGCATTCCTTCGTGGTTAGGATAGCACGAGATGGATCGACACACTCACAGGTCATACACACATTCTCTCTCTGTCTCTCCACAATTAGAAGAAAAATCGCTCATAAAGTTGGAACGAATGAAAACGGCGGCGATTGTCATTTTTCCTCTCATGAGAACCCAACTGATCAGACTTACTCGGTCTTGCGGATATCAAAGATCTCAACGACACCCTCTGACGTTCCAGAGACTACAAGCGAATGCTGGGCCGAGTAAGCACATGCCCGCAATGGGGCTTTGTTATATGACTTGCGTCGGAACGCCTGTTTAGAAGGTCAATGAACGAGGATTAATTGTCAATGATATGGGACTTTAGCACCACACATAAATGATGGCGACAAGTTCATATTCCTGGAACAGTACCTCTTCTGAAGCCCGCACGTCAAGTCCATAGAGAGTACCGCTTTCAGAAGCAGCAATCACCAGCTTTCCATCCGTGGCCACCTCCTTTGGATCTATAAAACGGGTTTGCGAGAGTCGCGTCAGGGAATGTTAGTATAGGAGCATTACTGCGTATGGAAGTGTTGATCCATCAAATCGACGCCACCAATTCCTTTTTTGAATCCTTACCAAGAGCAAGGCTAGTTTCGAGGGTGGATTCCCAAGAGTCCAGTGCAATAGAGTTCACGCGATCCTCATGCTGCAACAACGTCCTGATCGTCGATCCTGATGCGACCTCCCACAACTTTACCGCTCCATCATATGACGATGCTATCAAAGGGGCCCGAGGAGAGATGTCAGTTAGGAGAGTATTCTCACCTTCTGTGATGGATCATGTATTAGCAATGAGTGTACAAGAGTGGACTTACAGACAACGTTCCGTCCACGGTCGATGATGGCAGTATCCGAGATGGCTATTTGGCAGAGACGTCACAGTCAAAAACGCTTAGTTAGATATGTTATGCTGGCTGGTGCATGGCCATAACAACGATTAGGAATGAATAGAGCAAGCAACTTACGTCTGATATGACCCTTCATGGTGACGGGACAGCTTCCATCAAGTACTGACCAAACCTTGAGCAAGAAATCGCCTCCACCACTCAGCACGACTATCAGTTGATAAAAATATCGGAATTAATAACACGTCTAATTTTCCCATGAAATATATTCCTGCCGAGAACACATATCCAGGTCAGATGAAGCAATATTAATCCTGCAGCTGTACCTTGTCCGGAAGGGAAGAAGCGGCATGTGTTGACGTATTGGATGTGCGCTTTCAGCTCTTGCTATATGACCATGTCAAAGACGACAAAAAGAGCTGTATTTAGTCGTCTGCGTTCTGGACTATAAAAAACGATATCCTTGCGACGCCACATTTTCCTTGTTCAGAGTGTTCATTCCGACTTACAGTAATTCTTCCTGACTCTGTTTCGCCAATCCTCAAGGTACCATCCTCAGATCCTGCAACAAACAATGCCCCTTCCGGTGACACGTCCATACTTGAGATCTAAAGCATAAGATTCAGGCAAAGTTAATTCGCGTTCTCTCCTGCCTCCATACATATTTCCCATGATAGTAAGGACTCCTTGTGATGTAATGGGCTACCTTGGCGATATTGGTTCGTCGACCGGTTCCGTAGACCTCCACTTCGACGTTATCATACTCTGGGATCTTGACCCTGAACGAATGCTACAATTAACAAAAGCAAAAAGAGGAAGATCACAGGTCCGTCAGTGATACACCTTTCTTTTGATCAGTCTAGGATCCAAACGTTCACCGAGATACTGGTTCAAGAGATGCCCGATTGCAGTGATGATGATGTCCAGTATCGAGCTATTCTTTCCTGGAACAATGAAGTCAACACGAGAAATCACGTACGTTGGTGATGGACTCGAGGTTAATACCATCATGTCCCGTCAACTGCACTTTCCTATCTCCCACAACAGTGACCTTGGCCGCTCCATGCACCGACGGCGAGCCTAACATCCAAAAAAAAAAATACATGAAGGATGAATATCGACGGTGTTTCAATGGATGTTGATTTTTATTATTATTAACCGAATACTAATGCTCTTTTTTTTTGGCTCGTAAAGGAAGAGGTTTACCTCGCTTGTAGCAGGAGACCCAGAAGGTGCCAGTGCTGTTGTGTCGAAGTGCGTCGGCAATGACATCTGTCCAGTCGGCCTGCACTGTGACTTGAACCAATGCCGTGGGTGCTGATCCTTCGATTCCCATATTGTGTCCTTTGTAAATTAGTTGTTGAGTGTGAATGAGATGTTGTAATGAAAGAGAGGTGAGGAAGAGAAAGGAGTTAGCCGTGAGAGAAGGTGTAGAAAGCTGAAAGTGCGTGTGTTGCGTAAGTGCCCTCTCGGGTGGCCGAAGCTTTTCACACGTCGCGCGTTGGCGTGGTTGTGACTGCTCGTACAAAGAGTGGACACAAAAAAAAAAAGAAAAAAAAATGAACGAACAAAAACGTTTTTTGTCTGAAGGTTCAGACAAGGGCCACAAAGGTCACGAACAGAGAGCTCGGTTTACGCTTGGGCGTCGATCGTGATCATGCGCGCGCGACCCGACTCGCCTTGTTTTCCTTCCTGTACTTCCACCTAGCAACAGGAAATATATCTTTTTTTTACCTTCGTTTGTTGTTTCGCAATTGCATGGGCCTAGAGGATGGATGCTCTAGCTAACGTAGCAACAGGTAGACGACAGAAAAAAACGAGATGAGATGCTGCAGGGTATGAATTGGATAGATAGACATAACCATCCACCGTCAACATAAGGAAATAAGATCGAGAGCATAAACGACAAAACAAAGAAGCACAAGCAGACCATTCCCCTTGATGCCCTCAAGAACTAGCTGCGAATGAAGGAGTGACCAAAGAAGGGGGGAATCAGGTCTAGACTGCACGTTGTTGCTGCAAAGAAGGAATAGAGTGACATCCTCCGCCCTTTGGGTGCTCCAAATCCTTGCCATGCGATTCGTGAACGAGGAGTAAACCATCCATCCAGCCCCATCGGAGATTCATTCCCGCTGTCCTTCCTTTCTTCTTCCTTAGACTCCCCCAATGAAAAAACTTTTTTTTTCTTCCGCTTCTCTTCTCTCCTCTCCTCTCCTTCGTCGTTCAAGCAAAGGAAGGGAGAAGAAGAATTGAACACTCAGAAGAAAGTGCATGCCGAACCTTAATGGGACTAAAGGGTACTCTTCGCACATGTTTGATTCGTTATATGAGTCCTTGTACCCCTATGGACATACCCTGTAAAGAAAACTCCGTCTAACAGCCAACAAAACATGAAAAAAAAACTTCTCGTCTTTGAGCTTGGAGATGAAGGAGGCAGGGGGCAGAGATGTATATAAAGGAGGGGGATCCGCCATCAGAAATCCGATGGGCCGCTTTCATCGTCTTTTCACCCCTCCTAAGCCTAAAAGACGTACATCACCATTCCTGCTCGTCTCTGAATACCACTCACACATTCCATTGACTACCTACAACAAATACAACAACACTCATCAATCATCATCAACATCAAAGAAAAAAAAAAATGTCATCCAACACACAGAAACAACCCGACAACGCAGACTTAAAGATGGAGTACGAGGAACTGGATCACACCCAGCAAGCAAAGCAGGAGGAACAGCTCTATCGCCACCCTGACACCCCTGCCGCCGTTACTTCCTCCGCCGTCTTCTCTGCCGAACACCCTCAGGACCCTTCGACTCCCAAGACCTGGAGGGAGAGGCTGGCGTTCCTGGCCTCGCGCAAGTTTATCACGATCTTGCTGTTGGGTCAGCTGCTGTCACTGTGTATTACTGCGACGACGATCTTGACGACCAAGTTGACGCAGGGTGATAACCCGGTGTCGATTCCTACAACCCAGTCGTTCTTGAACTATTTGGTTCTGGGTATTGTTTACACCGGTATTACCTTCTCCAAGGTGGGCTTCCGTGGTTGGCTCGATATCCTCCGTCGCCGTGGTATTTACTGTAAGTCCTTGTTTTTGGGTTGTTTGTTCCTGTTTCTTAAGGAACAGAGAAGTTGATGTGTTCAATGAGGAAGGATAGTTTAAATGGTTTCAGGACCTCACTGTTCCTTAGCATCGCCCAACTTCACACAACTCACTTTCTTCCTTTTCTTCCTCTAAATAGATATTGTGTTTGCGATAATTGATGTGGAGGGCAACTACTTCATTGTAAAGGCCTACAACTACACATCTCTTCTCTCGGCAATGCTGCTCGACTCATGGACAATCCCCTGTGTCGTCATCCTCTCCGTCTTTGTCCTCCGCATGCGCTTCCTCCGTCTCCACTACCTCGGTGTCGTCATCTGTCTCCTCGGCATGGGCTTCCTCGTCTGGTCTGACATGGTCGCCGGCAAGAACTTCCCTGGCTCAGACTACCTCAAGGGAGACCTCTTCTGCATCATCGGAGCTACTTTCTACGCCCTCTCGAACGTCGGACAGGAGTTCTTGGTCAGACAAAGACCTATCTACGAGGTTGTTGGACAGCTCGGTTTCTGGGGCGCGATTGTGAACGGAATCCAGTTAGCTATCTTGGAGCGACACGAGTTGGAGACGATTACTTGGACTGGAGAGGTTGTCGGGTACATTATTGGCTTTGATATTGCCATGTTCATGATGTACTCTGTTGCGCCCATCCTGTTGAGGTTGAGCTCCGCGACCTTCTTCAACCTTTCGTTGTTGACCAGTGACTTTTATGGACTCCTCTTTGGCCTCTTCCTCTTCGATTCCAAGGTAACATTCAAACGCGTCTCTCTCGTGTTCTGTTCTATTAGGTTTTCTAGAGAATGTAACATTAGCGAGACTATGATCGCTCACCCCTTCCTTTTTTACCTTCCAATTGCCTCGAAACTCCTTTCTGTCCATTTTTCCCGCCCTCTTCCCCATTCTTCCCCTGCTATCCATCTACAAAAACCATCTCCAAAAACATAGATCAACGAGATCTACCCGATCGCATACGTCCTGATCATCGCCGGAATCATCATCTATAACATCCGCGAAGCTCCCGAGCCCCAGTTTAAGCCCGTCCTCAAGGACCAATCCAACCAGGAGGTCGAGGACCAAGAGACAAAGGAAAAGGCTGCCATTGCAGGCGATAACTCCACCATGGTCTAATTGGTGCGTCTTTGTCATTTTTGTCTTGTGTATTATTATTATTTTTTGCACAAGCACGAATCCCCCCCCCCTGCTTTCGTAACCCTTATTTTTTTCCTGTTATTTCTTGCGTTCTTGTTCTTTTCTTTTCTTTACTGCTTTACTTTGGACTTTTGGCTCGATCGTGGAATGCATAGATGGTGAGGGTGTGAGGTGACCTCTTCCCTCGTAGGGCTATCACATCTTTTTCCTATTTTTCTCGCATGACACCATTTTTTTTTCTTTTTGTTGTTGTTTCGTTCTTGTTGGTTGGTTGTGCTCGCTCTTTTCACTGTTCTTGCTGTTTGCTGTTCTCTTTTTTACTTTTTTTTTCTTCCTCTTGTCAATTGCTCCCATCTCGATGATTTTTGTCTTGAAAGGGGGATTTGAGAAGAAATGGAGGAGTACTTTTCTACAGCAAAAAGCAAGTTCATAAGACGCGTGTATTGTTGGAATACAGTGTTGCCCGTTTTCATCTAGGCTTTACTTAGTTCTTACCCTTGTTGTTCCCCTTTTCTCTTTGGATGTATGTGGGGGGGTTTTTTTTTTCAAATTAGTCAAAGCTTTCCCGGTTTGACCGATCGCCTATGATGACCCTCTTTGAACTATTCCTTTCTTTTATGAACGAGCGATGGTTTTTTTTACTTGTTTGACAAAACGATGTCTTTTTAGGCAAAAACACACACAGCATAGTAAATAAACAAACAATGGGATAACGATAACATAACAAAAAACAACAACAACAACAACAACAACAACAACAACAACAACAACCATTCTTGAAGTTGCTAAGCGAATCATTGAAAGTTGGTGAACACAACAGAGAAATCCCAATGATGGCCAGGACGGAATATTGCTGATTCATGAGACAGAAAAAGATACAGAAATTTTATAACACCTTTTGGGAGGTAAAAAAAAAAAAGGCTGCGTTATTTTGTATATGTTGTAGAGGTTAGGTTGGCATTGCAGCCCCGGCGCTTGGACTAAGAAATGGAGAAATGGTGTTTGTTTTGTCGTGGGTTGTGTTTGGTGTGGCAAGCTTGTGAGCTTCCGTTCTGCAAGCGAAACTGAAAAAAAATAAAATAAATAAATCAGCGATAAACAAGAAAAAAAACGAAACCTCAGCGTGAGAAGGAGCGGTGAAAAAAAAAATCAAGACAAGTTGGACGGATGACTTGAGTAAGAAGACGAAGACGAGGAGAAAGTGATGGGATGAGCGAATGGGAAGAGGCTACAGACGCGCCTGAGCGCCAGGGGTCGAGCGAGGAAAGACAAGGATGAAAAAATCGAGCAAAAAGAAAAAAAAGAAGGGAGGGAAGGGAAAGGAAGAAGCACAGGAAAAGGTAGGGCAGGTCGAACAGCAGGGCAAGGGGAAAGAAGTGGAGGGGAGAACTAAACAAGAAAGAAAAAGGAGTATTTTTGTGCATGTGCGCTGTACCGTGAACCGTGCCTGGCCCTGTCCCTGGATTTCAATCTCTTCTTTGGTGATTTTGCATTGCATTGCAAATGGCGAGCAACTGTGAGAGAATATGCGAAGGGTGTGCGAAGTAACGAGAGTAAGCAATTGCATAACGGAATGAGTGTAAGAGTGCTATTTTTTGTCTGCGATGTGGTGTGGTAAGTTGGGAGGATGTACGCATTGGACACCTATCAGCCTGCATCTTCTTTCAAAACCTTACAACTTTCACTCGAAACTTTTCCCACCCATATCATAAACCTCTTCCCTGACATCTTTCTTGACTTTCTATAAAACCTGCGAGGTGCCTCCCGTTCGCTTGATCTGCTTTTTCTCCTCTCCTCACCCCCGCACACACTCGTTTGTTTTTATTTTCAATCGGTACGCTTTCAATTTTTACTCCACAAAAAAACATACCGAAAAAACACTCCCACGCTCGTTTTCTTTTCTTTTTTCTTCTTTCTTCACGCTTCACCTCGTCTTTCTCATTTCACCGTTTCTGTTCAAACAAAAAAAAAAATGACAGAGCATTTGCATTTGCCAAAGGGCCCATGGACCTCTGAGGAGATCTTCCGCGCAATATCGACCCATCCCCTCGAGATCAAGACCGCCTACTCTGTTCTTGTCGCACCTCCCGCCCCAATGACCCCCACCCAACCACCTCCATCCTCCTCCTCTTCCTCCCGTACAACTCCCACCTCCTCAGCCTCAAACAAAAGTCTCGCATCCGCCGCGGCGCCTCCACCAGGCCCTCCACGCCGTCGTCAAGTCCAGCAACGCGTCACCCTCCGCGAGAATCAGACCAAAACCCTCTACCTCACCCAGGACTTCTCGCCGCATTTCACAGACGTCGAATCGGCCCATAATGCCGCCCTGTTGAATGCTCAGCAGTACCAGCAGCGCCAGTTGAGGAGACCTAGGTCCAAGTCTGGTTCTGGACCCGATTTGACGCTGCTCCCCGTTGCGCCTCCACCTGCTTCGTTGGTTACGTTGCAGGTCTCGAGTTCCACGACCCGATTGTCAGAACGGAGTGCTGTTCGCACCATCGAGTTGTCGATTACCCCGTCTCCTGACGCGGCTGACACGCACATTTCGGATGTCATTACGCTCAAGTCTCTGACGGCGAGACATATCAATTTGCCCATGGAGGGGAAGAGCGCCTTTGCGAACGGTTATCAGTCCTGGAGCACGTCCTACCTCGGTGCAGATGATACCACCGTCTTTGAGAACCCTAACTGGTTATACCACGAGTTGACTCAGTTAGCCTTGGGGTCTGATCGTCATATCTTTGAGTACCCTGCTGCCAAGGGCATGTTACACTCGAATGTAGTGACCACCTTGAGGGACAAGTGCCTGGACCCCAACCGCGCTCCTCCTTCGCCCGCCGTTGCTAATGCTGCTGCTGCCTCTGCCTTGAGGGCTGCCCTCGACCCATTGTCGGTCAAATCCTCGGCCACTCCTGCGAGCACTCCGGTCGCCTCGCGCAACAGCACTCTGAATGGCAAGGCCGCCGACACCAACAACAATGGCACTGGAAGCAGCTCTGGACCTCCCAACAGCAGCAACAGCGCTAGAGCACACGACAGCAAGAGGGACGAGGTTGGAGAGAAGAGGGAGTTTGAGCCTCGACCTGAGGAATTGGTCCTCCTTGGATCACTGTCGGAGGACAAGGCTTACTCGTACTTCCTAATGGATACCAACCGTGATTCCTTCACCATTCTTCAGGACTGCAAGGGCAAAGAGGTACAGTCAAATTTCAATTCTTCACTTGTCTAGATTATGACAATGCGCATATTTCTTGTCTTGTCTGGGTTTGGGAGGGGTTATTTTTTTTTTATGTTTTTGCTTACGATGTCAAGTCTGCCCATTCTGTCATACCATACTCCCTGAGGTGCTCCATCTTGTTATCCATGCCATCAACCTTATTTTTTTCATTTTCTCGCGCGTCTTTTTTTTTTTTTTTTTTTGTTTTATTCTTTTGGTCCTTCTGGTCCTTCTGTATCCTACCTAATCGTCCAATGCGAAAGCACCATAAACTAAACGTGTCGTTTTCTTCCTTTTTTTTTCTCACGTAACCCTCCCACTTTCGTTTCATCCACATCCCCCCCCCACACCTTTTCTCCCATCTCCCATCTCCCTCGACCACCCTTTCAACTACAATCCTATAACCAACCAAAACAAAACAGCTCAAGGCAAACGGCGAGAAATGGGTCATGAAAACTTTCATCACCTGGGATACCAAAGACACCGCTGTCTGGGACGCATACGCCGCAACATGGACCTCTCACCTCGGCGACCGTCGGGCCATCCGCAACTCACTCAATCACCAGCTCTCGGGTTGGACATCGTGGTATCTCCATTATGAAAACATCAATGAGCAGATTATTCACCAGAATCTGGCTCATTATGCGTCGACCTCTTCGCACCATGAGCATCATGCGAGGTTGACACATGTCCATGGGGGCAAGAGGGAGTGGCCCGGGAAGGTTTTCCAGATTGATGATGGGTATACGACCGTCGGGGATTGGTTGGATTATGATAGGAGCAAGTTCCCTGGGGGCATGGAGGCTATTGCGAGGGCGATTCGGGAGAAGGGTTTGACACCCGGGCTTTGGTTGGCGCCATTTTTGGTGTCGAGAAAGTCCAAGATTGCGAGGGATAAGCCCCATTGGTTGGCTCAGCAGCCTTGGCCACCTACCTCGAACAGTCGCGATGGAACCAACGAAGATGATTCAGATGATGATCTGAGCGGCCTTGGATGCTGTGGTGGTGGTATCAACACCGGTCGTCCTGGATCCACCCGTCCCGTCCACGCCCACCCCGCCTTCTCTGTCGGTGCCTACCTCCTCGATCTCGAGAACCCTGAAGTCCGTGATCACCTCGCCAACGTCTTCCGAGTCATCGTTCAAGAATGGGGCTTCAAGATGCTCAAACTCGATTTCCTCTTTGGCGCCGCCCTCCTAGCCCGGAACGGCAAGACCCGTGGTCAACTCATGTACGAAGCCATGCAAATGGTCCGCGACTGGGCCGGTCCTGACACCATCCTCCTTGGTTGCGGTGTCCCCCTCGGTGCGAGCTTCAACCTCGTTGATTTCTGTCGGATTGGTTCAGATGTCGGACCCGAATGGGACTCGATGCAACGCCACTTCCATGACCGCGAATACATCTCATGCAAGAACTCCCTCACCTCGACCTTGTCCCGTTGGGCAATGTCCGGCCGCTTCTTTGGAAACGACCCAGACGTCTACTTTGTCCGGGACTGGAAGATGGGTCTTAACATCACCGAGCGCCGCACTCTTATCCTCCTCAACCACCTCTTGGGTCACCTCGTCTTCACATCCGACTACATGGACCCCACCAAATTTAACGACGCTCAGAAGCGCGTCCTGGACTCCTTCTTCCCATGGCCAACAACCCCTGGATCCATCGACCACCCCTCCACCCACTCGATCCATCCCCTGGACCCACCCAAGATCATCCGCGTCCTCCAACCCAACCCGACCGTCAAGGACCTCTACCTCATCCAAGTCACCCACAACTCCAAGACCTACATCATCGCCACCAACCTCTCCTCCAAACGCCAAACCGTCCACCTCTCCGCCCTCGACCAAATCATCATCCGCGAATCCCCCCCGCCACCACTCCACCTCCTCCCAACCCCTCCCCAAACCTCAGCCCGCATCGGCGGAACTTCCAAACACTCTCTCTTTGGCAACTCCTCCACGGCCTCCCTTCTCTCTTCTTCATCCTCAACCTTCCTCCTCTTCACTCCTTCAACAACATCCACCTACTTCCAAACCGAAACCGGTCAATTCGGATCCGCAGCCGCAGCCTACTCTCTCAAACCCCACGAATCCTGCGTCTTCCTCCGCGTCCTCGACAACTACAACCAACTCTGTACATCCACCACAACTTCTACAATCCCAATCCCCCCACGCGAAAACCTCTCCGTCATCGAAATCCTTGACATCAAGGACCCCTTGCCTTCCAACAACAGCACCAGTCACACCCACACAGCCTCCACCGCTTCTACCACAACCATCACAACCACCACCACGACTGAACAAGAAGAGCACCATAGACATATCCTCCAAAAGGCCGCATCGCTCTACACCTCCCACAAACACCTCTTCCCAACCCACCCACAAGTCCACATCCTGGCCACAACCGGAGGTCACATCCTGCCAACCTCCGAGATCGAAACCATTTCCTTCGTCAACCCACAGAACCCAGACGTCCACGAATTGTCGATCAAATGGCGCGGAAACTTTTTCCCGCGCCGCGTGACCCTTTGGTTGGCTTGGAAGGTCAACCACGATTACCCCAACAAGTATCATAAGCGACCTTGGGTCGTCAATGGTGTTGAGGCCCCGATTACAAAGATTCTGCAAGGAACGGGACTCCAGGTCGCTAGCGTCACCTTGAACGTTTAAAGGGGGGTCCTTTTTTCTGGATAGTTGTCCGTCGTTGTAGCAATATTGGAGGTTTATTATTTTTTGACATGAGGGGGTAAAGCAATGAATAGGAATAAGAAAGAAGAAAAAAAGGAATAGCACTTTTTAGTGTTTGTTTTTTTTTGTGAACCAAAAGAAGAATAAAAATGAATTAGCAATAACAGAAAAAGGGAAACTCGATTTTGTTTGTTTGCCAACTCCCAGTGTCTTAAAAGTGCTTCTCGATGACGCCAGAGGAGCCGTCAAACCGGTACCCACTGCTCGTAAACAAATTGCTCGACAGGAAGGGATGGATATCATGAATCTCCAACGCAGTGGCACGATCCTTCAACTCGGCAACCTCAATCTTGATCGACTTGATCGCCATCCGTGGGTTCTTGATCTGGTTAAACCGCAAGTGCTCCCTAAGGATATCGTTCAGGATCGAGTACAGAAGCTCATCGCTGTCCTTGGCAAACGTCAAGTACTTGCTGAACGCCCGCTTGAGGTTCCGCATGACAGAGAACTTTTGTGCGCTGAAGAACGACTCGAGCATCACCCGGATCGCCATGTCGATATCGTCTGAGCGAGCATACTCGCGAAGGTGCATCTTGGCGTTGGCCTCTGACATGCGGATCATCGACTCCAAATGACGGACTGTGATAGGGATCGATCCTCCTGCCAACGACTCGCGACGGAGATCTGCGTAAAGACGGGCAATCTTGTCCTGGTCCATCTGATGAATCTTGGGCTGGATACGGTCGCGCGCATACATGATATACTTGCGCAACATGTCCTGAGGGATGATCTGTAAGAGAGAAATAATTCAGCATTAGTTAATGAGTCTCAACATGATTCCATATAGCACATCTGCATTTCAGTTAATCACATCCACAACTTACGTCCTCGTCGGGCTTCTCATAGATGCTGAGGTGGTCAGACTCGGCAGAGAAGAGGGGGTGACTCCTGAGATGGGAGTTGAGGACAAAATTGGCGAGACGTTCATCTACAGTGGGGTCGACAGTATCCTTGACGACACAGAGCACATCGAAACGCGACAGAATAGGCTCCGTCAACTCGACGTTCTCCGAGAAGGTGACCGCGGGGTTGTAACGACCACGGATAGGGTTAGCAGCGGCCAAGATCGAGCAGCGAGCCTGAAGGGTGGTAACAATACCGGCCTTGGAGATCGAAATACTCTGCTGCTCCATAGCCTCGTGAATACTGGTTCTATCCGCATCGTTCATCTTGTCAAACTCGTCAATCAGACAAACACCCTTGTCTGCCAGAACCAATGCGCCTCCTTCCAAAGTCCACTCGCGTGTGATGGGATCCTTTCTCACTGAAGCTGTCAAACCGACAGCCGAGGCTCCCTGACCTGTCGTGAACACGGCTCTGTGTGCAGTCTTTTCGACGTATTTCAAAAACTGCGACTTTGCGGTTCCTGGATCTCCCATCATCAACACGTTGATATCTCCACGAAGACGATGTTTGCCCTGAGGATCCTTGGGCACACCTCCAAACAACGACAATGCAATCGCTGTCTTGATATCCTCATGTCCATAAATCGAAGGCGCAATACTCTTGATAATCTGTTTCAAGTAACCCGAAAAACAATGACATTGTGTAAGTAATGATTCTTTGAGGCGTGCGGAACGAATTGTGTACAGTATAAATTCGAATGTAGAACGTACCCGCTTGCCAATGTTCTCATCCTTACTGAGGCGAAGAATCTCCTTGCGGTCCTCCTCGGTCAACTTGAAACTGGCAAAGACATCCTGCTTCTTGTTGACATAGTTGGCCTCCAGAATAGTAGCAAAGACTGGGAATCCGTTGGCAGAGTTCAATGAAATATCAAAGTTGTTCCTGTATACTCCCGTAATTTCCTATTTTCGCCCAAGCATATCAAACAAAAGTAAATGTTAGCACTTCGTATTATTGCAACTGAGTTCATCCTTTTGTCCAAAGCATGCGCAAGAAAAATCCAAGCTCCTATAAACACGTACGACTTCCTCGCCGGGCTTGGCGCTATCGATAAGATCCCAGAGCAAGATGACTTCACGATGGCGGGGAAGACGACCAGCTGGGACGGTTCCGGGGGACTCCTGCAAGGTCATCTTTTGGTAGTTGCGGTAGATGGTCTGTTCCGAGTTGACGTTGAAGGGTCCTTTGGAGGGGCAAGAGGTACAGCTTCCGATCGAGATCTCTGTCTGTGAATCCTGGTAGAAGGGTCCCAGAGTTGCACCGCACTTCACGCAGTCATACTTGACGTATTTCAACTGAGGGAAGACTCCTGTTCTCCTGGTCACCACTCCTGACACCTGAACCAAACAGTTCAAGTTGATCTGACTATTGCCATGAAAAAAAGGGTAATACCGTTAGATACAAGAATCTCTTGGAATATTACCACCCGGATGTACGACAACTCCACGAGGACAAAAAAGAAACATACCGAAGGTCGCGAAGGGTTGAGACGATAGGAAGATCGGTAACACGGACATGGATCTCGGAGTGAATGCGTCCATAGTCGGGGTACTCCATCTGGACAACCTCAAAGGCGATGGAATCAAACATCTTCAAGACCTCAAGGGGGGCATTGACGACAAAGTAGGCCAAAGTAGGCTTGGCTTCTGACAGATGACGGTAGCAGACCTCAAGACTCTCCTTGTTGGCCAAACCGAGCGCACGAATCAAAGGTCCGTAGACAGACTCTCCCTTGTCGTCGACAAACTCCAGCAAGAATCTCCTGAACTCTGACATGATAGTCCTGCGTGTCAACTCCTTTGTCACCCACTCTGTGATTGGCATGCCCTTGTGGTCGCTCAACTGCTCAGGTCCCAAAATGACATTCGACTATTTGGAAGTAGGAAATGAGATCCTCTGGTTAGCTCTGTGATAAGGTACTGGTGGTTGGTATTGTTGTTCCTGTACCTTATTCCCAGCCGCCCATAACTTCAGCTACAAAGGGGTAGGCAGTATTACCATATCCTCAAGATCATCCATGAGGTCCTGCTCGTGAACACGCCTCCTGCGATGAACAACGTTCAATGTGTTGCCGGCATCATCTATTCCATTAGCAAGAGTTCAGGAACAAAGTCGTTAGTTAATATCGTCTTTGAACCTTAGTGTTCTAGCTACATTCAGAAAATTACCGCCGACTTATACTAACCATCCATGAAAGCCTCAGGGATTCTTCCAGCAGCACGAGCACGCTCAGCATCACGTCTCGCCATCTCGGCTTCAGCTCTAGCACGCTCCGCAGGATCCATGCGTTCATACTCCTCGTCATCAAGGTCGTCAATGTCGTACACATCCTGACTCGCGTTCACATTATAGTCACTAACATTTTTTCATTAGAAGAAAGTCCACACACATGTCAATAAAAGTAAGATCTTTCCAGCAAAATAACGACACCCTCGAAATTAGAGTAGACTATGCTCCAACAAGTTGAGTCAAAGTATGAGCGCGCGAAAAAGGGCTTACTTTTCCATGTCAGACCCATAGAGGTCCTCGCCCTCACCCTCGAGGTCCTCTTCCAGGTCCGAGATCATCTCATTATCGATCAAGCCGTTGTCCTCTGGGTCTGAAGAAGGGAGTGGTGGTGACGAGCCAAGGACGGGTGAGCTTGGAGGGTAGTTGTTGTTGTTTGTGGGGGTCGTGACATTGTCATCGCGTTGACGCTTGCGATCAGCCTAGAGGTGAAGAAAGTAAACAAAAGTTAGCGAATGGTGGCAACAACAGGAACGTGCGAGATGTGAGAAATGTTAGTCAACGGTTGAAGACGGAAGGAATGTTGGAAAATATGTTTGTTGAGAGAAGAAGAAAAAGAAGGTGCTCACCATGGTGTCCTGTGATGAGAGAGATGAGGAAGGTGAGGTGAGGGAGGTGAGGAACAAACAAACAGAAAAGAAGAGAGTGGAGTCGGCTCGTTCAACAGCTCTTTGACTCTGCCTCGTCTCTCTTCTGCCCCTGGACTTCTTTTAATTTGCCTCGAATTGGAAGGAAAAAAACAAATCATCAAGCCACTCAACAGTACGCGTCAGTCACGTGTAACGGACTTTATTTGAACAAGTAGTTTAGTTTAGTTTATTGTCGCGACGAAGGGGGTTCTGGTTATGCGAGGTCCTCGACCTTCACGCCCTCCATTACCGAAGTGAGTTCTGTCTTGAGTGTTGCTGGTGGTGATGGCGGTTGTGGCTGTGGTACACTTGCTCCCGTTGATGGCTCTTCTTCTTCCTGCTTTGTTGTTGGTGGTGGTGTTGCACAGACTTGTCCTTCCAGATACTTCTTCAACTGCGATCTAATTCAGATATTGAGAGGCGCACGTAAAAAAAAGAGTGTCAGTCAGACAACCGAGTCATCCTCGCCATTTTACTTCACACATAACTCAACCCATATCCCAATCTAAAAAACAACCCCATCCCCCAAACATACCGCTTCTTCTCCAGAGTCGCCTGCTCCTCAGCCAACAACCTCCCCTGCTCGTCCGCCGACAAATCCGCACCCGGTAAATGATCCAAAATCATCTGACACTTCTTGAAACTCGTCTTCAAATTCGACGCCAACGTTGCGATCTCTTGAGCGTCCTCGCCTGCTTCAAACTTTTGGAGGATGTGCAATAGTTGGGAGAGGAATGAAAAGTCAGACGGTTGGAATGTCTGGTCGGGATCTTGTGCGTCAGTCGGGTTTGGGAGGGATGTTAGTGCCGTCGACATCTTGGTGCTGTATTGGTTGTTGTCCTGAAGTGTGATGGTTGTCTTGAAGGTCCGTAGCGGTGGGTTGAATGAACTTGAAAGGAGACAAAAAATAACGGCGATGGTCTCCGTAGCAAAGGCAGTTTTTGAGTTGCCTCAGAAACAGTCACATAGTGATCCCTTGTTCTCCGTCCGTGCCTGAAAATAAGTCTCCTTCGCGAACTTGTCCGGATCAGCTCCCCCATTCTACCTCCTCGACTCCAACCTTACACCATGAACCCCGCAGGAAGGTCATTCCTCACAAAGAGGCTCGCCACCGCCACAAGGATTCAGCCCTTCCGGACATGCCAGGTATACATTCACCATCTCATTCTCCTCCAACTCTCAAGCGGAACTTTCAAAAGAACGTTACTTACTTGCACCCTTTCTCCTACAATAGTCCGTGGGCGCCCGCTACCTGACAACACCCTCCACCCCCGCTCCCAAAAAGGACCATAAGTCAACATCAAAACCAAAAGAAAAGCCCATTATTTTCAGTGGGATCCAACCGACAGGAAACCCTCACCTTGGGAACTACCTTGGCGCAGTCTCGAACTGGGTCCAACTCCAAGAGCAAGCCCATATCGATCAAGAAACACTCCTCTTCTCCATCGTCGATCTTCATGCGATTACTATGCCCCAGGATCCTAGCAAGCTTCGTGAGGATCGGAGGAATATGGCGATCACGCTGTTGGCTTGTGGGATTGATCCCAAGAAAGTTGTTTTATTTGAACAGTCTAAGGTATGCCTTTCTTCGCCTTTTTTCTGTGAGGAAGGGCGGAAGTAGACGATGGATGGGAGGTGGTGAGAGGACTGATAATTTCGTCCGCTAACGATGTTTACCTTTAATTGATGGGCCTATAGGTCTCGGGACATGCGGAGCTGGCTTGGATCTTGAACTGTCTCACACCCGTCGGATGGCTCGCCAGAATGACCCAGTGGAAGGTACGCCATAATTCTCATCGCGTGTCTGACTTGCGCGCGTTTGTTGACACTCGTCCTAAATATCTTTCCTATGACGCGTCCTAACGACTCTAAATCACTCCAACACTAGTCAAAGCTCGGTGTAACAAAGGGAGCCCAGAGTCTAGAAGACGTCAGCGCTACCCAAGGCCTCCAACTCGGTCTCTTTGCCTACCCCGTCCTCATGGCCGCCGACATCCTCCTCTACAGGGCAACAAAGATCCCCGTCGGAGAAGACCAGATTCAGCACCTGGAATTGGCACGCGATATCGCTACCACTTTCAACAAAACCGTCCGCAAACCTTACTTCCCTCTCCCTCGTCCCATCATTAGTAAGCTTTCGGCTTTTCTACCTTCTCATCAGATGACGCGATGGCAAATATTCTATGTAACAGCAGTGACTCCTTTTCCTAACTCATCCACTTCTTTTTCCAAAACAACAAAAATAATAGCGGAGACGAAGCGCGTAATGTCGCTGAGGGATCCAACAAACAAAATGTCAAAATCAGACCCCTCCGACCAAACACGTATCAACCTCATCGACTCTCCCTCCCTAATCTCCACCAAAATCAAACGCGCCGTAACAGACCCTATTCGTGGAATCTCCTACTCCCGCGCCGACCGCCCAGCACTCGCGAACCTTATCGAGATCTATGCTGGCATGAAGAAGGTCTCGATCGACGAGGTTGTAAAATTGCATGAGGGTGATTCGAACGCGGCGTTTAAGGAGGCTCTGACGGGGGTTATTGTTGAGGCTTTGGGACCCATTCAGGAGGAGATGAAGAGATTGGAGGGGGAGAGTGGGTATGTTGAGGCGGTGTTGGCGGATGGTGCCAAAAAGGCTGGAGAGATTGCGAGACCAAATTTGGAGATGGCCCAGAAGCTCATGGGTCTTCGCTGAATCTTGTTTGTTTCTGAATAAAATAGGAAGAATGCGGGGATTAGTGCGGAATGAATGATCCATTTTTGCGAAAGGGTACTATTGTAAAAACTTCTCTACTCAGTATCACTTTGGCCTTAGCATGGACAAAGGACTGCGTTAAGTACATGTCCTTGCAGCCCTCTCTCGGTCTCATGGCTGACAGTGTCAGGCATAGTGTAAAATCGGCGTGTCGTTGTGAAATAAGGATCAGGCAAGAATGGCAAAGTTACGCATTGCAGTTAAGATCCGAAGGAACAGGGCTGACAGGTATTGGTGTGGCGTGGTGTTGTCGGAATTCAGGGCGACGATCCAGTGAACGCGGGTATAAGGGCTAGGTCAGGACAACTAGAAGACGCGTGCTAAAACCTAGGCTGAGTCTATCCCTTTATTTTCCGCACCTACAGGCTAATAGATAACACCCCACGTTATGGGGCACCTAAATTCCCTAATACGCATTCTTTTCAAGCAATGGGTGCCGCGATCTTCGTAAAAAGAATCAAACGGCCCATCACTTCCATCCGAAATCCGGTTACTCTCCCATCATCGCCAAGGATGAACGTGGCCAACTGTGTCATCTGAACGTAAAAGTCGGCCAACTCAGTCTTGAACGAGTCGTAATGGTAATGCTCCATCTTGCTGTCAAGCATGTTGTACTTGAAATACAACGATCCTGAATCAAGGCGCACAGAGCCCTCACCGTAGACGGGGTTTCCATATGAGCCAGCATACTCCTCCAGGTCGCGGGATGGAGAAGTCCCCTCGATTTGCTTGGGAAGAACGCCGTCGCGCACTGTTTTCGCCTCGTTGTATTGTGCCTGAGCGTTCCTGGCGGAAACCGCGAACCAGTCCTGAGTCTTGGGCAGACCGAAGAGTTCGTCGGCAATGTAGAAAGGCAAGTTGTTCATGAGCTGAGCGACTTTGATGTTCGTTGCGTGGGCGATTACCAGGTCGTCATCCGGGAATATCATCAGGTTTGACCTGTACCCGGAGACGCCTCCGCCTACCAAACGATACCATCATAGAAAAAAAAGTTAGAAAAAAGTGTGCTGCCAAATGTAGATCGCAATCGTAAATCGTTGTTCGGTAAAGTTCTTACCATGGCTGAAATAGTTCTTGCCCTTGTAACTGTCCAGCATCCAGCCCATCGCGTAAGCCTGAACAGGCGCAAATTCAGGTGTGCGTTTCGATCCTGTCATAAATGTATATCCAATGGTCAACTGATCGACGCTCGTTTTGTTCAGCACTTGCTTCCCATCGACCTGACCCGACTGCATGATAACCCTTCCCCAACGAACGAGGTCGAGCACATTGGAGTAAATGTTGCCTGCGGGTGCCTCGGAAAAGTAGACCGGATCAAGGTAGCCAGTGATGAATTTGCTCATCAGGGCATCCTCGTATGAGGCAGCATTATAAGGCATCGCATAATTCTTGAACCGCTTGCCCATCTCGATAGCGCCGAACCCAGTGTTTTTGAGTCCGAGGGGTTTGAGAATCTTTTCCTCCACCAAGTTCTCATATGTGGTGCCAGCAACGTTGGCAGCGGCCTCGCCAGCGACAGTGTACATCACATTGCTGTATTGGACCGTTGTGCGCAACTTGGGGTCCAGTTTGACGTACTTGAGGCGCTTGATGAGCTCTCGACGGGTGGTATTAGTTCTGTACCATGCGAAATCGATATTTGGCATTCCCTATAAATGTCAATGTATAGGTGTGATGAGTTTTTTTGTTTTTTGTTTTTTTGAGAGGTTGATTCTATTGTGGTGCTAGGGATGTATCTTTACCGTGCGATGGGAGAGCAGGTCAATATTTGTCAACTGCGACGTGAGGACAGGATCTTCAAGCTCGAATTCGGGCAGATAATGGGAGATTGGGGTGGTGTCCCAGTCCATCTTGCCTTCGGCGACCAATTCGCCAATGGCGGCGGCAGTGAAGGCCTTGGTCAAGGAACCCATAGGCTGGACAGTCTGAGGAAATCGAAGCACATGAGAACAAGAGGAGAAGGGAGTTTCAATGAGCCGGCTGAGGATTGCCTCATTAAGTTCACAAAAGAAAAGGATGTTTGTGCGAACAAATCGTGCCACCAATTAAAATCCGCGCTTTTCACAACGTACCTCGACGGTATAAGGATCCCTATCGTTTCGTTTACCGAAACCCTCTGCAAAGATGAGCTTGCCCTTGTACAAAACAGCGACACTCATTCCAGGAAGTCCCGTTGAGTTTCGGGCCTTCTCGAGAATATGGCGGATGTCAGCGAGCGGGACCTTGTCAGCTTGAGAGGGGCGGACAATTTGGGTAAGCAGGATGGAGGGGAGGACGCCAAGAATGAAACTCGCGAATGCTCGGGTTGAGGAAAAGGCGACCATGATGATGGTGCTAAAAAATAGAGGAGATGAAGAGCTTGATAATATTGACAGAAAAAAAAGTGCCTTGATGCGTTGCGACTTTTATACCATTCGAAAATGGTGAGACACTGCGCTGAAGATGCGAGTAGGGCTTTACTTCGATTCTTGATGCTCGTTCACGAAATCAAGATTACATTGAACTGTTCGTACCCTTGGGCTGGTCACAAAATCCACGCGGTGTACATAGTCCTCCCACTCTCATCTCGTGCCGTAGCCTGTTCAACTTCACTTGGCAGTCGTATCCTGTTTTTTCTCAGCAAAGAAAGCCGGATTCAAGATTCCCAGTAGTGAAAAAGGCGAGCATTTCGATAGATGAAAAGCTTGGCATACGTTTGCTTCGCATTAATTGCTCGAAATAGACTGATTAAGCATTGAGTTAATCCATGAGGGTCCTCACGACCCTCCACAGCCTCACGAAAGAACGCTTAAGCCCCTTTCGCGTCTTGGGATAAAGTGATAGAGAGAGAGAGGATTATGCATTTCTCTCTTGAATGCTTGCCTTATTTTTAGGTTGCGCGTTCAAATGCGAAATTTGTGGGAAACAACGGAAGGGGCTTTGCACCGGTAACTCGAGCTAATAAAATAACTATAACGAAGAAAATCGCTGCTCTACAGCCCTGTGTTGCGCGACGTGCGATTCTCCATGTAATCAAAATCAAAGTCTTGGCATTGACAGTTCCCCGGATCGCTTGCTTGGCACCTGTTGAACGTAAAAGGATTCCTCTGCATGCTATCATTTTCCTGAAGAGTTGTGAAGCACTTACGTTGAGGAAAGAGTACTTGAGCTTTACTTTTCGACGCAACAGAACTCTTCAAGGCTGGGTCGTTTTGCTCTGGTGTCCCAGGAGTCGGAAAAAACCTTTCTTGTAATGGCACTTCTCTCTTATTCTCAAGGCGCTCACCGGCGACTTTATTCAAGGTCTGAACTTGAGAAGGGTGAAACGAAATTGTAATCCAGATCAACCTCAGTCGTACTCGATAGTAGGTTAACATCGATAAATGGAAATGAACAATAGCATAGTCAATCTTGATGGCCAAGAAAAAGGCGACATCCCGTCCGACAACTTGAAAGGTCAAAAGTGGAGGTCCATGTACCAACGTGTTGTATTGTTGTTCAAGGGAATCCTTGGAGATGATTGCATGGCGGAGCACAAAACACTTCTTTCTTGCTCTTTTCTATCCTATCAATCAGTTGTAACAAAAGAATGGGTGTGCCTGCCCATTGACAGTACACACCCAAAATACAAAACCGGCGACGCATCAGCCTTTCGACAGTTTACGTCAGAGTTACATCTCCTAAAGGAGGAGGCGCAATGCTTGCGAAGTGTTTTTAATGTGAAAAAAGATGTTACAAGAGTGAAGGAAACAACGAAAGAAATAATGGGATAAACGAAAAAGAAGGAATGTACTAATGTAATAGGGAGATAAAAGAGAACACAAAAGGATCGAGGGGAAGGAAAGGGAGAAGCCTAGGCGTTAATCTCATGACTGGCAAAGACAGACGAAGCCGAGGCTGGTTTAGGCGTACAGCTATTATCCGCACTACCCTTGACAGAAGAAATGGCTGAAGACACCGCAGGGATGGGGATCGGGGTAGAAGTCCGCGTAGAATTGGCAGTCGTCGAGGAGGACGAAAAGTTGATCGACGACGTCCAAGTGCCATCCAATATCGCATCAATCGTCTTGTTAAGATGCTTCTCATCATAAATGGGTCGATCTGAAGACGGGTCGCGTTTGCCAATGACAGGCACACACTCAATACCCAACTTCTCAATCCCCCAAGTATCAACCTGAACTTCTGAGTTATCCAGATAGATCAAGTGAGTAATATACTTGGCCGGACGATATTCTTTGGGCCAGAACTGTCCCGACAACTTGAGGGACGAGTTGAGGGCTCCTGAAAGCGCCCAAATGAAGTCCAGTGCCGTATAGTCGGGTGTCTCTCTGTCGTTGGTTCCGTTCAGCATAAAGATCTTGTTCTTGAGCGACCGCGACTCAGCAATACCCCGACCGACATCCTTGAGGATCAGACAGGGGATAATCGACGTGTAAAGCGATCCAATTGAATAAATCAATGTCTCCATCTCGGCCAGCGAGCAGAGCAGTTTTGGGTTGGGTGGTGGGAAAATCTCCTGTCCATATTCGTTGATATAATACAAGCGCGTGATCCTCGATACCAGCGAGCTCGAATGTGTAGGGCTCTTGTCGAAATGGATGTTGTTCTGTGTCAGCTTGAGTGTGGAAAAGCTATCCTCCTGTTGCTGAGAGGATGACAACATGGTCGCCAGATCCGGTGTTTTTGAGCCGTCTGGTGTTGTGGATGCAGAGGCCGCACCAGGTCGGATATGTCCACCACTGAATGAGTCTCCCGAGGCCGCAAGGGAGGGGTGCGAGATGGCGCACTGTCCCAGGATGGTATGCCCGTTCTTCAAGAGTGCAGCAATGGCGATGCCGTGGTTGGTGTTGATGACGGGGATGACTCGAGTGGGTTCCGTGATTCCTGTAATAGCTGCAAAGAGGAAGATGGCCGACTCGAGTGATCCAAAGAACATGCGGGCTCCTGTCAGGAAAAAGTTGCCGATAGACCCGTTGGCAAATGAGAACCGCTTGTGTGCACGCTTGAGGATCTCGGACTGGATATAGATAAGGAACCCTCGAATGACTTCCTTCTTTTCCGAGGGGATATGCATCCACAGTCTAGAAATATGAAAAATGAAATATGGTTAGTTCCCCCCATTTGACCGATTTGTAAGCTTGTAAGCAAGTGGGTCTGGGAACCTCAAGATCCCCACACATTTTCGAACACGTTGCAAAGTAACCAACCGATGACTGCCTTCGACAATCTCGACCCATTCATTCTTGATGGCATTCTCGTCTCCATGTCCTGGAAGACGATAGCCCAAGAGCTCTTGGATAGCAGTGCGGCCAATGTCCAAGGGATCTGGCTTGATCAGACGAATGAGTCTCGAGCGGATATCACCGATGGCTGGTCCGTCAAGAACTCGCAGAATCTCACTTGTTGATCCTCCATTGTCCGAGATACCCACTATTTTGTAAAAAGAGATTAAGAGTCAGCTAAACAGTCAGATGAGGTTTGTATCAATTGGCAAAGAGCAACCTCCACATTCCTCTATTTGAATGATGTATGCGTTCATGACCATATGACCATGAACGATGATAGTAGTAACAAGAACAAGTACTCTACGCCTTCATGCTCATTGTCAATCATCATTATGAAATCGTCAACAACAATTTACAAATAGACATTGCCACTTGCAGGGAGGACGAGATAGGGGGACAAAAATAGCTTTTTGGGACCTGTGCTAATAAACCCTTTCCTTTCATTGACATTGACCCCCCTGGGCTAGTGTGTATTGCTTGTTGTGGTCTACCCAGGGTACTCCACGTTTTACACATTGACCCAATTGATGTCCCTTGTTTCCGTCTCTTACTAATCCGCCCAAAAATTCATCCCTATCCCTGTTCCCTGTCCCCTGTTCAAACAACCAGTTTGAGCAGCCTCGAATGCTGGAGCGAGAGTGAGTCAGCGAAATAAGCAATCAGACCCATATTATTTTTTTTTGAGAACATTGGAATTATGGCATCGTGGCTGACTGTACGTGTGTGGGTGTCCGCCCTCTTTCCTTTGTATGATCTGTGTGTCCACAAAAAAGTTTAAAAAAAGAATCATGAAAGAAAGATAAAGACGTTGAGCAAATCCTGGATGTGTATGTGATGTGTGTGTTAGCATTCCTGCCTTTGTCCTTTGTCAATTGTCAACTGTTGTGGAGGAGTAGGCATGAGTCTCGTTCTTATCCCTGGGGTTCTCTCTTTCTTATCCACCTTCTCGCTCGCTCGCTCCGTTTTTGATGGTCTAAAACACACCCTCTTATCTCTTGCAACAAGAACGACCCGTCTGACTTATCAGCGTTTAGAAAGAATATCAAATATCCGGAACAAAAGGGGACAAAAGGGAAGAAGGAGAGAAAAGAAAGGGCTAGTGTAGATAAGGAATGAGGAAAAGGGAACAGCCATAAAGGAAAGACAAAAGTGTGAGTGAACCCTCTGACAAAAGAACTTACAGACGTAGGTGACATTTGGGGTCATGTCCTGCAAGAGCTGCACCAACGAGTTACAGGCAGTGCCTCCAGAAAAGACTAGGATACCGGCATCCGCACCTCCACGGAGATTGTCCTGTCCAGCAACCCCCGAGCAGGTCGACGTTGCTGTAGCGGGAGTGTGAAGACTTCCGTTAGAGACGGTGGGAGCAACGGTTGCTCCTGCGATTGAAATGGCACCAGGGTGCTGATTGTCGTCGGGGTGCAATGAGGAAGGGATCATTGCCGCCTCTGCAAGCAAGGGCCTACTTGTGCTCCCATTGGCGTCGGTTGCGGTAGTGGGCGATGCCGGAACAGAGGTGCGACCAGAGGCGAGTTTTTTGTTGAATGTCGGAAGGATCGGTAAGGCGATTGCCTCTCCGTTCTTGTAACCGGGTCCGTTTCCGATGAGGGGCAGGTTCATTGGTGGTAGTTCCTGAGGTGTTGTTGCAGAGGGTGAAAGAGAGGTGGAGGTATGGGGTAGTTCGGAGAGGCAAGAAGAAGAAGAAGAGTGTTCTGTTTCGTCAGAGGGGGAGGGGGAGGGTGGTGAGGAAGAAGAGGAGAAAGGAGGGAAAGGGTAAGAAGAGGAGCAGTTGAAGGAAGGGAGTGAGGAAGGGAAGGGAGGGGAAGGTAAAGAGGAAGTGAAAGTAAAGGAAGAAGACAAAAAAGAGGAAGAAGAAGTGGAGGAGAAGGAGTGAAATGAAGAAGGGGAGAATGATAATGCAGTTGGGCGACTGCTGGTGCTCGTGATGGGAGCAATAGGACGTCCTTGCTGAAGATAATGCCGCTGCTGCTGCTGCTGCTGATCATCTTCCTCATTCGGATCGTCTGTCTGCTGGTGGGATTGGTGGCTGTTGTCTTTGTTGCTGCTCATTCTTGTATGGTGTCAATTTACTATTGTCGATAAATTATTATCGGAGGGGATGTGCCTTTGCTGTAAAGAGAGAGAGAGAGAGATAAGGAAAGGGGACAATGTCAGACAGGTCACAAGTGGAAGAGGAAGAAGAAGAAGAAAAAGAAAGAAAACACCATTCACCATCCACACTCGAACATGAGTGTTGCTGTTGCTGTACCTGGCTAGTTGGGTGTAGTGTAGTGTAGTATTCTCAGATCAGTGTTCAAGAGTCAATAGCTGCTTGCTAGCGTGGTTTTATCGTATCCTTTTTTGCTTGTGATAATGAGGAAAAACAAGGGGTGGATGAAAGGCTAGTCTGAAGTGAAGCTCGTTGGTGTTGTTGTTGTTGTTATTGTCTGGAGGAAGAAAAGAGGCAAGAGTATATGAGTGTATGTGAGTGTGTGTGGTGGATTAAGCTGAGGATGAGTGAGTGAATGAAAAGTTGCGTTTCGAAAAAGAGGGAAGGAGGAGAGAAAGAAAAGAAGAAGGAAGGATGAGGAACCAAGAAAAGAGAGAAAGTGAACTGTCGATCGAAGACCCGATCCCTGAAGTGGCCCTTTTAACTATTTTTTCATCTACCGCACTAACCCTATGAAGTGGGTGCGATAATGAACATTTTCATGTGGAGAAGAAAAGAACAGAGTGCGACACAGGCAAGAAGGCAAAGGCGGTCTCTCTACTGCACTAATATCTATTCCATTGCTCTCAACTTTGTAACCCAAGAACAAGCCCACTCTCACAAAAGGACACACGATCGAAACAACCATAAAAATAAATGCCGCTTTGTTCTGGATGATGACTCTTCATTCTCACTCGTCCAACTTTACCTACTTCTCCCGCCACCAACTTCACTCCTCGTAGACCATAGTCACCCCCCTTCTCTCATCATTACTAACAAAAAACAATTGATCCGAGAGGCTCATAAAACAGTTTCTCCATCTCGCAGA
Organism: Linnemannia elongata; assembly: GCA_036320915.1. Lineage (NCBI taxonomy): Eukaryota > Fungi > Mortierellomycota > Mortierellomycetes > Mortierellales > Mortierellaceae > Linnemannia > Linnemannia elongata. The sequence continues at coordinate 186,658 of JAXBDG010000011.1, read as the reverse complement.
CCGCATTGGCATTGCCTATCATCTGTTCACAATCCCACACTTCCCCCACCTCTTAAAATCGCCTCCACCTTTTTTTTTTCTTATCTTTCCAATGAGCACAACCCCTGTGCCACGATTTCTTGTCTGCCAAACAATGCAGCGCACCATAGCCTTGCAGGCTTACCCTAGATAATTTTCAAGATGAGTTTTTCTTATTTTTTTGTGGCAATACACATGTTTAGCGCAGAATTAGTCCAAAAACAGGGCTTGCCGGTCCATCTTTTTTTCTTGTCTCTTTCTCTTTTGTTCGCTTTTCGCATAGAGCAATAATAACAATCCACTTTCCTACCCATCTTGAGTGCAGTGTCTGGGGCTAAGTGATCAATATTTTAGGCTGAACCGACTGATATTGTTGTTTGTAGCTGTGTTTTCTCTATGAGCATTGGATTGTGGATTGACATGCCCATGACACCTCCAATATTTAATAAACAGATCGCAACAACATTGGCATCTTTTTCTTGTTCACAATTGAGATGTCCTATCGTCAACACCTTTCCTAATTCACCACCTTTACCGCATTACCTGTTTTGGTGTACATGAACAAAGTGACAAAGTGCTTGAGGATAGGAAAAGCAGCGCCTCGGATCTGAGTGGACTCTCCATGAGCGCCTTTTTTTTTTTTTTTTTTTTGCTCTTTCCCTGGGAAATGAGGAGGAAATGAGGAGAATGAAAATGCGCTCTTTTGTCGTGGTTGTGGTGGTAATTCATGCTTGGTGGTGTGAAGGTCACACAGCATGACGAACGCGTCCTTTTCTCATTTTCTTCTACCAAAGCCGTAGTCCTTGATTGGCCCAAACGAAATATTCCCTCACTCGTTCGATTTTTTTTTCATTTCTGCTATTCACGAACGGGGCTCTACTTAAGAGACGTACCGTATCTTGGCTGCATGTACGGCCTACGTAGTCAATAGCATTTCAGTTTTGGTGTGGCTTTTTTTTGTGCTTTCAATGATAATGGATCTCTACATGGCAAGTATCTAATTTAACCTACATGCATACCCGCTTCCAGTGTTGGGATGAAGAACGAACGTGTCTGAATTCTCTAGGCCAACATGGTTTTTTTTTGCCTCTGAGGGAGGCGAAGGTGCATAAATTGCATGCAAGTCACGTGCACATTAGAACCAACTTTTGGAAACAAAAAAGAACCAAGGTTTTCTTCATTCATTCATTGCCATGGCGCTCCTTCACTACCATTTGTTCCTTTACTCCATCTTTTCTCATTCCTCTTTCCCACTCCACTCAGAGAAATATACTCTACTCAGAAAAGAAAAAAAAGATGCACACATCAGTAACTAAGGACGTTTTTTTCTATTACCACTTTTCGCGGAATCAACTTTAAGTAAGGCAGCGCGTCGATGTTTCTATGAAAGAAACAAAAGGGGGAGCGCGCCTTACTAGGACAGAACGGTCGGGGAACAAAAGGATTCACGTCTCTCCAGTTGTTATCTCACACTTTTCTCTTTTTTTTCGAGTTGCCAATAGCTAGGCGTATAACACACAGCCAACTACAACGATTGCTTCCTCTCCCTTCTTCCTTCTTCCTCCTAACGCTTATCAACCATCATCACACGCACACACACCATCAGATGAACGCGAAAAAGAAAATCATATCCCGAGATCACCTTGACATCCAACAACACCAACAACTAAAAGCAACCGCCACAGCTATCGACCCCAAAAGTCAAAACTACAACCCGTACATCGCCCAACAAGCCCAAGAACTAAACCAACTCATTCGTAAGAAATGGCAGCCTTGCCTTCAGACCTTCATCGGAATCCTTGCTGATCCAATCCTGTCGGAGCAAGTCGTTTGGATAATGGATAATAAGCCAGGGATTACTCTTGCAGATGCTGTTTCGGGAGTGTATGGGGTGTCGACTTTGCATATGGACCCGGCAGTGACCGAGGCGGTGATGAAGGAGTACACGAAGGAAGGTGGACGAGACGGAGCTAGGGAGGGGTTGAAGGAGGACGAGAGGCAGCGCGCTCGTCGGCGACAGGGAGAGTCAGATAGTTTGTTGGACGCGGTTCTGACACTTATGCATATCCACGCAGCCCTACAACGCCGCTAACGCGTAGTTTATTTTTTTTTGCATTTGTCAGCTACCACAACAAGGTCCCGTGTAAAATAAACGGGCACTCTATTTTTGCTAGGCACGTATATCTTCACGACAGACGTATAAACAACAAGCACAACGGCCAACATTGGGCGTCAACTCGTTTTGGAGTGTGATCTAGACCCACCGCCGCGTTTATTAAGTATAACTGCGGGCGCTGGAACCTTCTCCTTTCCAAGTCTATCAATTGATCCATACATATCGGAACGTTACCAAGGACCAAGGACAAACGAACACAAAGACGCAAGTGAGCGTGAGTGCAGAGAAGCTAAGAAAAGAAACGACATCCAGAAGTGGGTACTTTGCTTGGGTATGTCGCACCGCCTCGACCACCCAATTGCGCGAGGGAGGGGGCGAAATGCGAAAGAAATGTTTATGTGTTTTTGAGTTCTTGGCAACCAAGAAAAAGGTGACGCAGGGAATCGAAGAAATTGAGAGCAGGGCAAATGGAAAAAAAAAGGGACATGGAAGACCCTGGACTTGGCACGGGCGTGTTTTGTTACCATCGGGACCAGCGGGAAAGCATTGGGAGAGATAGAAAGAGAGAGGGAAAATGAAGGGGACTAGGCAAAATTACAAAATGGATCTTGGATAAACGGCCCGGGAGGGGGATATAAAAGACCAGTCGTTTCCCTCCTCCCCTCTTTTTTTTTCTCCATAAACACAACACCATTGAACAACCGCAACGACAATCACAGCAGCAATAACCGCCTTTCGCTCACTCCCTTCTCAAACAAGCCCTATCGACACACACACCTACCCAACAAATAAAAATGACCAGCACCACAACTCATATTGCTTTTTTCGGCGCTACTGGCGGATGCACTAACGCCTGCCTGGTCCACACCCTTAATGCCGGACTCCACGCCACCGCTCTCGCTCGCACACCTACCAAACTCGTTGACATGCTCCACGCCCAGGGCATCACCCAAGACGTCATAGACGCCCAGCTAACAATCTTCAAGGGCGACATCTCTGACATCCATGCCATCAAGGACACCCTCACCAACCATGATGCAGGCACCACCGGTGCTGTCACCCTTGCCTCACAGATCATTTCGGGTATTGGCGGCACCCCTCAGATGCAAATGTCTCTCCGTCGACCCGTGACGATTGATAACCCAGAGATTTGTGCCACAGCGACAACGAACATTATCAAGGCTCTCCAGGAGATCTATAAGGCTCAACCCTCGACTGCCCTGCACAAGCCCTCCATCACCGTTATTTCTACCACAGGTGTCTCGGACGTCAAGGAGGATGTGCCCTTTGCGTTCAGGATCCTGTATCACGTCGTTTTGGCTGACCCACACAAGGACAAGAAGGAGATGGAACGCCTCGTCACTGAGAACACTGGAAACGGAGGAGCATTCCGTGGTGCGGTCATTATTCGACCCAGTCTCTTGATGGGAGATCAGTCTGTGAAGGGAGGACAGGGGTGGGAGAAATTGAGGGTTGGACGGGAGGACGAGCCTGCGGTCGGGTACACTGTTCATAGGGCCGATGTTGGACAGTGGATTTTTGAACAGGTTGTCAAAACGGGAGGCGAGGTTCGCTTCGGACAGCGCATTACTCTTACCAACTAGGGATTCTTTTTTTTCGATTCCCCAACAATGGAAACCCCTTCCCTTTCCTTTGTTTGATTGATTAGAGAATTTTGTTTCTCGTTCATTTTTTTTTTCTTCCCGCTATCTTTTTGCATAATTTACCGCTGTACCCTAATAAACACAATAACGCATTGACCAAAACAACGGCACACAGGAAACCCCGCGGAGAAGTAAAGAAAGGGAAGATAGTGGTGTGCTGGGATTTAAAGGCAAGGGGTGACAGCTTGTCAAACAAAAACGCGAACGTGACCAAGAAATGAAACTATGATATGAGAAGTGTGGTGTTCATACCTCTCACACGCGTCAGTCACAGATCAAGGTAAAGTGAGACGTTGTACCTGAGCAAACGCTCTGATAAGTCAGTCCGTGGACATATGGGCAGTTAAGTTACCTGTATCTTTTCATGTAGCGTCGTCATCGGCCACAGGTTGACCTTATGCCATCGACTCACCGCTGTTATTTCCTTGCCTCTTTTCTCACTTTCGTCTCTTTTTGTTTCTTTGTCTTGCCCTCTGTACCCTTTTTTCTACTTTCTCGCCACTTCAAAGTAACAACAATACCGACAACAAATCAGCGACTCATACATTCACCTTCAGCTGTCTCTCACACAGCCATGCTTCGCTCTCTACTCATCCGTCCTTCCGTCACTCTTCGCACCACAGCCATGACCGGCAAAAAACTGCATGGTGGAGAGGGGGTCATTTTGGATTACAATGTTTACTAGGGTCTACATGACATAGGGCAACAATGTAGATCCGAGCTATATAAAAACCACACACACCCAAGCTGGACCTTAGAGGGGAAAAAAAGCTGGTTTCAAGAGGAGAGAAGGTCAATTGCCATTCGCTTCTATCGGGTCGCTCTGGGCACTCCAAAGATATCCGCTATGAAAGGATGTGAAGGAAGACTAACATGGACATGTAAGATTAAAGGGTGAGGTTATGCTCTTGTGATAAGGGTAAGCAAGAGTTCTCGTTGGGTTTTGCTTTTACACTTGATATGCAAGGATCAAAAAACATATTAACATCCCAATTGCTTCTTTTCCCCCGGCAAGCTCATCCAACATTTTTTAAAGGTATGCAAAATGTACGTTAATTATCGCCATATCCCTTGCCAAAACTTTTTCACAGTTTCTATCTCCTCGAATCTTTTCTCAGCGGCTGCATGTTCTTACTGAACGACCTTTTGAAGCCACTCTTTGGCCTTGGCATAGTTCTTGGGTGTTCCATTTCCATTATCGTAGATGCCTCCTTAACAGTCCTGCGAGTCCTTGTCTCCTCGCACCATCGCCTTGTGAAATCAAATTAACGCCAACGCATAATTCCGCGAAACATAATAAAGCGGTGGAGAACCTTGTCTCCATAGTGGGCACATTTTGACATTCATTTTTCATTGTCATTCATCTCTCCATCACTTTCATCTACACTCCAACATTCTCGAAGCACCGCCGGCGGCGCATAAAAATATGGCAACTCATTGTCACCATCTCGTCATTCTCATGTTTATTACATCTTTGCGTCTCTATTGTGACGGACTCATCATAAGTATACGCATGCCCTTGGCCCTCCATTCCTATTTTCCAAACAATTCTTTATATCTTCCGAAATTACAACTAGCATCCACTCGTGCTCTCTCTCTCTCTATCAACACAGTACTTGACTTTTGCCAACATGAAATCAACATCCACCGCAAAGGTTCAAAAAGCATTGTCTTTCTCCGCCAAGGACTATCTTCAAGGGAGATATCCAAAAGTGTCCATGTCTCCTGTTTGACCGTCGCAAGGAGGTCGGGAATAGGTCTTGACAGTGGATGAAATCAAGAATGGAAGGAATGCGAACAATGAGGACGAATAGCATAGGCAAAAGGGAGATGAAGAAACGAGGGAAAAGGTGAAGGCAGTATGGCAGAGACTGTTGCCGGAATGGTTCTATGCAAGTGGTCCTTTATGAGCACCGAGGTGAACCAAGCAGCCAGAGAGGATAAAAGAAAAATAGCAAAGGTACATCAAGAACTGCGCCATCTCAGGATAGGCGCAAGAGTCTGATTGGTGGCGAAGTTAACGTGACAAACGAAATCTAGGAGGGAGGAGGGGGAGTGGCGCTTTTAACGATACTCGGACATAGAGGTTCCTTCAACAAACGAAAAAGCATTTTTATACAAAAATAATATATTTTTATCTTTTCAAGAGCCTTGATGTAATTTGTTTGTCCAATATCATTGAGGCATATGGCGTCCAACCTTTGGAGGTCGATATGAAGTGTGAGGAACCACGACGCCGAAGATTCAATGTCATGAGTCGGGCGAACGATCTAACTTGAAGTATGTCACACCAGCACAAAAAGAAAGCTCGAATTAGATATTGGTTCAAAAAATTTGCCTAACTCTTTCCACAGCAATCATCTCTCTCGATAGCAATCATACCGGAGTAGCTGTGGTGGGTACAGTGTATCAACTTACTCCCTATTAGAGATTCAATGATGATACCGAGTGAGAGAAAGAATACATATTAGTTGGCTGTTCAACAACGCGTCTATCTCTCTCGATAGCATTCATATCTTAGTAGCTGTTGTGGGTGCAGTGTATCTATCAACCTACCCCCTATTAGATAAGGAATGATGATACCGAGTGAGAGAAAGAATACATATTAGTTGGCTGTTCAACAACGCGTCTATCTCTCTCGAAGCATTCATATCGTAGTAACTGTTATGAGTAAATTGAATCTATCAACTTACTTTCTATCAGAGATGAAATGATGATATCGAGTGAGGGAAAGAATAAATATTAGTTGGCTATCCAAAAACCCGTCTATCTCTCTCGATAACAATCATGTCGTAGTAGCTGTGGTGGGTACAGTGTATCAACTTACTTCCTATTAGAGATGGAATGATGATACCGAGTGATAGAAAGAATACATATTAATTTGCCGTTCAACAACGCATCTATCTCTCTTGATAACAATCATATCTTAGCAGCCGTGGTGGGTACAGTGTATCAACTTACTTCCTATTAGAGATAGCATGATGATACCGAGCGATAGTAAGAATACATATTAGTTGGTTGTTCAACAATGCGCATCTATATCTCTCGATGGCATTCATAACTTAGGAACTGTTATGAGTAAAGTCTATCTATCAACTTACGCCCTATTAGAGATGGAATGATGATGCCGAGTGAGGGAAAGAATAAATATTAGTTGGTTGTTCAACAACGCTTCTATCTCTCGATATCAATCATATCGTATTAACTGCTGTGGGTGCAGTGTATCTATCAACTTACTCGCTGTTAGAGATGGAATGATGATACCGTTTGTGTGGAAGAATACATGTTAGTTGGCTGTTCAACAACTCGTCTATCTCACTCGACAGCAATCATATCGTATAAGCTGTGGTAGGTACAATATATCGACATACGGGCTATTGGGGATGCCGCGATGATGGCGAGAAACAGTAAGAGAGCAAATTAGTTATATCTTCATCAGTACCACCATTTTTTTTCGATGGAACTCGTTGCAAAGTCGGTGCCGTCACAGTTGTGTTTTATAACGGTAACTGTTTCTTAGACCTGAAATGCCGCTCCTTTTTCAATTTCCAATGTACAGCATGGTAACTGGACTGTGTTTTGAGGTTGGTGATGAAAACTTACATAGGAATAGCGGCCGTCAAAGCAATGAGGACGCAAGTAACAAACAAATATCGGAGCTTCATTTTGAATAGGATAGGGTTATAAGGTGGAGTTAGTTAATTTGAGTGAGGGAAATGGTTAGATGCTGAGAAGGAGATAGTGAAAAGCTGGATGGGATGTGGAAAAGAAGAAGAGAGAGTAAGTAGGGGAATTGTACAAAAAGATATGTTTTTTCAAAACATCGAAGGATGCTGGAAAGAGATTACGGGATACCAGGAAAAGCTCAAGGGGATGCTAAAAAAAAGTTCAAGGAATGCCGTGAAAAGATTCAAGGATGCTGGAAAATATCAAGGGATACTGGGAAAAGATCAACGGTTGCTCAAAGGAGAAAAGAGTAAGGGATGTTGTAAAAATATGAAAGGATGCTGGAAAAGTTTAAGCGATACCGGGAAAAGATCAAAGGATATAAGGTCAAGGTTTAAGATCCAGGGATTGGAAATAGCCCAAAAAAAACAAGGGATAAGAAAAAGCAATGAATAAGAAAAAGCAAGGGATAAGAAAAAGCAAGGGATAAGAAAAAGCAAGGGATAAAACGAGCAAGGGATAAGAAAATTCTAGGGATAAGAAAATTCTAGAGATAAGAAAAAGCAAGGAATAGGAAAAAGCAAGGAATAGGAAAAAGCAAGGAATAGGAACAAAGGAGTAGGGAAAATCAAGAAATCATGGACAAGAATAAGAAGAACAATGGGCGGAGAAACTATCAAGAGCTTGTGCCAACCGAGTGTTCATAGCGACGTTGCTTCTTGATCCTTCGATGTCGTCTCCTTCAATCCTTGCTTCAGTAATTTGAGGTCGCGTCGTTGATGTTGTTTACGTTGTTGACTTGTATGAATTTTTTAGTGGTATTCAAGGATTACTTAGTTGTGTAATGTTGCACGGAAAGGCTATTTACATCTAATATTGTCTTACAAATCACAATACCCGCGATCGTACTTAAATTTAGTCATGGTGGCCCAGATTAAACTGCTCTTACGCGTCCTCCTGCTCAGCGAACCTGAGGCATCAATCTGTAACTTTGATGTATTTCCGCGAAACACCCTGACCCTTGCTGTAACAATAGACCATGCCGTTCTGAGCTATTCCGTTTCTTTGGGCGACTGCTTTGAGATACCAAGCGACGACCTTGGTATGATCCTTAGGAACTCCCGCGCCACCTTCGTACACCAGCCCGACTTTCCGTTGACACTCGGAATACCCTTGCTCGGCCGCTTGGAGATATAAATCCATGGCGGTATGGTAATCTTAAAAGTCGACGCCGTTGCCTTCGCAGCACATGTCGCCTTGCGTGCCTTGAGCCTCCAGATTATCTTGATTGACTCTAATTGACAACCGAGTACTCTTTAGGAAAGTGGTAACAAAAAGCTCCTGGTTGAAGTATACCCCAATTTTTTCAAAGAAACAAGGACGAATAAAGAAGTTCCTTCATTTATTTTGACCTTGTTCTTGAGTAGCATTCATAATGCCTTAGTGGGGACATGCAGGTGGCTTACTTATTTCGTCAAGTAAAAAAGAAAAAAAGGAGGTTCACACCTTTCTATAGCACTGGTCCTGAGGTGACCATAACTGACTGCCCTCACTGATAGACTGGGCGACACTCTATGTGTTTGGGCTGACTCTGAAAGAGTTTTTCTCGCTGTTGTTTGGATAAAATCGAGGCTCACAGAGGTCTGTTCGGGGGGGCTGCCATATGCAGGTTGGTTAGAGCTAATTCCATGTGCCCATGTGGGTTCCGTCCTCTAAATGTTGCAGGGATTGTGACGGCAACCCCTTGAGGTACTTCCTGAGGCAGCTCTGCTGAGAGTTTCAAAGGCTTCTGTTGTGATATTGACGAGTGGGTTCCTGGGTTGGTATGCACATCATCCAAAACAACTTCAAGAGTGATTTCAGGGATACAGGCAAGACGAAGAGGGTCAAGGCTAGATTAATTGGACAAAGAATAATTTCTGCATATTTGAGGTCTCTTTTCTTCAACACTTATGAACAAGGCAGCATGTAGATTAAAATAATAGCGTAAAGAACGACGTACTCATGAAAGTCGTTGCCCTTGAGGAAGGGGATGACTTTGCAGATAAAAGTCACCTCGAAAGACGACAAGGACGTCACTCCAGATAACAATTTCGTTTTCTGAGGAAGAGTAAAAGTGGGTGGCGATGTGGACGGTCTTTTTCTTGCTGGGAAGGTGTAAGGCCGGATGCCTTGTTGTTATCTCTCTGACCGCAGCTTAGGGATGGGTGGTGGGTATTGACGAGTAGGGATGGTGTCGACAACAGCTGGGTTGGGCATGGGGGCTTGCTTACCTTTTGTGGGTTCTTTCAGACCAGACTCTGGGTCCCAGAAGACTGGGAGTGTTATGAATGAATCCTCATCGCTCAGTGTATCTTCCACGACAATATCCAGTATAACCTCTGGAACAGAAGCAATGCAACGAAGCGTAATCCTAATTTTTGAACATGAGCAAAAACAAAAGTTGTCAGGACCCTTTTGGTTGTAACTGGAAATAAGCACCACAGCGCACGTAATCCTTCATCAGTTGTAAGGTACTCAGTCTCACCCAAACCCTGGTGTTCCAAGATCAATAATGAGTGATAACGGTCAAGGAGGGGAAGGAGAGAGAGAGATCAGCTATTCCCTCTTTTTACCTTGTGACACGGTCCTATCTAATCCCCATCACAGAGAACATCCACAAAAGGTGTCTGTCCACAGTCTCTCTTTTGTTTTTTCCTTTTCATGACCGTCAACACCAACAATGAGCTCAATCACCTTCCTCCTTGAGCATGCACGACACCCGACATTTTATATCGACTTATAAGTGTAGAAAAGGAAGACGAAGATGTTCAAGTACTCCAGGGTGCAGCGATAGCAGCGAACGGGATATACGCAAAGAAAATACGAGCAGGCTGTGAATCTCAGCATAGTCAACTGTACTTGAAAGTTTGCAGGGAAAGAGCTTCCCAGTGAGGACTAAAGTGACTATCCGCATCCAAGACTTGTGAAAAGATGTTGAAGCGAGAAAAAGGTCGCCAAGTGGAAAGGGGGAATCCTCTCCCAAGAAAAGATGCAAAGAAAGAAGCAACGACGACAAAACAGGCGTCGATCTAGTTCGCATGACTTAATAGGTCTGTTTATGAAAACGAACTTCGGGATCGAAAAGAGTTGCGCTTGCTCCACAATTCATTAGCGTATAATCACAGAGTTAAGACAGGCTGGCGAGTCCCGAGGAGATCCTTAATGTGTGCACCATATGGCAACCTCTATTTTTTACCATTGGCGCCATCGCTCCTTCATCACGCAATTGTCGAAACATGGACGCAGAAGCGTATCCTGGCATAGCTAATTGAAAAAGAGTTACAGACGTTTTTTTCATGTTGGAATGGTCTGTGCATGATGACCGAACACCAGAGTAGAAAAGATAAAAACAATGCCAACGCTATCTCATCCAAAAAACAACACAACACCACAACGCAGTAACATGTCACATCCCTTTAGATCATTTCTTTACTATAACGTAAATAAAACAAAATGCAAGAGCGTGTGAAAGTAAGGACAGCTTACTGTTGGTCAAATCGTAGCAGCAGTTGAACATAAAAAGAAAGTATCGTCAAGGCACTACTTTGAACTTTCTATCGTCACGTTGTGTCTTGTGAGATAAAAGTGCATTATGGAAAAAGGAAAGATCATTCTCGACTTGAAAGTCCGAGTGGCGAATGAATGTCGCTTCCAGTACCAAACTCGATCGCGTTGGTTTTAGCATAAGAAAAAGGGTGGCACCAATGCTTAACAAGACCTCTTAAAGTTACCCCAGTTCGATGTTCATATGAAAGATTGTGCAATCGCTTCTTTTCAGCTGGCTTGTGCTGTACAAGCACGTCCTTATCGCCGACATGGCAACCACGAGCATCTACGAGTCCGACAAAACGGCATGCACGTCTCTACGGCAACGGCTAATTGTGAATCACACCCAAGTAGTTTATTTTCTCACATGCCATTTATTTGAGAGTACGTTCACGGCTGCACGATCTATTAAAGAGACAGCTGTTAAATCCATTTCGCGCTCCTTTGAAATGTGAACAACCGCGTGCAAAAATAAAGGCTCGGACTTGTTTTTTGGAAGCACCATCGACGCTATGTTTAACTGAATGTATATTATACCGGCAACCATGCGATCATAACCAGCCCGCCTCCTTTTTCTTTCTCAATGACAATTGGTGGCGTCGAAGGCACAGCGATAGAAAATACAGTGAATGTTCCTCTTTGCTTTGATCGACAAGTCCACACCAAACTCCCAGCTTGTTGCCACTTAGGCACATCGATAAAAGCAACGCCTTCTTTCGCGTTTGTCAGTGTTCATCCGGTACCCGCATCAGCCCCGACGTTTGCCCCAGGCCAGAACTAACCTGCCTTCGTCAGTCCCCGACGGATCGATCCTCGCCCCTGCGCATCCCTCTGCGCATGCTTTCCCCAAAATGACGCACCCTAACGGAAAACTTTTTTTCTTCAACTTGCTCTCAATGCCGTTTTCCTCTCTGTCCGGCCCTATACCCGTTTTTTTCCCTTGCAGCAGCTCTCGGTCTCAGTTTGTTGTTGTGTATGTGTGCACTGTTCCTGTTGCCCTTTGTTGGGACACACTCCGCCCTGTTGGACATTTTGAAGATGAAGTTTTTGGGCAGGGACGGATAAACAACAACCTGAGGGGCCTGGATTGCGTGGTTGTGACCAGTCAAAGAAATTGAGAGCAATTTTCGTCTTTCCCTTCTTTCTTTTGCAGACTCTTTCGCCGCGTTTCTTTGTTGTCGACTTCCGATTAGTTTTTCTTTCTGTTTGTTGTTAGTTTTGTGTTTTACCGTTTTTCCTTTGGGTGGGTGCGGTGGATGCAGAGGAAGCTTTGAATGGACCTACGAGGAAATGCACGGTTGAACGGGAAAGAAGGGAGGAGAAAGAAATAAATGAGCTGAGGAGCACTGATCCTTTTTTAATTTCAAGAGTCTCCTACACAAGTGAATGAATGCAAAGGGAGATGAGGGCACATGCAGCGATTCTTCATAAGGAAGAATGAGTAGGTAGTCTTTCTGCCGTATGTATAAATGACGGCGACTCAGACCAGCCTGAGGACCTTGTATCGTCTGGAAATCTGTCACGAGAGAGGCGTAAAAACATAATTCAAGGGTGGTTGGGCGGAGATAGCTCTACGATGGAAAAAAAAAGAAGAGCATTGGCTGAGGTTAGGGATGATGACTTTTGAGCAACGAGCTGAAGCTGAAGATGAAGCGTTAGAGGCTCGCCCCCCCTCTTCGGCTCCTGTTTCCGATTTTTATGTCTGTAAGAATGACGCTGATGAATGGTCTGCTCTTGCTCACAGAAGAAAGCGTTTGAGAACCCTTAGTAGAAGTTACAGAAAGAGTCGACAGGTCTTGTGCTGCTGGCAACAGCTGGTTCACTCTCTCATCCCTCTAACGGGAACACTTCCTTTTCATTTTTGTTGTTGTTTGTGTGTATGTTGTTGCTGCTTTTCTATTTGACCAACAGAAAAGGACGCGAGGGCGTTTTCTTCCCATCAAGTTCTGAGCATTTTTGTATGCGAGTTGGAGTACAAAGAAGCGAAAGAGTTAATAGGGCAACCACAACCGCAAGAACAAAGACAACAACAACAACAAAAGGTTGATGATATGAGATGGATAGATGAAAAAAAAAGTGAGCAGAGCAGGGGCAACAATTGAGTGAACTAGAAAACAAACATGACGGACAAGGTTGAGAGCGCAAAAAAAAAAAAAAAAAAAAAAAAAAAAAACTGTCATCTGTTTGCACAAAAGAGGGATTAAGAAAGTGAACACAAGGCAAAAGGCAAGGGAGGAGGATGGTGCATTTGTGTCTCTTTTTTCTTTTTTCCCAATGTATCCAGCAGTTGATACTTGATGCCATCCATGGTGGGTGGGAACTCATTAGTCTACTGTAGCGGTAGTAGCAGCAGCAGTAGACTAGCAGCATTACGGGTCCCCCTATCCCATGTGTAATGCAATTGACGATGATCAAGAGGGGTGAAAGAAGGGACAAGTCCGCCCGATTGACCTGCGATGAGTGGTGAGTGTGGTTGAATGTGTGGGAGTGTTGTTTATCAGAGACCTGTCCAATGAGAACCGCCTCATCAAATTATTGCAGACAAAGTCAAAACAGCACATCAACCGGTGCCTGAAAAAAAAAAACTGTAAACAACGCCTCGTCTTCTCTCTCTTTTTCTTCTCTTTTCTTTCTATTCTTTTCTTTCTTTTCTTTTCTTTTCTTTTCCCTGTTCTTCGTCCTTGACCCGTTCCTCCTTCCTCACTCCCTACTCTCATTTCATACTCGCTTTTACTCACAACTCACTTTTGCATCACTAAAACGCCCATTCAAAACAACAACAACAACAACAACAACAACAACTGCAACTGCAACTGCAACTGCAACTGCACCTGCTGCAACAGCAACCTCACGCAACCACTCCTTCCCTGCCAACCACCCCCTTACTTCCCCTTCTCTCTTTAAACAGCTCGACGGATAGTGCACTCCTCAGACAAATTTAAAGAGCTACCCCTCCCTCCCTTCCTCAAACACACAAACATACATAATGGATCCAAAACCAACAACAACAAACCCGGCCCCCAAGCCAAAACCAAAACCAACTGCCGCCACAACTACTGCCGCCCCACCAAAAAAGACAACTACCAACGGTGGTGCCATCATCTCCGGCACTCCCTCAGACTCCATAACCTCAACCATCTCCCCCTCCGCCTCCCCCGATGCTTCCTCTTCCTCTGGCGCAGGAGGACTCCCCGTCGGAGCCATTGCAGGTATTGCGGCCGGAGGTGCGGTGATCTTGATGTTTATCATTTCGATCGTTGTCTGCAAGAAGCGCCGTGCTCGCCGGTACGCTGCTCGGCCGGACGGTCATGACCCCTCCCGCGATCCCATCGATCCCAACGATGTCCTCCCCCTCGACAACAAGTACGATCAACGGACCCCCACCCTCGCCCACAGCAGTGCCGGTGTCGCTATAGGAGCGCTCAGCAGTAGCAGGAGCGGAAACTCTCGCGATAACGATTCGGGATTCATTTCTTACCCGCTTGCACTTCGAGGCGCAAGTGAGGATGAGGAGAAGGCAAGAGAGTTGGCGGCGTATCAAGATCCTAGGACACAACAGACTCAACTGGCACTTGAACAAGAGTATAGCCATTATGATGATCATATCCAGTCGCACTTTGCCCCCGAGAGTCCAGAGATAAGTCCTGCCAGCCTGCGCCCTGGCCCTGGCCCTGCATCTCCTACTTCTCCTACAAAGAGTCTTAACAGCGGCCGAGCTCAGCATCTCCCAACCCCCATCTCGACCACCAACCCATCCATGGAACTTTCCCGCAACACTCCCGCACCCATGACCCCTTCCCAACGTAGCTTCCAACAGAGCCAGCAACAACAGCAACAACAGCAACCATACATCAACAACCAACAGTCTTCACCTATCTCACCACGGTCACGGCCCTCACATCCTTTGGCAAGCCCCACAGGTCCCCGTGGCCAAAACTCTCCCGCCGCTGTTATCGTCAACGATATGGGCAACGAGTTTGTGATCCAGTCCTCGAACAACAGCCGCCGTGACAGTCTTGAACAAGAAGGATCTGTCGTCCAGTCAGAGCTTTCTTACCGTCGAGGCGTCCCCCCTCGCAAGTCGCAGGAATCGAATCTCGGAGGAGGATATGCAGGCGGTGCAGGCGGTCAGTACCCCAATTCTGGTACTCCTAGCCCAATTGCTCTCGGACCCCAACGAGGACCTAACAGCGGAGGGCGCCCAGGACCCGGACAGGGACCTGGTAGCAACAGCACCTTCTCGTCTCCTCGCCAAGGACCCTCTGGATACTCAACTTCTCCGCCAGTACGCCCCTCTCAATACCCACCCCAACACCAGTACCAGCCTCCTCCACAACAAGGATACCAACCACAACCTTACCAGCAGTACCCACAGGATAACATGAGCGGATACGGATCACCTCCAATGCGTCCTCAGCAACAACGACCAGGCCCAGGAGGATACCCTAGTCCTAGTGGCCCTGGAAGCATGCGATCCCCTCCCATGAGTCCTCAATCCCGTGGTGGTTACTCTCCACATATGGGACCGAGCTACCCTCCGCAGCACCAGCAACAATACCAGCAACAGCAACAATATCAGCAACAATCCAATTACCCTCCCCAGCAGCCCCAATCGCCCAATTACCGGCCCCGCAACAACTACTAGATAACTAGAACCCGTCCACCTATACAGACGCCTTTCTCTCTACCCTGCATTTGCATTTTTCACAGAAGGGGGATGCGATCCGTCCCCATTTCTCTTCACCCATCCCTTGTTCTTTTAATTACTCTACTCATTCGATAATAAACAACCACATGCCACATTAAGTCCTCCAAGTGTTTTGTTTATTTCACACGAAATGCAAAATGTACCTCTTGCTATCTTCAATTGATCCTAGCTGCTTTGTTTATTGACGTTTTATGAAATGTGCTAAACCCACACACCTGCGCAACTGTACACATATGTCAAAAGATACCAAAAGGCAGCCGACTCCCGGTCAACCAACAACAAACACCGCAGGCGGCCGAGCCCAGTTCTACCAACAAAAACAAAGAGGCAAGCTGTCATCGGGCCATCGGTAAATCGCTCAATTGCTCATTGCACATCGCCGGATAGCCCTTGTCCTGTCCCGCATCACCCCTCGCTAGCGCCAATTTGATTTGGGTTTGATTGCATTATTAAAATTTTATTACTTTTTCTGTTTGTTGGTGCGTCTTGGTGTGTTCATTTAGCGTCGACGGTCAGAACTCCTACGGTCGTCATAACGATTGTCTCGCGTCGATGACGATGACGATGTGGGCTTTCTCCTAGGACTACCCGATCGGGATCTGGACCTCCTCCTATTGCTACTGCCGCTGCTGCTCTCGTGAGGGCGTCGACTGGAACCCGAGTCACGATGGCTGCTGCCACGGTGATGCTCATCGCGGTCGCGGGTACTACGAGAGTCGCGGCTCGAGCGGTCCCTATCGCGCTCACGTTCCCGATCTCGATCCCGATGATCGTCCCTATGACTGCTCCGTCCATCTCCTCCTCCATTCCTGCTATTGCCAGACCTTGCGCTCGCCCGGTCGTCTTCAAAGACCATATCATACTTCCTACCACCAGCACTTCCACCACTACCACCCTCCCGGTACCTCGATCTCTGCTCCAGGTTCAAATCCTCGGCCACACCACCACCCTTCTTGGCGCCAACCTTCTTGACCATCCAATCCTTATGTAATTTACTCACACTCTGTGAGAAATCCACATGAATCCTCCTGTCATCAATTAAGACATTATTCATCTTGAAGTATGCCTCCGAACACTCCTCCTCCTTCTCAAACTCAATAAACGCATAGCACAACGAGTCCCCCGTCTTCTTGTCCCGGATCACCTCACAGCTCAGGATTAGCCCAAACCTCGAAAAGATCAACTCCAGATCCTCAGACCGCGTCGCCGGGTTGAGTTGCGCAACAAACAACACATTCTCAGGCGGCTTGATCTCGGCAAAGGGGAGATCACCCACCATCTCGAGAGTCAGCGCCCGAGCCTGGGCCTCCTTCTGTCGTCGGATCCGTTCCTCTTCCTCGGGCGGCAACAACGACTCGATCTCTTCATCGTCGCCGATCCTGACAGTGTCGAGCATGGCTTGTGTCGGGAGTGGGGATTCGTCTGGGACGACAAGTCCCTCAGGGTCCGGGAAGGGGTCGTCAAGGACAATGGTATGTTTGATCCGGATATCCTTGAACGGTCGAAACTCGGAATCGGTATATGCGGCGTTAATCTTCTCCAAAACCTCCATCCCCTCGGCAACCTTCCCAAACACTGTATATTTCCCGTCAAGGTAATCCAGGTTCTCGCCCATGGTGATAAAAAACTGCGATCCAATCACTCCTCCAGCACCGGCATCTCCTCCAGTTCCTGATGCTCCCAGAACGTTATTAACATCCTGTTGGGCTCCCGTGCTCGCACCCGCGATCGCCATCGACACCGTGCCCCTCTCCCGATGCTTCAGTTTCGGATGAATCTCGGCCGGGAGGTACTTTTTCTGAAGCGTCTTGGAGTCGAGTAACGAAAATACCGATTCGCCGCCCTTTCCTGTAGCTGTAGGGTCGCCAGTTTGGATCATAAAGTCGCGTTGAACGTTGTGGAAGCAACAAAAGTTGTAGTACTTGACTTTGCAAAGTTTGAGGAAATTGAGGCAGGTGGTGGGGGCCTCTTTTGTGTAGAGGTCGATGACGACGTCGCCGACTGATGTCTCGATCAGTACGCTCATTGTTTAGGCGTTGAGTGGTCGTTTGGTCCGGAAGTGAAGTGAGTGCTCTTTCTTATCGCTGTGTCCTTGTGCGGGGTTGTCGATGAGGGTGAATCCTGTTGACGTTTGCCGGCGAATTGTCTTGAAGGCGTAGCGTTGCGATCGCTGAGGTTGCTTGGAAGATGCGAGAGTGTAGGAGGTGATTATTCGTTCGCGTCTGCCCTCAAGAAATAAAAGAACAAAGTGTGTGGCTTGTCTCTCAAAAATGGACTGATCTTCAACTTTTCTAGCCCAAGAAACACTTTAACAATTAACCACACCCATCAACACTCAAGGACACCACCCCAAAGCCAAGGGACAAATCGCCAGGAGCAGGACGATAACCAACAGGGAAAAAAAAGAATAAGAATACAACAAGCAGCGTAAAGCAACCATGTCGCGCCATTCGAAGAACAACACGGCCCGTGGCCACTTTACCTATGCAGAGATGCAGATGCTTGACTATGGCACCAAGAAGGTACCTTCACAAACAAACGACAGAGACCTATTCGTCTGAGGAGTGATTCCACTATGGCATTTCCCCTCTTGCAAGGGTGCTACTTTTTTACGACACGTTGTCAGCACCTCAAACGAGGGACCACAAAAAACTAACACTAAGACACCATTGCCACCTATCCCACCAACAAATAGCAACGTCTGGGACGAGACTCCATGCGCGACTATGACGCCTGCTTCCTCTGCCTCCAAACAGCCCGTGACCCAGTCTGCTGCCCCGAGGGACATATCGCCTGCAAGGAATGCATCTACGAGAACATCCTCTCTCAGAAGCAAGAGATCCAACGTCAGGCCAAACAAGTCGAAATGCAGGCTTTGCAGGAGGCGAAAGAACAGGAGAACAAGGAGTTGTTGGCGCAACAGATTATTCTGGATGAATTTGAAAAGTCGCAGATGGGTGTGTTGTCAAAGGCTGCGTCTGTCCGGACGAAGGGTGTGGCTGGATCTGCGGGAGTATCTTCACCTGGATCACCTGCTACTCCTGGAGAGCCAAATGGCAAGAGTATGTGTTTGCAAGGGAGGGTCGAAATTGCACTCTTTTCGTGTGAGCTGTGGGTGCGGATGTTGGGGAGTTACTGAGGTTTGTTACTGACTATCACGTCGTTATCTTGCTACTACGTTAGATGACAAGAAGAGAGCGTTCGAGCTGGATATTGAGGAGCTGGAGAGGATATCAAAGCAAGAGCGGATCGACGTCGCAAAAGCCATTGAGGACGAGGTACACACGCCCACTTTCACATCTTAATAATCATGCGGGAACGTGATCAAGGACTTGTCAGGCACACAAGGGAAAGACAGATCCGTAATTGACGTTGTATTCAAATATTCCCGTTTTTCTTTTAGGCAAAGTCCAAGAAGCCAGTTCTCCCAAGTTTCTGGGTGGTAAGTTTCAAATGCTCCGGACTCTACAGGACTTGCTGCTCTTGGAAATTTGAAGCGGTTAATGGCCTATGGTCTAACTTTTTCGTTGTTCATTCTTTTCAATTTTGGATTTTTATAGCCTTCGTTGACACCATCCAACAAAAAGACCGAGTACAAGGCGACAAAACTTCATACCATGTGCACCGCCTCCGAGAACGAGCACAAACTCAGGTACTACTGCCCAACTGTTACCACTCGAAAACGAAACCATACTACTATGCACATAAGATCGATCCGTCCGTGACATATCATTGACACTTTCTCCCTCCCCTCTCAACCCACATCCTAGCCTAAAGAACTTGATCCCAGTGAAATTCGAAATGGCATTTGAAGACCACGATGACGAGACCACCGAACCCAAACAATCCGCAATCTGCCCAATCTGTCGCAAAGGCTTCACCAACACCACAAAGCTCTCTATCCTCAAATCCTGCGGCCACGTCTTCTGTGACAGCTGCTGTGGCAAGTTTGTGAAAAAGGAAGGGAAGTGCCAGACATGTGGGGTCAAGACCAAGGAGAAGGATATTGTGTCGATGACAGGCGAAGGTTCAGGATTCTCGGGTGGAGGCGCCAAGGAGGCCAGGAAGTTTGATGTTGCCTTCCAGTAGTAGTGTCCCTCCTTGTTTTTGATCTTGACACTTGGTCCGTTTGATAGATTTAATTAAAACAAAGAAAGTGCTTCCGATTTCATGAGTGTTTATTGGTCTGTTGAGATGTGCTTTATGGAGTAATGAAATGTTGATATTTCAGCTTCCACCAGGTTCTAATATCCTGTCTATGACGATGGTGCGATGACTGACGGTGGTGGCGGTATGGATGAAAAGAAAAAAGCCGTTGACAGCCATTCTCTAGACGTTGCGCTCGTTAAAAACGTTATGCTTTTTCCGGGCATGATGGATAAAGTTATCAAACCCTCCAATAAACTGGACCGGCTTGCCCGGACATCCCTCCCACACCACCGGACTCGTCCTATGATCCTCTGCCCCTGGGATTTCCTATTCACACCCCCCATAAAACAACCAACGTCAACCACCAAAAATAAAAAGTAAACAAGTTAGTGACCCATGTCTCTGGCGCCTCCACCGGCAATAAATAATTCGATATTCAGGGGGGGCTAATTATTGACAAGTAGAGGAGATGGCGTACCTTGGCGAGGTGCAGGACACGATCTTTCCACTCTTTACGAGAGTGTGCAGTGACTTCCACCTGGATATTACTCTTGCTCGACGTTGTGTCCAACCGGTCGGCCACATTCATCGCCTGTTGGAAATATGAGCATGCCAAGAAGCCCTCCTATGTATCATCATTCCAGGGACAGAGCAAAAAAAAAAAAAAAAAATGGCCGTTAAAAAAATGTAACATAAAGACTGCATAAAGGAGATAACATTGAGCATGTAATAACAAAGAAGGAGAGGCGTACAATATAGTAGCAGATCTCCTTGGGCACGGGGGCAGCAGGCTTGTCTGTGAAAAAGTACGACCACAGACCCATAGTTTTCTTGAATGTGATTCCGTTTGTTGAAGTGTGAATGAATGAACAAAAAAAAAAAAGAGGTCCGTTCGGAAGAGGAACAGTTGGAACAAAAAAGTGATCAGCTGACCGTTGCCACTAAACCTCAAGTCAGTGCTGAGTTTTTTTTTATTTTCGCAGGATAAAAAAAAATACAAGGGAGAAAAAAGTGTGAGAGAAATGATAGGGAATATCGGCCTTGTCTGCCACATCGATACATCCTGCTGTAGCTTCGTGCAGTCGCCGGACAAAAAAAGAGTGAAGAAAACGAAAGAAGAAATGAACAATACAAGAGACAGAGTGAAATGCAAAAGAAAAAGTAAAAGAAACTAATGTCAACCAACAGCCCTACGACAAGAGCTTGGCTCTGGCTTTAGCTTCTTGCAATCGGCTCTCCTCTTGTGTTGTTGGGTGGACACCGTCCCGTCGCGAGGCTTTGACCGCATAATGTCTCAATAACGCATCCCGGCGCACAAATGGTCGGTGACAAAAGTCGCATGGCCATGTCATCTCGTTGTGCTTTGAGATTTGATGGCGTTTCAGGTCATGCACGCGCCCAAATCGCTCGCCAGGGCAGAGCTCGCAACGGTATCCTCCGGCATCGTGAGGGATGTTCGCCTTGTTCGACGCTCGACCTCCGCGACTTCCTGCCTGTGATCCTCCTCCCGCTCCTACTGCTGCTCCTGCTGTACTCGTTGGCGCAATAGGAACCTTAGGTGTACCCGTTGATGACGACGGTGAGCCATCGTGATGATGGTGGTTGGGAGGCGACATTGACGACGACGACGCATGGATGGTAGGCGACAAGGGTGGTACCGACAAGGTCGACAGAGGACCCTGGTGATCCTTGATTGCGACTGCAGCACTGGCCAAAGTCGACAAGGCAGAGTCCGTCCGGATGGTCATGGTGAGATGCTCGACAGCGACTGGGCGGACACGGGGCTTGCGTGGTGGGTAGACCTTGGGGATCTTCCTGACAGGCTCACGCACCTTGCGTGCAGCCTTGGACGAACGCGGGTGGCTACCAGATGATTCGTCACCAGAATGGCCAGTATTGCCCCCGCTGCCACTGGCGCCAGTGCCAGGGTGATCTAACGACGAGGAAGCGCCCGCTTCAGTGCTGGGATCGACAAGATCTGCAGGATCAGGTTCGTCGCTCACAGAGTGGCGTTTGTTATTAGGACGCGGTTCTGGGCTCAGCATGGTTGCGTCTTGCTCGACGTCACGCGAGTGGTCGTCGGGTGACCCAGTGGGTCGGCTCTGAGAAACAGCTCCAGATTCCGCGCTTGGGCTTGCTTCTGGGAGTTCTTCGTGGTCAGCAGTAGGAGTAGTCTTAGTAGCGAAAGAGGGAGGTGGAGTGCTTCCTGGGGATTGCTTCGTGATTGGAGATGGCTCAGAAGACACTGGCATAGAGGTATCACGGCCTTGCTGATTGTCCTGGTTGGATCCTTCTTGCATTGAGTGGTCCTGGCTCGTTTGTTCTTGGTGCTGCTGAGGATGATCCTGAGTTGACTCGCTTGGTGGTGGGGACGACTGTTGCTCCTTCTGGTGACTATGGCTACGTTCCTGGTCACGTCCGTAGTGGTATGAGACTTGCGCCTGCTGTTGTTGTTGATGCTCGGATCCATATCGGTAACTTGGCTGGGAAGGCTGTGTCCTGGCACGGTGATCATTGTCGTGTCTGTAGCTCTGAACGTGCTGGTAGCTGAGGTTAGGGTGATCGACCTGGCGATGAGTGTCTTCTACACTCCCGTGCCGATAGCTATGCTCAACTCTCACGGCGGTCTGTTGTGGCTGTTTACTGGCGTTTTCGTGGAGTTGAGAGGTGGTGGCGTCTTTAGAATCGCGATCGGGTGTCTTTTCTTGTTCACGCGCGGGCTCGGCCGATCTGGGTTCCTCTGAGTTGGCGGAAGGGTGAGGATGAGGTTCATGCATCTCTTGATCCTCGCGTTGGAGAGGGGCGGCGGGGGATAATTCGCGATCGAGGTCCATCTGCTGAGCGACCTTGTCTTCTTCTGGATGTAAACTGATTGATTTGTTGGTGACGGCTGTCGTGCTCATGGTAGAAATAGTAATCGACTGCTAGGTTATTGACAAGAAGACGAGGGTAGAGGGAAGGAGGGAGAGCAAGGACGTGCCGTGGGGAGAGGTGGGGATAGAGAGCGAGTGTGAGTGTGAATTGGTTGTAGTTGCCGTATGCTATTTGTGTAAAGGGAGCGATGAAGAGGAGACAAAAATAACCCGTGTGTCTGTCTGTGAAAGAAAGAAGGGGTGGGGATGGGGTTTGTTATGTTTTTGGTGGCGGTGGTGGCGTCAGTTGGTCGAATGGTGGCGGCTCTTTTCAAGTGAACAGACAGACAGACAGACAGAAGACACGCTGAGTAACTGGACTCTAAATAGCTTGTTCTCGCTTCACACACGTACACACAGCACTTCTCTCTTCTCCTTACGTTCCCCTTCCCACTTTAAGGCAAGAGTGAAGACAAAAAAGAGTAAAAGATGAAGGAGGGTGATTCAAGAAAGGATGATGGTCAAACACCCGCGCGTTAAGGGTGAAAGAGACAGGGGCTGTTGCGCGTGGTAGCCAGTCCATGGAGGGTGTTACCTTTCGAGTTTCTTCTCAGTTGTTGCCTTCTTTCCGCAAAACAAGAACGTAATGTGAAGGTATAGGTGAATGAATGAAAAGAAGGGACATAAAAGAGTGAGTGGGTGGGGGGGAATGAAAAAAGGGATCTGAACAACGGGAGCATCCAAAAACAGCCGATGCCAATTTCTATTTTTTTGTGCAAGGGAGTGCGCCACCAAAGAAAACGAATCCAAAAACTGGCGGGTGTGAGAGTGAGCGTGTGAATGAGTCTTCTTGTCCCCTCACCAGTCAAGAAAGGGAGTGGTGTCAGTGAAGAAGGCCTGGAAAGAGGACAAGGTAAAAGTGGTGGGTGGGAAAGGAATGAGGTTGAAGAAAGAATGAAGGCTGGTGACGCCACTAAAGGATGGGACGAAAAGAGAACAGTGGCGTTTGGTCAAGTTGGGTAGGGAGGAAACTACTGCTGGTGATCGATAGCCTCTTCAAGGCGCTCAGTAGCGATATATATCAGTCGTAGGGAGGGAGTGAATGAGGAGCGAATGGGCAAGAAGAAAAGAGGATAGCGAACAAACGAGAAGTGAGTCCATGGTGCGAAAGATGATACAATGTCACTGGGTGTATTCGGTAGGGCAATGGTGCAAGCACAGGATAAGAACGAGAGATGAGGCGTGTACAATGGGTTGTGCGAGTACAGGTACAAAAACAGGTGCACGGGTGTGTGTGTGTGTGTGTGTGTGTGTGTATGGATGGGGTGCAGAGCTCGTTCAAACTGGGGAAAAGGGGTGAGGCACCAGGGGTTAAAATTGGATAGGATTGATTACCAGTATCGTCGTCGTCAAAGGAAGCAAGAGAGAGAGAGCCAGGTCACGTTGCAGTTGACAGTATTCAGCAGGAGTAATTGTTCAACCAAGAGGTATCTGTCGAGAAGGAAGCAATGGTGTGCAAAGGGTGTGAAAGAGAAGTGTGTGGAGTGGAAGAGACAAAGTGAAAGCAAAGGCTAAAAAAAAGATCTCTCCAACCATTGGCGCATCCCGGATGGTGGCGTCACCAAAATCGGTGCCGATGTGTCACGAGAAAGATCACGTGGTGGTAGTATGGATGAAAACGCGCCAAGAATAACCAGGCGCGTTCGCGTTTTAATTGTTACATGACGAGCTCCATATGAAGGACAGACGCACAGCGGATGAGCTGGCCACGATCTATAGGCGCGCTCGACTTGGTGGGTTTAGGGAACCGGACAACGCGGTCAAGCCCATCTCCTTCGGCACGCCATCCATTGCTGACAGTCGTGTATCCTTGGTTCATCACCGCCCATCTCTGCCTGCTATTGCCATCCTTCTGGCCACCATGGTTGGTATGACCCAGCTTCATATCAGACTTGCTTCCAAACTTCATCCGATTGGATTGGTCCAACGTTGGCAGAGATCCATGGGGGAATGTAGATGAGCATGATAGTCGTTGCCGCGTGTCTGTTATGGATGTTGTTTGAGACGATAGAG
The DNA here is from genome assembly GCA_036320915.1 of Linnemannia elongata. NCBI lineage: Eukaryota > Fungi > Mortierellomycota > Mortierellomycetes > Mortierellales > Mortierellaceae > Linnemannia > Linnemannia elongata. Next base: position 161,824 of record JAXBDG010000011.1, on the reverse strand, counting down.
ACAAGGATGTTGTTGCTATCGACGACGACTGCAAGGAATTGGTGGTGGTTGATGACGCAGTAGAGTTGGAGGAATATGATGGGGTCGGTAGTAAAGGTAGTACTGATATTATCGAGAGTTGAGTCGATTCTATTGCACCATTGTCATCTCCAGCCTCGGGCAGTGGACCATCTGTTCCTGCTTCTGCTGCTGTTGTAGGTGCGACAGGAGGATCGACATGAGATACCCAGCCAACCTGATTTTGATCACCTTCATCTCGGACGGTTCGCCACCACTGTTGAATCCTTCGGATCGACTCTTCAAACCGCAGGGAGCCGGCGAGATTTTTGAACGAGGATTGCCGTGAGCGAGTTACTGTTGGCCGCGTGCCACTACTATTCGAAGCAGGCTGTGTTGGAAGACCTCCTGCTGGGATGTTTTCTCCTGTGGTGTTGGAAAAAGGTCCTTCAACGTCCTGTAGTGCGCGAATCAGATGAGGTGCGGGCAGTAGCGGCTGTGATCGAATGTCGTTGTAGATGTTCTATGGTAAAACATTTGCCAGTAGAAAAGGAGAGAAGGGAGGGGAGGAGATGGAGGGAAGAGGGAACATGCATCAATGCCCAACCCTCTGTTTATCCACCAAAGGATAGTGTTGACTTGTCCTTGTAGTCTGATCCTGCTACGGTAGTGAACGCACTCCATCACACAACGAAAGATGAACAGGGCAGGGATGACAAACAAACGTTGCGTGGAGTGAACCATCCAAAAAGAATGCATGGATGAGGGCGACTTACTTTGAGAACCTTTTTGTCAAAGTACTTTCGAGGATAGCCACCACCCTCGTTCCGTAGAAGGCGGACAAAGTAGGCGCAGGTGACTTTGGGACGCGCCTTGGGATGGCGAAACTCTTGATCGATAAACAAGAAGGTCCAGAAGAGGTGATACAGCATATCGGGTGCATGAGCAGGGGCAAAGATCTCCTTGGTGTCTGGGTTGGAGTGGTAATAGAGTTGAGAGAGGTCGCAGACGTGTTTGTCGAACAGAGTCATGGACAGGAACGGGAAAGCGTCCTCTGCAAACCGCATCCTAATCTCAACCGGTTCAATTGATCCAAGAAATGACAGTTAGTTTTCTAGAAGATTTTTTCCTGACAATATTCCTCTTCAACGGAAAACTGTATTTTTTATTGAGTGGATGAAGTATATGTGCATGTACACTTACCGGATGGCATGAACGAGGCCAAAACCATTGAAGGGCATATCCTGAACGAGTCGGGTTAGTTCAACTCGTGCAGGACCGTGCCAGTGGGTTGACACAAGACTGCAATTGAGGATGCTCTTGCGGTCCATAAGATGACGAAATATGAGCGCCAGCACTTCGATCGCACACGAGGATGCTGTGCTTGATGAATTGGCGTGATTGTGTGTTGTTGAGGGTGGTGTTATAACATTGGTTGAAGGACTAGTAGCATCCGATGGTGTATGAGCTAGGTGTAGTTTTAATTGACCAAAGCTGATGGCTCTTTGTACGAGTCCTCGTGTTTTGGTGGATCGCTTGTTGTCTGGAGTAGTGTCAGAGGAAGCTGGTGTGGTCGAGCCAGCGTAGGAGTGATTATGATCTGATTGGGGTTGTTGTTGTGGGCGAAGTTGAAAATCAGGTTGAGAGTTGAAATAGGGTTGTTCGACGGAGATGGTGTTGATGTTGGTGGGCGGAGAGGTCGTGTTGGAGGTAGAGACGACCAAGGTGGGAATAGATGGGGTTGATAGAGACCCGCGTCTGTTCGTCGACATCACTCTCCTGTTGCTGAGCGTATGACGAGGAGTGAGAGGAGAGAGAAAAAGGAGGACTGACTGAGAACTGTTGAGCCAAAACAAGAAAGAGAGTGAAAGAGGGAGAGTTGAATTGGCAATGAAGAAGGAGGGAAGGAAAAGGAAAGGAAAGGAAAGGAAAGGAAAGTGAAAGGAATGAGTGAATGAATGAATGAATGAAAGAGAGATGGCAAGTGGCAAGAGAGAAAAGACAAGGGAGGAAGGGAGGGCAGAAAAGGAAGGAAGAAGGGAAGGAGGGAGGGAAACAGATGGTAATGGTGTCATGCGCAACAATTAAGAGTGAGTATCAATGATATCATTGAGAGTATCAGCCTCAAAAAAATGAAAACGAGGGTATCAGTCTCCAAAATTGTTCAACCAAGCAATACAGCAAGTAAAATAAGTATCATTATCATTCACCTTTTAACATGGTACAAGAGAAATGAACAAAGGTATATATCAACTTGCGTTCAGCACATGCCACTGAACTGAACTCAACTCACCCGGGCAACTGTCAAGTTCATACACAGAATCAGAAACACACAGCAGCAGCCACACCACACCACACCACAAAAAGGGTACATGTGTGCGTGCTTCTTTTTTTGCTTTTTTATTAACAGCCAATCTATGCACGTGACATAGAGCCCCATGTATCTCAAGCCTGGCGTGCCATTTTTTTTTTTTTTGCGGAGAGGAAGAAGGGAAGGAGTACGTGCCACAGTGTACTAGAAAGCGACTCTGTTTCTTCTCTCTAAGCTCTGCTCTCACTTTTACTCACTCGCTCTCTCTCCCTCTCTCTCTCTCTCTCTCTCTCTGTCTCTCTCTGTCTGTCTCTCCTCTTCCCTTACTGTACTTTTTTTCTCACTTTCCTTTTTCTTCTTCCTTCTTTTTTTTCTCTCCTCCTCTTTTCTTCACCTTCCTTCGCCATACTCACTCCTCCTCCCTTCCTTTCCTCTCCTCCTCCTTTCCTCCTTGAACCCCGCTCTCACTTTTACTCCTAATATTATCATTGTCCTCCTTCACCCCTTTCCTTCGACTAATACTCATCACTCACTCACTCACTCACTCGCTCACTCTTTCACTCTTTCATACTCTCATCCCCTGCTTTCAGCAACAGCAACCAAGCAGCAAACTCATCTTCTATTTTTATTTGCACTTGTATTTTATGCCGAGCACAGCTCCACAGGAAGCACAACAGCAATAATTATCGTCTTCCTCCTCCTTCTCCTCCTCCTCCTTCCCTTTTCTCTTTCAGACGTTTATCTCTCTTTCTCTCTTTCTCTCTCTCTCTCTCTCTCGTCTCTGTCTCTCTATTCCTGTTTGTTATCAATTGACACAGACACCTCTTCTCCCTCCCTCCCTCCCTCCCCCCCTCCCCCTCCCCTTCTCGACCCTCTTGTCCCTTTCTCCTTTTTTACCTGTAAACAACACTAAACGACTAATTGGTGCTTGACAGAAGGGAAAAAAAAAATATACAAGGATGGATACCCAGTCTACACAACAGCAGGCCCTGTCCTCCTCCTCTTCACTGCAGGGCCAAAACGGACATATAGGAGAACAACAGCAACAACAAACACAACAACAGACACAACAACCACTCGACCAACAACAGCAGCAGCAGGAAGAGGAAGAAGACGAGACAGAACCATTTGTGGTTGTCCGTGCTCTCTACCCTTTCCACTCTGAAGAACCGTCCTCGCTCTCCTTTGAACGGGAAGAGCTGATCCAGGTCCTCACCCAGCTCGACTCTGGCTGGTGGTATGGCTTTTGCCATGGCGAACACGGCTGGTTCCCTTCCAATTATGTCGAGGAAGTCACCCAGGACGAGCTTGACCTTGCCTCAGAGGCTGCTTCTGATGACGAGCATCATCGCCAACACGCCGACCACAGCGACCCCGGCGAGCATGACCACGACGATGATGACCATCATAGTAGTGATGGTGAAGAGGAAGAAGACAATGGATCTGTAAGCACACACAAACAAAAAGCAACACGAGGCCGAAACAGACAACACCAAGTAACAAACAACAAGCAACAAATAACAACAGCAACCCCTGAGAGGGATGATAAAGGAAGAGGCGAACGAGTGCAAATAAGAAAGCAAACTGAGGGGATAGAATGGCATAGTAGGGAGCAGAAGAAAAGGTTTTTATTTTGGTGGCCAATTGCCTCGATTGTCCAGACAACAAACGACAATAACAACGACAGGTCAACAACAACAACAGCAACAATAGCTGGTGCAGCAGCACAACATATCAACACCAACAACATACCAATGGCAACAACAACAACAACAACAACACGCAATCAAGCAGCAAACAAGGCAACGGGCGCATGGTGACATGGGAATATCCACTCACTTGTACTCTGTCTGACACTCCCTATCCCATTTCGTTTTACTTAATAATAGAGCAATGGTGACTTTTGGTTGCCGCAAACCACTCCGGACGGTCAAGTCTTTTACGTCAACACCAACACTGGCGAGTCCTCTTGGACAATCCCTACCCCATCCACGAGTCGTGCCATCCTCCCAATCGAAGAGCAGGAGGACGAAGCTTTGGATCACACATTGCCCAAGAGTCTTCAGGATACAAACCATAACAGTATGTCTTCTGTACCATCAACAACGCCTTTTTCTCGTTCAATTCAACCTTAGAAAGGAGACTCATTAATTCTGTCCATTGCGTTCTTTTTCTTCAATTCCATTTCTTAGATTCAAGTAACAGCGTTGACGCGTCAAATCGAGCGGCGTCCTCGTCAACAACACCAACAGCAGCAGCAGCAACACCAACAGCAACAGCAAGATCATCTATAGACGCCGCGGCCGAGTCCGACACGCAAAATCACGGCCGACCCAGTAACTTGTCCATCTTGACAGTTGCCCCTGGACATGATCCGGTTGAAACCGAGAGTCAAGGGGATTCAACCCGACCGAACTCGCTCCAAATGTCGGCAATCCCAGTAAGTTAGCCTGCCATTGTTGATGTTGTTTGTTGCTTCTTGCTTTGTTGCTTGTTCCAGGTTGAACACATGGGGGGGCGGGTATGATGTTCTCACACCAAAGAGAAGGAGAGGAAAGAGTCGGACCCCGTATGAGCTGAGCTGAACTGGGTGCGGGACCCATGCTCTATGAAGATCGGTGAAGTGAGCCCTCTTTGTCGGCGGTGTTATTCTTTGTCTTTTTTGCTGTTTTTTTTTCTTGGTTGTTTTTTTTTCTGCTTATGCTTTTAATTGTTTTGTTCCTCAGTGCTCTCAAAAAAAGAAAAAAGAGAAAAAAGCAATTGCTCTGGGTATGGGCGGACAGGAAAAAGAATAGGTTTGCCCTATGGTGTGCATGTGTGTGTATGGATGTGAGAGGGAGGATAGTATCCCCTTTGGACCTATCTTTCAATCATGCTTTTATTTCCTTCCTGCGGTTGATCGTAAATAATATCACATATTATAGATGGCCACCATCGGAAACACATTGCGCTCGCCCCCTCCCTCTCCTCATCCCATTGACCCTCATTCTACTACAGTACATACACGCCGTCCATCTGCATCAAAAGAGATGCAATGACGGTTGATCCTATCTACCTCTACCACCTCCTTGACCACGCACTCTCTCTCCTCCCCCCTCCCAACCCCCTTTCTCTTCCCTTCAGTCTCACTCCTTACTCTTTGTTATCCTGTCTTTCCTGTTCGTTGTGTATTCCGTTACGGATGCTCTCTAAAAAGACAAAAAGACAAAAAGACAAAAAAAAAAAAAAAAGAGCGCAACACATCGACTGCATGCCATGTGCGCCTTTTATTTTATATTGTGTCTCTTTTGTTTTGTGCTCCTTTTCCCTGTGAACCTTTCCTTGTGCGACAACATTGGAGCCCAGCACCTGTTGCTTTTCGACACAACATTCGCAATATCTCACACCATATCTAATTGTTCGTTGAACTTGTCACCCATCGCCAATTCTTTTTTTCCCCCCCTCGGATAGACCAGAGCCGGTTCCCCCATCTCACCTTGGCCAGAAGCTCCAGGATTGAGACGTCCTTCTGGTAGGGCTCTTGCCGAGAACGCGCCTGCCCCCGAATTACCTCCCCTCCCCACCATCCCAAGCCCTTTCAACCCAGAACCTACATGGGAATCCCTGGCCGACTATACTAATGGAGCTATCCAGAACCTGCTCTACTCGGCCGAGAACGGTTTCAAGGGATACTTCCAGATCCAAGCTACCCAGGTCGTCGAGGCGATCCGCGTCATGCTTTATGCCTCAGGAACCGTGGACAAGGATTCGTCACCCATTCGCATGCACCCAGGACTGAAACTGCACCATCGACAAATCATGGCCGCGCTCTCAAAGTTGATCCTTTCGGCCAAGATGGCGTCTGGTGTGTGGCCTGCCGAAGGAGCCGTCTCCAAGATGCTCTCGGACGCAAACGATGTCGCCCAGTCGGTCCATCATTTCATCCTCATGGCCCAAGGCGCCGGTGTTACGGTCCACGATGTCGATGCCAAGCTCATCGTCGACCCAGAGAGCTCAATGGATCCCAAGCCCACGGAGAGATCCAACAGAGGATTGTCTTCAAGAGCCTCTATGGAGGGTGGCGAAGCCCATTTGCGACCCCAGGCGATCTCGATGGGACTGTTGAACCAGCTCGACTATTACTCTAAGAGCTCGTGCAGGGCATTGAGCACCCTTTCGCTGCAACTCAGGAAAGCTATCGACTCCTCTCGTAACACAGCACCCCAGCCTACGGCTTCTTCTCGCTTGTCCCTTGGCTCCTCGATCCTCAATTCGTCTCAGTCCTCCCAGATGGTCAACCAGTGCCAGCAGAGCATTTCCCAGCTGGGCTCCCTTCTCAGCCTTGTCGGCGAGTTTTATACCCTGACCCTGAACGAATACCCATCCATCGAGGACCAGTACTTCATGGATGTCCGCGCCTCCAAGCAGACTCTCTACAACAACATTGCTGCTCTGGTCATGTCGATCCAGCTGGCCACCGATCCCATGGTTCAAACCTCTGTTCTCGAGATGGCTCTAGAGGCGACCACGACGGCAGAGAGATCCACGATGGAGCTGGTGGCGCTCACCCGCTCATTGGCGATGGAGAAGGATGAGGTCGACAAGCAGGAGCGTCTCTACGGCAAGGGAGTGTTGGACCCAGTGCCAAGTGCGGTCAACCTGACCTTCAATGCCTCTCAGCGACAAACCGAGATCGACAGTTATTTCCAGGAGCAGGGATCGGACATGGATGGTTCGACTCTCAAGAACTCTCGACTCCGCTCCAACTCGCAGGTTTCAACATTCTCCAGCGCGTCGTCTGCTTCCAACATCTCGGCACCAACCACCCCCGGAACAGAGTACACAGGACGTTCGCAGGCAAACGCCTATCCCTTCCCCTCCAACCCAACGAGCGAAAGGAGTGCGTCCCCACCTCCTCCTGTCCCTGCTCTTCCTACAGCTGCCACCGCCATCACCAGCTCTCATGGATCTCAGAACGCTCAATCACAAAAGTTCGACACTCGTGGTCACAAGGTGAAGAAGATGTTGGGAGACGAGGCGCCAGCACCCGCAGCCAAGCCAAAGGTTCAGGAACAGCCCTGGTATCTCGGACACGATTACTCGCCCGCCGACATTTCATTCAACATGGAGGGCCACGTCCGTGGAGGTACCTTGCCTGCATTGGTCGAACGTTTGACACTCCACGATGGACCCCAAGCCAATTTTGTGGCCAACTTTATGTTGACCTACCGCTCCTTCGCCACCACGGAGGAGCTTTTCGCTTTGCTCTTCAGACGATTCACCATTTCACCACCTATGGGATTGGACGAGTCTGAGATGGAGGAGTGGACCGAGCGCAAGCTGACGCCCATTCGCCTTCGCGTGTTCAACATTATCAAATCGTGGCTGGAGAACTACTACTTGGAGGATGAGGTAGAGGACCGACAGATTCTGCCCAAGATCAAGGAGTTTTCAGAGTCGGGATTGATGAAGGACACGTTGAGCTTTGCTGCTGTACAGTTGATCAAGCTGGTAGAGAAGCGTGAGGTCTCGGACGGATCCTTGCGCAAGATGGTTCTTAACTTGACGACGCAAGCACCTCAGCCAATCACGCCTCGCAACCTGAAACGCATCAAGTTCCTGGAACTGGATCCCCTCGAGTTTGCGCGCCAGTTGACGATCATGGAGGCCAACTACTTTAACAAGATCAAACCAATCGAGTGTCTGGCCAAGGCCTGGATGAGCGACGATCCCGAGATTGCGTCCAAGGCAGCGAACATCAAGAAGATGATTGAGACCAGCAACTTGTTTTCCAACTGGATCGACGAGATTGTTTTGAGTGAGAAGGACCCCAAGAAGCGTGCCGCCATCCTGCGCCATCTCATCACTGTTGCCGAAGTATGTCCCATTACATTTTTAGTTGTCTTACTTTGCCTTTTGCCTTTATGCATTGCTAACTGTACTCTTTTTATTTTTATTCTTGCATTTAGAAATTGCGCCAGTTGAACAACTTCAGTATGCTTTCGGCTACGACGGCGGCACTCTCTCACTCACCTATTCACCGATTGAAGCGCACATGGGAGTTGGTCCCCAACAAGTACATCAACTCGCTCGCTATGCTTCAAGCTTTGACGAGCTCGGCCAAGAACTGGGCCGAGTACCGCGCGGAGCTGCATTCAGTCAACCCACCCTGTGTTCCCTTTGTGGGTATCTATCTCACGGATTTGGTGATGATTGAGGACGGCAACCCGGACATTCTTCGCAAGACGGACAACCATATCAACTTTTACAAGCGCGTCAGCACGGCAGAGGTGATTCGCGAGATCCAGCAATACCAGTCGGTACCTTACTGTTTGACGATGGTCCCCGAGATCCAAGCGTTCATCCGTCGGGGAATGGATAATGCCAAGGGTGTCACGGAGCTCTATGACATGAGTCTTGCCCTTGAACCTAGGTGAGTGATCTTTTCTATTCTTTGTTCTGTTTGTGATATGTTGAAATGTGGATGTGCATTTGGGAGGTTACACTTGGAGAAAAGAGGAAAAGGCGCTGGATCTGGACTGGCTGGGCTGGATTGGATCTAGTATGGACGGTGTCATCGGAAGAAACCCAATGTTATATTTGCATGAGGGACATTTGGATATTGGGCACGGAAGTTGAAAAAAAAAAAGAGTCGACGGGATGCAAGGTTTGATGCATCGGAATGAGAAATTAAGGCGCCCTTGGACTTCTTGGCGCTTGTGAGGCGCGAATGGGCTATTTTTGCAAGGAATCTTGGAATCTGGGCTGGACGATCGAGAAGAAGAGTGGCTTTTTTTGAGTTTTTTTCTTTTTCTTTTTTATGGATGCAGCGGAATTGGTTTCGACCTTGTACCTTCCGCGACATACCTTTTTGTGGCTATTTTACCCAGATGAGTCGATGGTATCATTGGGCAAGTACATCGCTACATGGCATGGAGAGAGAGAGAGGTCGAAGAAAAGGGACTATAGAATGTAGTCTAAAGAGGGAATCGAAAGAACACGGAGACGACGTAGGAAGGAGACGCGCTCTACAGCAACAAGTTTATCTCCTAGGTTGTGTTTCTCTTTTATTTATTTTTTTATTTTTTCTTTGTGGGCGTGCATTGAGACCACACTGACATGATGTTGTTTTTATATTATCGCGAGGCAACAACATCAACAAACAACCAAAAGGACAAAAAGAAAGAATATGAACCTGTTATGCTGACTCTCGCGCTTTTACAATGTGGCATTAACAGGGAGACGGAGGAAGAAAAGATGGCGCGACTGTTATCCAAGTCTGGGTTCATGTAGAAAAATGATGGCATCGACAATGACCACCCCTCCAACCATTCGCAACAAACAACAACTTTTCGCTGACCAAATTCGATTCCTACACCTCCCTTTTCCTTCTACTCGACTCTTTTCTCTCCGTCTGTATATTTTTTCTTTTATCCGACTCGCCATTGTTTCCTTTCTATCTCGTCGTCGACCACCTATCGTTCCATTTCGCCAATCTCCTACAGAGCAAGACCCATGACAGGAATGCCACCATTGGCGTCTCAAACCTCGTTTATGGGTGACCATGGAGCATAAATCCGTCGACAAGGCAGGCACGACAGGCAATTTCAAGTACATGACAGGACAGGAAAGGCGAAATAAGAAACAGGACAGGCAATCAGTAGCAGCAGATGGATGTATCATGAAGGAGGGAGAAGACGAGGTGGTTGGACATGATGTGTGCTTTATTATTATTATTTGTATTATCACTCAAGAACACGCCCGCGCCTGTCCTCGTCTTAGCAACGGTAATGGCAAGGCAGTACCCATTCCTCCTTTTTTTTGATCGTTTCATGCGACTGTTACCCTTCACGCCTTTCCTTTTTGTTTTGCTTTGTCTCAGTTTAGTCCATGGCACAATTACATCGATCCATCTTCCGTTTTGTTTAGTTTTTTATCTTTTCGTTCTTCTATTTCTTCTTTCCCCAGCATAGTCCTCTTTCTTTCAATTCTCACTTGCACAAACAACCACGCACAGCACACTCATCTTTTCAAAGCACTAGTTAATAATATCCACCGTCGTACTTCAAGCAGCCGCTAGTTTTCCATGCCAATCATGCTAATTAATGTCAATTGCTTGTGTTCTCTTGGTGCAGGGGCATACAAGAGGGCTGGTTGTTCAACGACCCTCAACCAGGCTTGCACGCCCAGGCAGTGTAGTTGTAGGATGCGATATGATTGGCCAATTGCGGTCATTGTTTTATTTGATTTTGAGATGACCCTCCCCTACTCACCCACGGCGTATGGTCGAGAGTAGTGGGAGAAGAGAGAGTGGAGCAAGGCAAATTCAAAGGCGTTCAATTGTTGGTTTAACGGCAGGCAACTTTAGTTTTGGTTGGCTTTGTTCTGGCAATAGGGCTATTGCTTCTTTCTTTCAACCTTCATCATCTCTTCTTTTTTTTTCTTTTCCCTTTTCATCTTTCATCCTTCATCCTTCCTCTCCTTCATCCTCCGTCCTCTTTCTCTCTTCCTCCCTTTTTCCTTTACAGCCACTACCTACCTTTCAACAAAAAAGTAGTACTCATTGCATCTTTCAACAAGATGATCTCCACAGCCAACAGTTCGTTCTCGGCCTTCAGGAACAACTACCTCGCCGTCTACCTCACCGTCATGAGTACGTCCTCTTTCTCTCTTTCTCACTGACTGAACTCGCTGCAAGCAACGCAACTGGCCGTCATTGTTGTCACCCGCTATGTGCGAGAAAAGGAAGCAAGGAGACAATGCAGATTCAAAGGATAAGCAAGCAAGCAAGCGAAGGAAGTTGCAGAACGTAGCAGGACCAGTTGAGCTGGAGAACAAACAAACAACAATAATAACATCAATAAGCACACACACAATCGATTCAAGAACGTCTTTTCTGGATATCCTTATCGATCGCAATGCATATACATACACACACTCATATCAACACGATTCCTTCCTCCTCGTTCAAACATGTTGGGAAATGCACGACTATCCAACTTCTTCCTATTATTAACACAAATTGCTGTCAACTCAACCTTTGAACTTGATAGTGAGCGACTGGTTGCAGGGTCCTTACTTGTACGCATTGTACCAATCGTACAACTTTTCGATGTATGACATTGCGGTCTTGTTCATTACCGGGTTTGTTTCGGGAGCCGTCTTTGGAACCGTCATCGCCAACACCGCCGACGTCTGGTATGTTTCTCTTGTTGTTGTGATCTCAGGCTCGAGCGCATGGAGTGAAGGGTTCCAGAAGAAAGGGGGGGGGGGATGTTAATGCAGCAACGATGAAGAAGGGGACTAAGGGATACAGAAACAAGGACAAAGAAAGATAAAGGAGAAATACTTTCGATGTATATGTCTCAATCACTAACACTCACCCTTCTTTCCTTTTGTCGTTGTAGGGGTCGCAAGAAGATGGCGTTGTTGTTCTGTGCGACTTCCTCGACTGCCAGTTTGATCCGTCTGTCGAGCAACTATCACTACCTCGTTGTCTCCCACTTGTTGTCCGGTCTCTCGACTGCTCTCTTGTACTGCGTCTTTGAGGCCTGGTACATCTCCCAGCACCAGCGCAAGGGTAAGCAGGCTTCTCCTTTTGTCTCCCCTCAGCCCATTTTCAGGCCCATGGGAAAGAAAAGAAAAATAGAAATGAAGGTGGCACAAAACACTAACAACTTTTCCCTCACTATGCATCTTTAAAAATAGGATTTGCGCCAGCATTGATTGGAGCAACATTCAGTACGGCGATTTTCCTCAACGGATTGGTGGCGATTTTGGCTGGAATTGTGTCGAACATTGCTGTGGAGATGACTGGTTCGATGGCGGCGCCCTTTGTTGTTAGTGCTGGAACTCTTGTCATTGCTGGATTGTTGATCTCGAGCTCATGGGAGGAGAACTATGGCGAGTCCAAGACGAACGCCTCAGGATCTGTCCTCAAGAGCATGCTCGAGGGTCTCGTCGTTCTCAAGAACGATGTCAACATCCTGTCACTGGGAATGGCTCAGACGGTATTTGAGTGCTGCATGTACACGTTCGTGTTGCTGTATACCCCTGCCTTAGAGGCTTCAATCAAGGCCTCGGGCAGCCAGGAGTCGCTCTTGCCTCTTGGATATCTGTTTTCGGGCATGATGTTCTGCAGTATGATGGGTTCACTTGCCTTCAAGGTCCTCTCGGGCCGTGGTATCCAGACCGACAACCTTCTTTCGCTCGCCCTCTTTGTCGCCGGCGCCTCGTTCTGCTTCATTGTCCTCAACACTGCCAACACCTCCTACACCGTCTTGGCCTTTTTGTTGTTTGAATTCACCACAGGAATGTATTTCCCCTCGATCGGTACCCTCAGAGCTCAGGCTATCCCTGAACAGAACCGGACAGGAGTGATGGCTTTCCTCAGAGTGCCCATGAACTTCGCGGTCATTGCCATCATGTTGAGAGTCGATACTATGCCCGTGACAGAGATCTTCCAGATCTGTGCGCTGTTGAACTTTGTCGGTGGATTGGTTATCCTCTGGAGGGCTTTGGACCCTGCTCGTGGTGCTGGTGGATATACTACCGCCAAGACTATTGATGAAGACCATGAGATGTAGAAGGAGGGGCCCCGCGTTTTCTTTTTTGTTAGTTAAAGTCGATACTAGAGAAAAAAAACTAAATTTATATATTACCCTGTCGCACTCTTTTCTTTTGTTCTTTTCTATTTGTTCCTTGGTCTGTCTCATGGCACAGCCAAAAGCAACAAGCCTAATGAAAATAGACACTTGCTATTAGTAGTAGCTGGACCGGGTAATGGGCGATGAAGGAGGAAGGGCAACAAGGGACCTCCTTCACCTTCCACCTCCAACTCCTTTCATTGAACTTTTCTTCGACTCTCTTACGCAGCCCCCGTTTGTCTCCCTTTTTATGTAATTGGTTACAATTGTTGTCCTCCTCTTTTGTTTGCCTCCTCTTTTTTCTTTTTCTTTATGTCTTCTGACCCCACTTTTGACATTCACACTTCTTCTTTCTTTCATTCACTCTTGTCATTCCATCACTCATCCATTCATTCCACCTTGACTACAACCGATAGAACATACCCTTAATTTTTTTCTACTTCGCCCAACCGTCTCTCTCTTGCTCTTTTATCATTCTCCATCAGTCTTTCAGTTTATTCCCTCTAACTTCTTCAAACCATCATTGACGGTATGGCGGCAACTGTGGTCCCCTGCAAGTACAAGACGGGTCGCGTGCTCGGCGAAGGCACCTATGCCACCGTGCGAGGTATGTTTTTTGTAAACTCTGAAAAGAGTCGATGGTAGTACAGGAAAACAGGTGGAGTGCAAACCTTGCTCGTTCACTGATTTTTTTTTTTTTTTTTTTTGGTTGTGTTGACAAACGTGCGTAAAAAAAAATACTGACCATTTTCCGTTCTTTATTTTCTAATTGATGTGGCCTACATAGAGGCGGTTCATGTAAGTCAAGGGCAAGGGACCTCTTCCCAGCACCACTATAGCTGCCTTCGATCGCATCAATTCAGGAAGAAACACACCTTCAACAGCTCAATGGATCTCGTTACTCCGAACTTCCTTCCTTATTTCTTCCTCCCTCATGCTTCTTCTCTTCCTTTAACCTTCCTTCTCCTTGAATAGATAGAGTCAGGAAAGAGATATGCGGTAAAGGTGATTAGCAAGAAGCTGATGCAGGGCAAGGAGAACATGATCCGGAACGAGATTGCGGTTCTGGGTCAAATATCTGTAGGGCATGCCAATATCCTCACTCTCACCGACTACTTCGAGACTCTCAACAACCGTACGCTCCTTTGTGTTTTTTTTTTGTCTTTTGAAGAAGGCGGGATGAGGCGCCAGAGGTGGAAAGGGTATGCAGATGAAACTAATTTCATTTTTTTATATTTGTGTTCTTGCTCGGCGAATGATGATTGAAAAAAAAATAGTGTACCTGGTGACAGAGTTGGCAGAGGGAGGAGAGTTGTTTGACAGGATCTGTAGAAAAGGCAGTTACTATGAGCATGATGCTGCTCAGCTTGTCCGAACTATCTGTCAAGGTGTTGCCTACCTCCACAGCAAGGAGATTGTCCATCGAGGTAACTTTTTTTCGATGGTGCGTGTTGTGTGTGTGGTTTTCTAGTGAGATTCTCGTCGATGCTTGCAAAACCTAATACTCAATTTTTCATTTCTCTCACTTGTGTTCCGTTTTAGATTTAAAGGTAAACCGCTGAGCAAAGTCAATTGATGAATAGAGGCGATTGTTCAGGAAGATATATTACATCTACATCAATTTGAGAAAGAAGCACTAACATTGAATCGTTTCTTCCTTTCAACACGAATTAGCCGGAGAACTTGCTGTTCAAGACAGAAGCAGAGGACAGTGAGCTGCTGATTGCTGATTTTGGACTGTCAAAGATCATCGACAAAGAAAAATTTGATCTCCTCACCACCACATGCGGCACTCCTGGCTACATGGTAACTTCCCCCTCTCACATTCATTAACCACACGGACCGTAATATGCACCTTTTAACTTGTCCTTTTTCGTGCTCTTCGTGCTCTTCGTGGTCTAACGCATTGAAATTCACTCTTGTGGTTTTCTTACTTCTTTTTATTCCACTTCACCAATGATAGGCACCGGAGATTCTACAAAAGTCGGGACACGGGAAACCGGTGGACATGTGGGCGATTGGCGTGATCACGTTCTTCTTGCTGAGTGGATATACGCCCTTTGACCGACAGAACACTGTCGATGAGATGCATGCGATCATCAAGTCGGAGTACTCCTTTGAACCGCCAGAGGCTTGGGATGGGATCAGTGATACTGGTACCTAATGCCTCTCTCTTTTTTTATGGTGAATCTTCTTGAATCTGATGCTGAATGTGCAACTGACGTTTTAACACGTTGGTGTTTCTTTTTGATGATAGCAAGGGCGTTTGTGAGGGCATTGCTGATCGCGAACCCGAACGAGCGAATGACGGCCGTACAGGCATTGGATCATCCTTGGCTCACACAAAACCAACAGAAACAACCAGCAGCACCGACCGCAGCGGCCACCACTGGTATGGATCACTACTTACAACACTACCAGTATCCACAAAATCCAGTACAACAGCCGACATACCAGCATATCCAGCGCCCACTCCCTCCACTCCCACTACCACAACAATACCCATACTCCACAAACGCCACCGCCAATGCAAATGGCAATGTCAACATCCATGAAGACGTGTCAATGGACATGGACGGAGTAGAGTCTGCGACTATGCCACAACACGACCTGTTGCCGAATATGAAGGCACGTATGCAGGCGCGCCGACGATTCCGGAACGCGATCCAGGCTGTCAAGGCGGCCAACAAGTTCCGTGGACTGCAGGATGAGCTTATGCGGCGGCCGCAACCTGAAGATGTCTCCCATGTTTTAGCGTCGCCTCCTTAAGGCTGTAGATGGATTAGACAACATGTGTGTAAAAAGAGCGAAATTAAAGGTGTATTGTTGCTGTGAAAGAAAGCGGATTCGTATATTACAGGATGGAAAAAATGCAAAAATGTGAAAGACTGAAGAAGGAGTGGGGGAGTATTGATGGTGATCTAGAGGTCGATGGTGGGTCGTGATTTGAACTTTTTGGAACTTCGCTGTGACGCCCGGTAGCGGAACTGATTTCCGTGAAGTGTAAACAAAGAGTTCCTGATGTGGATCGTAAATACGCTGTTCACCTTGGGTACCACTATTGCGTCAAATGAAGACATTTAAGTTAGGAGAGGAGTGTTGCGAAAATTCAGTGAGGTAAATAATGCGCACTAGTAAGTCGAAAGGTTATACGTACCACGCAGGGCGTTGTTGGGTGTGATGATCTTGAACACGTTCTCAGTCTCCTGTGCCACGATCCCGCTGACTCCAATAAACGTTGGGCATTTTGACCGCGCGACTATCAATGACAGGAACAGCATAATGAGGCAAAGATTGGTTGGTTAGTTCCAAGCATAGAAGTGTCTTGAATGTTGAGTTATTGTCGTTTAAATTGCCATATCCATGCTGAAGGCGGGCTTACCTGTGATGATGGCGCCATGGAAATCGGCTTTGAGCAACTTTTGAGTAAATGCCAGAGGATTGGAGGTTCCAAACAATTCCTCAACATATCCCTTCCACAACTCATGCAACGGTTCAAACAGTTCATATTTCCGTGAAGCCAATGGGATGTCGTAGACGTTGAGCTGGCGCTTCTCCTTGGCGGTAAGGACTTTAGCTTTGTTGGCACGTTTGCGTCGACGTTGGGCGTCTTTGGCATCGGCGACGGCTTTACTGGGGTTGTCGAGGTTGAAGACCTTGTTTTTGACCTTTTGGGAGAACACCTTGTCGGCCTCGAAACCGTCTACGACTGAATTCTCGACGTATCCTGGAATGAAGGGTTGTTGTTTTGAGGATCCTGTTGTCTCTGCACCCAGCTAAATTGATGTTGAACAATATGAGTGTGTCGTTGTGAGTACGCTACCTGGGCTATGAGACTGCGTTGATGCCAGCAGAGTTCTTCTGCAACGAAAGAGTGAATGAAAGTACCTCGACATCGAGTCCGGCAGTGATGCTGACGTTCTCTGGCAGTCTGCTGTACAGACTGAGTTCTGGCCTGTTCTGATTCTCCATGCTTTCCTTTTGCTCTTGGTGTCTTCAATGGTCTCTCGTCCTGTTTCGTGTTTAAATGCGGAAGTGAAGAGGTGAAGAGCCGATTCGATCGGTGGCGCTTTTTTTTTTCTTTTCACACTTAGATCGAAACAGTCACGTGTGGCCATCCAAGAAGCTGCGAGCGCCCTTTTGCTTCCAAGTGTCCCGTCCGACTTCCACGCGCACATCGAGACCCCCTTTTTTATTCGTGCACATTTTTTTGTTCTCGTCCTTCTTTTTGCTCTTTTTCGCCCACGACCCTCAAGACCAACTCCAAGTCCGCCATCCCAACACTTCAGGCAGCAACACAGACGACTACAAAACAACCCTCCATGGACGAACTGAACGACCACAAGGACGACTCAACAGGGTCATCTACTCTCACAGACACTCATTCGCCTGCTCCCAAAAGCCCATCTGAAGACCTGATGGGTCTCGAGTTCGACACCACACCCACAGCAACAACACCGCCACCAGTAACAGCAATAGTAGGAGCAGGGAGTGATACTGATACAGGGAAACACGAGAACGGTGTTATAAGCACATCAATCGAAGGCGATGGTGATGATGGCTTCGGAGACTTTGGCACCGTCGCCGCCACGGCGCCTGTGACAGCGACAGCAACAGGACACGATAACGATGATGATGACGGATTTGGAGACTTTGGAACTGCCGCCCCTCAAGATGCCTTTGGTGCTACAAGTACAGCAGCAGGGGTAGAAGACAATAACGACGATGATGACGGCTTCGGAGACTTTGGTACAGCACCAACAACGGCAGGAGATGATCCTTTTGCAGGAGCAGCTGATGATGATGGATTTGGAGACTTTGGTCAAGTTCAGGCTGCAGGAGACGGTGGCGATGATGATTTTGGCGACTTTAATGATTTCGGCGATGATGGGTTCCAGAACTCGGACGACTTTGGAGACTTTGGAGGAAGTGGCGACTTTGCGAGTGGCAACGCCAATGCTGATGATGATCCCTTTGCAGCATCGTCGTCGGAACCCGTCCAGCCTGAAGTGTCTGCCCCTGCACCGCCACCAGAACCCGCTGTCCCTGTTGAGGTAATTGATCTTGCTTGGTAGTTCCTATGTTGCGCGTTTGTCGCCTCCAGCAACCGCTTGATGTTATTTATTAACATCGTTTCCAATACATAATTTAGACGGCGCCGGACTTCAATGCTGTGAACTCGCGTCAGGTCGAGAACTATGTCATCGATAAGTTATCGGTCTTATACCCATTCGACGAATCCGCAGCAGAGGTAGGAGGATTGTTGAACACGGATCTGGACAGTCTGGACGTCACTTCTATTCTCTCGGATCAGGAATTGTGGACTTCGCTTTGTGAATCCTCATTCCAGGGCGGGCATCAGCACAGCAGCAGCAACAGGAGTAGTGTGCAGTCCAAATCAACGTTGTCCATAGTGGATTCCTCGTCGGATGCACCTCAGTTCCAGTGGAAGTACTCGACTCTCCGCAAGGAGTATTATGCCTCTTTGGGACTGGTCGTCACGAAAGAGCAGGTAATCACATGGTTCAACTTGGTCGTGCATCTTTAAGGCAAGTGATGGTGAACTCTTCTCTCATGCTATTTTCATATTTTTTACACTTAATGAAATAGAACCCTGTTTCAGTACCTTCATCTTCAACACCTCATTCTGCGACAACCCCCTTGGCGTCAAGATCTAAAGTGTCATCTCCTCTGATTATGGGCACCGAGGCTGTTGCCGAACGCAAACCACTTGATCTCGCTGCCACCGCCGCCTACTGCCAATTCACACGAGGTATTTTTCGACGCATTTATTTGCCTCCACTTTAAACAGTTCATAGATGTTATGTTGCCCTTATTCACTCACTCATTCTTGTACCTTAATCACTTGTAGAATCGCTGGGAGCATACTCGGGGGAGGAGATGAAGGACATTATCGCAAAGTTGACAGATCTGACACGCCAGGCATCGGACGAACTCACGTACTGGCTGGACCAGCGAGAGCAGATGATCATGGACAATGAGCGGTACAACGAGATGATTGCCTCACTGGTCGGACGGGCTGCCAAACTCAAGGACGCAGAGTCTAAACAAAAGACGAATACCAAGCGAGGTATCACCCGTAACAGCTTCCATCTCAAGTAGTAGGAGCAATATCAACACGCGTTACTGGATCTTCCTTCCTACGCACCTCTGTTTAGACTATAAGTATAAAAGTGGGCCTTCCATACCAGAAACTTGTTACATAAAGGAAAGCCTTGACAGAACCTATTGTCGCACGTGGATTTGAAAGGCAAGAGTAAGGCGCAGAATGTGAGGAAGAGTCTGAAGTGATGCTTGAGGGCCACTAGGAATTCTAGAAGAGGGAGGGCCATGGCTACCAACAAGCTGGTACTGTCAAGGCCTGGAGTGATTGATAGTAGTGAAACGAAAAAACTCATCACTGTTCAAATCAAAACGCTCCTTCAGGTTGTGCGCTAAAATTTTCGCGCTGTATTTGTGATGTCGCGCCACCACGCGAATTTTATCAAGGTGCCTACCACTCCTCGACTATCGACTATGAGATTGTTTGATCCCCCCTTTTTTTTTTTTTTTTTTTTTTTTTTTTTTTAATAGACTCGCTCCGCGGCAACATTCAATTACTTGGTGATCGGTAGTACTGTACATGAATTTTGTAACTTATAGATGTTCAGGTGTCTTCTTACTAATTAAACGTACCATGTGGACTAAAAGAAGAGGAGGAAAAAAGGCAATCGATCGTTGGAAAGAGCCTGGATCATGAAAGGGGGAGTGGCCTTTTTCAGAAAGGAATAAGAGTCGATTGAAGGGAAAATTTCATGCAGGCGCATGTTTGTCTGCTAAGAGTGCAATATTCACACAAAAAGGGCTCATTGACCATTGGCGCCGCAATACCATTTTTTTTTTGTTCTCGTTTCTGGTCGGAGGTCAAATTTTACCTTTTTCAGCTTTTCCATTTCATCATCTCACATTCTTTTTCATCTCCTCATTTACATCACCCCAACACCTGAAAATAC
Source organism: Linnemannia elongata (assembly GCA_036320915.1). NCBI lineage: Eukaryota > Fungi > Mortierellomycota > Mortierellomycetes > Mortierellales > Mortierellaceae > Linnemannia > Linnemannia elongata. Next base: position 141,878 of record JAXBDG010000011.1, on the reverse strand, counting down.
CACAATCCTCTCCAGCCGCAATGAGCGACGAGAACCTTGTCAAAGAGACCCTGGCCCTTATGGCCTCAAGCACCTCACGCGAAGGAGTCCAAGCAATTCGACTTGCCAGCCAAAACAAGACAGTCGACATCGCAACCCACAAGGACACGACCACCGGTCAGGAGGTCGTGCTCTGGAGCGACATTATCATGGTCTTTCGTGATGCACTCTACCTCCAATATGGAACAAAAGCTATCCCTTTCCTCAAGGGTCCTGAATTCAAAGTGTAAGTCTTGTGTTGGCTGGCCGAACCTCCCCCTTTTTTCGATCCCAAGTTTGCATTCAAAAAAAGACTGAGGCTATATCCTTTTTCGCAATTGAATGATAGTCTTGACCCTCTTCGAATTGCCGCAGTTCCAGGAGCCACCTTGGAGGTTGTTGTTCACGAAGATGATGATGACGATCAAGTCTATGGATTAACGAGCACTGTCAGTAAGAGGGTGACTTCGTCCCGAGGCTCCGCTTCAAAATCATTAAAGTCGCCAACAAAGCAGAAAGTAACCCCACAACGATTTTCCAAAGTACCTCCGACACCAACATCACCACCACCGATCCCGACAACACACAGTTCTGCACCTCAAGCATTACTCTTGGACATAACACCAAATGTTTCTTCAGTGTCATCGAATGAGACAACCCCTCAGGGATCGTTTTTCTCGTTGCTGTTCTCCAATCCCACCAAGAGCCTTTCCTCCTCACCCTCACCCTCCTCCTTTTACTCCAAGTTCACCCCGGAGGCTCCCACGGTGAGGCAGCAACGAGGAATCCGTGTCACATCTAACGCCCCCCTGGAGACGTCATCGTTCGAGTCATTGGCAGAAGCAACCAACTCCCAGGCGACAACCAATAACCAGGACCAGCACAATGCAGCCCTACGGAACCCGCAATATGGACTGGTGGAAGAGGCATTGGCCAATTACAACCATATCGACGTCCCGGAAGAGGCACTCAAGCGTCTCGAACCCCACAAATATAAGAACTACGCTCGCAACCCTCAATGCGCATCCGAAACCCCGACGGATATTCAACTCGCAAGCAATACCAACCAAGGACGAGCCCCCCAGGAGTACGGCAAGCTTAATGAAAGGGAATGCGGCAATCCGACGAAGCTCAAGAGCGCCAACGAGACGATCACGTGGGCGGATCAAGGCGATCCCGAGGCGCAGGTTGCGCTAGGAAACCTGTACCGCCATGGCAGCAGCGATCTTAAAAAGGACTCCAAGGCGGCGATGGATTGGTACCTCAAGGCAGCAGAGCAGGAGTATGACTTGGCGCAGTACAGTGTCGGCATTCTGTACTACCTTGGTGAGGGCGTTCAACAGGACTACGCCATGGCCGAAGAATGGTTCCGCAAGGCTGCAGCTCAGGAAGGAGAGCCAGTGTTTCCATACATGTTGGGCAAGCTGTACGAGGAAGGTCATGGCACCCATGAGAACCCAGACGAGGCCCAGTCTTGGTACCTCAAGGCCGCCGCGCGAAACTATATCCCTGCTCAGTTGGCCCTTGGGTCATTGCTAGTTTCAGGCCAAGGGGGTCGTATCCCAGAGAAGGATCGGAACTACTCGGGCGCGATGGATTGGTACCTGAAGGCGGCGCACCTAGGGGACGCACAGGCGCATTACGAAATCGGACAGATGTTTGAGGAAGGGACGGGTGTTGTTCAGGATGACTTGAAGGCGAGACAGTGGTATACACAGGCGTTTGCGCATGGCCATACTGGTGCTGAGGAGAGGTTGAAGTCGTTGAGGCTAAAGCATCGGGCTCAGGTAGAACCTAGGTCTGGTACTTTGAAGGGACTCTTTGGCATGTTCTTTTGATCGATTCTACGTTATCCACAAAATGCATGATTAAATAAATAACTTCTTTTCTCTGCAAGAAACGCCAAGGAGCTGCCAATTTACAAGTCCGACGGAGAAAACATGAACCATGCAAAAAAATAAAGAAAAGAAAAGAAATTGGTCGAAGCGCGTCATCAAAAACATGTGAGACTAGCCTTCTTCCTTTCGTTTCTGGTCCGTCCTCTCTCTCTGATGGTGCCTGAACTGATGGTTCCTGAATTGATTGTGTCATATTTTAAGGCTTCGCCATATAAACGCCTTTTTACCGCTCTTCTTGGTCTTCCCGAATGTTTTATTTATTCATGCAGCTTTTTCATGTTTCTGAACCATGGAACATGAAAAAAAGAAAACAGTGCCACAGAACAATCCCCAACCCAACACGACACGTCTTTCTCACACACTCGCCTTTTTTTAAGCATATGAGAAAGTCTTTCTTTCTTCCTTTCTTCCTTCCCCTCTCACTCATTCCACACACACACACACACACACACACACACCTTCCCTCTATCTCCCACCCTCCCATTCACCCATTCACAAAGCACGCCTATAACCCAACAACAAAGAAATGACACAAGCAGACGACACACCCGAAGACAAAGTCCAAGCCCTCCGTGCTATCGTCAAAAGCACCATGGCACCTCCAACGGCAGAGGAAGATATTGTCTATGTCGACTGTCAACACGACCCGGCAACCGATAAGGAGGTCATCCTTTGGGACGATGTCATATTGGCGTTTAATGATGCCCTTCATGTTCGACATAAAGCTAGGATTCTTCCGTTTTTGAAAGGTGCTGATTTTCGCGTGTGAGTACGAAAGAGATGAAGGGGTGCTTTTTTTTTTATTATTTTGGGTTTTTTAGGTTCGGGGTGTGTGCTAAGAGGTTTACAGGAACCGATTGATGCCCATTCAGAAAATGTTGATTTTTCACACTGTTACTTATTGCTCATGTTTTCATGACCCCTGTTTACAACTAGCTTGGAGCCACGAAGGATCGCTGCTATCCCCGACGTGGTCCTGGACGTCATCATCGAGTGCAAGGAACAGGAAGCCAACAACAGGCAACACCAACAACAAGAAATATCCGAAGAGGACACCATTAGCACGGAGACCACCACCAGCACCATCACCAGGCATGGCAGTGGCGGCGGCGGCGGCGGTCCCCAAATTGATGTATCGCAAGAAGTGACCATCACCAAGCTGACGATAACCGAGAGCAGCCCCGTCGTCATCTCAACCACTTCGACCTCTTCCCGAGCACCTCAGACCATCCCTGAGGACAGCGACATTAACAAGGACAGCATAAACAACTCTACCTGTCAGAACGCAACGAACCACTCCGACAACAAGGACTTCCACCGTGGCCCTCAACTCTATGTGGACAACCTGGAGCAAACCCACACCAACGCTGACCTGGGCGACGTCGCAGCACAGGTAAAGCTGGGCGATATGTACCTCGAGGGAATAGTCGCACCCCAGAACTACCAATTGGCTCTGAAATGGTACCTAAAGGCCGCCGAACAAGACGACGCAGATGCCCAACGGAAGGTCGGCAACATCCACTGTAAGGGTCTCGGCGTTCCTCAGGATCAAGCAAAAGGCATGGAGTGGTATCTCAAGGCAGCCAAGCAAGGCGACGCCCCTGCACAGTGCAAAGTCGCCATCCTCTACTCGACCGGTGACGGCGTGACCAAGGACTACAAGCACGCTGCAAAATGGTACCGCAAGTCTGCCGAGCAAGGATACGCACCCGCCCAGAGGAGCCTAGGCAACTTGTACCGAAAGGGCGACGGTGGGGTGTCAATCGACTATACCAAGGCCATGCAATGGTTCCTCAAGGCTTCGGGTCAAGGCAACGCCCAAGCGCAGGCAGATATCGGCACCCTGCACTACAGCGGCCTGGGTGTTCCCCAGAACTACGAAGTCGCCAAAGACTGGTACCTCCGGGCCGCCGAGCAAGGAAACACCACTGCCCAGTTCCAACTCGGATACATGCATGAGAGCGGCGTGGGGACCCCACAGGACTACTCGCAGGCTTACCGGTGGTACTGCAAGTCGGCCGAGCAAGGCAATGGGAGTGCGTCGAATAACCTTGGACTTTTGTATTATAAGGGACTTGGTGTGGTGAAAGATCTCAAGAAGGCTATGGATTGGTACAAGAAGGCGGTTGAGCAGGGAAATCTGTTTGCGAAGGCTAACATTGACGCCGCATTGAAGGATCTCCCCACTCAGAAGTAGGGTGCTGTTCTATAATTTGTAGTTTTGGTGGGAAGACGGGAGCGGAGGGAAATGGACGTAAAATCGTACATGTATGTTCAGCGTACCGTTTTTCTTTTGGCCGAATACATACCTTTTTTTATTGCGCGTAAAAGTACCCTCGTTTCTATGTCACCCCACATACGCGGCCCGGTGTAAAGCGTGATTATGTGTGCTGGCTCAGATCTTTTTTTATGGCGCAGGCGCATAATGGACCTTTTTTTCAAGTCACGCGTTTGGAGATGGATGAAGAGTAAGGAGCGTCACTGCCATGGTGATGTTCTTTCGCTCATCCACCAGCCACATTCATCCCACAAGTACGTTGAAATCACTACTCATCTCACCACCACGGTAGTAACTCATTAGCACGTTACTTATGACAAAAAGTAATGGAGCAGGACGATCCACCCCAGCCAACCTACCAGTCATTTCGGCTGGCTCATTTGTCCACTCCAGGCGATATCGTGAGAATAGAGACAGTGTATCACTCAATAGCCAGGCAACAAGTCGTGTTTTGGGACGACGTCCTAGTTGTGTTTCCTCGCGTCCGATGGATCGAATATGGGAATATAATTCCTGCGTTCCTGAGAGGCGAAGACTACAGCCGGTATGCCGACAGTTGGTGTATTTTCTCCTCGAATTTATTCCATCGCGATGATGTGTACCCTTGACGAGAAAATAAGGTCTTGATACCGGTCTTATATTACCTTTCGCTTATTTTCTAAAATAGCTTGCAGCCTCTTTGTTTTGCTGCCGTACTGGATGATATTTTGGATGTTGTAGTAAGAACTCGACGGATCAGACCCTCAGCCCCTTCACCGCCATCTTATCCCTCATCGTTCTTGGATCGTCCAATATCATCGGCTCCTTCATCGGTCTTGGATCCTCTACAATCACCGCACCCTTTATCGTTATTGGATACTCTACTCTCGTCGCCTCCTTTATCGTTCTTGGATCCTCCACTGTCATCGGCTCCTTCATCGTTCTTGGATTCTCCACCTTCATCGATCGCCTTACCGCCTTCGGAGAAACATTCACAAAATAATCCTCTAAATTCCGCTTCTGACAAGAAGTCAGTCATGAGACTGCCAGTCTACCGTGATCCAGAGTCTGGTTTGACAGGGTTTACTATGAATAATCACGCCCCCATCGCCAACCCTGCTACTCTCTCCACTGACATGGCTACTTCCACGGAAACCTCCGAAGCTCAAACTCAACAAACGCCACCACCATCAACCATCACCACTACCACTGTCTATGACTCCCAACTCCAGAGAGAGGCTTTAAATCTGATGCAGACCAATGCAAGACAAGGAATTCTTTCGGCAATGCTCGATCTCGGCGGCTTTTACTACCATGGCGAAGGCGGGACCTTGCAGAATTTTTCTAGGGCGATGCAATGGTTCACCCAAGCAGCAGAAGACCACGTAAGTGCCGAAGCGCAATACAACATTGGGACGATGCACCACCAAGGCCATGGCGTGATCCACAACTTTGAGACCGCTCTGGAATGGTATCAGAAGGCAGCAGCACAGGGACACACCAGCGCTCAGTACAGCATCGGACTCTTGTATCTTAATGGAGAAGGTGTTGCTCAGGACTTTGTTATGGCAATGGAATGGTTCCTCAAGTCTGCTGACCAGGGCAGCCCGTCTGCTCAGATAGCTGTCGGCAACATGTATTTCCATGGCTTGGGAGTTTCACACAGTTACCATCACGCCTTGGAGTGGTATATCAAGGCTGCTGGTCAAGAGTGTGCAGCTGCACAATCGAACATTGGCATCATGTTTTTCAACGGACTGGGTGTTCGTCAGGATCAGAGGGAAGCGATACAGTGGCTCACCAGGGCTGCAAAAGGGAACGATGCATCGGCGCAGAGATATCTTGAGCGAGCTAGCAGTCTTGACCAGCAGCAGTCAGAATAAAGCAGGTGAAAAATGATGTGATGTTTTGTTACATTGCCTTCACACGTGTTTTTCTTAACATAAACATACAGAGGTATTCCCTTTTCGCGACATGACGAATCAATAGGCTGTTTCACTAACGCTTTGTCCCAATGGCAGCGAGGTTCTACAAAAATATGAAGGTGGATAAAAAGATGAATTTTTGTGAGATGGTTCAAGCTAGTAGAGGACTGTGTAGGGGTGAACTAAATAGGGTGTAGCTGATCATTTCTCTCTTGTTTCCTTGACCGATATCAATGATTATTGATCCCGGACTAGAAAATGCACTGAGGAACTGTGTCAGAATCTAGATTATTTTCGCCTCACATCATGCTCGGTCATTGGAAGTGAACGAGAGAGGGAAGAGGAAAAGATACGTTGCGGGGTCAAAATATACACGTAACAACTAAAATGACCTTGTCCTGGACAGGTGGTACCACCCACGCGTAATCGTGTAATTGTGATTTGGATGGTTTGGTAAAGCATATTATTGCCTCACTCAGGAAGAATGAGGATGCATGGAAACTTTGTTTGTATTGTCGTCAAAATAGAAAACGCAATCCTTGAGAAAGTTTGTTTTGGTCGCAGATTCAACAAAGTTGTGCTTCTTATTTCCTCCTCTGATGCTTTTCAGTCTTTTTTTGTTTGTTTGTTGATCCGACTTTTTTTTTCACAGGCGCGAGTTAAGTTCACTCACCGACCTGATGGCCGGCCTGATTGACAGCATCTTTGATTAAGGAGAGGGAGATCACCGTTACGCGTTCATAGCTGCATTGAGTGGTACAAGAATGGTACAAAGAGTGTCAATTGACTGCGGCTCATTTTCTGACAAATGCATGTCAAAACCTTCAATTTCAAGGAACGAGAAGGCGGGGGTTGGAAAATAGACTTTTTAGGCAGGCTACCGCGCAATTGAATTCACCGACACGCCGCGCTCTAACAGGGTGCATTACATGGTTAAGAAAACACATGGGACTGGCGGAATTATTTTTTTTGCGGCGCAAAGCAAGCATGCTATGTGCATGTACCGAGAGATGAGAAAACTGGGGTTGTGGGACAGGGAGCCTTGTATTATTAATCCACTCACGCCAAAAAGGAAGGAAGGACTGCAAAAAGTAAAGTTCATTGCTTGATTGAGGTTAGGTTTTCATTTCAACTGTCTGCCGCATGGTTGATTGGATCGAACGACGTAGAATCTAGACGAACAAGAGATATGATTTACATGGACAAGGCATGGTTCTCTTTTTGAAGAGGATTATTAAGCAGTGTCAAAAGTGGGCGTCAAAGCAAACGAGAGAGAAACATGGAACCTCGTTTGATACCCTGTCGGTCAAAGTGATAATTGACATTGGTGTTGTGATATGAAGAGTTATCTGATCCAGACAAAGGAGACGCGTACTCAATCTCCGCGCTGATGAGTCTCAGAGCGCGCCATTCCTCATCATTCTGAACAACTGAACGAGTATAAAAAGCATCCCTCATCGCCCACTTCTCATCTCTCATCTCATCAACAAACAACAAGTCTCAGCAACCAAAGCAACTCTTCTCTCTTACTCACATTTTCCTTCTCTTCTATCTCCTCTCCCACCCTAACACAAGAACAAAAAAAATGGTCCACCCAGTCCCACACCCCTTCTTCGACCCCGCCCAAGCTGACGCATTTAATGCCTTGGCCGACAAGACCAACAGCTCCTTCGAGGTCAGATACTTCCACCTCCACGGCCAAGGCGGTCTCGCCCGCACTCTCATCGTCATCGGCACCAATGGTCACTCCAGACTCACCAACGTCCACGAGGGCGACTGGGCTGAGTACAAGCCCACCACCCCCTTCGGTGTCATGCCCCTCCTCACTGAAACCTCTGCCGACGGCAAGACCAAGCTCCAAATCGCAGAGTCGGATGCTATTGAACGTTACCTCGCCCGCAAGTTCGGCCTCTTTGGCAACGGCACCGCGTTTGAGGAGGTTCTTGTGAACACATTCGCGAACAGCACCCAGGGTTTGATCATGTCCATCTTCAACTCCTACGGCCTCATCGAAGACCGCGCCGTCCGCACCAAGAACAAGGGTCCTCTCATCAGTGACAGCATCGCCCCCTGGATCAAGTACCACGAGCAACACCTCCAGGCCAACGGCGCCAATGGCCACTATGTCGGTAACAAGGTCTCCCTCGCAGACGTCAAGACTGACTATGTGATCAGCATGATCCAGGGCTTGTCGGGTGACGAGTTGGTGTCAGAGGAAAAGACACCCGCGATTTGGAAGGTCCGTCAAGAGATGGACAAGATTGGTGGTGTTGCCGAGTGGAAGGCGTCGGAGGAGTACAAGTCGCTTGGCAAGGAGAACTTCGATTTCCTTGGATACTAATGTCTGGTTCCGAAAGCCAAACCTTGAGTCTACACCAATACATTCTCTCATTTTTCTTGACGGAATAAAGTGTTACAAGATCAATCATCATCCTTTTTTTTTCGCGTCAACCAAGGTGCTTCAGAAAAACGGAAATGAGCACTAGATTATACACTTGAAATCTTGAAGCGAAAAGGGGTTAGCTAGGGCGAAGCTGGCTCAATGTTACCCTTTTTCACAACTTTGACTTTACCTGAGTGTTCTTTTCTAATTCATGATGTACATTACATCCCGCCCATCTACATTTGTTCTTCCCTCTCGCCGTCGGTATCCTTTGGCAGTGGGACCGTCAGATCTTGGCCCATTGTTGATTTGCCGTTGTTTTTTACAGTCGTCCTTAGCGGAAAATGGTCCTTTGCGACTCTGTAGGAGTTGCGCGCCTTTATTCTCAATCCATTCCGTGATCGGCCCTCCCTTTGGTTTCTCGATATCCTGTATCCTCCCCTTCATGTCTTTTATAAGTTGGGGATGAAGCGCTCTGTGAGACAGAGCCACGAAAGACGAATCCTCCTCATTAACTGGCCAAATCGCATCGTGATCTTTGTCAGACCGACTCTTGATTCATGCCCAGACTTTCTCGATGGGTTTAGGTCCGGTGACAATATGGCCTGTCCTTCAACAGCTTGACCTACTTGCCCCCGAGGAATAATAGGCAACGTGGCCCTTGACAAGCGATGGTTCCCCACACTCCAACCGACTTGCCAACGTTCGACATCTTGGGCATTCTATGGTGAGGCAACAACAGCTTCTTCCTAGGGTCTCTTGAGATAGTGGTGGCGTTCGTAGGATCTCGTCCTGCTAAAAGGTGCACTCGTCCGGAATATCGACTTGCTCGCCACTGCTCCAACCCTCAAACTTGTCATGGATCGCATACAAACTCATCCTTTTCCTTATGTTGTTATGGCTCATCATTCGGCTTTGTTCTGCTTGATATAAGTTGTGATCTCCTCCTGTTGCTTTAGATTCTTCTTGACGGTGCGTTTTGTTGACATCGATGTCCTCCATCCGCCTGATGAACTCCTAGCCTTCAGTGAGCTCTTGGAGCTGACTCGTATAAAACTGTCGCGCCATCACTCTCTTGGTCCTGTCCAAGACCCACGACTTTGAGCCTGGTTTGTGTTGTGGAACACTCTCGCTCTCCTCTTTCTTGATTCCCCCGACCGACACCCGCGATATGCTGGCCATGGCTGCTGCCTCAGACACGGATTTGCCCTGCTTGAGCAACGTCAGAGCACGATGCTTCTTGTCCTGTAGAAGTGGTCGCATGTTGAAAGAGAATTCTGCTATTGCGTAGTAGGCGGGGGTAGGAGCGGATAGCTGAGATGTGTAGATAGGGGTTAAGGGTAGAGAATTCGGATGGCATTGGGAAAAGGGATAATTACTGACGGCCTTTTATTCACTTTGAGCTTTTTGGGGGTTCATCCTCTTCTCTTCTTTCTGCTGCCTTGAAGAAAGGGACGACGAGGGTTATGTGTTGCCGATGCAAGGACGGCATTAGAGGAAGAAGAAGCGTTAGAGGCCTGAGCGGTGTCTAGGTTAGAAGAGGATGTGTGAGGAATATGGAAACAATCTGTCCCAGGACAGAAGCTGCAGATCGTTTTTACTCATAAGCTGGGTAAAACGGGCGGATCAATTTTTTTTATAGGAAGGCCCTCCTGCAATGGGGCTGTATGCTCTGGTTGGCGCCGACACTATTGTACTCTTCTATTACCTCAGCATTTCATTGAATTGCTGACATATCATTCAATGCTACCTTTGAAAGACACAGCAAGCCCGTTGTTCGGTAGAGATCTGAACTGTGCTTGTGAGTGGATGTGTATTAGAACAGGCGATTGAGCATCGGTTATTTTCTGACTATCTGAAAAATCAAAAAATGGCGCAGACCCCGACAATGAGGCGCAATGACATCCTGTGAATCAAACCACGCATAAGGTGATCGGCTTCATTACCGGCGCTCACGCTCCAGCTTGCGCTTGCGTGACCTCTCTGCCTGCTGGCGTTCCAGCTCTGCCTCCATCTCATCCTCCTTCTTTGCAATACGAGCACTATCAAGTAGAAACAATATCAAAATGGTGAGTAAAATGCATATAAACCATCATCAACGTAACGTAGTGAAATCAAAACACAATGGCATACCTGCGGGCTTCCTCACGAAAGACCTCGTCGGGTCTGGCTTCCATGTCGTCATCAGAGAGATCCTCATTGGCGGCGCGTGAACGGTATCGGGTTCCAAAAAGCGATCCAATAACAGACGAGACAGAAAAGTCCTCCTCATCGTCAAAAGGTCCTCTGCTACGCTTCTTGGTGGGTCGAGGGGAGGGGGATCGAGAGACGCGCCTCTTGCTTGCTGACGATGACGACCCATCTCCATACTTGCTCTTGCTGGATCCAGCACGATCCCGATCCCGATCTCGATCACGCTCGTACTCCCGGTCCCGGTCTCGTCCACGATCCTTGTCAGCCATGCTTTTCCGCTTGACTGGGCTAACTGATCTCCTTCTCCGGGGACTGGGACTCCGTTTCCTGTGCTCAGGGCTGTAATTCCTCTTCTTGGCAACAGGAGGGCTGACGCTTCGCTTTTTCCGAGGGGGGCTTCTGCTCCGCCTACGTTGAACAGGACTCCTACTCCTACTCCTCCTCCGTGACGAGGGTCCTGGACTGCGACTGCGACTACGACTACCGCCACTCGTGACCTCTTTACGAAGGCGATCCGTCTCCTGAGCATCGTCACCCATCAGAGCCCTGCTGAGTTTGGCTCCTTGAATGGCCTTTTCGCGCTGCTGATTCTTCCGTTGTCTCTCCTCTTCAATCTCCCTGATTTTTCTCTCACGCTCCTCCTTGCGAGCATCCTTTTCCCGCAACTCTGCCGAGATCTCTTCAATTGTCCGACGATCCCGTTTCGTGGCGTTGAGCGGCACTGGTCCGTCGCGAATCGCCTTCAATCCGGCGTCTCGCACATGATTGACGCTTGATGTTGGAATCCTCATATTTGGGAACATTGGCTTTGGTGCCGTGCTGCGCTTGACTGGTGCTAATGTCACAGAAAAAAGTGGTTTGAGAGGGGTAAAGAAACAGCTCAGCCAACGTACGTTCCCTTTGTGTATGTTTCGTGAATAAAGGTAATATGGTCCAATGTGCCCCTCGTCATAATAATTTGTCGCGTGGTGTCCTGAATCCTTGGTTGGAACCCCTGTCGACGCCCATCATCATGCACACAAAAGAAAGCTGAGATAAAGCCCAGTTGTGAAACATCAAAATAGAGGCAAAAAACGTACGTTTCTTGGCAATCTTGGTGCCGTTAAATGATTGCGCCATAGAAAGAGGGCGCTCGGGACTGAATCCTCTGTTGACCTTGAGTTTCTCGGCGGCCGCCAGACGACTGGTGGAATAGCTAGACGAAGATCTATCTTCGTGCCTGTCCCCATTCCTGTCTCCATTGCGTCCACGGTCGTCCGATCCATTTGTTCTGCTTCCGTTGGCTGCGATCTTTTGCAGCTGGTCAAAAGAGTAGTCCTGTTTTTTTGGTGCAGGCTAATAGATGGATCAAAGGCGTACAAGATAGGTAATAGTAATAATTAGTTTGGTGCCATTAGTACGCTGTCCATCCATTGAACATGACAGCAATGACGTCAGCAAATGCCCATAAGAAAGAAAAAAAGGGTACCTTGGAGGCCTCGTATGATCGCGATCCAGAAGAAGTTCCTGAATAAATATGCTTGGATCTCGAGTAAGTAGGTCCATTCCCCGAGGACGATCCTCCTCCGGCCGCAGCGCGCGCCTGTTGCTTCTTCGCCTTTTCTCGGTACTCCTTTTCCCGCTCAGCTTCCCTTTCCCGTTCTCTTGCACGTTCCTTTGCCTTCAATTGTAACGCATTCTCCCTGCGACGATGCTCCTCCTCAGCCTTTTTCCGTTCCAGCTCCTTTTGTAAAATCCTTCGGGTCTCTTCCTCCTTTCGACGGCGAGCAGCCTCTTCCTCCTTGCGCCGTTGATTTGCTTCATAGTCGAGTTGTTGTTGCTTCTTTTGAAGCTCGAGTTCAGTGACTCGAGAGTTTTTTGTGCCGACCTTCCTGAGTTCCTCAAACTAGTAGATTGAAAGGTGTATGGTTTTTTAGAAAGATTTGGTTCTTTAGTGATGAGGATGTGCGGGCATTATTGCGATCGATGGTTGTGTGCATCCTGTAAGGAGTAAAGAATAAAAGGAACTTGCCTCTCCCATAGTCGGCGCCTGTAAGTATTGCTTGCGTTGTTGTGTTATGGATGGGGATGGTTATGGACGCGGAGTGCACGGTTGTTTTTTTGTTGCGTCTTTTTGGGGTATGAACGATTCAGAGGGAGGGAGGGAGGGGAGGATTGTGGTATGCTGAGGGTCGTATTTTGTTGAAGACTAGAGAGGGAAAGAGATGAAAAGAGAGAGTAGAGTGTGCGTGTGTGTGTGTGTGTGGAAAAGGAAGGGAAACAGAAAGTTTTGGATGAAAAAAAAAAAAAAAAAAAAAAAAAAAAAAAAGTGAGTGGTGTCGATCGAATCGAAGGGGATTCTGGAAGGTGCCTTTCAAAAAGCGCCACCACACACATCTCCCCTTTTTTATGCTCGCACCACTTGCACCAGTTTTCTGCGCTGCGGGTGACGTCTCTGTATTCGATTTTGTGCGTAGAAGTTAGCATGGTCCATGCGCTCAGGCGAGCACCGCCCGCCTTTGGTAATGCCGAAGGTATTTACGAGGCGCGCAATTGCTCTCGAAGGTATTATGACAGCACCTTTTCTTCATATCTTGCATTACACCTACGTGCATGGTCGATCATAACAGTGGCCAAAAGAACAGTAACCATGGAGAGCCTTAGTTCGCACTTTCATTCTCCCCACGTGCTCGGTTTCATCCTGGGCTGCAATGACGAGACTGACTTCTTCGATAAAAAGAAAAGAACATTCGCAGCGCCTTTTTTTCTCCCGTTTCTTCTTTGTTCTTTTCATCTTCACCTTCCTCTTTTCACCCTCACTTATTTTACACTCATCCTCGTTCTTTCATTCTATCAACACCATCGACATTAATAAACACCCAGTTTCCTCACTTTCCGGCCCTCTCTTTATCGACTCACACACACTCACACACACACTCTCTCTCCCCCCCTCTCTCTCCCCCCCTCTCTCTCTCCCCCTCTCTCTCTCTCACTCTCTTCCTTTCTTTTTTCCTTTCACAGCACACATCAACAATGGTACGCTCAAACCACTCCACAACTCTCCTTTCTAACAAACAAATTTGCTCTCACGGTCCTTTCAAACCAAACCGAACGCCCTTTGTCCCACCACCTCACCCCTCAGCATCGTCGCTAACCCCCCACCCCCATCCACACTCTCTTCCCCTCACGTCAAATAGGACTACCGAACAAGCTACAACCCAGTCCGCCCGCTAGTAATCGCTCTCTGCGTCATCTTAATCCTCTCCCTCTTCTTAACCTGCCTCCGCCGCCGTCGCGCAATCGCCCTCCGCCAACAACAACTCCTTCAGCAACAACAAAACCCAACCACCGAACTAGGAGACGTGGCCTATATATACCAGTACCCTCCTCCTCCGGGGACTCCATCGAATACCTATCAGCCCTATCAACCTCCACCTGGAGCTGGACAGACAATGTATTCTCCACAACTGGGTAGTGCGCCGCCCATGATGTCACAAACCCCAGGAGGGTATGGAGGGTATTACCCACCTATGGGTGGGACTGTGGTCAATATGGATGGACAGCAACAACAGTCAACACCAACGTTCCCACAAGCTCATGTCCATTACCCACCTATGCCTGTCGCTCCATCTCCAACTGCCGGAACGGGATCTTCATCAACAGGAGGAGGAGGACGAACGACTTATGTGGCCGCACAGGATGGTTCTGCAAACTTGACCAACGCTGATATCCAGGAAGGTGTCCCTGCCATCCCACCGCCACCCTACACCGCTAATGTCCCCAAGTAAAGGCGGGCAGAGACGTTTGAGACTACGACGAATGACGTCCACAAAAAGGCGCTTTTTTCCACAATAAGAAGTTGGAAACAACAAAGACTTGGCATTTAAATCTCCACCCACTCTGAAAAATCAGTCTCTTAATACACGTTCAAAAGTACATACACAACACACTAATAAAAGAATCAACAACCTCATGTTTGTCTCTGATCATCAAAACCTATGCAGATTTGTATTATGCGCTTTCAATGGTATCAACATCAATAGGAGGGAATTCCTCTAGCCTATGCCTCAGCACCGCCTTTGGCAGCAAAAGAGGGGTAGAGAAAGGGGGACGAGAATAACTTTTTGGTATTCTTCAACGGGAGGCGTCAACGCCCATTTCTCGCTAGCCAATTTTTTTTTCTTCTCGTCTGTGCATAAAGAAAAATAAATAATCGGACAGGCCCAGATATAAAAGAAAAAATGGGTGTGACAGACGGATCAAAGTTCTTGCTACTGCGAATTGTGGTCGCCTTCCATGGAAACATGGAACATGTGGAAAAAGGACCGGGCGTGGACAAACCGAGCGGACAATTTGCCAGTACACAGGCTGAGGTCGACCATTTTTTTATGTGGCGGCAGGCAGGCAGAGTGGGCTGGAGCGTCTTTAAATACATAAGGGATGGTATCATCGACTGTGTTTGGTGAGAGTAGGTCATTACCCATCGTTGTTAAAATGAAGGATATGACGATATCGCAATAATAGCACGACAAGTATCTACGCAACACAAAAACCAAGGATGAGTATAAAAGATTTAATGACAACGTACTATTGTAAACAAGCGCGGCAATACATACTCACCTAAGTAGATCCGGGTGTCATTTATGATGACGAGGATTCAAAAGGAGTGACGGTTTGCTTCGTCCAGCGAAGAGTGTGCTTGGCCCAGGGGTTTCTTGGCCGGTGGGCTTCCTTCCTGAAAATGCCCTCCACTGTGGCTCCGCTTGTGCTGTTGATTCCTTGGGTGGCCATGATCCATACGAACATCTCCGTCGTCGTCGTTGTCGTCGTCGTCTTCCAGCCAGCTGAAATCGCCGTCGATCTTGACCTCCTTCATGGTATCGCCTGATCTGTGTGCCTTTGGTTCGTCCTGCTTCTTGGACGAGGTGCTTCCTGATCGGTCAGTCCGTGCACTTGAATTTGATGGACCCGCTGTCTTTTCTGCGACAGGTTCTCGTAACATCTGCATCGTCTTAGATGCTGGCTGTACAGGTGATGTTGGAGACCTCGAGCCGCCTTGGTTCAATACGTGATGTGATGATGTCGCCTGCTGTGAGTGCGCCGGATTAATCTATTATTGGGGTCAAAATAGCGATGTTTAGTCCTCCTTTTCAGCCTCGGAGTCGTCTGTTGTAATATATATATATACCGCAATGAATAGGCATATGGGTCATACCTGCTTGAAAAAGTCCATGATGGCTCCGTTGGGTGAGGTGGCGGCGGGTTTAGCATGGACAGCAGACCTTGTGGGCGAGGTAGGAGACATACTGCTGCCGTTGCTGCTACTGCCGCCGTAGTTGGTACCGGCATGTGGGGTTATCTTGGATGGGGCTAAGTATACTACAGGGTTACTTTTGTAAGAGTAACGTTTAGTAGTCCTAACAGCCAAACCAATTGGTTGTGCTGATGACATTGTCCCAGATAAACCACTCACAATGGCACCTTGCCCCAATGGGGTGCGGTCCTGCCGATATGAGGATGGACCCAATGCGACTGGTGTTGAGTGGTTGGTAAACAATGAGGTTGGGGCATGAATGCGTCCAGAACCTGGTCGTACGCCTTGAGTAGAATGTCCAGAGATAGCCGAGTGAGACTGTATTCTGTTGGCGTTGCTGGTGTTGTTGCTGCTGACGGTGCGGCTCCGAGGTGGTGGGTATGGGTTGGTATTGTACATTTGTGTGCTATGTGGTTCTCAGTGAAGAAACAAGAGTGTTAGTAAGGACTGGACGAGGGAAGTGTGTAAGATCAATCGAGTTTTCTTGTCTTAAAGTTTCATAAAACGTCCATGCATTTACATTTTCCTCGCCTCCATTCTGGCTTTTTCGAACAAAGACTTCTTCTTTGGCGCTACTGGAGTCGACCATGATGAGGATCCGGGCTGTCGGAGGGTCTTCTTGGGCTTCAACGAAGGGTCCAGGATGACTCGTCGCTCCTGCTTTTCATGGTCGTACTGCGAATAGGTTTGTCGAAGGCGAGCCGATGACTTTGCAAACTTTTCTTCTTCTTGCTTCTTCATCGCCTATTGAAAAAAAAAGAGGCAGGTATTGATATTAGCCGAGATGCTCATACCCCATCATGGGTAGGTTGATTAGTAGTTCAGAGAAGGCAAGGACCAAAGGTTTGACATACCTGGTACTTTGACCGCCATTCGCCACTATGATCGTAAACCGGGCTTCCTTCCCGCAGAAATCCGAAGTGGTTGAGAGTGTGAATGTACCATAGTTCTAAGTGAGAGGAGAATGAAAGTATGCTTTCAGCTGTCAAAATCTTCCTGTCCATGTCCATGTCCCTCACCACCAAAAAGTGATTTCCCAAAAAGTTGTCCTTCTGCCTTACCATCCGTCTCCTGGCTCAGTCCCTACAAAGTCAAGGTGAAAAGGCACATAAAGAGATCAACTGTTAGTAGGTGTTATTGAGAGTGGTGATGGAGATCAGACCATGCGGGCAAACACAATCAAGGGGTCGTGGTAATTCTTACCTCGGTGTGAAGCTCGATTCGCGTAAGCTGTTTGACTATGGTGAACAAGTGAAGAGTAGTAGATCCAAAACGTGAGCATACATGGTAACATTGAACGTCAAATTTTGTCCGCATATCGATTGACCCTGTTTTCTGAGTTACATACCATTGCATTTCCGGAGGACGCTTTCGATAAGGTAATAAGGGGTCGTTCCAATGTCATCCAGCACTATCCAAGGAAAATAGAAGAAGAGCGATACAATTCAATGTGAGTGGAGTTGCGTCGAATTAATCACGCAGCACTTAGTACAGTGTTTATTTATTATTTTCCTCGCGCCACAATCTTGTTTTTTGCTGTGCGTCAGGTCAAGAAAAGTGGACTTACGGTCAACATATCGATCGAGTGTACTGAGACACAAGTCTTTGAGAGAGGGGACTGCTGCTGTTCTTGTTGCTGAGGAGGGTGGTGTAATAGACTCCCAGGGGGGTAGAGTGTTCCCTTGTCCGGGTCCTAATCGCTGTCCAACTCCAGTGAAGGCCATCCTGAATACAGACAAAGCATCGACCGACGGAATGAGTGGGGAATGTGTCGACTAGAGAAGTCCTAGAAGGAGGCTGTTGCTTGTAAGTTATTGTAGGTTGGAAAGAGAGTGAGCTCAAGTGGAGGGGCGGGGTCAAAAAAAAGTACGTGCAGCAAGACCAATTTATACTTTTTCATTGGCATAAGCCACATGTCGAACAACACCCCTTTAAAAGCGGCGAGAGAGACATCGCGTTCACTCTCTCTTCTCTTCTTTCGCCACCATCTCGCTCTCTTCATTCACAGACCCACAAGGACATCATCTTCAAGAAGCACGCGGATCCGGCAGGAATCAACTAAAGCAACAGGCAACCAACCAGGACAAATACGAGACATGTCGGACGGGTCAAACTCTAGCAACAGCACAATCGAGGACACCAACATGGCAAGCCCAATGCAGACAGCAAGTGGCACCTCAACCCCTGCCATCCACTCCAACTCCGAGGCAGACACCCATATGACACCCGCTGTCCCTATGGATCAAGATACTCCTACGCCAAAGCAGAGCCAGAGCCAAGGACCTTCCTCGGCCGTCGCCTCACCTGTCCTACCTCCCACCGAACAACAACAACAACAGCCACAACAACAACAGCCTTCTACACCTCAGCAGCAGCAACAACAACAGCAACAACAGGATGCTGCTGCCACACCTGCATCTTCAGCACCTTCAACCCCTGCTGCTCCTTCTGTTCCTTCGACTGCTGTTACACCCACTATCCCTGCCACTGAACAGTTCTCAGCAGCAAGTCCAATGACCGGCATAATCTCTACATCCTCACCCGCCCCTTCAGCTGCTGCCTCGCCAGGTCCTGCACCTGTAACAGTGGCCGCCACCACTCCTGTCACCACTACACCCATCACAGCCCCTACCTCAGTATCAGTGGCACCAGCAGCATCGACACCCGCTCCAGCACAACAGCAGCCTGCACCATCATCCATCACACCAGGATCGACGCCTGTCTTGCCTACACCTACACCCGTCGTCGTCGCACCCACACCCGCCGTTGTGCCTACACCTACACCTACTCCAGCAGCAGCACCTTCATCACAACAGGAAGAACTTCAGAGACAACAACAACATCAAGCGCAACTCTTGCTTCTCCAGAAGCAAGCTCAACAAGCCCATATCGCTCAACTTCAACGTGCTCAGGAAACTCAGGCTGCTGCTACTGCCAACGCCAACGCAGTAGCAGCCGCTAATGCCAATGCCAATGCTGCTATCGCTCCAGCAGCAGCCGTTACAGCTACACCTACTCCAGCGGCAACGACATTGACACCAGCAGCAGCTGCGGTGCCTGTGAACCCGGCAGCGGCAACTCTTGGATCTGTGGCTCAGCGCAGCCTGGCAGTTGGAGCAGCATTACAATCCCGCAAGGAAGAGGAGCTCAGCCGCAAGGACCGGACTTTGGCAGAGTTCTTGCCCATGATGGAGGCCTATAACCCCATTGTACGTGTCTCTTGAGGGGGGTTTTTTTTACTGTCGAGTTGTCTCTTTACATTTTTCATTGTAGGTGTGATAACTATACTAATTGTCTGTCTTATTATTTTAATGTGGTAGATCCCGGATGCAGTGACTGACTACTACTTGAGCCGGACAGGATTCGACTGCGACGATGTCAGAATGTAAGCAAACAAGAATTTCCTTTTATCATTCAGCGCCACGACAGTACGTTCATCGACATGAACCTCATCTCTAATATTTGCGTATCACTTTTACCTGCGCGATGTTTGTAAATAGTAAGAGGTTGTTGGCACTGGCAGCACAAAAGTTTGTCTCGGACATTGCGACAGATGCCTTCCAGTACTGCAAAGTACGACAGCAAAGTCAGAAACGTCCCGCGCCTGGCAAGGTAAACTCCCCGCTGGTCATATTTTCAACTCTTCGAACATTGTTTTCATGGACCAAGTATGGCAAAAGTAATAACACCTTTATTTTGAACAATGGATTATGCTTTGAATTGAATAGGAAAAGAAGACGGTGTTGACAATGGAGGATTTGTCGGATGCTTTGGGCGAGTATGGCATCAACGTCAAGAAACCGGACTACTTTATGTAGTCATCTATATTCCAAGGCTTCTTCTGGATCGTGGACGTGCTCCAGGATTCGAAAGAATCTTTCTTATCGACCCAACTAAAAAGATAAGCGACAGCCGACATTTTCCAACAACCACATTTGTAGACAGGAACAAATACAATCATCCAACACAAAAATGTAATAAATGATATCTCGCGTGGGGAAAAAAAAGGGACGCTTTTATGGAGCGATATTTGGGTTTGTGGAGAGAAACTATGATACAAAAGATGGGAAGAGAAGGTATTTACAATAACTAAATAGAACGAAGCAGTTACTGACGAGAAAACGTGGCCTCGTAAGGTGGAGGAGCCACAGAATCGTCATCTACAACGGGTTCGGGCTCAGGACGATGAGGTGGGGAAGTCATCGAGACTAATGGTGGGGCTGAGGGGGCAGGCATTGGGGCAGATGTGGATCCTGAAGAACTCGCGGGACTGAACGAGAGACCTGCCATCCTGTAGACAATCAGTGGGTCTGGGGAGCCGAGTTCTTTATCTTCCTTTGTAGGTGGTGTGTAGGCTGCTTGCGGTGGAGGTGAGGATGGAGCTGAGGGAAGTGGTGGTGGCGGCGGTGCGGAAGGCATAGCTGTGGGTGCAGGGGGTGCCTGGTGAGGTTGCGAGACGGGTGGAGCTTGGTAGTACTGTTGTTGCTGTAGTTGGTGGTGGTACTGTTGCTGCTGTTGTTGTTGAGGCTGCTGCTGAGGTGGGTAGGTGGGCTGACTCAAAGGCGCCGGCGCGACCATAATCTGCGGCCTATTCCCAGTCTCGTTCCCGTTATTATTCCCAGTCTGAGTTACCAACCGCGTAATATCACTCATCATCCCTCCAACAACGCCACCCATCAATCTCGGTCCAAGACCAATCAACCGAATCGGCAACGCCGTCTCATGCCTGTTCTCACGGGCGATAGATTTCTCAAGACGGCGTTGTTGTCTGAGTTGTTGCTTTTGGTCTCTGTACAACTGTTTGTTGAGGCGTTTTTGGGCCTTGAGGTCAGCTTTTTGGAGATCGAGAGTTTGTAATTGCACTTGGCGGTCGAGGAGTCGTTGGCGTTGAAGTTGCAGTTGGTGGAGTTGTTGTTGTTGTTGTTGTTGTTGTTGCTGGGGGGAGGGATGCTGAGGAGGAGAGGGATGCTGAGGAGGGGACGTGGGATGGTTGCTGCTGTTGTTGCCTGCGGCAAGTGGCAGGGAGGAGGATGACAGGTTATTGTAAATGTGCCCTTGCTGCTGTCCCTGTACACTCAACTGCCTCTGTCCCTGTCCTTGTCCTCGTCCTTGTCCCGATGCCTGTACGAAGCTGCTGTTATTATACCGCATCTGTATCCCCTTCTCAAGCTTCTCATACTCCTGCTTGACCATCCCAACCGCAATCTTGGTCTGATACGACAGTTCCTCTTTCAAATCCACCGCGTGCTGCTTAAACTCGTTCCCGAACTCGCTTCTTCCAATCCCGCTCCCGTTCCCGGTGGTTGAGGTGGCGGAGGTGGTAGTCGCACCGGTTTTGAGGTCTTTGACACGTTGTTTGAGATCGAGTTTGTCCTGTTTTGCTTGGAGTTTGAGGGCTTGCTTTGCGGCTTTTTGTTGTTCTTTGGAGAGTGATTTTGAGGACGAGACTGACGGCACCGAGGGGACCGATGGAACGGATGGTACTGATACCGATGGCGCCGATGGGGGGGAAGGCACAGATACCGAAAGCGCCGATGGGGGGGATGGAACATATACCGACGGCACCGACGGGGGGGATGGCACATTAACTGATGGCATTGATGAGGGGGATGGCACAGAAACGGACGGCGCAGATAGTACTGACGGCATAGAAGGAGGAGATGGGATATAAGGCCGGGTGACAGGTGTGGCTGACAGAGAAGCAGCAGCGACGGGCGCGGAGGGAGTGTGCTGGTGTTGTTGTTGGTAGTAGATGCTTGGTGGTTGTGCTCCGAAGGGTAAGTGTGGCAAGGGAGCCTCTTTCTCGCCGTACATGGACTTTTTGTCGATATCGGTCATATTCCTACGAACGCTGGTTGTCTGTTTTTGCTGAGGATGCTTGGGATGATTGACGGAAATAGAAAGAGAAAGAAAGAAAGAGAAAGCAAAAAGGAGAAAGGAAAAAAAAAAGAAGATAAAAAGGTTGATGTGGATGAGGGGAGGCTGGGTGAGGATGTTTCCCTTTTTATTCAACCAATAATCCACATGGACAATTTTTTGATGACGCTATAAAAAGGAGAAAAAGCCAATCGGGTAAACAACCCGAAAGAAAGAAAAAAAGAACGCACAGAAAAAGAAGGGGTTAAAAAAGAATGTGGCGCATAGTTGCCAAGAGAATCAGTCCCTTTCTCAACTTCTCAATGGAAAAAGAAATTAATGATGATGGAGCACAGGGCGTTGCCAAGAGAATCGTTGCCTTTCCCACCGTTGCTATTTTTCATTTCTTTTTTTTTTTTTTTTTGTTAGGCTTTCGTCTTCAGCCACCCTCCGTCGATGTCATCCCACAGCGCTGGTGTCTTCTAAAATAAAAAGAGAGAGGCTGTGGCGGATGAGCAGAGGCAATTGCGAGCTAAAGCTGAGCAATTGGACAGATTCAAATCGCCCTTTTGGTGCTCGCCCGTTTCCCTCTCGGGGTTTCTTTCCTATCATTCAGCCTCAATTGTCCAGAGGGAAGAGGCTGCTGACATGTTGTAGATAGCTGTCTATCATGCGTAGCATGCATCGGATTTTCCTTACAGGTCAAAGAGGTTTGCGGTCATAAAAAAAACCAAAAAAATGTGATGCTTCACGTAAATTGTGGTTCAGTGGCGGTGTTTTTACCTTTCTGGTTGGCGTACATATAGCAGGGCGTTCATGCAATGGTTCATTAGGTTCTAAGTAAAGCGTAGAACTATTGTTACTTCCAGCAAGAAGTCGACCGGCAGTTCCGAAGTCCATTACTCCGGACTATGAAACCGTAAGCGGGGGTCAATTAAGAATAAACCTGAGGAGTCCAGGGTCTTTGCATACGATACTTTTTGTATATCGTACTTCATTTCTCAAAGAATGTTTTTTCATTTCATACATCTGTCATTGAAAACAAATCGACGATCATGCGATCGGGGATCCGGGTAATGCCATTGTGCTTTCTTCTTGGTTGGTGTCTACTCTACTGGCGTTCTTACTCTTGCTGAATAACGATATGACGTAGCTCACTTGCTTGAGTGACCGAGCGAGAAAGCAGTAAAATGAAAAGGCTAGAAGGTTGAGAACGTCCATTGAAGAGCTTCGATCCTCTCTGGCCAAGGTATCCTACGCCCAAGAGCCCAGAAGGAACGAAAAGAACGTTTTGAGGAAGAGGACGTCAGTCGGTGTGGATTTGGATATCTCCTTTATTTTTTCTTTTCTCCTCGCTCATTTCTTCCAACAGCTTCTTTATTTGTGTTGAGCCGGTGCGGTGGAGTGTGCCTTGATCCAACGGACGCTATCGAAGGGAAAAAGGAGAAAGAAGAGAGCAAGTGGAGTGGAGTAGAGTACAAGGCGAGCTCCGATTCCGATATTCACGGCGTGAAGAAAAGAGATGACTTTTTTTTTTTTTTGTTTGCCACCAAATTTGATTGCAAGCCTATTGCATGGATAGATGGATTCCGGCGCACTCCAATAGTGTGGACAGCGCATACATAAGATGCTTCACATACATGAGTAGATGTCATACACCTGCACCTATTGTCCCACTTGTAATTGGGTAAACAGGCTCAGCCTTCACTTGACCCCATCGTGTGTTTGTTGTCTTAGAGTCATTTGAAAAAGCTTTTTTTGTGTGTTTATAACAAACAAAACGCATGGTCGTCTGCTACATGATCTTCCTTTTGATGGCTCTCCCCCTATTGAGCATAAAGCATGGGATGGCTGTGCACTAAAAGTCAGTGGCAATAAAGAGCACAAAGGAAACAAGCAAAGCATTGATTAGGATGATGATGTATTTGATTGTTATTGTTTTGGCTTTGTGTGTTGTCACAAACAAACAAACAACAAACAAACAAACAAACACGACGCGTGTGGATCGGGGTCTTTTTTTTATTTTTCGTTCCTTGTTTCTTTTTATCGTCACCCTTGGAGAGAAAAGAGATGTGATGATGTTTGACCGAGGAGGGGGGTCAGTTGTTCGGTGGATGTTACCCCCTATATGTTCTATGTTGTCCTCTTGGACAAAAGTAGTCTTTGTTCATGCCGTTGCAACAGTTGGCTACCTTTCTGACTCGTTTCTCTTTTTGTCAGTTGGGGTTCACGTTTGTCTGTCAACCTATTGTCAGTCAGTCAGTCAGTCAGTCATTCATGTTACTCGCACGTTGCCTTGGTGAGAGAGAGATCGATCGTTATCATCAAAAGGCAATCAACCATTATTGTCCGTGGCCCATAACTCAACTCTAAAGAACAACGCCTTCCTTCCTCCCTTCCTTCGTTTCTTTTGAACTTGATTCAGTCGATCACCCCCCCTCCCTCCCCTTTTCTTTGTTTCTTCCCTTCCGCCTTGTCTCTTCTCCTACTTTCGATCTCTGTCTCCGAGGATCAGGTTTCTCCTTTTAGCATGCTGCACCTCACTTCTTGAATACCTTTTTTATGCCATTGAATAGTCGTCAAAATGCACCATGCAACCTGCTTGGAATGAAAAAAAAAAAAAAAAAAAAAGAGTAAAATACAAAGAATGACAGAAAAAGACACTAGAAAAAAAGAGAGAAAGAAAGTGTTCATACGCAGCACCATCATCAATCAACAACAGCCTGCCTTCTTACTTCTTGCACTTCTGGTTAGACCTCACTTCTCTCTTCTTCTCTCTTCTTTCTTTTGCTCTTGCTTGATGTGTGATGTGTTTGGTGAATGTGAGAGAGTGTCGTGTGTACAAAGTCACGATTCAAAAAAAAAAGGTGTAAGTAGAGTAGCGTGAGTGAGTGAGAAAAGTGAATAGAATAATCTGTTCGTGTGCGCCCAAATCCCTTCCATCTCTTCTTTCTTTCTTTCTTTCTTTCTCCACTCCTCACTCTCTCTCTCTCTCTCTCTCTCTCTCTCTCTCTCTCTCTCTCTCCCACCCATCGGTCGACTTTCTCTTTTTTCTTTCTTTCTTTCTTCGCTTCTTTTTTTTTTTTTTTTGCCGCCACTCCACACTCCTTCCTTCTCTCTTTCACACTCCTACCTTCTCCCCTCTTCTTTGCCACCACCACCACCACCCTTCCCTTCCTCCTTTACACCATCCACCTCTCTTCGCCTTCTCTCATTTCTCACACTACATTCATATACTTGCACATTCACACACACACAACTCAACCTTCCTTCTCTCTCTCTCTCCTCTCACTCTCTCTCACACACACACACACACACTCTCTCCTTCACGCACACTCTCTCAGCCAACAGACAAAAACAAAACTCGACTGAATTCAACAAACTACTAACCATCAGAGTAGTCTCCACTACTCTTGCCCATAACCACCATCAATGACGCCCCAGGAGGATACCACCACCAAGGCGCTCCCCGACCTGGTTCCCCAGGGCAACGGCGTCTATGCTTCCCCCTTCGCCTACCCGCACGCCCTGAACACCGCCGTTCAAAAGGTCTCCGAAGGCACCCAAACTACTCCCAAACCAACAACTACCTCCCCTTCACTATCAAAGATCCCTTCCACCTCCCCTTCATCACCAAAGACTCATTCACCACTACCTCCTCTCCCCTCTCACCCCCACTCGCGTCAACACCCTTCTTCACCCCCTCCCTCTCCCCCACAGCCACCTGCACATCAGAACAACAACAACAACGAAGACAGCAAAGACGACACGGACGACCCTGTGCCCTTGTCCCCATTGCCTCAAGTCCAACCCAACGGAACCAACGGAATCTATTCCGACCCAGGCCCCTTCCAGCTAGACCCACCCCTCCAACAGCGCCAGCCGTCCCCACCTCTCCCTCCTTTACCTTCCTCACCTTCTCCTCCTGTGCGCGCTTTTACGCCTACTCCTGAGCCACCTTCGTCCTTGTCGCTGACTCCCTGGAGCGCGTCCGAAACCCAGCCTATAACGATTGCCGCCACTTCTTTATCGTCGTCATCAACACCAGATAAAAAATTACCTGCGCCAGCACTAACAGGACTGGGAGCACAACAGTCGCCAGCATCTTTAGGATCCCTTCCTGCCCCAGACCAGCAACAACAGCAACAGCAACAGCAACAGCAGCAAAAGCAGCGGGAACAAGGCGCCGTACTCCCTCCTACATCAACTAATGACACGGAATATTACAACACGTTGGCGAGTCCTATCCAAGCGTCAGCAACAACAGGCGTGCCTCCTGCAGATTCTCTTGCCGAGCGTCATCCTGCTGCTGCTGTTACCACCCCCACTCCCTTTGCTCCCCCCGAACCCGTCGCTGTCATTATCCCCGTCACCGTCGATGTCGATGTTAATGTCAACGTCTACATAAACGACAATAACGGCACTGTCACCAGTACTCCTCCTCCTAGTTCTTCTTACCCAGCCCAGTCCGTCGATACGCCCTCCATCGTCTCCTACCACTCTTACCATTACGCTCCTCCAGGCGTGGAGTCTCCACATCCTCACCCTCTCATCGTATCATCTGAACATACCGTGCCGAGCCTACCTACCTCCCCTTCTGTTCCCTGTTCGTTTGCCTCTCTTGAGCAAGAGCAACTACTCTTGTCCCAGCACCAGCAACAACTAAAGCAACTTCAACAAGAGCCTCAGAACTCCTACCGCGACCATCAAGAGCAGCAACAGCCAATCGTTAACCAACAACAACCGCTTGCAGTGGAGATTGTCCAGAAAGACCTCCTGCTGCAGCAGGAGCGACAACAACAACAAACACAACTACAGGTGCAATCACAACTCCCAGGACAAGGACAGGTCCAGATCCAGGAGGGGCAGCCACAACAACCACAATCGATACCCATGACCCCTCAAAGCTTAAGAGATATTGGCCCCATGGTCCCTCCCAAATCTCCTGGCACTCCCTTTGGCCCTCCTGCTCGTGCATCCACCATGGAGGTGCGCAGAATTCGTCCTGGATCGCAGCTCCTGACAGAATCAGCTGTACGATCTCAACAGCAACCTGACTCACCTCAAGGAGAGTCCTCCAGTCGCGCTCGCCATCGACAGATCTATCGACGGAACACCTACTCTGCTGATCTTGGATCGACCTCCTTCCGCCGATCAGACGATGAGATGGAGATGGATGAACTTGAGGATGCTAAGCGGCGTATGGAGGCATTGAAGAAGAGCAGCAGTCGGCGCATGTCCAAGCGGAAAAAGGATGAAGACAACGACCGCGTCTTGATTGGTACCCGTATCGGAGAAGACCATGTCAACTATGTTCTCATGTACAACATGTTGACGGGCATTCGAGTCAGCGTAAGTGTTTATATTGCTTGTTGCTCATCGGAAGGAAGGTGACGCCGACAGCCATCTGTGGATGAATTATGGGCGTGCATAGAGGAGGGCTGGGTAACCAAATACTAACCAACCGAATCCAAACCCTATCGCTTTGTGATCGTCTGATGTTCTCTCCTACTTAGGTCTCTCGCTGCAACGCAAAACCGCAACGAATGTTGGTGGACGAAGACTTTACCGCTGCTCATAAGCTGGCCTTTGACATGTATGTAGAGGAACGACTCTATTTTTTATTCTTCTTTCCGTGGTTTTCTGCTACTTGTTCCTGACGCCTGCATCTCTTGATTGTATTTAGCACTGGTAACGAGTTGACGCCATCGTCCAAGTACGATTTCAAGTTCAAGGACTATGCACCCTGGGTCTTTCGTCATCTCCGAGAAGACTTTCATATTGATGCATCAGATTACTTGGTAAGTGGACTATTTGGAAAATAAGGCAGAAAGAAGAAGGGGGATCAAGTGAGCAAGGGGAGAAAGGGAAAAGGATGGTGAAAAGAGTAAGAAAAAATAGAGCATGCATTCCCAGGGGCTTATTTTTTTCCTTCAGTACCTGTTTCTGTGTGTTACCTGGCTGAGCCCACCTCCCGCCAACAAATAACGTTCTGGACGTGGGCGACGCCTGCATGGGCCGTCTATTTAGCCCTGACTGGTATTTTCAACAGTGCTGCTAGGGGAGAAGGAGGAGGGCCTGGAATAATGCAACTCGTGGACGGTTGTGCGTGCTGACGGGAAGAAAATTAGGGAGCGAGGGTGGGATGGTTAGAGTTGCACACAATTAAACGCTTGACGCTTGACGCTAACAGAATTATCGTTTTGGATTGGTACAAACACCTAGGTTTCGTTGACGAGCAAGTACATCCTCTCGGAGCTGGGTTCACCTGGCAAGAGTGGCAGTTTTTTTTACTTCTCTCAAGATTATCGCTTCATCATCAAGACCATCCACCACGCTGAGCACAAGTTTATGAGAAAAATCCTCAAAGACTACTTTAACGTAAGTGGGCCTTTTTTGCTTTTACTTACCTGTCTGCTGCTTGTTTATTTGTTTGCTCGTTCGCACGTTAGTGTGCTGCTCGTGTGAACATTTGAGTAGTTGCTTACCTTATTTCCTTTTTCTCATACTTTCGATCCAAACAGCATGTCAAACAGAACCCCCACACTCTTCTTTGCCGCTTCTTCGGACTTCATCGTGTAAAGTTACCCCATGGACGCAAGATTCACTTTGTGGTCATGGGCAATGTGTTCCCACCCAACAGGGATATTCACGAGACCTACGACTTGAAGGGCTCAACATTAGGACGCGCTATCAGTGATGAGGAACTTGCCAACAATCCCCGTGCGACACAGAAGGATCTCAATTGGGTCAACAGGAACAGGAAGCTAGAACTGGGACCAGAGAAACGACATTTGTTTGTAGAGCAGATCAAGCGGGACGTTGAGTTGCTATCGCGTCTCAACATTATGGACTACAGTCTGTTGATCGGAATCCATGATATTGCGCGAGGAAACAAGGACAACATCCGCGACAACACCCTCAAAGTCTTCCACGTAAGCCACGTTCTTGTTTTCTAGTCGACCTGTCGGCTTGTCAACCTATCAGTCTTGTGTTGATATTTTGTGAAACGACCATGTGCTAACGTGAACCCATATTTTGCCTCGTTTCATTCAATAGCCGGATACTTCGAAGCCATTAGCCAGGGAAACGACGAGAAAGGACAAGCGAGAGAGCAAAGTGAATGCGTTGAGGATGGCGGTGAAGGTTTCAGACCCACAGGCACTAGGACCAACGACACTCCCATCGGACTCGTTTTCGGAAAGGCGGCACTTCATTTTTTACGCCGACGACGGTGGTCTGTTGTCGACCAACGAGCAGAACGAGCAGGGCGAGGATCTCTACTATCTCGGCATCATTGATATTCTCACACCTTACAACTATGTCAAGAAGATTGAGCACGCCTGGAAAAGTCTCACCCAAGACAAGGTACACCCTTGCTGTCATTCTTGTTCTAAGATTGTTCATGCTCTTTACCCTTGTTGTTCTTTCTCATTTCTGATGCCATTTTCTTTTTTTTTCTTTTGCGAATAATAGCATGCTATATCGGCGGTGAATCCAAGAGAGTACGCGTCGCGCTTTTTGAGTTTCATGATCCATGCGATAAAGGTCAACCATGATGTGATGGCGGCCTTGCAACAGAGTAGTCAAAACCAAAGCCATCCCCATTCCGAATAATAATAGAGTCATGGCCCCTCACTCTGCTATACTTTTTCTTCGTTCACTACCACTCAGTCGTTTATTTGCAAGTGAAATGGGTCAAGTGGATAAGAACAACAATACCTTCTCGTTCATTCACTTGTCAAGTGCAATTAGTAGAAATTGCTTTCCTCCCTTTGCACGGTTACCGTTTTCTCTCTCTGCCACTGCTATGACCCCAAAACGTAGCTTTTTTTTCATTCCTTTTGTTTCCTTCACCATGTTCATTGTTTTAAACTTTTTCTTTTTGAACCAAGGTATGCTTAAAATGAATATTTATTATTGTTGCTACAGTCGGAGGGTTTCAAACCAAACCTCCAAAACACCAGAGCAAAAGGAGGGCTGGTAAAACAGAAGTGGCAACTGGAGGAGGGGAGGGGTGGCCTTTCCAGAACCAGGATTTTGACAAGAAAAGATCCCTGCCCTTAACACCCGCGGCGGCGCGGGCGCGATAAGATACGACCGACAGATAATTCTACAACGATTTTGAGCTTGACGAAACTTTATAACGCTCCCTTTTTTGTCCCGCTTCGAGGGGGGGGGAAGGGCAAGGTGTGGCCCTCGGGGGGAGGAAGGCGAGCGGGTGGGGGATAAAGATGGGGGGCTTTATGTGGTCAACAAAGTCGACGACGGCGTTTGTAGGAAAAGAATCCGGCTTCCCGTAATGTTGATCTATCGATAAAGAACCTAGAGTTCGACCAGCATTTCGTGACAACGTAATGTCTCTGTGGGTTGAGAGAATCGACCGATCCAGCCAAGCCAGCCTGACCCGGTAAGTCAGGGATAGGGGCATGCGACCTGCACGCACAGATGAAGAGGAAGACCACGACCTCGACGGACCTCCACCACCTCAAGGCCTCTACCTTCCCTGCTAGGGGGGGCAGAGATGTAGGCGAAGCAGTTGAAGTCGAGGAGGCGGAGGATAAATGAAAGATTTTGTGTAATTTTGCTGAATAGAATGAAGAGGCGTCGACCTTGTATAGCGAGGACGAGGAGGGGTTGGTCGGTAAATGTAGGGAGATTGTTTGAAGGACGGGTAATTTGAGTTAATGGCAACTGTGCAGTAGATGAAGCGGTGGTAAGCACGATCGCGATGTGAATATCGAGGAGAGGACAGGGAGAGGGGGCTCAGGACGAGCGAAAGGTGGCGGCTGAAACAAAAGAAAAGGTAAAAAGTAGGTGGAGGAGTGGGATAAAACATGCTTTCGCAAAACGGCTAGGCGTGGACCAGGAAGAGGAAGGACGAGGGATACAAGTTTCACTTTGATCCTGATGCATTCCCTCTGGGTCTTGGATGAGACCAAGGAAAGGGCGAGGGGGAGGGGAGAGCGAAGGCGCCAGGGAGGATTCGGAGGAGCTGTGGTTGTGAGGATTCGAGAAGGAACAGTTGCTCTACCAATTGTCAAGGAGGACAAGGAAGAGGAGGCGGCGAGCCAGGGCGGCGATAGGGTATGTTGAGATATTATACTTGGTACCGGAGGAGATGAAGTAAGGCTCAGAGAAAGACAACACCAAAGATAGACTCTTGTTGAGAAGTCACCATCGACGAGACAATGAGAGGATTGATGAGAGAGGGGGATATGAGTCGTGTTGGGAGGGTGGTTGGGAGAAGGGTGATATGATGGTGGAGGGTGAGGGATCCTCCCTTTTCTGTCCCTTGAAGGAGGAGAGAGGAGGGGATGTGGATGTTGGAAGTAATGGATGGGATCAGGAAGAAATTGATGAGAGGTAAAAGTGGGGAACAGCGGTTCTTTATTTCAGATCGAGCGAGCATAAGAAACGACGCGGCAGCACTTAAATTTGCATTGTTGGTAAAAGTGGCAAGCATGGTTCAGTGGGTATGTAGCAGGATGGGTGGATGTAGATACTTGGCTAATTTAGCCTTTTGTTTCCTCAATTTTTGTTATTAGATTGATTGACATTATGCAAGGATGCGCCCTCTGTTGTTGGTTTTTTTCTTACGAGGCAGGGGTGAGGAGGGCGAAGCGAAAGTACTGCTTTTATTGCTGCTGTGTCAATGCTCGTCATGACTGAGGCAGAGGGAAGTCGGTTCATTGTTGGTGTTGAGTCCTAAGTGAAGAAAGGAAAGAGAGTGACTGAGGACATAGACTTTGTTGTGGATGGACTTTGTGAGGAGCAATTCGCATAGGTCCGTGAGAACCGGACAGGAAGTTGTGGTGATATGGAGTGGCTTAGCTTCTGATGGCCTTTTGGCTAGTTTACGCGTTTGCCTTCGAGTGTCTGGAAAGGCACCTTTCTTTCCACGACTTGAAAACATAAAAATATATTGTTTTTGTATGAAGATACGTTTTCTGGTTTTTGCAACAATCTCTTTGTCCGGGTATCGCTAAAAGCGCCATTCCCCTCCTCGGATGTCGCTCGTCACGTTAACTTCCCCACCAATTAGACGTTTGCCACTATCCTGAGGTGGCGCAGTTCCTGATGTACCTTTCCTATTTTCTTTTATCCTTTCGTCTGCTTGATTAACGTCGGTGCTCATAAAGAACTACTTGCCTATAACCATTAAGGCACAGTCTATGCCATGTTGCATTTGCTTTTCCCCTCATGTCTTCATTTCCTATTTGCCTATTCTATTCGTCCTCACCGTGCGCTTTCCTTCCATTCCTGATTCTATCCACTGTCCAAACCCATCCCTGCCTCCTTGTGACGGCTGAACAGAGATATGGACACGTTTGGCTAACTTCCTTGTGGATAAACCTTGGCAAGGAAGGACGATGCTTTTTGAACCTTTGAGGTGGATGTTGATTTCATGTTGGCAAGAGACTAGCGCTATTTTGATAGAGTGAGAGCACGAGAGGATGCTAGTTTAAGTTTCGGAAGATATATAAAGATGTGTTTGCAAAATAGAAATGAAAGTCCAAGAACATGCATGTATTTATGATGAATCTGTCAAAATGGAGATGCAAAGATGTAATTAACATGAGTATGACGAGATGGTGATAATGATGTGCCTAAAATTTATGCGCTGCCGGCGGTGCCTCGAGAATGTTCGAGTGTAGATGATAGTGATGCAGAGATGAATGATAATGAAAAATGAATGTCAAAATGTGCCCATCATGGAGACAGTGTTCTCCTGCGCTTTACTATGTTCCGCGGGATTATGCGTTGGCTTTAAAGTGATTTCACAAGGCGGTGGTGCGAAGGGACAGGGACTCGCAGTACTGTTAAGGAGACATCTACGAGAATGGAAATGGAACACCCGAGAACTATACCAAGGCCAAAGGGTGTCTTCAAATGGCCGTTCAGCAAGGACATGCAGCCGCTAAGGAAAGACTCGAGGAGATAGAAGCTGTGAAGGATTTTTGTCAAGGAATATGACGATGATACACTTATCCTTTGTGTATCTTTAAAAAGATGTTGGATGAGCTTGCCGGGGAAATAGAAGCAATTGGGATTAGAATACGTTTTTTTGATTCTTGCATTCCCATGTAGAAACAAAACCAAACGAGAGCTCTTGCATACCCTCACCACAAGGTCGCAAGGTCATAACCTCACCCTTTTGTGCCTTCTATATATCCATTCTGTGTCTTTTTGCACGTTCTTTCGTAAAGAAGGAGTGGTTGATCATCTCCCTTCATTTCTCTCCCCTTCACCGTTATCACTAATTATTGATCTTGGACCACCCTGGGGATGAGACTAAGTGCGATACAACTGATGGATAGGTCTGTGTCATGGCCCTGAAATTTTCATGGCGCAGGCGCATGCGTGGACCAACATTTCAAGTCACGCGCTTGGTGGGGAAAGGAGCACAAGGAATGCATTACTGCCATGATGTTGTCCTTTCATCTCTTTGAACCTCATCCACCTGCCGCATTCATCACACAAGTACATTGGAATCGCTGCTCTTCTCACCATCGCAGCAGCAACTCATTAGCTCCTTACTTACGACAAAAAATCAATGGAGCTGGATGATTCACCCCAGCCAACCTGCCAGTCATTTCGGCTGGTTCACCTGTCCTCTCCAGACGATATCGTGAGAATAGAGACAGTTTATCACCCAAAAGCAATGCTACAAGTCGTTGTTTGGGAAGATATTCAACAAAGGTTCCCAGACATCCAATATGTCACACACGGGAGTTATATAGCTCCTTTCGTGAAGGACGATGACCTCTGTTAGTATGCCAACAGTTACAGTATTTCTCCCCTTTTTTATTCTCCCGAAATGCTGTGTATTCTTGACGAGAAAAAAGGTCTTGACACCGTCCTCATATTACCTTTCGCTTATTTTCTAAAATAGCTTGCAGCCTACTTGCATTGCTGCCGTTCTGGATGTTATTTTGAATGTTGTAGTAAGAGACCCACTGATCGTACCCTCGGCCCCTTCACCGCCATCGGCTCCTTCATCGTTCATGTATCCTGTACTATCATCGCTACTTTCATGGTTGTTGGATCATCTACTATCATCGCCTGTACCATCCTTGGATCTTCCGTTATCATCGGCTCCTTTATCGTTCTTGAATCCTGTACTATCATCGGCTCCTTCATCGTTCCTAGATCCCCCACTACCATTGGCTCCTTCGTCATTCTTGGATTCCCCACTACCATAGGTTCCTTCATCATTCTTGGATCCTCCACGATCATCGGCTCCTTCATCGTACTTGGATCCTCCACTATCACCGGCTTCTTCATCGTTCTTAGATCTTCCAATGTCATCGATCGCATTTTCATATTTACATAAGAAGCCTCCAGATCTCACTTCTGACAAGAACTCATTCATAAGACTGCCAGTCTACCGTGATCCTGAGTCTGGTTTGACAGGATTTAATATGGATAATCACGCCTCTATCGTCAACCCAGCTGCTGTCACCACTGACATGGCTACTTCCACGGAAACCCCCTACACTCAAACTCAACGGCTGTCACCACCATCAACCATCACCACCACCACTATCCATGACACTCAATTGCAGAGAGAGGCTTTAAATGTGATGCGGACCAATGCAGGACAAGGAATCCTTTCGGCAATGCTCGATCTCGGCGGCCTTTACTACCACGGCGAAGGCGGAGCCTTACAGAATTTTTCTAGGGCGATGCAATGGTTCACCCAAGCAGCAGAAGACCACGGAAGTCACGAAGCGCAATACAACATAGGGACGATGTACCACCAAGGCCATGGCGTGATCCACAACTTTGAGACCGCTCTGGGATGGTATCAGAGGGCTGCAGCACAGGGAAACACCAACGCTCAGTACAGCATCGGACTCTTGTATCTTCACGGAGAAGGCGTTGCTCAGGACTTTGTAAGGGCATGGGAATGGTTCCTCAAGTCTGCCAACCAGGGCAACCCCTCTGCTCAGATAGCTGTCGGCAACATGTTATTCCATGGCTTGGGAGTTCCACAGCGTTACGACCTCGCCTTGGATTGGTATCTTCAGGCTGCCGATCAAGGGTCTGCAGCTGCACAAGCCAACATCGGTATTATGTATCTCAACGGATTGGGTGTTCTGCAGGATCAGCAACAAGCGATGGAGTGGCTCATCAGGGCTGCACAAGGAGGCGATGCATCGGCGCAGAGATATCTCGAACGACACCAGGAACCAGAATAAAGAGATGTGAGAAGGGGTGCGACTTATTACCTTAAAACCGTGTGTCTTTTGTTGACATTCAGATGTGTTCCTTTGTACCCCGTCCACACCCAAAGAGAGAGGTTGTTCATCAAGCTTCTTCTCCCAGCGAAGTGATTGCAGTTGTGACACGAGTAAGAGGTCCTGCTCTAAATAGGATTTCGTAAGTCGTTGTGCTCACCTTCGGCGCTGACCTCCATCTATCTCAAGTAGTCACCCATCGCTCTCAGGTAGCAACCATTCCTGACTTTCCATAGATATGACTCTTAGTATAGAATATCTCACCTTCTCAGTTCCCGAATCCCTATAAGATAGCTAGCTTAGCCTTAGACAGTTCTTCACTCTTTTATTCCTCTCTTTTGAAAAAGTCGTCCTTCATCAAATTTGTTTCCCCCGGATGTCCTATCACTATTGGATGTTCATCTTCCTATCCATTATCTTCACACTTGTTCTCTTAGAACTCTCTCTCAACAGCTTCACAGATCCTCTGCTGTGTCGTCACCCCTCCTCTTATTCTTCATCGGGCTTCTCACTCCAACAGAGGACTTTGTAAGTGAAACAAACAAGGTGTAGGTGATCACTCCTCTCCCTTCTCCCTCCTTGAGCGCTATCAATGATTTTTGATCCTGGGCCAAAGAGATCCCCGAGAGACCATGTTGGAACTTGGCCTCACACCACCTCTGTAACTGAAAAACGAACAAGAGAGGGAATAGAGAGCGAGACAGTGCGTCTTGAAGGATACACACAACAATAAAAATGACTTTTCCCTGGACAGTCAGCACTCACGCCTAATTGTGATTTGGATGGTTTGGTAGAGCATGGCATTACTCCACTCAGGAAGAATGAGGACAATGGAAAATTAATTCTGTGTGGATCAGACATTCAACGTCGAATTGTGCTGCTTATTCTTCCCCCCTCTGAGACTGTTCGCCATTTTTTTTTATTTTACCGATTGTTATTTTTTCATAGGCGTGAGTTGAGTTCACTCACTGCTCTAATTGGCAGGATCCTTGATTATGGAGGGGAGGATCACTGCTACGCGTTCATAACTATACTGAGTGGTGCGAGAAAAGGTCCAATTGTCAATTGACTGCGGCTCATTTTTGTCTGACAAATGCATGTCAATTCTTCAATTGAGATTAAAAGAGCCGAAATGGACGAAATGGACAGTGGACTTTTTTTTTTTTTTTTTTTTTTTTTTTTTTTTTGCAGACAACCGCGCAATGGAACTCAAGAAGACACGCCGCGTGAAAAACAGGGGGGCAGCTTTTAATGCTTAAGAAAAACAAGCAACACATAGGAGTGGCGGTCATTTTTTTTGCGGTGCAAAGCAAGCATGCTATGTGCATGTACCGAGGGATGAGAAAACCGAGGCTGTGGGACAGAGGGCCTTGTATTATTAATCCCCTCGCGCCAAAATGGAAGGGAAAACTGCAAAAAGTAAAGTTCATTGCTTGATTGAGGTTAGGTTTTCAGTTCAACTGACTGCCGCATGGTTGAATGAATCGAACGACGTAGAAACTAGATGAACGAGAGTTAGAATTTATATGGACAAAGCATGGCTCTCCTTTTGAAGAGGATTATTAAGCAGTGTCAAAAGTGGGCGTCAAAGCAAACGAGAAAGAAGAATGGAACATCTTTTGATAACCTGTCGGCCAAAGTGATAATTGACATTGGCGTTGTGATATGACGAGAGTTACCTGACCCAGACAAGAGACGCGTACTCAATCTTCGCGCTAATGACTCTCAGAGCGCGCCATTCCTCGTCATTTTGAACCACTGAACGAGTATAAAAAGCGTCCCTATCACCTACTTTTCACCCCTCATCACAGCAACAAAACAGCAGGTCTCAGCAACCAAAGCAACTTTTCACTCTTGCACACATTCTCCTTCTCTTCTATCTCCACTCCCACTCTAACACTAGAACAAAAATGGTCCACCCAGTCGCACACCCCTTCTTCAACCCCGCCCAAGCTGACGCATTCAATGCCTTGGCTGACAAGACCGACAGCTCCTTCGAGGTCAGATACTTCCACCTCCACGGCCAAGGCGGTCTCGCCCGCACTCTCATCGTCATCGGCACCAACGGTCACTCCAGACTCACCAACGTCCACGAGGGCGACTGGGCTGAGTACAAGCCCACCACCCCCTTCGGTGTCATGCCCCTCCTCACTGAAACCTCCGCCGACGGTAAGACCAAGCTCCAAATCGCAGAGTCGGATGCTATTGAACGTTACCTCGCCCGCAAGTTCGGTCTCTTTGGCAACGGCACCGCGTTTGAGGAGGTTCTTGTGAACACATTCGCGAACAGCACCCAGGGTTTGATCATGTCCATCTTCAACTCCTACGGCCTCATCGAAGACCGCGCCGTCCGCACCAAGAACAAGGGTCCTCTCATCAGTGACAGCATCGCCCCCTGGATCAAGTACCACGAGCAACACCTCCAGGCCAACGGCGCCAATGGCCACTATGTCGGCAACAAGGTCTCCCTCGCAGACGTCAAGACTGACTATGTGATCAGCATGATCCAGGGCTTGTCGGGTGACGAGTTGGTGTCAGAGGAAAAGACACCCGCGATTTGGAAGGTCCGTCAAGAGATGGACAAGATTGGTGGTGTTGCCGAGTGGAAGGCGTCGGAAGAGTACAAGTCGCTTGGCAAAGAGAACTTTGACTTTCTCGGCTATTAGTTATCAGTCCAGCGAAAAAAATGAGCGATCATTGGTATCATTATCAGGCCACACCTTCCGTGGTTACTATCTATCCTCACAATAAACGCGTTAATCGAAACTAAGTATTCAAGAATATTTTTTTTCCTATGTTGTTTTCGCTTATTTTATCTCAATTATCTCACCTGAAGAATGGGTTGTGGAGAACACCCTTGAACGAAAATTGAGCCTCTATACGCCGTCCATTTTCGAGCGAGCAAAGTATTCCATTCAAGAGGCGTTTCCATTAATGAATCTTTGCTAAGAAAACATAGCAGATTTTTTGCTACAATGGCGACCTGTCTGGACTTCATATGTGGAGATTCTTCGCGGTCCTGGACCCATATCGACCTTGCCTGATCAGCCTCAAGATCAGCAAGACATGTTAGATGGTCTGTTCCAAGGCAAGTTTAATTTGGAGGAGTGCTCGGAGAGGGTAGATGATCTCATGAAGGCTCTCTACCCTGTACCAGCTCTGAACTGTTATTTCTTCACATCTTTCCAGCCACTGTAACTATACTTTATTTAGAATGCTACTTCGTCTTTCTTTGAATACAGTACGAATACATTGTTCGTTCCTTTATTCAGCTCTATTTAACTCGCATGGTCACCCATCTTCGAGGACAAATCCTATTGCTGAAAGTTAAAAAGAGTGAAAGAAGTGAAAAGTGAAAGATGAGTAAATAGAGAATTAACGCAACGAAAAGGAAATTGGGAAAAGTAGGCGAAGAGGAGAATCTACAACAGGGGATTGTCGTCAGTGAAACGGTCGGAATGCTGGATTGAAAGTGTAGGACAGGCGAAAGTAGTGGCGCTTGGGATGAAGTGAATCAGTCGCCCGCACACTGGTCCGTACAGGCGCGCGCACAATCCCGCTCCAGAAACTCAAAGTAAAACAGACCCTTAATATCAGTCGTTTAAACCTCAAACCATGAATATAGTAAAACTAGTGGTATCGTCGGAGAAAACGACCTCGTCGTTGGATGTGGATGGAACGCCATTATCGTACTAATAAACAAACACGCGAAAATACGCAGTAATAAGGTTTTGTGTTCCTTGCCGTAAACACAAGCTGCGCTCTTTTTTTCACAGCCCAAAGTCGCGTTACTTGGTCTTTTTTTTTTGGTACGCGGACAAGTCGGTTGACGCCAACTAGATACCCCTATGCCGTAAACAGATGCTGCGCTTTTTTTTTCTGCAAAACCATAGATTCTGCTATGCATCCCCTAGATGTCGTTTTGCTCCTCATTAACGTAAAACAAAAGTTGCACTAATTGGTCTCCTAGGTTTTTATACGCAGAAAAGTCGATTGTCGCCAACTCAATATTTCTTTGTCGTAAACAGAAGCTGCGCTTTTCTGCGCATCAAAGACCCCGATACGCGTATCCCCTCCTAGATATCGTTTTGTCGTCGTCGAGAATTCATTATATAAACTACCGCTCTCTTCATTGTCAAAACCCCTGCCATATTCCAGCAACAGAACGACACCCACGCAGTAAGAATCATCGGCTCACCAACGCAAACATGAAAGGCACCACTGACTCCACAGCCATCAACAAGTCCTTGACCGCCTTGGACAACTACTTGCTTCTCGGAAAATCCGGTCTTCGGATCAGTCCTCTAGCACTCGGCACCATGGTAATTTTATTGAGATAACACGCGATTAGCCTGAACCGCAGGGTAGAGAGTGACATTAACCCATTGCTGCTATCATTTTTTTTTCATACTCCTCTGCAAGACTTTCGGCGAACAATGGGTAATTAACAATCTTGGCAGTTTCTATTGGCTTAACTCACACATCTGAATAACCCTTACGGAAATAAACCTTTTACTAATCACTTTGATCTCCAAACACTCCAGGGGTTTGGAAGCAACAAGGAAGTCTGCAGAAAGATTTTCGACAGGTACTATGAGGAAGGTGGAAACTTTTTTGACACTGGTAAGCCCGCTTATGATATCGCAATCACACGCAGATAAAATCCATTTGTCGCCTATTTGTTGGCATGTATGCTAACTTCGTTTGAAAATTTCCAGCCAATTGCTATACCAACGGCGATTCTGAGCGATTCTTGGGCGAATACATCTCTGGCAAGCGTACCGAATGTGTCGTCGCCACAAAGTACTCCAGTAGGTGCCTCTTACCTCTCCCCCTGATTCGAAAAACAAATGGTTTTGACGAAATGATGAAAAATATCATTAAACACCCGCTTTTTTTTTTTTTTTTTTAGTCAATCCGGCTCCTGAGGACCTCGCGGACAAGTACTTTCGCGTCTATCCGAACCATGGTAGTTGACCCATTCGCACTTTTCACACCTTCAGTGTTTGGGAAGCAGTATGACAGGTGTTAATTATCTTCATTGCATTTTGATCAATAGGTGTTAAGACTACTGGAACCAGACGCCCAAACCCCAATGCAGGTAAGCTGACACATGCTCATATTGCAAATCCCTCCTTTATATAAAGAACTTTGGATCTTAAAAAGATTAAATCATGCAATATTGCTTTTCTTCATCAACATTCAAGGTGGCAACCATCGCAAGAGCCTTGTCGAAACTCTTGACGGTAGCTTGAAGCGCATGGGCATTGGCTACACAGATATTCTATACGTCCACCTGTGGGAGTACCGTACCCCAATTCAAGAAGTCATGAGAGCCTTGGATGACGTTGTTCGATCAGGCAAGGCTCTCTACGTCGGCATCAGTGACGCCCCTGCCTGGGTCACCGCCAGTAAGTAAAAGTGGGGTGCAAACGGCACAGTGCTTTCTTATTATGGCTTCCATAATTTGCGAGAAAAATTTCAAATGAGACTAACAATAGTTACTTCTCTTGGTTGATGATTGTGGTAGCTGGCAACACGATCGCCGAACTCCGGTCGCTGACACCGTTCATTTCCATGCAGAGCCGCTTCAACATGCTCAACCGCTCACTCGAGGCCGAGATCCAGCCCATGTGTGCAGAGCACGGGCTGGGTATTGTCCCATGGGGTGTCCTTGCTGAGGGCTTTCTCACAGGCAAGCACACCAGGGAGACCACAGCTGCAACCAAGCGAACAGTTACCGGTCACTTTGCCGACCCCAAGAACTGGAGCATCCTAGACGAGGTATCCGCGATCGCCGCAGAATGCAAGAGGACTCCCGCGCAGGTGGCACTGAACTGGGCCATGCAGAAACCCGGTATAACGTCACCGTTGTTGGGAGTGCGCACAATAGAACAGCTGGAGGATAACCTCGGCGCGCTCGAGTTTGCACTTAACAGGGAGCAGATGGCGCGACTAGACAAAGTCAGCAACCCGGCGTCGTGGCCATTCCCGCAGGATGTGATGCAGAACCTGAACAGGTTCGTGGGACTTGGTCTAGAGATGGAGATGCCAAACCAATATCATGCTCTTCAAAGCCTCCGCACAGCTAGTACCAGCGAGTAATGTACTATTACAGTAGCTTATATCAATTTTATCATAAAATGGAAGGTTGAAAATGTGTTCCGCGCACAGATCCACCTTTCTCATAAAACCACACCCAATCGGGAATACAAAAACTAGGATGCGCATTACCTTGAACAATACAGAAGAAATAATAGACAGTCGTACAAGATTTGCAACATGAAGACAGTTACTCTTGTACCAAAGAGTGTACATAGCTTTTGGGCTTTCTACATGCATACCTTCCAAAAAAAAAGTCTGACAAAAAGTAGGCCTGTTGCCCCCAAGCAAAGAAAGGGAAAGGAAGTTACTAAAGCAAAGAGCACCTATAAAAAAATGGAATGTGGTCATAAACCGCGCAATTGACTTGAGAGAGACGCCGCCGCACATGAAGGTTAACCTTGTTCTCATTTGTTTACAGTCCACACACATGGCCCTCAGTGAACCAAACTGCAACAACGATAATTGAACGTGTGTAACAGAACATGTCAGCCCTATATTACAAATCCACTCTCGAACAATCAAATGCGTATTTTCTTCTTTCCTTGATGGTACTCTTCCTCTTCGCCAAGAGCGAATCGAATAATGTCGAACGAAAAGAGGGAAATGACAGGAGGGTGAGTAAACATGCAATATTAGAGGCATTAATAATCACTCAAACCTCAGGGGGTTGTCAATTGTCGCAAATAACATCCACGAAAGCTATTCGAGCTCAACTTTGAATGACAATTCGTCGTACTTTTCGATGTTCTGGACCACTTTGACAGCTGTCACTTTTTAAAGTTGATGTGATCAGTCGTCACGATGAATACGCGTACCCAGCCCTACCAGCTGC
This sequence comes from Linnemannia elongata, assembly GCA_036320915.1. Classification (NCBI taxonomy): domain Eukaryota; kingdom Fungi; phylum Mortierellomycota; class Mortierellomycetes; order Mortierellales; family Mortierellaceae; genus Linnemannia; species Linnemannia elongata. The sequence goes on along the minus strand of JAXBDG010000011.1, from coordinate 99,874 downwards.
GCTCATCCATCACACCATCAAACCTCAAGTCGGCCGCGAGTATATAAAAAGACCTACTCTGCCCACCCTTTCCTACTCCTCATCGCAACAACGGCAACAAGCACGGCTACAACAACAACCAACTCCTTCTCTTTCCACACTCTCTACCAATCCTATTCCTAGACAACAAAAAAAAATGGCCCCTCACTCCTTCTTCAACCCTTCCCAATCCTCCGCCTTCGCCACCCTGGCCCCCAAGCGCGACAGCACCTTCGAATATCGCTACTTCCGCGTCCATGGCATGCGCAGCATCCCCCGCACCCTCATCGCCATTGGCACCGGCTCCTCCGTTCTCTCCCGCCTCACCAACAACTTTTCCCAAGACTGGTCGACCTACAAACCCACAACTCCCTTTGGTTTCCTCCCCGTCCTCACCGAGACCTCTGCCGACGGTCTTACTAAACTTGACATTGTCGAGTCGGATGTGATTGAACGGTATCTGGCGAAGAAGTTTGGACTGTTGGGTGATGGAAGTGTATTTGAGGAGATCTTGGTCGACACTTTTACGAGCAGTACTCAGGCGGTGATTTCCAAGTTGTTTGAAAAATACCTCGCTATTCGTGACCCCACCCTCCGTGCCGCCAACAAGGGACCCCTCATCTCCGATAATATCTCCCCCTGGATCAAGTCCCACGAGCAGCACCTCCAGGCTAACGGGGCTAACGGTCACTATGTCGGTGATTCAGTCACCCTCGCAGATGTTAAGACCGACAACTTGATCAGTATAATCCAGGGCGTCACAGGTGAGGAGTTAGTCTCGGAGGAGAAGACACCTGCGATTTGGAAGGTGAAGAAAGAGTTGGAGAAGGTTGAAGGGGTTGCTGTTTGGAGGGCCTCGGAGGAGTACAAGGGGATTAGTGAGCGGAATTTTGACTTTCTTGGCTTCTATTAATCTTACTTGTAGCGAAGGCGGATAAGAGTAGATATATTCTTTTCTTCATTTCTTCACGTAACGTTTACTGTCAACGAGTAAAATCCATACGAGTTCCGCTTGGGACCTTTGTCTTCTGAGTTAATGACTGCTTTTTGATGACCATGATTGCTTTATCTCCACGGAACATACTGAACAAAGAACGTATTCAATAGTAGAAAGGGGATATATTATTAAGAGTACAAAAAAAAGTAAGTTACATAGCAGATGAAGGAATGACCTTCTTGTCATCAAGCGCGTCCTGAATAGCCTCCTCAGCGGTCGCGACAACCCGCACCTGACTCATGGCATGCTCATGCAACATGATCAACACACTCGGCACAATCGCAGCCAAACATCCAAACGCCATTCCTGTACCTACAACCCAACCCGGACGGACATGATAGTTCATCCCCCACATGAACCCACACAGGATCTCCTGGATCATCGAGTTTAGGTTGAACGAACCCACAATCAGAAGGAACCTTGCGGGGGTTACTACAAGGGTTGAGGGTGATGAACTTAGGAGGATTGTTGAAGAGAGTTGTTCGGCGGGAGGTGCGAAAAAGTCGACGGGTTCGATTCCTGCTGGAATGGTGTAATTGTACCAGGGCCATGCTTTCTGCAGTCGCCCCTTGCGTCTCAACAGCCTTTTCTCGTGTTCATCAACCCAATCCATCTGCTCCTGCGTCAACGCCTCTGGTATTGGAACTGGTGGCGGAGGCGCCTTCTTGCTAGAGCCCTTATCATCTGCTGGAGACTGAGTGGACATGATACCGTGTCCAGCGTGACTTCCTGACTTCGATCCTGTCGATTGTATTCCTGACGAACCATGATCCTCATGAATCACAAATGTCGGTCTCCGGGGTGACTCGCTGCTGACAGGGATGTCGTCAGCCATTGACATGGTCATAGTCCTGGCTCTTGTCCGTGGCGATATCCTCCTCGAAGGTGACGATCTAGGCAGCGCGGTATAAGAAGCACCCCGTTGGATAACCTGAGACTTGAGTGGTATCGCACCCTGTCCTTCCTCCAGTCTGCTCATAGATTCTGTGGTGTCCTGTCCTGTTGCATCGTTGACGGTTGCAGCACCATCGGAAGTATCGTCCGACTGCACATCCAATGGGAATGGAAGGAACGGTAGAACCACAGAATGAACCACTCGATGCGTCTCCTCTGTCAGAAGATCGTTCAACTCTTCCTCTGCAATGTCGACACGGAGCCTCATACTTGGGGACAATGACGCTGGTGGTACCGCTGAAGTTGTGGTTGAGGGTGATGAAGATCCAGTATGAGCGAAGGAATCCTGACCGTCCAAGCCGACAACAGGGTGAAGAGGACTAGCCACTGGATCACTAATAGACACTCGAGATCGATCAACAGACAAACTCCTCTGAGAATCAACGGTACGTGCCCTTGACTTTGACCTCGACCGTGATCTCGAGACAACAACCCTGGTGTCTTCTCTGTCCAAGGTCCTGGATCGCATATCTGCCTTGGAGTCGAACTGTGGTGGTGGTGCAAGGCTATCCTGTTCCATGAAGATCCCAGTCTCTGTCCGCTCTCGACCATAGCCCGGAAAGCATCGATAAAACTGCAGCCGTTTGAGCAACTCGTCTTCCTGATTGGATCCTCCTGTCATAGCTGTCGGTCCTTGATTTTCTGAATCCTTGCTGCTGAATCGAGCAAGAAACTGTTGCTGGATGGCTTTATCCTCTCTCCATACACGGACACCTCGCACAAAGCCAATGAATCGTTTCGGATTGACAGGGACGTTGGCGAGTGTAAAGAAGCCGTTGAGGACCTGGGAGGCAATCTCAATCCAGAGTTTCTGTGTAGCGTCGTCCTTCAGCTTGACCATATTGCCCATCAGAAGGACCAAGAATGCTCCCCAGACAACAACAGAGAGACAGCAGAAGAAGACGAAAAAGTTAAAGGGCGATTTGACGATCAGACGGCACCCGTCCTTGAAGTATTGGCTCCAGGGTGCGTTGCGGATCCAGGTCTTGAGGGAGACATGTTCTGAGGGAGAGTGGGCGCCTCTTGTCTTGTGCTGCTGAATCATTGGTAGAATAGAAGGCGACAGGGAGGAGGGATATGCAGGGGATGTGGAAGGCATGGTATCTTTTTGGCGGTTAGTTTTTGTGTTGTTGGGCGCAAGGGTTCGTAAGGGTGAACACAAAGAAGGTTTTTTTCGATTGCAGTAGGGAAAGAGGAAGAGGACAAGGAGGGGAGAGCAGGAAGAGAACAGAAAAGTGAAAGGGGAGGAAGGAGGAAGGGACACTTTACATCTTCGTCATGGTCGCTATTGATCACTTCAGAGGCTGTGGGGTGTGAGCTGTCATGGCTGTTGCCTTGGCGCTGTAAGTCTTTGGATGTCATGGCAGACACAGACACTTCTGGTTATTGCTTGTTTGTATTGATGACGCTTGTGAGTGAATGGGGAATAGTGGTTTATTGATTCAGCCTTGCGTGGGAATGAGCAAGGAGGGGGTAAGAGGGAAGAAGGGTAAAGCGTGAAGGAGGAGGTTGGCAATGAAGAAGAGAGTGGCAAGGTTCGAGAGAGGTGGATGCAAGTAAAAAAGATAGAGGTAGGGGTATCCAGAGCAGAGCGGGTTATGAAATAGGGTAGAGAGTGTATGTATGCAAAGAGAGCAAAGAGAGGGTAAAGAGGGAAGGGGCGGAGGGTTATGAAAAAGCAAAGAAAGAGAGAAAAGAAAAGTGAAGTAAGCAAAAATGAAGGAAGGGGAAAAAAAGACTACAAAAGGAGAAGAAAGAGAGGGAAGAATGGACAGCAAAAAGACGAGGGAGAAAGAAAGGGATGCAAGACCTCTGTCTACTCTGACACAAAGTGTGAGAGAGAGCGACACACACAGGCGATCAACCACCCCTCGGTCTCAAACCCACCTCGCTTCAACAGGGTCCTATCTTGTCGATTCATAGTTTCCTACTGGTTCCTTAGTTTGCCTTTAGCTCATTTGCTGCCTTTCACTAATTGTAGTCAATGGTCCGTCCAATTGATGCCAGACCTCAATGGCTGTCGTCCATGCCAAGTTACTGTCCTTTGCAGCAAGCGATGTCTGAGCGGCATTGTTGATGATATCGCTGTCACCGCTTTGCTTTTGCAATTGATTGACCAGAAGTGGTACTCCAGTCTTGGCCTTGGTCTCAAACCCTTTGATCTCCTTGACCCGATGGCCCAACAGCGTCCTGTAGATAGTCTGTGTCCCACTCGCCTCAAACGCCGTCGCCTCAATTCTCACCGCAAGTACCTTCACAAACTTTGCCATCCTCCCATCCAGCTCAGCCTTGGGCAAGGATGCAGTCGTATCTGGAGTCAATCGCAACATATACTCGGTCGCCAAAGACTTGTGTGCACTTTGATAGAGTGACCCAAGAGCTTTTGCCACAGACTCATAGCATAGCTCCCGGAACTTAAGCGCCACCTTAGAAGATGTTGCGTGGCAAAGACCATACTTGTTGGCCGATATCGTCTCCTGCACTTCTGCTGACGGTGCTGTTGGTGCCTCAGCCTTCTTGTAGTACGAGGGATCGACAGATTTACCTGTTTTAGTGAAGACAAAACAAGGTCAGATTCTCACCATCCTGCAGAGTGTAGTGATGGAAAAGCATCTTTCAGAGCAACAGCAATGACATACCAAAAAGTAGCTTCCTCCGCTTAGCCTTTCGCTCAGCATCAGAGTCATAGTCTTCGCGGTTTCTCTTTTCTTCTTCCTCTTCATCGATCTCCGAGCCATCCTGAATCGAATCATCGTCACTCCCTTCGCCAACCTCTGAGTCGTCGTCGCCATAGTCATCGTCATACCCGGCAAGACCAGCATCATATCGATCCAAAGCAGAAGAAGCCGTCTGCCACGCGCCCTGCACTTGCACGGTCCCGTCCGAACCAATAAACGTCTTGGTACCACCCATATACTGCACCCGACTGCCTGTGCTTGTAAGGCTCGACAGTTTCTCGGTCTTGTCCTTGGCGACTTTCTCGGGTGTCCGGCAGATATCACACCGAGCACCATCCTGGCAAACGACCTCCTTCTTGACATCCGTCTCTCCAAAGTACTCGCACAGAAAGACGTGTCGACACTGTTTGGTGTTTTCACAGTAGGCGACCATCTTTTGAAACTTGTCCATTGTGTCCTGTAATGACTTTTTGTGCTGAGGTGCTTCTCCAGCTTTGGTCGCCTTTTGCTTCTGTCGCTCTGCTTCTACAGCCAGAAGGAACTCAATCTTTGACTTGTCTTCCCGAGAGTAGTAAAGAATGCATCTCGACAAAGCTCCGTCTCGTCCCGCACGCCCACTCTCCTGGTAGAAGCCTATTATATATTATAAAATGAAATTGAAGGGAACGTTAGTTGTCGCTCTTACAAGCAAGACATATCATGTCGTCGAACTACGCTAAACCAGAGGACTACCGAGGTACCTTCGACGGTTTTGGGGATCTCCCAGTGGCAGACAAAGCGGACGTTAGCCTTGTCAATACCCATACCAAAGGCGATCGTGGCGACAATCACATCAATAGGCTTGCCAATAACAGCAGGAGTAGTAGGCGAACTGCCATTCTTCTTCTTAGGATCATCCGCTGGTGGCTCCAAACACCACCGCTGCTGAACCTCTGCTCGCTGCCTTGGGGTCATTCCAGAATGAAATGCAGCAGCTGATATTCCGTCGCCTTTGAGCCTACTAGCCAGATCGTCGCATGTTGCTCGCTGCCCACAGTAGATGATCCCGCAAACGGGTTCGATTTTTTGCTCCGCCAGCGGCTTGGGTGCCTCTGTTGGGGTATATGTCCTTGCAGATGTGAACTGAGCCGGTGGTAGCTTGTTCTTTGTCTCTGTCGCTGCCTGCAGTCGTTTCATCCGCGTCTTGTACACACCCTTCATAAAACTCAGAAAGTTGTTGTACCGATCTGTGTCGAACCGTACCTAAGGTTACATAATAATCAATAGTAAGTAGATTGTTCATGGCGTGCGGAAGAACAGGATGAGTCCATTTTTCCAATACGCACCTCGTAGTAAAGGTTATCGCGGTTGAAGGATGTCATGAAGAAAGACAGCTTCGGTAGTTCAGGTAATCCTAACGTTGACTTGATATCCTGCCGTACCCTAGTTGTCGATAACGCCGCAAAGTCTGGTTAGCAACAACTCTCATAACTAGGTAGTCGATATTCATGTAAATAGAAGAAGGAACATACTTTTCGGTGGCTGTGGCTGTGAGAGCGGCGATGGGTAACTTTGGAAACGTCTTCCTGAAGTAATCCAACTTTTTGTAGTCCTTTCTGAAGTCGTGACCCCACTCGCTGATACAATGAGCCTATAGAACAGAAGGAACGCGTGTCTATTAATACATATGGGCTTCAAACTTCATAAGGCATCGCGATCCAAGTTTAGCAGCAAAGTGATAACAAACCTCATCGATAACGAGCCTTGCCAACATCTCCCTTCCGTAGAGCGCAGAGATGTACTTTCGAAACTCTGTCGTCGCGAGCAACTCCGGTGTCACTAATCCAGAAAGAGTTAGAAATGACCTTCGGTTAGCATAATGCAAGGCATATCCTTACTCCGACCCTAAAACAAAGCATCGTCAATAAACCTTGATAAGATAGGCGCACGACCTACCGTAGAGCAGTTTGGTAGTAGGTTCTGAGAGTGCGAGGTCGCGCAGTACTTTTGTCCGCTCAGTTTTGCCGATGGACGAGTTAAGCGCGGCAGCTTTGATTCCGAGACGCAAGAGTGCAATTACTTGGTCATGGATCAGTGCAAGTAATGGTGAAACTACGATCGTTACGCCCTTGCTCATGACAGCTGGTAGTTGATAGCAAAGCGACTTGCCCCCTCCTGTCGGCATAATCACCATCATGTCCCTTTCTGTTGAGATGTATATGAGAGGGTTTGTTATATATCGTTCTCGATATCATTCATAGCCCCGTTTACTTCTCATGAACCAGAGACAAGAAAAATGTACCTTCCAGAGATGCCTGAACGATGGCCTCCTGTTGACCTCGGAACTCCTTCAATCCAAAGACTATTTCGGTGCAGATGCGGATCAAATTAAAAAGTGTTATGCTCAGTGACCTTGACCGTATGAGATTGTATGTAAGTGAATCCATGAAACAACGTTATTTGTTTACCGGTGCGGAGACATTTGTTACAGTCGACGAATGCCTTTGAGAGGGACTGTTGCTTCTGTTCCTCCTGAAAAGCGGCCGTGTTTCCCGAGTGGTTCTTGAAGCAGAGCTGTGTCTGAACCTTTATCGTCTTGACCTCCTTTGCTTGCTTCTTCATGTTCCTTGCAGGCTCTCGATGTCCTGTCGGACTGATGTAGTTGTAAGTGAGTAAGCGTGTAGAGAATGAATGAAAGAATTAATGAAAGAATGCAGGAAAATGAAAACAAAAGATCGCGTTCCTGGCTTCGTTGACTTGACCTGACTATCGTAATTTGGTGGCAACTTGGACCCCTTAACCTGCCTCAGCTCCCTTCGTCATTGTCGGACTGGCAAATGTGCGCCCAGCAGATTTAGTAGATGGAAAATGAATTTTCTTAGTGCAGGTGAAAAAAGCATAAGTACTCACATTTTCACACCTTCCATTTTTCCGCTGTTCTCTCTCTTCTTATTCTTTACTACCCCCCTCCACCCACTCACTCGCTCACTCACTGCCGTTTACCGTTTCCCCTACTCCCTACCTTATCCCTCCGTAATAATTATGACCATGCCCTCGTCTGCTGCCTCGACCATCGTCCCTGCAGGCACCACCACCACTGCTGCTGCCACCCCCGTCCACCACATTGACTACTGCATCTTCGACATGGATGGTCTCCTCATCAACACAGAGACCCTCTACACAGAGATCACCTGTAAGCATACCAACATACCAACATAACAATTGGTACTAAACACCTGACTAGCGCTGAAATAGAAAAAAAAAAAATAACAACAACAACAACAACAACAACAGCAACAGCAACATCAAAAAAGACTATGAAACGAGGCTATGGACAGGAAGTGAACACTGCGCCAACCAGGTGTATCCTTCAATACCCTTCTCTCCCTTTATCCTCCAATTCTCTTGTATGCATTGGATGGGGGGAGTGAAGATAGCCTTTCCCTTTTCTGGGCAATCAATGATTGCCGTTGTTGCTACGCCCTACTGTACTCTCTCCCAGGAACACAACGGATATCTATCTGTTGATCAAACGCCACGTTGCACTTTTCTATCACCAACCAACCATCACCTCGGAAAAGACCCAATTGAATACTTGCCTGCGCCCTCTCACTCATCATGGGCACAACACTTTTTTACACTCGACACACCTCCCTTCCTCTTTGACCCCTCGCCATCTCCCTGCTGTGCATTTTTATGCGTCAGAAGAGTCATCAATACAAAGGGTTTCTGACAAGAGTCGAATTGGACCATTCCACAATTCAAAGGACACACAACTTACACAACATAGAGTTCAATTGCTCTTTTTCACTTCCTTCCTTCTTTCCCTTGCCCACGGATACACAAATGCCGGGGATCCCAGATGCATCCTCTCGGACACATGTAGCCCTCCTCACCTTTCTCCCGAACAACTGTCTGAACATAAGCTAACAGGATCTTGCACTCACTCTTTGCTATAGCTGAAATTCTTGGACGCTACGGCAAGAGATATGATTTCGAGCTCAAGGCCAAGCTCATGGGTCTCCGCGAGAAGGAAGTAAGTAGTCTGCTGTGCGCAAGGAATGCCTGTTCTTCGTCTAAACTTTGTCAATTGAAAGCAGCAAGAGTATTAACACTCGCTATCCCGGTTTGGATTGAAATGAATGGATAGTCGGCGGCCATTCTGGTTGCGGAATCGGGCGCAGATATGACCCCAGAGGAGTATCTTCACGAGCGCCACCTTCTCCAGCTGGAGCGTTTCCCACACTGCGTCCCTCTCCCCGGTGTCATGGTAAATTGTTTCTGTTTTTCTTTTCGGTTAATCCTTTCGGGTCGGGATTGTGTGAACGAGTATGCCCCGGCATACGCCCGCTTTCCTACCCCCCCTTCAGTTTCTAACCTTTGTCTCAATACGGAAATGTTTCAATTGCCCCATAGCGCCTCATTAAGCACCTGAAGGCAAAGAAGATCCCCATCGCCGTAAGTTTTTCTCTCCCGTCTTGAATTCTATGGATACAGGACGCAAGCATGAGCAAGCGAAAAGGATGAGAACGAAAATGCTTGGTATACTCACAACTACTATGATAATTGTGACAAATAGGTGGCGACTTCTTCGTACCGCAAGAACTTTAACCTCAAGTCGATGAACAACCAGCACCTGTTCACCTTATTTGACGTGATTGTGTGCGGCGACGACCCTGCGATTCAAAATGGCAAGCCCAACCCCGATATTTTCTTTGTGGCTCGTGATCGCTTGAAGGAGCACTTTGGACACGAGGAGATTAAGAACGAGAACTGTCTAGTCTTTGAGGATTCGCCTATCGGTGTCCAGGCAGGAGTCAATGCCGAGATGAAGGTCCTCTGGGTGCCTGACGAGAATATTGGACGTCTCTACCCTACTTTGGAGGGACCTACCCAGCGTCTGGATTCGCTTGAGAAGTTTGACCCTATCTTCTATGACCTTCCCCCCTTTGAGGATGAGGTTGAGAACAATGGCGCATAATTCTTTCCTTTTCGTAGATCTTAGAGCGTGGGAATTCCTTTTCTTCTCCACACCTCAAAGTTAGACTCACAGCAACAAACAAAATAGAAAGCACCATCGAAAAAAAAAAGCCGAAAACAGCATGCTCGTTCAAACCTTCATTGTAATAGTCACGTGCAAATGTTGGGTTCTCTGTGTACTAAACGATCTGTCCCCCTTCAAACCAAAATTCCCTTAACAATTATTTTTTTATTCTTTAACACTTCCCCGCCCTTGTCCTCTTTTTTGACGCTCTCAATGAGACCATGGACGACACGTTCGACGACATCAATGAACACTCCTTTGACGACGACGGCAGTGATAATGGCAACGAAGACAACAACAACGACAACAATGGCAATAACCTTAATCAAGTACTTCAAGCACGGGACGACTTGCCACCAGGACCAGGTCATGCTGTGATTCAACAGCATGCTACCGGTGGACAGCAGGCTCACCTTCACCAGGAGGCAATGATATCGTCCCAAGATCATGATTTTCAGAGTCAAGTCCATGTTGTGACGCGGCCTATGGTTGGACCTGAGCGATCGCATATCCCTGAACCTCGGCCACAGAACGTTGAAACCGAGGTACCCTATCACCATCGCACATCGCACATTGAATGCAACTTATATAAGGGACACAATGTTACTTTGCGAATGGAACATGGTATTGACAGGAGAGACCCCCTGGTATGAACTTTTTCGGCATTTAGGAATCGACTTGCTCGATATGCTTCGAGTCTTGGACCAACAGCGGGAAACATCGACTTGTTTCTATCAAGTGTGGACATCTCTTTGGCGAAAGGTACACCTACAATTATTTAGAACATTACTATTGTTTCGAGCTAAAATATGGCTGGGGACTTTGTTCTCTAACCATATTGGCATTTCTAAATGACAATAGTTGTATCACAAAGTGGATCAACCAGAACGCAGGAGGAAACGGTCCAGCGAAATGTCCAGAGTGCAAGTAAGTCCCGGTAATGACTCTTTACCCTCTCTCTCTACTTCGCTCATATGAAAAAATTGCCGCGATGCTACTCTTTCAAACTCGTAACATCTCACTTACCTTTAATGGAACGACTGTTTTTCAATTTTAGCCTGGCTACGAATCGGAGAGATATTCGCCGGATATGGAGCAAATCCGTCGTAGTGATGGATACGGTCGAAAAGGACGAGGCGAATGCACGAGCCAGGGAGGAGAGGGAAGCCAGATTGCGCTGTGAAAAGGAACTGGCTAATTCTCGCCTCGCCTATGAGATGCTTAGTAATGAGCTTACTGATATGCGCAAGAAGCATGACCGTCAGCGTGCTCTCAAAGCACGGTACAAACCTTTTTCGTTGTCTTCAGTCACCTTGGTCATAATGAGAACTTGTCTGACTAATGATTGTTATTACTCTTTTGATGCTGAGTAGGTACCGAGCGGAGGTGAAGCAGCTAAAGATGGTGTATCCGGAACGAGAAATTGTAAAGCACTTTTCGTATGTAACCGCGCGGACGATTCCCATCACAGCCAGGGTAAGAACTTTCTCTGTCTTGAATATCACTCTATACGGAGGACCTAAGTCGGGATGTGGACTCAATAGCATTTTATATCATATTTAACACAGGCACCGGTAGCAACACAGTACTTGGCGTATCGCCAGGACGAAGAAATGTTGGTGTACAGCCGACAGATGGGAGAACAGCACGGGATTGCAAAAGTGTCGATGCGGGACTTTGCAAGCACCTATCACGATTTTATTCCAGTGCACTCGAAACCCATTAAGGATGTGCGCTGTTACATTGGACAACCAGGCATTAATAAGGCATTCATCCTCACCGCCAGTTTGGACAAGACCCTCAAAGTCACCAATGCCCTCTCCAAACAAGTCCTCCTCACGTACGTAATCAACTCCCACTGTATTTTGTTGCTTTGCGAATTTGTGCCTTAATTAACTGACGCCATATTACATTTGGTGTTGGGACAGGTATGATCTGGAAAGAGCGGTGTGGTCGTGTTGCTGGTCAACAACGGACTCAAACTTGGTGTACTGTGCAGTGAAGTCAAGGCAGACCAGCATATTGACGCTCGACCTCCGGAATACAAAAGAACCGATCTACAGTTTCAGCAATCCAGGACTATTAGGCCATGCACCGATCCACTCGATGACACATATCGGCCCAATGGAGGGACATGACCAGGAGGCCATTCTGTGTGGCAGTGTTGACGGCGCGTTTGTATATAATTTTGAGCCGGGTATGAATGCTGGAACGCTTTCGGGAGTGTTCAGTCAGGAACTGATCATTAGTGGGAGCCAACTGTCGACGGCGTTGGGTGGCGACAGCTTGTCGTCCAGTCAGTCCATAGAAACAACAGGGGGCTCTAGCTCTTTGATGGCGGCAGAGAAGGAGCCGGACGGACGATTGCTCCCGGTTCGATTGAAGGGATCGAGTTGTAATTCAGTCTCTTTTGACAGTGTCTCTCGGAACTGGATGGCCACTTATAACTTTATGAATACAAAGACCACACACCATGTCCGTGGTACTGTCGATCAGGACCCATATTCTGGAGACTTGTTGCTCCGGAGTGATTACAAGGTCATTGGGGGAACGCCTGTGCCGCAGTCGAGGAACAGCATCTTTTCAAGGCTAAACGACTCCGTCCACATGGCCGCCGGATCCGACTGCGTCGTAAGTCATTTTCTTCTCTTTTTGATTCGTGTCTATGTTCTCGCCATTGCGATCACTTACCAGTAACATCCAATGGTTGCGATAGGCACATGTATGGTATGATCCAAAGTTCAAGTCAAGAAAGGCACAGGAAGAAGAGAATGAGAGGAGACAGACATTGAGCGGGCGCCCTATATCAACTCTGGACCATGGTCCGTTAGCTCAACATGTTATCCAAAGTGGGGGCAATATTCCTGCGAACACGGTGATCCGAGATGTCAAGCCGGTGGTGGTCTCGGGAGTGGACGAGTACATTGTGACACTCTCGGACAAGGAACTTGGGATGTATCGATGGTCCGAGAGTCAACCTTTGGGTGATGAGGAGGATAGTGATGACGAAGAAGGTAGTGAGGTGGAAGAGGACGAAGGTGACGACCCAGTTCTTGCAAGGAGTAGAGGGAAGAGGCGGCGGCTTGACGACGATGACGGTGACGGTGATGGCGGCGGTGGCGATGTTATCGTCATTGATGATGCTGATGGTGACAATGGAGTAGGAGGATCTGGAACAGTGGGGCAAGGTCCTTCCTCGACTGCTTCATCTCCCATGTTCAATACCCAATAAAACCTTTAGATGAGTTCCCCCCTTTCCGCTTTGTTACTCATCGTTCTTATCCTGTCATTGTTATTTCTGTGAACTGGAAAATAAACTACTTTTTGCTATGATGCGATTGTGCGGGGGGATTATGCATGTAGGCTTGTCCGTTGGGCTTGTTGTTGCCAACGGAAAGGCAGGAAAAAAAGTTTGGATTTGTGCTTCGAGCAGTTTGGTTGGTTTGGCTGTTGGGTGCTTGGTGGAGTTGGTCAGACTTTGTTTGACTTTGGTTGGACCTGAGATTCAAATTATTGTTTGTGGGGGGGGGGGATAGAGAAGGGAGTGGGTTGAAATGGAAAAGAACGGACCACTTCTCAAGAGAGATAAGATAATGAAAAAACAAATCTCGGCAAACCAAGGTTACTTCCTCTTTCCTTCTTGCATACTGACTGCCCGCTGCCGTTTCATTTTCTTATCATTGCAGTGGAATTAGGGTTTTTGATGTTTCTTTTCTTCTTGTTCTTGTTCTGGCGGACACATATCTTTGAGTGCAAACAAACGCCGTCGAGCGAGAGCGCACGGGTAGAGTGTCTGTCCGTTACGTTGTCAGTTTGCTGCTCGTTTGGTTTTTTTTTTCTTTCAGTACCTGATTAGAACTCTTGGGCGAAACTAAAAGTCACCAGAAGGAACGATTTTAGCTGTTGTTGTTGTTTGTCAGCAGAACATCTTTCCAGACTTCATGAAAAGGCTACTCAACATGCTGTCAAGTGTTTGGAGTTCTTTTTGTTGATTGGTTTAAATGAAAAACAAAGGAGGGGAAATTGAAGTACGATGGTAGGTGTGGATGGATTTCGATCTTCCTTTGTGGGATTGAATGTTTGGGTCTGTGTCTTGCCTTGGGGTTTTGGTCATAGGGATCCTTAAGAGGAAGGTGTTTCAATAGGTTTTGCTGGGAACTAACAAAAAATGTCTCTTTGACGCACAAAAGACAGATTTATTTTCTTATCCTTCTTTCTTCCCCACCATCATAGTTGGTAATCTTGTTCATGATCGTTAAAGAAAAGAGGATGATTGATAAAGAGAAGGGAATGTGGCTAACCGGGGGGGGGGGGGGGGGGGGGGGGGGGGGCTGCCGAATGTCCGAAAGAGAAATGAAAAAAATATAGTAAACACAAAGGACATGTCAACAAACAAAGGGATTATCATGTAGAGAATGACAACAGGCGTTACTTTTTTTGATTCCTTTCGAATGAAAGAAGAACGGAGATAAAGAAAGCGCCGAGAGCTTTTTCTCCCTTCTACACAGATGCGGCCTATTCTTCTATCCCTTTAATTTTGGGTTCCTGAATTGAATGACCACTGGAGTGAGCAAATCATCGAGTATCTATCTATCTATGATCATTACTTTCTGGAATGTTGACAATCGACAGCCCGTTTTGCTTTTTTTTTCTTTTCGGTGCTTATGGATCTGTTACTGGCAGGACGTGAAGAGTGTAGGCCATGCTTAGTCATTGGTCATGGAGAACAAGAATGAACTGGGGTTAGAAAGGTCGAAGACCAAGAGAGAACCGAAAAAGTGAGGCGATGGTTTTAGATGAGACCCGGAGCGGATGCTAAGAGAGGGTTGGTGTGAATATGAGAGTTTATGGAATGGGTGTGTGTGAGTTGGATAAAAGAAATCTAATGGATTTGATGAGATGGTACCTGAACAGTCTTCATTCACACCCATGCCTCCGGATCAATCGCCTTTTCTAGGGCATGCTCGATGGTAGTTATACAAGAAGGATGGAATATGAGTGATATATGTGAATGCAAGGTATATCTACAAAAGCAAATAGAAGTGGTCCAATGGGGTGATCATCCTTTGGGGCATGGTCCAAGCGGATATAGCAAGGATAATAATAGTAAAAGGTGTTTGTGTATACAAAAAAGTGCAGGAAAAGGAAAACAATAAAGAAAAGACAAAGAAAGAAAGAGGCCAATGATTAGAAGGGAGAGATAGAGCGTGTTTGTCTGTTGTTTTGTCAAAGAAAGAAAGAAAGAAAGAAAGAAGAGCGGGCGGTGAATCAAAGGGCGACTTGAGGATGCATGGGGTGTGTGTGTGTGTGTAATGGGGAGAAGAGAGAGGGTGAGAAAGAAAGAAAAAAAAGGAACGACAATGATGATATGATTACACTGACAATCAATGAATCCATTTCAATCAGACTCTCTCTTACAGTACTCTAAATTTATTATTCCGTTCTGATCAAATAAATAGAGTGAGGCTACCCCTTCTTTTTTTTCTCTTCTTCTGTTTTCTTCTCATCACTCATCAACTCCTCCTTCTCCATTCACACTCACCCAACACAACAACACACAATGTCTGCTAACCCTCACCACCCTCACACCCTCTCCACCCTGGTATGCGTCTCTCTTTTCTTTCTTCTTTTCGTTTTTTTCTGTTACTTTTTTACCGTTTTTTCACACAATACCGAATGAAACCGCCTTTTTGTCTAACCGCACATACCTCTCTTTTTTATCCCACTGATGATCATGATCATGACACAAACAGGACTTTCAAGGTGCCAGCAGTGCTGCTGCTGCCAACGCCATGCGCACCGAGCTCAACCGCCTCATCGCCCAGGTCAAGGACGAGGACGAGCGCAAGGTACCCCTCGTCTCTTTTTTCTTGTTGAATAATGCGATTATAAATTCCTGCTTCTACTTGTGAATGAATAAGGCATCTGAGAATGACGTGTTGACTAATCCACTCTATCCCTTTCTTCCAACCGTCTTCCAATAGTTGTTTCAAAATGAAATGGGCAACTTTTTTTTGCTGTTCAACCGCTTCTTGGCCGAGAAGAGCAAGGGTACAAAGATTAACTGGGACAAGGTCAAGTCGCCCCCAGAGGACCAGGTCGTCCCCTATGACAGCATCCCCAAGGTCGAGTCCAGCCCTCATCTCAACAAGCTCGCTGTCTTGAAGCTCAACGGAGGTCTCGGAACTACCATGGGTTGTGTGGGACCCAAGTCTGCCATTGAGGTCCGTGATGGTATGACCTTCTTGGATCTCTCTGTCCGTCAGATCGAGGTAAATACCGTTTTTTGTTTCTTGTTTTGTCGTTTGTTGGAATGGAATGAAGGGGAGGAAATGAACGCGAAACAATGCAGGCGAAATCTTTGATGGTCGGCGAGACAAAATGATAACAAGGTACCACAGGAACAGGAACAGAAACAGACGGACATACAGGGAAGACACGATAATGACCAGGACGACACGACGACACAAGAGACAGGCAACTGGACTGAGTTGCTTGCGTGTGTGTGTTGTGTTGTGTTGTGTTGTGTTGTGTTGTTGCGTGAGGGAGATGGTGGTGGGGTTAGAGTGTGTGCGTGAGATTGAATATGTAGAAACTCTATTTTTATTAATCGCCCTTCTTTTTTTTTCTCTCTACTTTTTTGTTACTTTCCCTACTTCATCCTTCCTCTTGCTCCTTGCTCCCTCCCCTTTTTTTATCTTTTTTGCTCTCACGCTCTGTCAATTGCAATGGACATCAAATAGTACTTGAACAAGGCCAAGAATGTCAACGTGCCATTCATCCTCATGAACTCGTTCAATACCGACGACGAGACCAAGCGCATCGTCCAAAAGTACGCCACCCACAACATCGAGATCCTGACCTTCAACCAGTCCAGATACCCCCGCGTCAACAAGGACTCGCTCCTCCCCACCCCCCGCCACCCCAACAGCGACATTGCTGATTGGTACCCCCCTGGTCACGGAGATCTCTTTGACTCGCTCAACAACTCTGGTCTCCTCGACCAGCTCATCGCCGACGGCAAGGAGTACGTCTTTGTCTCCAACGTCGACAACCTCGGAGCCACCGTCGACGAGGGCATCCTCAACCACATGGTCGAGTCTGGCGCCGAGTTCCTCATGGAGGTCACCGACAAGACCCGCGCCGATATCAAGGGAGGTACCCTCATTGATTACGAGGGCCAGATCCGTCTTCTCGAGATTGCCCAGGTCCCCTCGGAGCACGTTGAGGATTTCAAGTCGATCAAGAAGTTCAAGATCTTCAACACCAACAACTTGTGGGTCAACTTGAAGGCCATCAAGCGCGTTGTCGAGGACCGCGAGTTGAGCCTCGAGGTCATTGTCAACAACAAGACCACCGCCTCGGGCGAGAAGGTTATCCAGCTCGAGACTGCCGTTGGTGCCGGTATCAAGCACTTCCACAACGCCCACGGTGTCAATGTGCCCCGTAGCCGTTTCTTGCCCGTCAAGTCGACCTCGGATCTTTTCTTGGTGACTTCGGACTTGTACTCGTTGATCCACGGCGAGTTGTCGATCAACCCCAAGCGCATGTTCAACACTGTCCCCCTCGTTAAGTTGGGAGATCACTTCAAGAAGGTCAACGGCTTCATGTCGCGCTTCAAGAACTCTCCCCATATCCTGGAGCTGGACCATTTGACTGTCACTGGAGATGTTTCTTTCGGAGCAGATGTTGTCCTCAAGGGTACTGTTATCATTGTTGCCAACGCTGGTTCGCACATTGACATTCCCTCTGGCAGTATCCTCGAGAACAAGGTCGTCTCTGGCAACCTTCACATCCTCGACCATTAAGCGTCTTGCTTGGCGTCTCTTGTTTCTTTTTCTCTCTCCTCCCCTTGTAGTTTTATGCATATCTTCCTCCAATAATAATAAAAAAAACTCGCATTTTGTACAGCACCTTCCCTCGATGGATCAACGGGACTGCTTTTTTAACTTTTTCGTTGTGTTTGTTTCTGAGAGGCGAGAAAGCGAACGACAGAGACTCTCTTCTTGCTCCTTCCTTTTACTACACCACTCCTAGGAACAATTATGGCACGACTACAAGCACTGACGCCTCTATTGAGACCAGCATCCCTCTTTACTTCAGCTAAAGCGTCAACAGCATCGAGAGCATCGTTTAACAAGGGCGTTGTTGCACTAGACAAGGAGCCTTTCTCAATATACATTCACTGGCCTTACTGTTCGAGGTAACCTTGTGTCCGGAAGGAAGCTAACCAACCAACCAATAACCAGTCGTACTGACAACATACGCTTCCTACAAATGAGCATAGTAAATGCACTTATTGCAACTTCAACAAATACGTCGACCCGAATGTCGATAACGAACGCATGGAACGTGCTCTGGTCACGGAACTAAAGTCTGAGCTTGTTCACTGGGGTCTTGATCACGGGAACCGACCCATCCGATCTATTTACTTTGGAGGTACCTTAGACTTGTGCAGAGATGTATTTTCATTCCTCGTGGTTGTGGAGAGTCGCTAATTGGCTCGCTGTTTTTGATTTGAAATGTGTAGGAGGCACGCCTAGTCTTGCAAGGGTAGGCTATGTGCTTGTTGTTCGGTTTTGATATTTGTTCGGCAAAGAAAAAAGGGCAGAATAGGATAGAAGAGTCATGATACGTGTTTATTGCTGTTGTGCGATAGCCAAGAATGTTCGAGTTACTGCTTAACACCCTAAGCAGCATGTGCACATTGACCAAGGACACTGAAATATCCATGGAGGTAAGAACGTCGCAGATATGCTGTATACTCATGCTCTTATATGGTTCCCTTTCAAATTGACAGTTTCACTTTCTTCACCTCTTCACTATTTTTCGATAGGGCAACCCATCCGTAAGTATTATGAGCCTTTCAACACACCAACAACGGACGGCAGTAAAGGACCGATTGAACTTGACCAAAATTAACTTTTGCTACCTGTAGTCGACTACATCGATAGAGACACTGAAAACACTACGCGACATCGGTATCAACCGGTACTCCTTGGGGGTCCAGTCATTCCAGGAGCACATCCTTACGGAACTTGGTCGAGACCACACCCCATCGACTGCACTAAGATCTCTACTTGATGCACGAGCAGTCTGGCCAGGGAAGGTGTCTATGGATCTGATTATGGGTCATGCTGGTCAGACGTTAGATGACTGGATCAAGGAACTTCGGTTCACGATGGATATTGTCGATGACCATCTGAGTCTTTACCACCTCACCGTTGAACCCGGTACCGCGTACGTTGATCGTGTTTGTTGCTGCTATGGCTACGTGGATATGACATTTGAACTGATGACCTTGTTTGATTTTGATGGCAAAAATGTAGATTGCACAAGGATGTCAAGCAAGGAAAGACGACATTGCCAGATGGTGATCTATCGACGGATATGTATGAGGCCACCATCCAGGTACCAAGCACCCATTTTGCTGCTATTCTACGCTACGTTCACTATACCTTGTTCAAAGAGAGAGAGTGTGTGTGTGAGTGAGTGAGAGAGAGAGAATAGACGTGCTTATCGTGTTTTGTATTGCCGCGAATCGATAGCTAACTCGAGAGGCAGGGTTTAAACACTATGAGGTGTCCAACTTTGCGAGGAACAAAGCTTACAGCATGCATAACAGTGGTCATTGGCTCGGCATTGACTATCTCGGTAATGTTCTATGATGGATGATGCTGTTTGTGTTGGGTAAGGTAGGCTGGGTAACATGTTGATTGATACTAAAAACGACCTATCTCATCGTATGTGTTCACCGTTCACTAGGCATAGGACCTGGCGCCCACGGTCGAATGAGTCATCCTCAAACACGACAAAAGTTTCGCACATTTAACGTGAGTTGGTCGTCTCGTTTGCTCTGATTGTGCGTTTTTTGTACCAAACCAAAGTCAATATTTAAAGCCTCATTGAACCTCTTTGTACTGATAGGTACGAGACCCTGCTGGCTGGATGCGAGAGTGTGAGGAGCAAGGGACTGGGTAAGCATTATAGCCATTACCGTCCATGCAATTGTGGGATGACTGCGAGGGATAGCTTCAACGCGATATCGCTGTACCGCTGTTTTATGTATATTTGTTTGACTGACAAATACACGTATGCCACTTTATAGGAGAAGAAAGACGGAAGCAATAGAACCCGAGGACTCTAAAAGAGAACTCCTCGTCCTAGGTATGCGAACACGACGAGGGCTTGACTTTGACAGATTCTATCAGCTAACAGGACAAGACCTACTCGAGGTAAGCATACACTCTTTCTTCCGTGTAAGCAGGTACTGTTCTCTTCTGTGGCTGACGTGCTATGGATCTACTTTCTGCTTGTGTTACCAATTGGAATAGTATCTAAACAAGGACGCCACGGAGTGGTGTATTGATGCGGGGTTGTTGCAATTGAGCGCAGCATCGTTGTCTCCAACCGAACGTGGCATGGCTGTTGCGGACGAGCTCTCTGTCCGCCTTCTTCCATAGCTTTTGCTTAGTTTTGAACAACGACTGAGTCATTGCGAGTCAAACATGAAGGATCATGTCTTTTTGAGCTTTAGAAGTAGTTTTGATTTCCTGGTCGCCATAGTCTGTCAGTGGATGGACGCGTTTCTCTGACCACCCCACTCTCGTTTCTTCTTGCTTCTTCTCCCCCACATATCTATTTTTCACGTACATGTACCCACGCAAGGGGCGGACATTTTTTTAATGCGCGTGAAAGAGTGCCACAGGGAGGCGACTGCTTTTCTTTCCCAGTCTCTCGAATGTTTGATGCGGGTTGTTCGGTGCCCTTCCATCAAGGCGAAATCGTCGCTTGTGATTGGCTGCTGAACTGGAATTGTTTATTTTCGAGTGCACTTTTGTTCCAATTTGCATATGTAAGTTCGCTTCTTTTTTTTTTTTTTTTTTCTTCTCTTCTTTTCCCCCAACCCTTTCCTCCCCTTCACACCCCACCAAACTATATCCACCATGGTCTACAAAGTCGGTATGTCTCCAACCTCCATCTCGCGCCTGCATTCATCAAGTCATGTTGCCTTCAAGAACAAAGTCAACAACTGGATGAAGGATGATGACTTCAGCTCTGCCTTTACACCCATAAACGAAGCGAAAAACGAAAACAAACAAACAACAACAGCCACGTTAGTTACCGCGACAATTTTTTTTTTATTTCAGATCCTAATCTCTCTTCATCCTCCTCCTCGTTGACAATCTCTTCCATGCAATAGCTGACATCAGCCTTGCCGCTTTCGGTCGCAAGGAAATCGAGCTTGCCGAGAACGAGATGCCCGGTCTTATGGCTCTTCGCCAGAAGTACGGTCCCCAGCAGATCCTCAAGGGTGCCCGTATTGTCGGTTCCCTCCACATGACCATCCAGACCGCCGTCTTGATCGAGACCTTGACTGCCTTGGGTGCTGAGGTTACCTGGACTTCCTGCAACATCTTCTCCACTCAGGACCATGCTGCTGCTGCCATTGCCGAGTCTGGTGTCCCCGTAAGTCTTAGTTTTTGTTTTGGTTCGATTGTTCCTGGGAGAAGGAGAATAGAATGGAGTGTGGGAAAATAAGTGGTGTATTTAGAATGAACGGACAAAGCAATTGAAAAGGAGAGACAGAGTCTGGGCAGTAACAATTATGCAGAAGTACAAGAGGCAATCAACGAAAAGGAGCGTGCATAACTCAAAGGTTGAGCGAGAACAAAAAAGTAAATGAACAGTCAACTAATCAAAACTTCCTCGCAATGAAAACATATATCAATAATAGGTCTTCGCCTGGAAGGGTGAGACTGATGAGGAGTACATGTGGTGCCTCGAGCAGCAGCTCCTCGCCTTCAAGGATGGCAAGGGCCCCAACCTGATCTTGGACGACGGTGGTGATTTGACCACCCTCATCCACGAGAAGTACCCCGAGCTCCTCGTCGAGATCAAGGGTATCTCTGAGGAGACCACCACCGGTGTCCACCACTTGTACAAGATGCTCAAGGACAACAAGCTCAAGGTCCCCGCCATCAACGTCAACGACTCTGTCACCAAGTCCAAGTTCGACAACCTCTACGGATGCCGCGAGTCCTTGATCGACGGAATCAAGCGCGCCACCGACGTCATGATCGCCGGTAAGGTCGCCGTCGTTGCCGGATACGGTGATGTCGGAAAGGGATCCGCCGCTGCCCTCAAGGGTATGGGTGCCCGTGTTCTCGTCACCGAGATCGACCCCATCAACGCTCTCCAGGCCGCTATGGAGGGTTACGAGGTCACCACCATGGAGGATGCCGTCAAGGAGGGCAACATCTTTGTCACCACCACCGGATGCCGTGACATTATCCGTGGCGAGCACTTTGCCGTCATGAAGGATGACTCCATTGTCTGCAACATTGGTCACTTCGACATTGAGTTGGACGTCGCTTGGTTGAAGAAGAACGCCGTTGCCCACGTCAACATCAAGCCCCAGGTCGACCGCTTCCAGGTCGCCTCTGGCAACCACATCATCCTCTTGGCTGAGGGTCGCTTGGTCAACTTGGGATGCGCCACTGGCCACCCTTCGTTCGTCATGTCCAACTCTTTCTCCAACCAGGTCCTTGCCCAGATTGCTCTCTGGACCGACATTGAGTCTTACCCCTTGGGCGTCCACATGCTCCCCAAGAAGCTCGATGAGGAGGTCGCTGCCTCTCACTTGGCCAAGATCGGTGTCAAGCTCACCAAGTTGACCCCCACCCAGGCCGAGTACCTCGGTCTCTCTGCCGAGGGTCCCTTCAAGCCCGAGCACTACCGCTACTAAATTATTGTCTTTACTTTGGCACCCCCTTTTCCACTCTTACCTTTGAACTCTCTACTTTTGTAGTGAATTAGGAGGGTGAGTGAAAGGGAACCGAGGCATGGGCAAACAAACCTCTTTTAAAGACCAATTCAACTTGTATCATAGTCTTTTGTAATATTTGCACAACTCCAAACCAACAACACATTAGAAAACCCATAAAAATGAGGTTGCTCAACCACCCCACAAAAAAATACCACCATTGTCCGCCTTTAATCTTCATGGATGTGATATGTTTAACATGCTTTCAACCGTGTCCCATTGCTTTGAGGGCTTGAGCCTCTGAGGCTTGACCTAGAATGTCTGAGAGGAGAGGAATGCTGTGAGCACACCCAATCAACGAGCTCATTCAGCGACACACCAACTTGAGCCAAAAACACAAATGGATCCCTGCGTGAGAAAAAAATCAAAATGAGGGTGGCCAATCTGCAGCCTCCCCTCCTCCAATCATTCCTTGCAGGTTTTTTTTCTCCACTTGTGTATTGAAAAAGGAGAAGGGTTCGCTTCAATCCTCACAAGCTAAATGAGGTGTTGGCTGATGTTGATTCACCGTGTTGTGCGAACGGGATGTGTTGCGTTAATCATCCACACATGCGCAACGACTTTCCCTTGAAGCAATTGCGAAAACCGAGACGAAAGACAGATATTATTCCTTGGTGGGACGTTCGCATTTCAGCGGCATCACAGTGCCGTTGATTGCGCACAAGGCGGACTACACGTGCTCAGCTTTCTGCACAACATGACATTTTGGAACGAGCAAGTGCAAAAAGTCTAGATGTCTTGGAATATTTTTTTACCAACTCGCAATTCTTCGGGATGGAGGGAAGACACATCTTTAAACATTAGAATCGTCGTCTAGGACTTTTTAAAGTCTTTCGAGTACGACGACTTGGGAGTCGTTTTGATATCGATAAAGTGTTAGCCAGGGCTGGTTACGACGGTGCCGGCATCCGTGGGTACTTTTATCCATGATGTTGACCATGGGCGCAAGAAAAAAATTCCCGTACGTACTAGGTGTTGGTGACTTTACGCCCATGCATGGTTCCCTCCACAAAAGGTAACCCGTCTGCATTGCATGCTCTTGATGATAGGCTGATGGGGTGTATCTCTCTGTGTATCTGTCTCCATCTGGCCACTATGATGCATCCTTCACCCCCCACCCACAGAAAATAGGTTTTCTTGTAGTCTTTCACTAGCGTCTCATGCATGATGCGGCTCCTGATGATTGTTTTTAGTTTTTCTTTTGTCGTCACTATTTTTAACCCTGTTCTGGGTTTGGGAAGCGCTTTCAACCACGGGCGCAAACATTCCAGTCTCGACAAAACAGGAAGAGGCATGGTGCACGTGCATGCTGCAGTAGAGGGAAATCCTCGGTACATGGCACGATTACCATTCATCTGTCCACTCTCAAGTAACCAACACTTTTTCTTGGAGGTGTATCGTTGGGCAAAAGTTTGGTTTGTTTATTTATAGCAGCAAGTCTGCTAAGAGGGAGTGTTTCCCAGGTATTTCTTCTTGTCCGACGGATCAGAAGGATCAAAATGAAGGGTAGACCCTATTTAGTAATCGCACTCAACGACAGCGGCAAAGCCGAGGTCCTTGACACACTTGCGCAGGAAGCCTTCGTTGTTGATAGGCAGCCTGCAGTTGAGGTGATTCTTCTCCTGGTCAAAGTCGGAGCCGCCCATGTTGTTAAGGCAGCAGTCGTTGATCTTGGACCACGAGGGGCGGAAGGCAGAGATTTCGCACTTGGCGTTGCCATCAAAGGTATCATCGGCATGAGGAGCGGCGGGGGCGGCCATGGAGACGGAGGCGAGGACGGCAAGGGAGAGAATGGCGATCTTCATGGTGACAATAGAGTGTGTCTGTGTTGCGGTAGTGATTATGTGTGTGAGGTTGTGATTGAGGTTGTTGAAAAAAAAAATGAAGAAAACGGGCCCTTTATACTTGACTGATTTGACATGACGTTTGGACTTTAGTCATGCTTAAAATAACTTGACCTATGGCGCCGGTTTCAAACGGCGTGAGGGCTTTTTTTTTGGCGCTACAGCTCCTGGTCCCTTCCGGTTCTAAATGGGGTACAGCGTACCAGGAGGATCCTTCGCAGTCATAGGGCATCACCGTTTCATTAGGACCTCCCTTGGCGGAAATTTGAGACACAGCGGCGCAATGGCAATCAAGAGAAGCAGTGTTGAAGCATCCAGCACTTGGCATCGCTAATGATAGACAGAAAGTACATGGCGCGGAAGACCCGGGAAACAATTGTGAGAAATATAGACCACTCTGCGTCGTACCACCGTCCCCAACCTCACGCCTCAAGGCAGAGACCGCAGGGTGAAGGAAATTTCAGAAAGTATGGTACGTACGCTCGTGGTCAGTAACCCACGATGGGATGAGAGTGATTGAACTGAGAAGGCATGAACGTTGCTTCTGCCACGTATGCGAAATCGAGCTCTTGTCCCAAGCTGAAGACCTTACCCTCTCCTTGCCTGATAGGCAACTGTGAATTCAATTGCTCGCTGCTTATGGATCGAGACGTACATTACAGCATTTATATTTGCTTCATTGACTCGTTACAAAAGACTCTGACTCGGACGTTCAGTGGGTGACATGCGTTGTGGGGCCATAGAATGAATGCCTCAACATCGTTTCTTTGATTATGTTTTTTTGCCCTCTCCATCATTTCTATAGGAAGACCGTAATCTTGCCTGGTGTTATCTTCCTCCATCAACCTCCAATCGATTAACTGAAGATCAAGAGGGAAATAAAAGGACGCGTGGAAGAGGATGAACATTGGGGCAAGGTTGTTGATCAGAGTGGGTAAAAGAAAGAGAAAAATAACAAGCCGTGCGCTCGGCGTTACTGTGAGTCTTTCCTCAAGAAACTAAAGCCGCCACATTTGGAGGATGAACCATAAGGACCTTTTGAGACAAATTACTTGGTGACATGATATGGGTCCTTGACCCACGCTCCAAAGAACGGAACCTGGTTCTTGTGCATGAGGGCTTTTCTTTCCTAATTGTTTTTTCTGCTTTCTTAAAATATTCCTTTCAGTCTCAGATCGAGAAAACCCGCGCTTGATCGTCATGGCGTAGCTCCAAGGGGATTGTTCCTCACAATCCTGAATGGACCTTCTCCAGCCGATAAGCCCAATAGGTTCAATTGGGTAGCAATTTGTTCGATGAGACCCTTACTCGGTGACATATAGGGAAAAAAAATCGAACTCGGGGACAATGGTTCAGACCTTTTTATTTGGTTGTTCTTATTGACTAAGATAGCAGTAAGTAATATACAGTTCAAGGACAAGTGATACAGAACGCCAATGAATGGAGGAGATTAGGCACGCCTCGTACTATTTTTATAACGTTTACATGGGTTATTCTTGTCGAGCGACACGGTCAATACCATAGACAAGTGAGGAAGGAAGAGAGTCGAATCAACTGTTCTGGATACAGTTCACGATGAGTCCGATTAACCATATCCTAGGCCTAGCCCTAGATATACAGAATGACTTGGTGAAATAACATGTCTTGAGTAGTGGTGTGGGCAATGTAGGCAGTGGAGGGCTGTTTGTTGTCATACGTAGTGGTCGGCGGCCACCGTACTCTGTGAATTGAATCATTCGTATGCTAAGGTCAGCGCGGTCATACTGACTGATGGAGTCAACTGTCTCCACCGCGACGCCCACATCCAGGAGAATCTCCACTCTTTACCAAGACAATAGCAACCAGCTGTTCCTTGGGGTTGTAGTGTGCCAACCCAGGTTACTACTTCTCTTTGAGCCGGGCTGTTGGGGTTCGAGATTTGAGGCATATCTGCGCGGACAACTTCCAGCATACACCCGGGGGATGACGAGGGGTGAATGCGCTCGTAGCCAACCTGGTAGCTGTTAAGCGGTGATTGTGTGTATGTGTGTGTGGGGTTAATTCTTGTTTATGGAATGGGGACGATAGCGGAAGATAAACGAGAAGAAAGGAAGGGTAAGCTCGATGGTAATGAAGTAAATGGATGTCCATACTACGAGGTATGGCACCAGAAGAATTGATGGGTTGAGGGAAAGGAGGTCAGATAGATCGGGTGCTAGAGTGCAAGAGAGCAAGAGGCACGGCGAAAGTTCTCGTCATGCATTGATCTAGATAGCGTCAGGCAACACTACGGCGTTGTGGCTTGAGGGACGAGGGCAGAAAAAAGAGAAGATATTGAAACATCGATTCGCTGGCCCTACAGCACCCGTCACCCACCACACGTCCAAGACGGAGCCTTGCACGACGAGGCGATGAAGAAAACATAAATGCCGCGATGCACGCCTTGATCTATAAACAGCGAGCAACTGAGCTCACAGTTGCCAATCAAGCAAAGAGTGAGTGACTCCCTCAGCATGGGACAATTACTCGCTCGGTTCCCTGACCTCCCGCATCATGTACTTTCCATCTATCATTAGCGACGCCAATACTGGATGCGTCGACCTAGGAGCGGAACATCATTCCTCGTTGACCGAGCGTTGCTTCTCATTGATTGCCATTGCGCCGTTGTGTCTCAACTTTACGCCAAGAGAGCTCCAATGAAGCGGATATGTTCTATGACCGAAGGATCCTCCTGGTATTGTCGTATCCCATTTATAACCGGGCAAGGACCAGGAACTGCAGCAAAAAAAAAAAAATCTCTCACAGTTTGAGACCGACACATGGGCCAAGTTATTTTAAGCATGACTAACGTCCAGACGTGATATCAAATCGATCAAGTATAAAACTCTCCCCTTTTTCTTATTTTATGTCCAATCTCAATCACTAACTCACACACATAATCACTACCACTACACAGACACACTCTATTATCTCCATGAAGATCGCCATTCTCTCCCTTGCCGTCCTCGCCTCCGTCGCCATGGCCGCCCCCGCCACTACCGCTGGTGCCTTTGATGGCAACTCCAAGTGCGTGATCTCTGCCTTCAAACCCTCGTGGTCCAAGATCAACGACTGCTGCCTCAAGAACATGGGCGGCTCCGACTTTGACAAGAAGAAGAACCACCTCAACTGCAGACTGCCCATCGGCAGAGAGGGCTACATGCGCAAGTGTGTCAAGGACCTCCACTATGCCTCTGTTGTTGAGTGTGATTATTAAATAGGGTCTATCCTTCATTTTGATCCATCCTATCCGTCGGACAACAAGAAATACCTGGGAAACACTGTCTTAGCAGACTTGTTGCTGTAAATAAACAAACCAATAATGTTGCCCAAAGATGCACCTCCAAGAAAAAGTGTTGGATACTTGAGAATGGATAGATGAATGGGCTGGGATCGTGCCATGCACCGAGGCTTCCCCCCCCTTCTGCATCCTGCACATGCATCTTCCTGTTTCGCCGGGACTGGAATGTTTGCGGACGTAGACCGAGCCGGAACGGAGTTAAAAATAGGGGCGACAAATGAACTTAAAAACAAACCTCGGTAGCCGCATACATGAGACATGCTAACAAACAAACCCTAGGTTTGTTAAAGGAGGCAAGAAAAACATGTTTTCTGTCGGTGGTGATGGATGCAGCATAGAGCCTACATGGAGACAGATACACAGAGAGATACACCCCATCACATGCAATGGAGACGGGTTACCTTTTGCGAAGGGAACCGTGCATGGGCGTAAAAGTCACCAGCACCTAGTATGTGCGAGACGTTTTTTTGAACCCATGGCCATGGTTATGGATCAAAATACTCGGCCATACGAATGACACGATTAATAAATGCCGTGACCACGGACCACCACCTTATGACGGCAAACAGTCCTACACAGCCTACACTGCCCACATCTCTACTCATGACATGTTTTTTTCACCAAATCGTTTGTATGTCTAGGGCTAGGCCTATGATATGGTAAATCGGATTCATCGAGAACTGTATCCAGAACAGTCGATTCGACTCTCTTCCTTCTTCACTTGTCTATGGTGTTGACCGTGTCTCTCGACAAGAATAACCCATCCAACCGTTATAAAAATAGTACGAGGCGTGCCTAATCTTCTCCATTCATTGGCTTTCTCTTTCACTTGTGCCTTGGGCTACCCTATTTCTTGTTGCCATCTCGGCCAATAAGAGGAACAGTCAAATAAATAAAGAACCGTTGTCACCAAGTTCGATTTTATTCCCTATGTCACCGAGTAATAGTCTCATCGAACAAATTGGAACTACTGGGCTTATCGGCTGGAAAGGTTCCATTCAGGATAGCGATTAGCGATCCCCTTGGAGCTACGCCATGGCGACCAAGAACGGGTTTTTTTTTCGATCTTATCAGGAAAGAAAAGCCCTCCTATACAAAAACCAGGTTCCGTTCTTTGGAGCATTGGTTTTTTGACTATATATCATGTCACAGCTCCAAGATGTGACCGCCTTTTTTCATGAAGAGAGAGGCTCACAGTAACGCCGAGCGCACGGTTTGTTATTTATCCCTTTCATCTAGCCACTCTGATCAACAACCTTGCTCCACTGTTAATCCTTTCCACGCGTCCTCCTTTCCCTCTTGATCTCTCGTCTTTTCTTTTCAACGATGACCGGTATGAGCAGCGCCTTTTTTATTTTGCAAACGGATGAGAAACAAAAACAACAGGAGCCGCTAGGAGATCAAGCCACCAAAAGAGACATACATTCATTCTCCTCTCTGGCATGAAGGAAGGCGCAAGCCTTAAAACAACTCTCGAGACACACCTACAAACTCACGGCTTTCTTCCCTCCTCACTCTCTCTTTGAACTACAACTTCCAAACATCATCAACGACAACAAAATGGCACCTCGTAAAGTCACTCCACCCACCCTCACCAAGCGTCGCTCAGACGAAGACCATGCTCCCCGCCACAGGAAGCGCGTCGTTCAGCATCTTCCCCTTGCCCAGATCGCATCTCACCCCGGACAAGTCTTTGTCTTCGGCACTGGAGACTGCGCCCAGCTCGGTCTCGGCGAGGGCACTCTCCTTCGCAAGAAGCCCACTAACGTCGCTGCTCTTAACGAGCAACACATCGTTGATATCGCCGCCGGTAAGTTGACTGATTAGAGTCCCTACGCGTTTGTGAAAGTGAACAAAAGTGCCTATTCTAACCTAACGAACATCTTTTTTGTGAGTAGGAGGAATGCATAACATGGCTTTAACCAAGGAGGGAAAGGTACCGGACCTTTACGACCAACAGCACACTCACGACACACGCACCCGCCAGTTGATTTCTTTATCTTTGTTGATATCAAGAGGGTCGCTCAACACTCACTCACTCACCATTCATCCAACAACATTCTTTGCGTTATTTTGTGACATTCCAACTCACTTATAGCTTTGGTCCTGGGGTGTCAACGACCAGCGCACTCTCGGACGCTCAGGAGACGAGTACACTCCCATGCCAGTAGAAGGTCTTGACGATGTCAAGGTTGTCAGGGTTGCCTGCTCTGATTCTTTGACTGTCGCCTTGACCGATCTCGGTCACGTCTACACCTGGGGCACATTCAGAGTATGCAACGTTTTTTTTTTTTACTTGTTTTATACAATCCTATTGTTAGGTTTGTTTGTGTATGCTTGCAAAAGGCAACATACCTAACTCCCAAGTCTTTTTTTCTTCTCATATTAGAGCGCGGAGGGAATTCTCGGACACTCCAAGGAGACCGAGGTGCAGGACAAGCCCACCAGGGTTGCCGGACTGGAGGATATTGTTGACATTGCTACTGGGACTGATCACGTCTTGGCCTTGGACAGCACCGGTCTCATCCACAGCTGGGGTAACGGTCAGCAGATGCAGTTGGGACGCAGGATTGTCGCTCGCCGCATGCTCAACGGATTGACCCCCGAGTCTGTCGGTGCCAAGAACATGACGAAGGTCGGAGCTGGCTCGTACCACTCATTCGCCATCGACAAGGACGGAAAGGCCTCTGCTTGGGGTCTCAACACCTACGGACAGTGCGGACTGGATGATGCCAAGGTTGAGAATATTCCCACTGTCGGGCCCATCAAGGCCCTCAAGGATGAGCATATTGTGGACATTCAGGGAGGCGAGCACCACTCAATCGCCTTGACCAAGGACGGGCGTCTCTTTGGATTCGGACGCTCAGACAGTCACCAGCTTGGTTTGGGTTACACCGAGCTTCCCGGAACCGAGGACAGCACATCTCACAAGAAGGCTATCCGCACACCCACTTTGATCCCTGGCTTGCCCCCAGTCGATGCCATCTCTGTTGGAGGCAACCATACCCTTGCCTTGACCCGTGAGGGTGATGTTTACGCATGGGGTTTCGGCGAGATGTTGGCTTGCGGTAACGGTGAGGAGGAGGATGTCGAGAAGCCCTTGAAGTTGACTGGCCAAAAGATTGAGGGAGCCAAGATCCTCAAGGTTGCTGCTGGCGGTCAGCACTCTGTTATCCTGGCCGTCCATGCCTAAGCCCGAATGTTTTCATAATAATCTTTTTTCTTTTTCTTTTCTTCCTTACCTACAACCTCACACCTCTCAATAAAGTTCATAAACAGTGCCCATGTCTGTCTGTCTGTTTGTTTGTTTGTTTGTTTGTTCATGTATATGTGCGTGAATGTGGTATGTTCGTCCGAAGAGAAGTGGAGGGATTGATCCTTGGGTCCACATGCCTCTGTACCAGTCACGCTGCTTCGTCTTCTCCTTTTTAAAAAAAGGAACGCGACACACAAAAAGTGATCATCATCGACTCCTTCTCCCTCTCTCATCTTTCTTTTCTTTACTCCCCTTACCTCCTTCGGTCCCGACGCTACCATATCAGTCTTTTTTGCTCCCCCCGTTGCCCATACTAAAAGACAAAGACAGTCAGTTTCAGCCAAAGCGGCAACCTTGCTCCATTAACCACCACCACCATCACCACCTTTCATCACACTTTCTCGCACTCACTCTCGTTCAAGTCTCCAATGAGGAGCGCTCCTTCTCCTCCTGCAGTCCTGTCACCTGCAGGGTCAACAAACATGCTCTCACCTGACATGTCAACTTCTGGCTCCGGGTCTTCCTTTACGTCCCCAACCCAGTCCGCCACATCTCCAAGACTGATGCCTACAAAGTCAAGGCCAACAACTGCCCTCGTCTTTGGTCAGCAGGCAGAGGCGCTCCAGCCCCATCTCCTCCCTCCTCCACTTCAAGATACCGAATCGCTCTCCAGTGACGACTTTGTGCTCTCAGCCTCGTCTGCTTCGCCCGCACCTGCTGGCACCACGACCGCAGCTGCAGGAGGCGATAGCCATTCCAAGGTGCCTTCCGCACGCAGTGGACTCAAGACCATACCAGGTTCTCAGGACGACCAGAGCTCGGAGAGTGGTGACGACGCAGATGGCCGATTGACTGATACAGAGAGCGAGCAGGTCCGGGCGCGAGCCAGGACAGGGACACCTGTTATCGCAGGGCGATCAAACAATCATCACCATGGAACTACAGAGCATGGAGCGACTAGCAGCAGTGCGTTGCAATCGCTTCGAGAGATCGAGGAGCATGATCACGAGGGTCGCCAGACACAACTCCAGGGGCTCGAGTCTAGGTTTCGCACAACGGCCCTGGCTGCTCAGGATCAGGACCTGACGAGCGAGGGCGGTGACAGCACAACAGAGTCGGATACCCAACCCAAGAGTGCAATGGATCCTACTCAAATCCAAGGCAAGTCTGTGCAAACTGGTGACGACTTTTAGGCATGGTGTCACAATTGAGTCGTCAGGCTGACATTCTGTTGTTTTCTTTTCTCTCTATTGTTCTATAGATCAACTCAAGGTTCTTCGTCCAAAGCCCAGTAGTAGCAGTGTCGGCGACAACAGTGTCAGCTCACGACCAAAGTCACGTTTACAAAGGACAGCATCTATGAAGTCATACGACTCGGACGACATTTCAAACAACCATGGAGGATACCAGAAGCATTATGGCGACGAGGATCATACCACCAGCGCATGGACAGAACATCGCAAACACTTTTTCATCCTCAGCAGTGCTGGAAAGCCCATCTATGCCAGATACGGAGACGAGTCGAGGATATCGAGTTACATGGGCGTCATTCAGGCCTTGATCAGCTTCTTTGCAGACAACGATGATACGCTTCGATGTATCAATGCCGGCGAACATCGTTTTGTCTTTTTGCTCAAGGCGCCCCTGTATCTCGTTTGTGTTTCTCGCTCAGGGGAGTCCGAGTCCCAGGTACAGAGTACGACAGAGCAGATACCATGTGGTTGATAGGGCAGTCCAGCCATTCAATAATTCTAAGAATACTCTCTTCCATATATATAGCTTCGAGACCAGCTTGGGTACCTGTATGCGCAAATCATTAGTGTGCTCACACAGTCGCAGATGACCAAGATTTTCGAACAGCGCAACAACTTTGACCTGCGAGGACTCATCGGCGGGACAGAGATCTTTTTGGACAGTCTGGGAAAGCTAATGAACACCTACCCCGGGTTCATGCTCGGTGCCATTCAGTGCCTCACCATGCCACGCGAACTTCGCGACAAAGTTGGAGCCGTCCTCGGTCGTGCCAAGTGCAAGGTCAGTCTCCTTACTAGCATTTCATCGAGTAATCGTTGCCCGTTATTATGGTCCAATTATTAATGGTTAAATATTTTCACCTATTGCATAAAATAGCCGCTACTGTACGCACTCTTGGTGACGCCGACACAGCTGATTACACTACTTCGACCACGGACACACTCCATGCACCCTGCGGATTTGCATCTAATCTTTAATTTGCTGTCGGGGTCCACTACGTTTGAAAGTTCCGAATCGTGGACGCCTATCTGTCTACCAAAGTTCAACAACAAGAGCTTTTTGCACGCTTATATTTGTTACATTGCCAAGAAGGTCTGCATGCTGCTAATCTCGCCAGACAAGGACAGTTTCTTTGAAATGTCCAACGTCAAGCAGAAGGTAGTTGAAGGTCTTGAAGCAGGAGGCATGCTCGCTTCGTTGGAAAACTATGCCGCCGCAGGAACTCGAGGCGGGTTTTCCGTCGGTATGTACTCTTGTGCATGTGCATTTTGTTTGCCCTTTTTCGACTTTGTCATTCTGTTGAGCCTTCCTCTGTGAAGTGCACCGCCACCTCGTCATCAAATGTTGACTCTATAGTACTTTTTGCCACATTTGATAGGTGATACCGGCATTCCGGGACTGAGGCACTTTTTGTACAAGTCGCGTGTAAATGTTCAGTTTACTATGCCCGAGTTGACTGAGCCCTATGCTACTACGCCTGCAAGGAAGCGACTCCTCCGACAGTACCAGAACATGAATGAACGGATGCACCGGAAAACTCGCCCCCTCAAACTGTTGTTCCATGTTGGCGAGCAAGAAACCATGCTTGGCTGGGTAATTTTATAGTTCCTTTCCATGTTTGTTCATGGCAGGCCCTTTTATCTATAGTGATTGCTTCTAACCATAGTATTTCATTCCCCCCTCGGTGATAGGTGACATCAGGATTCGAGTTGTATGCAGCGTTTGGACCGTTGGTATCGAAGAGTGCGGTTGTTTTGATGTCGAACAAGTTGCTCAAGTGGATTCGCAAGCAGGAAGACAGCCTCTTGATCCTCAACTCACCCAGCTTTGAAAAGTTCAAATGATCATAAAATAAAAGATCCTCGGTAATTACTGCAGCCGTAGGTTAATTGTTTGCCAAGCATAAAGAGTTGGTGTGGTGGCAAACTTTAGCTCTTCATATCGACTTCGCCTGCCTGGATGCTTAGTAATTGGATGCCTTGTGTCTCTTTTGCACAGCCTTCCAAATGTCAATCAATTGTGACTGTGCCTGCAGCCCTTAAGCACCATGCCACCCACATCCTAAACATAAAAAGAAGTGTCGCACCCACTCATTTTTTCGCATCACTCCTTTCTCTCTCACCTCGAAGATCCCATTCCTCTCTATAACCTTCACTCTCTGTGTGTTCTCGTCTGTTCTTTCTCCCTCTCTCCCTCTCTCTCCTTTATCCTCACCCACTCGCCTCTCCACATCTACACCGCCTAAACTCAGGAAGAACAAGGAAGGCAACCATCAACAGAAATCAACTGCACATAAAATAAACGACGCGCGGATCGTGAGCCATTCGTTTTATTTTCTTGTGTCGCGAGTCTAATTTCGCTCTCACAGCCTTTTCCACTCACCCACAGCCAACAATAACCACAACAACAACAAAAAGTCGTTGAATACGTCCTTCCTCCTCCTTCTAACTCCCGACTCCCTACATCATGTTCCAATCTGGATTCGGCGGTGGCGGCGGCTTTGGCGGTCAGCAACAACAGAACTCAGGATTCGGATCCGCCGGTAACGCGTTCGGTGGTGGCAGCACAGGCAAGTAGCACTGGACTCTTATTTGGTTTTAATGCCTTACGAAAAAAAAAAAAAAAATGCTATTGTGTCTATCGTAGATGATTCCCAACCATCACAAAAGACCATTCCGCAACAATAAAAACACCATCTGTAGTGACCAAAGGAACGAACGAGTCTGACATACTAACCCTTACTATTTTATTGCTGCCTTTTCCTCGCGTTGTTTTTGTGTACAGGCGGCTTTGGCGCTCCCGCTGCAGGAGGATTTGGAGCTGCTGCCAACACTGGCTTTGGAGGCGCCGCACAAACCGCAGGAGGATTTGGAGCTGCACCAGCAGCCGGCGGCTTTGGAGCTGCCCCAGCCAACTCAGGATTCGGAGGTAACGTCACAACAAAATACAACTCATTGCTCGCGAAAGGATCCACCATCTCACTCTCAGCAACCCGAAAGAGACATCCGCTTGTTCTTTATATATGACATCCGGCTTTCTCTGGGACACATGGGAGCAACAGGTCACCCAATAAGAAGGGGGAAGCGGGCGTAAAGACTGGCGTGTACATTTCAGGAGTGCAGTTTCATCTAACAAGGACGACTCGCTATCGTTGCAACCTTTTTTTTTTTTTTTCTTACTTTATCTATGCTTTCACAACTTACATCCGCATTGTTTCCAGGCGGTTTTGGAGGTTCCAGCTCAGGTTTTGGAGTGCAAGCACAGGCTCAGCCGCAGTCCGGATTTGGTGGTTCATCCTTTGGAGGTTCGTCAAGGATCCCATAGTCTCTCTCTTTCCGGAGAGAATCACACAACCCAGTATCATCAGCAGGACAGTACCAGTAATATCTTAAGGAGACGGATATACTAATCGCATCGTTTGCGTGTTATTTTATTGATAACTTTTAGCCGCCCCAACTTCAGCTGCCGGTGGATTTGGAGGGTTTGGAGGTGAGTACTCTATTTTGATGCGAGGCACACATGGATATGTGGTTGAATAACGCGAATACATCAAACTAATGGTTTCTCAACATATTTCATATTTTGTGCACTTATCAGCTTCTACAACACCTGGAGGATTCGGATCTAACACTGGATTTGGTGCAAAGCCCGCGACAACAGGATTCGGAGCACAACCCTCAGCCGGCTTCGGTGCCGGTGCCACTCCTGGCTTTGGAGGAGGTATGTATTTATGTATTTACAAGTTTGAAGACATTGGCTGTGAAAACCAAGATATGATTGATGTCGTGTAATAAGATTCCTAACTTGCCTATTGTGTTGACGTTCTTGTATATAGCGGCCACAAACAGCTTTGGAGGTGGAGCAGGAATGTTGGGTGGTGGATTAAACGCCAACCAGGCTGGATCTGGCACAGCCAACCCCCCTTTCAGTCCATATGTCGAAAAGGACCTCAGCTCAGGACAAAACAGCCACTACCAGAGTATCACAGCCATGCCTGCCTACCGCAATTTTTCGTTTGAGGTAAGGAGCACAACCACATATCGATGCGTCATTACTTATCAAATACATCGCTCCCAGCGCCCTCCCCTATTGCCATTGAGACAGCGACATTAATATTCTACATTTACGATACCAATAGGAGCTTCGCTTGCAAGACTATCAGCAGGGACGCAAGTTCCCCGGCCAAGCAGGTGGTTTCGGTGCTGCTACCCCTGGCTTTGGACAACAGCAACAGCCAGCAGCTGGCGGATTTGGCGCCGCTTCTGCACCTGGTGCCTTTGGAGCAGGAAACACGACCTCCGCCCTTGGCGGTTTCGGAGCAGGCTCTTCAGGATTTGGAGGAGCAGCTACCTCTGGGTTTGGTGCCGGGGCTGGTGCCTTCGGTGCAGCACCCGCAGCCTCATGTATGTCTTACAAATCATTTCCAAATCGCCATGAATATTTCTCTGCTGCTCCTTCACGCAAATATGTATACTAATCCATATCCTCTCTGTTATCACTTATTAACTATGATAGCTGGCTTTGGAGCGGCTGCTGCACCTGCAGGTGGATTTGGCGCAGCATCATCTGCTTTCGGCGCTCAACCTGCCGCTGGCTTTGGAGCTCAACCCTCAACAGGATTCGGATCGGGAACCTTTGGTGCCGCTGCACCCAAGCCCGCAACATCTGGCTTTGGAGGTTTCGGAGCAACGGCAACTAGCCAACCTGCCTCTGGATTTGGTGCCGCTGGAGCATTCGGGGCTCCAGCCGCAGCATCTTCCTTGTTCGGTGGCGCCGGTAGTGGAACCACCAGCGCCTTTGGAGCACCTGCTGCGACCACAACTTCAGCATTCGGCGGATTCGGTGCAGCCACATCAACTGCCCCTGCTGCGGGTGGATTGGGATTCGGACTAGGTGGCGCTGGTGCATTCGGAGCACCCAAGCCCGCAACTACTTCGCTCTTCGGTGCCCCAGCTGCTAGCGCCGCTGCTGCACCTGCCTTTGGTGGATTTGGAGCCACCCCAGCATCTTCCGCAGGAGGTGGGCTCTTTGGAGCCGCTTCGTCTGGATCTTCCCTTTTCCCTGCTACATCTACTGCCGCCACAGGAGGACTCTTTGGTGGCGGTGCCACCGCTGCCCCTGCATTTGGCGCTGCCCCTGCATCTACTGGCTTATTTGGAGCCAAGCCCGCTACAACTGGAGGACTCTTTGGCACACCCGCAGCTTCTAGTGGATTTGGCGCTGCTCCTGCTTTCGGAGCTGCCCCTGCTTCTAGTAGCTTCTTTGGAGCCTCTACGACTGCGGCCCCCAGCCCATTCGGTGCTAGCACTCTCGGCGGAGGATTCCTCGGCAGCTCTACCAACACTCAGGCAGCTCAGCCCGCCATGGTTGCATCTGTGAGTGGCAACATTTACGGTGATAACCCCTTGTTCCAGAGAGATACAACCACCGCCACCGCCAAGACCCAGCCTGCC
The DNA here is from genome assembly GCA_036320915.1 of Linnemannia elongata. NCBI lineage: Eukaryota > Fungi > Mortierellomycota > Mortierellomycetes > Mortierellales > Mortierellaceae > Linnemannia > Linnemannia elongata. Next base: position 62,252 of record JAXBDG010000011.1, on the reverse strand, counting down.
ATCTTGTCGCGCACAGAACCCGCTCAAAAACTTCCCGCCTTGGTTCCCCCAGTTCGTTTCAGCCCTCGTCAGACTCAAGTCCGTTTGCGCCCTACATCAACTGCGACCTTCTCGTCCAGCGTTGCTGGAGGCGACCCTAATGCAAGCCGCAAGAGTCTCTTGCTCTTGGACGGTATCAACGACGACTCTGCATTCGCTGCTGAGGACTACACTCCCCGCCGTAGCGTCAAGAAGCTGCAGTTGAAGCCAAGAAATGTGGAGGGCGACTTCAACTCTTCTCATCAGTTTGACTCTCAGAGATCCGCAGCATTCAACTCGCAGCTGGAAGAGAGAGCTGCCGACTCTTTGATCAGAAACCGATCCTTGAACGGCGGAAGAGCTTCCGAGAACTTCACGCCTCTTGCCGGCTCCCAGAGCCAGTTGAACTCTATCCGTAACGAGAATGTTGCCGCTCCTTCACATGCTTCGGGCAGCAAGGTTGACGGAGAATACTGGATGTCGCCTTCGTTGGAGGAGCTCCGCAAGATGTCTCAGGCTGAGCTTGCCAAGGTCAAGGACTTCAAGGTTGGCGTTCCTGGAGTTGGAAGCGTTTCCTTCTTAGAGCCTGTTGATCTTACCACCGTGCCTTCATTGACCTCCATCTGTGGCAGCATTGTCCAGTTTGCCCACAAGATCTGTGTTGTCTATCCCGATGAGGAGAATAAGCCAGAGCGCGGCAAAGGATTGAACGTCCCTGCCTTAATCTCCTTAGAGCGCTGCTGGCCTGTCGACAGAAGCACCCGTGAGCCCATGATTGTCGACAAGAACTCTCCCGCATTTGCCAACCACGTCAAGCGCCTCAAGAGACAATCCGAGACTGAGTTCCTCGACTTTACCCCCGATAACGGAACCTGGACTTTCAAAGTGCGCCACTTTTCCAAGTACGGCCTGAGCGACGATGAAGAAGATGACCAGGAGCATTCTGCCCAAGCTCAGGCACATACGGGACATCACGGACTCTCGAAGACAACTGTTGCCGCCGTCGCTGGCGCCACCACAGCAGCCGCCGTTGCAGCGGCCGCCGCTTACCGCGCCTTTGGATCATCTCACAACGAACACACTCCTATCCCTCGTCATTCCGACACCATGGACATGGACCAGGACGAGTCTTCTGGATCTGAAGCTTCCTTTCGCCGCAGCACACTTGCTCGCCCTTCCAAGTCAAGCGACCCTCAGCGCCAAAATGTGATGAGGGCGTCCTTGTTTGGAGACTCTCCCTCGAGCCAGGAGCGCCAGACGAAGCGCGGCAGCCTTTGGTCGAGCACATCTTCAGACTACTCGGAGCAAGCAGACTCGAAGTCGGAGCATGCTGACGGCCTCGGAGCCGAGGTAAGCATGGCTTGAGCACATTGCACTCTCTTGGACGGGCATACCAACACAATATTCAACGACCCACCGCCAACATGAAGGGAGCATCATTCCTTTTTCGTCTTCCCCATCCATCCCCTTTCTTATGTACTTCGATTACGTCCTATTTTGCGAATAAAATGAAAAACAATTTCCACTGACAATGGTTCCTCTTTGTTTCCTTTTTCCCTTTTTCTTTATATGGACCGTCTTGCGCTTCCGCAATTTAATCATTTCGAAAGAAGATCCGTCCATCGTTCCACCAGGAGTACACAAACGAAACTCTGCACAATCATCCTCCACGCAAGTTCACGCGTTCATTGTACGAACAGTCGTTACTCTTCCGCAAGGGCAACCTTCTCGCCGATGCCGGGTTGATGATGGGTCGATCTTGCAGAGTTGGCTGGGGCCCCAATGGCATGATGGCTGCTTGCGGCGCCATTTGCGGATTTGAGGCCATTAAGGAGAGGTATGTCTAATTTTCATTCTTACCACTAATGCATTTTATAGGATTTCATTTAGCAGTAACACGTTCTTACTCGACGTTTTTTGTTTGACGATGAAAATAGAGCTGACCGCTCGAAAGGAAAGGAGGTTATCGACTCCCAAGAGATCTCGCCATCAGTGGTGCAGCTCTCAAAACTTAAGGTGGTCGCCGCGGCCAAGGAGGTTGAGGTGGAGCGTCACACAAAGTCGCTCAACGCACTTCTCCAGAACACGATCATCACTCTGGATCAAAACAACGAACCCAAGGCCAGCATTCTTCAAGGAACGTCATTTACAACTATGATGAACAGTCTCAAGGAGCAGGAGCACAATCTCTCGGCAGAAGAAGTGTACGCGTGGATTCTTGGACAATCGTTGTTTGACTCTCAACCTACACCGGCCAACATTGCAGAAATGCCCAAGGCGGCCCAGGAGTCTTATGAGGCGATTGGCCGTCGTGTTCGGTGTGGCAACTGGCTGTCGCATGTCATCAAGCCAGCCTTGGAAGCTGATTTGCAGAGATTGGAGCAGTCGCAGGGACAGGCCGTCACTGGAGATACCATCTTTACATTGTTGGCCAACAACAAGCGCCAGAAGGCCGTCATTGCCTCTATCCAGGCTAAAAATCCTCGCCTTGCAACTCTGATTTCACAGTCTGGCCGTGGATCAAGGCCTCTCACCGGAGTGGAGGACCAATTGGCACTTTATAAGAAGTCAGGTGTCGAGTCGAGCATTCCCACCCAGTACTTGAAGGTGTATGCACTGTTGAGCGGAGCGTTGACGGCCAACGTGGCACCCCAGGGTGCGCCTCGCCGGTTTGTGACGGATGGTCTGGATTGGAGGCGGACGTTTGGTCTTCACCTGTGGTACAGTAACACGCCAGGTGTCAACCTTGCCGAGGCCGTGAACGAGTATGTTCTGTCGATGGCGGAGAACCCAGCGGTTGCCAAACCCGCACCTTGGTACCAGAAGAACAGAGAGAACCACGACCCTGAGCACTACGACATCTTGTTCCAATTGATGGCTCTCTTGACGATCCCATCCAAGAGTCTCGAGGACGCGCTTCATCCTCTTGGAATCTCGCCCGCAGCCCTGGATAACCGTCTCAGTTGGATCTTTTACATGGTTCTCACGCAGTCGTTGCACATCAGTGGATTCCGTTCGACATCATCACACTCCAAGATCTGTACAGACTTTGCGTTCCAGTTAGAGAGTTTGGGTCTTTGGGAGTGGGCAGTTTTTGTAGCATTACACTTGGAGACAGCCTTGGCACGAGAAACTGCAGTTCGCCAGATTCTTGAGCGAAATGTGCAGTTGGATTATCGTGGCATTGTTGGCTTGATCGAGACCGAGGAGCTGGCGGAAGAGAGGAAGAAGGTTGAGTTTGTGACGCAGTCGCTGTTAGTCCCTGAGGAGTGGGTCTGGGCTGCCAGGGCAACTCGTGCCAAGTATGAGGGTACTCAGGCTCAGGAGGTGCAGGGCTTGCTGAAGGGAGGTGAGGTCCAGCGAGGACATACCTTGATCGTGTCGACTTTGGCTCCCGAGTATATCCTGAACGAAGACCTGAAGGCTCTGTCCAACATGCTGGCGATGGTGGATCAGAGCAAGGTCGCTGGTTGGGAGAATGGTGGAGAAATCTACCAAAGATACTTGGATTGCTGTTCTGGCTATGAGGGCACTGTGAGCCGGTTGCGGCTGAGCAGCAAGGTCACCTATGCCAACGACCTTGTTCCAGCAGAAGATATCGAGGCGCTTCAGAAGGAGGTTGAGGTGTTGTTGGAGCGTTTGCCGCTGTTGCTGAAGCACAAGGGCGCAGGTGCTCATCCTTCCCTGGATGCCTGTGTCACCGAGATGGCCTCCAAGTGCACCCACCTCCTGCGCGACCTCAACGATTTGGTGAGTTGAAGTTACTAACTGATTTATGTCTGTCTTTTGACTATACATGATGTCAAGTATTAACACGTTTTTTTCTTCTTTTTCAATCAATAGTCGATTCAGCAGAGTTCGTCGTTCACTGATCTGCCATTAACAGAGGATCAAAGAATGAGTGCTATCCAGCAGTTCAGCAGCGAACACTTTGACGACTTTTTGAAGTCTGCCGAGATGTCTGCCTACTAGATTGAACGCGGATTGACAGGGATAATATGAATGTTGCAAGGGGTTGCCTTGGGCGTTTTACAGAAAGCGGGGATGAGTTGGTTGAACTAATTTGCATTATTGAATAATAAAAATCGTAACAACAACGAGAACAACAAGTGAGGTAGATTGAAAAGGTTTGCCATTTTTATCCTTTCGCAGGATAAGGAGGAGATGCATGGTTGTGATGTTTCGAGCCTGAATGATAGGATAAGTTAAAACACTATGACGACGGTGGGGCAAGGGTGACAACAGGCCACCAAGAATGATACTTCCATTCAAAGACTACCTTCCTCACTGGTGCCTTGAGCACCGGTGCTGAAGCTTTTGAACTTGAAGATGAAGAAGACTTGATCTGAGCGGTCGTGAGCTTGGGTCCTCCTAGTGAAGATGCTGCCGGTTTCCGTTTCTGGGTTTCCAGTGTTGACTTTCTGAGCTCGAGCATCCTTGCATCCTTTTGCAGACCTGCGATTCCGATCTTGCTGGCGATGCACACCTTGATCATGTTTTTGACATCCTTTTCGCATATAAAACAAGAAAACAAGTCGAGTAAGTTGTTGTAATATGCCAAAGAACATCGACACTCCAGACCGACTAATTAATTGATTTTGGCTTACCTTGCGCCAGGCGTCTTCGCAGAGGAGGACTTGTGCTTCAGCCGCAGAGAGCAACAAGAGTTGATCCAGGGCTCGTTGGGCTTCAGAAAAGTAGTCACTGGCGTAGTCCAAAATAGCAAGCGACTAGAGGAAAAGAACAGGTCAAGACAGAAATGATGAGCTTATAGCTTTTCAAGCGCCAACACGAATAATGGAGTCATATCCATAAGAAACTTACGTCGAGACCATCACAGTCAAGCCGGCTCAGAAAGTTCTCAAACGTTAGCGCCTCAGGCGACGACAATAACCTGAAAGCCCGGAAGCGATGGGCAAACAACGTCTCCAGATCGTTTAGTCCATGGCTCGCAATATGAGGCGGAGTCGTCGTCAAATGGCCCGCCTTGGTGAGAGAAGCCAGGACCAAGAAGACGCCTCGTGTCAACTGCATTTTGACCGAGGTCAGGAACTGCCACATCAGAACCGTCTTTTTGGGTTTGGCGTATTCGATGACTTTTTCTGTGGTCGAGGTGGTGGTGGAAGAGGCGGAGGGCTTCTTTTTCTTTTTCTTTTTCTTCTTTTGTTCTGAAGACTCCTTGATGCCAGATTCTTCGTGGGTTTCTTTAGTGGGGCTGGGTTCGATGGGCTCAACAGTCTCGGGTTCTAGAATTTCTGACTGAATAATTGACCGGATGCGCTGTAAATGTTGAGCATGTGCGCCTAGCACGGAATCCACGTACCTACAGGAAAAGACGGTGGAGATGTTAGTTGCCAAGGTTCGCGATGAAGGTCACACAAGATTCTCTGTAAGCTAAGAAATAAAGCAAAAATTGGGCTCTTACGCGTAAACCATGGAGTATTCAAAGGGAGAATACAGCTCGAGTTCAGATCCAAGGAGCAGCAGCCATTCCATGACCCAGAGCTTCATATGATACACCCACGAGACAAAATAAAAAGGTGCCGCCGGTTGTTCCTGAGCTCCATCTTCATCACCAGTAGGCCCTCCCTGCTGTTGGAGTCGCATCTCCTCGAGGACAGCATGCACATCTGCATCAAAGACCTCAGCCTGCTCCTGCAACGTCTCCCAAAGCTGCACAATCTTGCGCAAGTTCCTTCTCTGTCTCGATGTATTCTGGCCCATAATCTGCAGCGTGTCCACAAACGGCTTTGTTGCCTTCTCGACAAACATGACAACACTGGTCTGGATCCGTAACTTGTACGAAGAAATATTATCTTCGGCCAATTCAGGAATAGACTCCAGGACCTGAGATTCCGAGGCCGGGGTCGTATTACCGGCCCCACCGAGTTTGGTCTGGAGTTCATCAAAGTTGTCAAATATCCAGGACGCGGGCGAGACGGTTTCCTGGATGGATTCGCGGACGACGTCTTCGACTTTGCAGGAACCCATGACGATTCTGTCCTCGTAGAGAACGGTTTGGAGGATTGAGCGCGGGAATGCTCCTGGTGCTGGTTTTTGGCTTGCGAAAAATATGAAAAAGTTCTATTTTTTGGGGGGGAGGTGGAGGAATCGCGAAGGATGAGTTCTCGGTTTATGATCGACATTGTAATTGATATCCAGAACGATTTTAAGGAGTGCTTCGGGGGACTCACGACCAAGTTTGCAGTGTCTGTGAAGGGGAGGGCCTTCCCGATCGACATGAGGTCCGTGCACATTTGTGCAAGTTGTTCGATTGTCTACCAAACACACCAATAAAAACAGCAACCAGCAATCAGAGTTAGCATGAGTCCAGTCAACCAATGCGGACCAAATCGACCACATGTCTTTCAGAATGACAACGCCTCATGGTTTTACCTCGTCAAAGGTCAAGAGGGCAATGGCTCTTGGAGGAGTATTGGCGACGAGCTGACGATGAATGGTATAATCAAAGGCTCCCTCGACCTTGGTTCCGAGTGAATGAGTCGCCTTGAGTCCAGATATATGAGTCCGCATGGCTTCCAGTTGAGGACCTGCTTGAGGGTATTGAGAGCACTTGGGCGCGATCACTTGAAACAGAGCCATATAAGAGGACTGATTAGTTGCCCCATAGTTAGCTTCTGGGCATTAAAGCAGTAGACTTGAACCAACAATAATTGGTAGAAAAACAAAAAAAAAGAAAAGGAAAAAAAGCTGTGTTTGCAAAACTTGGGATCGAGAAATGTGAAGAGTGCTTACCCTGCAGTAATCAATGCGCTCCATGACACCCTTGAGAACCTCAGCAGCATCATCTCCGCAATGATCCCGAATCCACTGTGTACCCTCAGTCTCCATCCAGTACTCAGCCTGATCCAACATTGCCACCAATGAAGCCGTGGGAATATCTTCGAACATCGAGACGCCAAACTTATTGGTCATGAAATCTTCTTCCTCATAGACTTGACCCTTTCGCATTTCGCTCCAGATCAATGAGCAGCTCTTGGCGATAGCGAGGACACAAGATTTGAGGACTGCGATGAGGAATTCTCGGGGCGGTTGTGAAGCGTCTTTGGTCAGTCCTGAGGGTTCCTCGTCGTCGTCTTCGTTGATTTCCAGGAGGCGCAAGATGTGACAGCTGGTGAAAAGTGTCTGTGAGAGCGCGTGTCCCGACAGCCAAGTCATCTATTTATCCATTCACAAAATAATTGGCGGACTATTCTTGTTAGTAGCAGTCGGCAACCCTCGGCAAAAAAACAACGAGTGAAAAAGGGAGACGCGCTATTACCTGTCCGATCAAGATGTTGTCAAAGATCCAGATAAACTCCGTAGGTGTCACGCGCTTGTTGATGTCGAAGACAGGGCGGGATGCAATGTCGTCCATGACCATTCCTGTGTCCATCTTGGGGTCCATGATCTACTCGCGAGGCAGCATGGGGTGGTGATATGTTAGTTCTAGCTTGTTTCCCGAGGTATTGGGTTGAGAGCATTGCCCGCCAAGCCATCCAAGTATAAGTCGGATTTGTTTTGCTCGTACCACAATGGCGCACATGGCGTCGAACAAGCTGAAGGACGGGACTTGTATCAATTGACCGACATCCATATCTATCGGCGGCATTTGGGGGATAGGGTGTTGCTGAGTAAGGCAGACTCATTGCTTCGATATTGTCCGTACTATAAGGCCAAGTTCCTGAAATATTTGCGACATACCTTTGGTAGCGGTATCGAGCAAGGCTGTGACATCCTCGTACGGGTAGACGGAACTGCTAAGGCTGAGCCTTGTCGTCATTGAGTTGAGGCGTGGGACGTCATTTCCTGAAGTTGATGGAGGAGGTAAAGTAGTGGTCAATTTAGGGACTCCTTTGTCCACAAATATTTTCCTGCAACTTGAGAACGAGAAAAAATCGACGCCGTGGATGGTGGAGGGGTGATCTCGAATCCTCACCTTGATCCATCTTTGACAAATAGACGTCTTCCTGATCAGAGTGGGAATTTACAAGAGCTGTATGTGCATCCGATCTAGTATTAGACCTCCTTGTAAGCGTGTAATTGTGACCTGAGTGTGTGTGGTGACAGAGGTCTTCGAGTTGTGGTTGGAGATGTCCTTGTGCCTGAAGGGGTGAATCACTTCTTGTTCAAAGCGTTTCTTTGAACGTGTCCGTGTGAGTGAAAGTGTGAGGTCGTGCCTGTAGTTCGGAGGGACGGTGAAAAGGACACTTAGAGAAAGGTACACGTGAGACTCGTAATAATGACAAATGCCGCAGACAGAGACTGACTGCCCTTGAGGGTGGCCGCGTAAACGTGTTGGTGTGTGTTGACTGCGTACACCCCTCCTTTGACTTAGCCGTTCTTTTTTTTTTTTTTTTTTTTTTTTTTTTTTTCTTTCCTCTTTCTTCTCTTTATCATACTTCTTTCTTTGTCGCCAGAACCTCCACCGTCGACAGAAACAAATACAACGCACTACACAAGGAACAACCAGAGCATACCGCATTAACAATCAGGAGCAACTATTGCAACATACTCAACAAACAAGACCCCCACCACAACTAAGCATCATGGTAACTACCGGCACTCATGCAGACAGCTGCAGTGCATTCACTAGGCCTACATGCACCTCAAGGGACATGCACGCAGGAAGAAACACACCCTTTAGGTTACAATGTAGCTGACAACAGAGTGTTCTTTCTTGACTCTGTCTGGCGTCAAAACTAAATAGTACAGTGGATACGACGACTACCCCAACTACGGCATGGGCGGATACGGCAGCTCCAGAGGAGGCGGGTTCAATGAGCAGTACCGGTGCTACTCGGTGGCCATGATGCAGGGAAACGAGCGTCAAAATGTCAACCATGGTGGAAAGAGTAAGCTTGATATTTCTTGGCGGACCACATATATTCACTTTTGTGGTTGGGCTGGAAGGGGAAGGCTTTGATTGAATGGGTCACCATTGACGACTGTGTTTCTTTGTTCTTTGTGCGTGTCTAACTAGTCATTTTGCCACAGTCTGCATTGGCAAAACTCGGTAAGTGTTTTTTCAGACTCGTTTTGTTGCAGAAGCACACTTACATGAGAGGTCTATTGGTGGAGTTCGTGATAGCTAACCTATAATGCCGATGTAATTATTTCGGTGCTATAGCCTCACTCCATATCCAGTACCCTATGCTGTTTGAGCTCTCTAAGGGATCACAGTCAACACACGCTGGTGTGCTTGAGTTTATTGCAGAGGAAGGACGTGTCTACTTGCCTCACTGGGTACGTGCCTCTCCGATAGGGCTTTGACCCCCTCAAAAACTGATTACTTCCCACTTTACTTTTTTTTGTGCAACTCACGTCGTCCTTCAAAGCCCCTGACCTCCTTGAATGCATTTTTGTGTTCTTATTTTTGTTATATCGTCCATAGATGATGAAGACATTGGCGCTTTCAGAAGGAGACCTTGTCACGGTCAAGAGTGTTGGACTCCCTCTCGGAAGCTTTGTCAAGATCCAGCCCCAGAGCGTCGACTTTTTGGATATCAGTGATCCCAAGGCTGTGTAAGTTCTACCATCACTTTTTTACAAGTGTTTGTCACACAAGGACTAAGATAACTGGAAACTCGACTGACCATCGTGTCATGATATACTTTATTTGATAGGTTGGAGAATGCGCTTCGCAACTTTTCTACATTGACCAAGGGCGACAACATTGAGATTTCTTACAACGACAAGATCTATGGAATTCTGGTTATGGAGATCAAGCCCCCAGGAGTCGGTATTTCGATCGTCGAAACGGATCTTGAGGTGGACTTTGCACCTCCTGTTGGATATCAAGAGCCCACCCCCGTTCCCAGAAGCCGGCCCGTCTTGGTGAGATTATGCGTTCCTTATTAACTTGGCGGACGGTTTTGCTCCCTGATAATGGACGACTTACCAAGTAGTGGATTTCTTTAACCAATGGGACAAATAGGAGAGCAAGCTGAGGAAGGAGGTGGAGGAGAGGATGGCGACGCCTGATAGCGCCAGGAATGTTCCCTTTGAAGGTCAAGGCCAGAGACTGACACCTGCTGGTGGAAGCAAAAGGTAATTCATGTCTAGGGCAAGCGACACGTCAAAGCTACAGCCTGAAGTTGCCTGACTTGTTGAACCACCACCAAGTCTTTTTTCTTGTCGGGCGCGAAGGGCTATTGTTTTGTGAAACAATAGGCTAACACAGCCAATATCTTTATGCAACGCCCTTTGATCTATTTAGCAAATCGACTGGAAAATCAACTGCTGCTACGGCTATTCCTACAACGACCGCTAGCCCAGTACCCACAATCAAGGGCAAGCAGGTGGATGTGTTGGACAAGAAGGGATCAGAGGCACCAGCAGCATTGAACTTGCCTGTGGGCAATCTTTACTTTGGATACAAGTATGTGCCTCGCAAGACGGATGAAGACAAGATCAGAGAGGCAGAGGAGCAGGCCAATAAGGAGCCCGTGTTTGAGGGATCGGGTCAGACGCTTCGCCCACCACGTAAGAATGCGACGGCCAGAGGTAGCGGGGCCAATTCACCCAGTCCGTCTGTCTCGTCTGCGACCAGTGCCTCCAGGGCTCCCACACCTGCGGCACAGGCGCCCAGCTCAGAACCCAAGCCTGACCTTGTTCCCTTCCAAGGCAAAGGCAACACCATGCGCTAAAGCTCTACTCTGTAGTGTCTAGGAGGTGTGATATGAGTTAGACCATTTTATTGATGTCAATAATACAGCCCTTGCGCCTGTTTCTCAATTGACATAGTATGTGTGTATGAGCGATTATTTTTTTGTCTTTCGATAGAAGTATTGTGCATGAAAAGGAGGAAACGTGCACGATCGTGTGGGCCACAACGCAAAAAGAGAAACAAGAAAATAAGGGTCCGCCCTTGCTCTTTAGGATTCTTGAGACAAAAAAGACCATGGGGGGTGGGGGTATCCACCAGAAATCCGATCGATCCCCCACTTTGGGAGTTTTGGAATAGCGAACAACGAGACTTGTTGGAGCCAAGTTGAGTCGAAGGACGTCTGATGAGTTCAACGAATGGCGGATCATAGTTAGGTATTTGTGAAGGTGGGCTATATAGATAGACGGGATCCAACTGGGCCGAGACAGAGAAACAGGGGCTGACCTCATCACTAACATCATCATTTTGGAATGGATGGAATTGGATGTTGGAGCGGAGTCCATAGGAGACTGCAGCCAAGTAGGAGAAAGGAGCGAGACCTGCAGCTTTGTGAATGAACCTTGTTTTTCTTATAGAGTCGGACATATTTTTTGTTGCTTTGTTCATTCTTCACGGGGATATGGCTGTCTCCGAACAAGGGGATAGAGAGGAGCACGATTCATGCTCGTTTTTTAAACACTAAGGAGTTCTGGACCTTTTTGCCTGGGATGAACGTGTGCCACTTTAACTTGCTTTTTTTTTCTTTCTTCACGCCCATTTTCCTATCCTCACCTTCTATCTCTCTCTCCCAGTGGTTGGTTCTGTTTGCAAAATCGGAGGGGTATGTGTGTATGTCTGGTAGTCATGCATGCATCCTCTTACAACACAGATGCACAACACAAAGGGAAGGGGTGAACCTTGATGCTCACATCAACGCAGTTTCTTGTGGTGTTTTTTTTTTTTTTTTTTTTTTTTCTTTGGTGTTGTGTTGTTGCATTCTCAGTCAGTCCTACCACTCCACTCCACTGCACTCCAAAAGAAATGAAAAAAAAGCTTGTTTCTTGTCTGCATACCAACCCTATCTTTTGTTTTTGTACCTGTAGGGGGTCAAAAATAGGGCATGCATCTTGGAGATAGTTGACAGACAATTCGAAAAGGAAGACAAAGCAGCAGGGAACGTTGAATTGAAGAAAAGAACAACTAGAAAGCACACCAGGAAACAATCGCGGGTTGTTGACTTTAAGGTTAAACATGCAAACAAGGGGAGAGGGGAGGGTCAAGAAAAGAAAGAAAAAAAAAAAAAGCGATAACCAGAGCAGAAAGGGGACAGGAGGCAGCGGGCCAAAGATCAAGAGAGGATATGTTCAAAAAGAATCAAAAAAGATGGAATAAGCAGAAAGTAAAGGGAAAAGGGAAGAAAGGGGAGGAGGTGGCCAATTGGTGCATCTCGTTAGGTGTGCGTGAGAGCACTGTCCTGCCTAGACACCTTTTCCACTCCAATGCTTTTTGTGTTTTTGAGTTGGTAGACTACATGCATTGCATATGAGAGTCCTGTCTGTTACCAAAGTGTGAAAGTATGGCATGATCATGATCATGAACAGCAACAGTGAAGGCACGCCAGTGTTATGCGAGAGATCGGGCAACTGTGAGAGGAGAGTGTGGTCCAGGGTGTAAGCTCGGTATCAACTGTTGAGACAGACAGAATTGAGTTTTTTTTTTCTTTTTTTGCGCACAAACGCATGAACAAGGAAGAGTTATCTCACGTTGCAGTCATTTTTAACGATGTCCAGACCTCCAAACGGCAAAGTAAGAGAAAGAGAAAGAGGGGGGGCAACAAAAAAAAGGGTTATTAGTCTGTGTGGTGATGATAGTCCAAGAACGGTTAACAGCTGTTAGTATTGACTAAAAGTAACAAGTAGTGTGTAATTCTGCAGGAATGGGACTATTTGAGTATTTCATTATGACGAAGGAACGCGACTTGATGCTTAGGGTTGCGATCCTCAGAGACGAGTGCGATATTATCGCGGGTATGGTCCAACAACCCTGTCAGCAGCCGACATATACAAGTAATGGTTAGGGAAGAGAGAGCTAAGTGAATAATGATGGATAGATAGGACTATGGTTGCTGCCAGTTGAGAGCAGTAAGCTGTTGTATCTGTAGTGTGTTGCCCTATTTGAAAATAGAAGTACATTACAGAAAAGCTACTTGTTTGACACACATTTGGTGGCGGATCGGAACTGATTGGCTTGTCAGTGAAGGGCAAGAGGAAGATGAAGAAGAAGAAGAAGTAGAAGAAGAGAGGAGAGTGAACATGCCGTCGAACATAGCATAGGTGTTTGTTAATCATGATGAAGGGATGGGATGAGCACAGAGTCGCTTTGAACAAACAAGCAAGGGTCAGTCAGGCTAAAGGAATGCAATAAGGCATCCTGCCTGACAAAAGGACAACGACAAAGCACATAAATGCGGTAGAGGCGGACAACTAATTTTATTTTATTTTTTTACAGCTAGAAAACTACAGCCATTCATTCATTTATTCATTCATTCGTTCATTCAACAGTTGATAAATAAATACCACCACAGCTACTCCCCCCCCCCCCCCCTCTCTCTCTCTCTCTCTCTCTCTCTCTCTCTCTCTCTCTTTCTTTCTTTTTTTTCCGTCTCCGTTCTTCCCTCTCTTCCTCTTCTTCTTCTTCTTTCCTCTTCTTCTTCTTCTTCTTCTTCTTCCTTCTCCCTCCTCCTCCTCTTTCGCTCTCTCTCCTCTTTCCTCTTACCCCTCCTGTTCCCCCTTCTCCTCTTTCTCTCTCTCTCTCTCCCTCTCTCGCCCTTTCTCTCTTTTTTTTTAACTCTTGCTCTCTCATTTCTTATTCATTCATTCATTCATTCCCTCCCCTGCACTTGAACTGGCTCGCTCTCTCATTCCCTTTACCTCTCTTTCATCCATTCTTCCATTTCTCACTCACAACTCGACTCCAGGGCTGAGCGAAAACACAACACGAAAGCGAGACCCTGCTCCGGCACCCATCCTGAATACCGCCTTTCGACTGAGACAGGACAGGAGAAAATACTCTTTATAGGTTTACCCCTGGAAGATATAATAATTCCTACCAGCAGCAACATACTTCTATACCCAAAATGGCTGACGCAGACTTAGGAAAAGAACAGAAACAGCAGGATGCCTCCGTCGCTACCTTTGTCTCTGCCTTGCTCTTCAACGGAGCCGTCGGTATCGCCATCTTCTTTGCCTTCTCCATCATCCGCAACTGGAATAAGCGCGTCTACCAGCCCCGAACCTATCTCGTCAAGGAAGAGTAAGTCTTTTTCTCATTTCTCTCTGCCTTTTAAAAGCCTCCTTCTGAACTCGTATGGTTGAGTGAGTCTGTGCCCAGACCATCACCAGTGTAATTACACTACAAGGGACACTCATCCCACCTAGGTGTCACAAAAGAAAGCAAAAATATCTGCCCTATTTTCCTCTCCGTGAACCCTTCAACTTTTAAACCTGAGACTCCCCGTCATCGGACATAATAGCAGTCAGTTACGCTACTTGGAAATGACGACTCCATTTTCTCTCCGTGATTCGGTCAAGACTACTGTCATCCGACAAAGTAGTCATTCACTGCACCAAGACACGACGTCAATGTTATTAACGCTGTTCCCGTCTCTGCGTACTGTCAAATAGGATACGATCACCGGAACTTGAGGGAGGGTTACTGAAATGGATCAATGCGTCCATCAGAGTCCATGACAATACGCTCGTCGACCGTATTGGTCTCGATGCCTACATGTTCCTCCGCTTCCTTCGCATGTCTGCGTAAGTGACTATAACAACACAAGGCATACTCATTCAATAAGGAGATTTTCTGGTTTTGTTGATCGGATCTTGCCCTTGAACTATGTGGGGCAATGAAACGATTCTGGCTTGCCCTGTACACAAGACAAAAATAAGGATGATGCATCTAATTTTGCTTGATGCTTGGACTAGGGACTCAGTCATTAATACTTTCATTTATCTCAAACATTCAACAAACTTGTAATCCAATCTAACAATGTCCTACTTTTTATTTTGTGCCAATGGATAATAGTATCTTGTTCTCGGCATTTACTTTGATCGGAATCCCCATCCTCATCCCACTGAACGTGGTCAACGGAGTCGACTCACGGCCTCCCCCAGGTGGGCAGCCAGTAACGCAGAGCACGCCCAGTCTGACACGACTTGCCATCGGTAACGTTGCCGATAGTTGGCGTCTCTGGTTCCATCTCGCCTTGACTGTCCTCTTCTCAGGTAAGATCCACTTTACAAAAAAGGCACCAAGTGCTCGGGACAAAACATCATTCTCGAAACAACCAAAAAACCGAAAATGTGTGGACGTTGTAAGAAAAGAGCGAGACATTCCAGTGTTCCCAGTCATGTTCTGTTTCGACCGTTGGCCACTAACAAAATGCTCCCTCGCCTTTACACCCTATAGGAGCGACGGTTTACATGTTGTGGAAAGAGATGCAGGAGTACACGCGTCGTCGCCACGCCTACTTGATGAGCGAAAAGCACGCCAAGACACCCCAGGCAACCACCATCCTCGTCACCGCCATCCCCAAGGGACTGAACACCGAAAAGGCCCTCTTTCAAATCTTCAACCGTTTCCCCGGAGGCGTTCGCTCGATCTGGCTCAACAAGAATCCCAGCGAGCTCATCAAACTGTGTGAGGAGCGCGACGAAATTGCCCTCAAACTGGAGGCAGCCGAGTACAATTACGTCCAATCTGCCTACCACCAAAAGAACAAGAAGGATGTGGACACCAAGGAGCCCGTTCGCCCCATCGGCAGGACCTCGGCCGTGCCATTGGTCGGACCCAAGGTCGATTTGATTGAATTCTACAGTCAACGACTCTCAGAGCTCAATCGTCAGATTGACGACGGCCGCAAGGCTGGCGCCTCTTCAACCCTCAACTCGGCTTTCATCCGTTTCCACAACCAGTTTGCTGCCCACTCTGCTGTCCAAACCGTCGTCCACCCAACACCCTTCCGCATGGCGCCCATGTTTGTCGAGGTCTCGCCTCTTGATGTTGTCTGGGAGCATCTCAACCTTGACACTGTCACTAAAAAAGGTCGCCACATCATTGCCACGGCAGCCGCGACTGCTCTAATCCTCCTCTGGTCCATCCCTGTCCTGTTTGTCACCGGTATTGCAAACATTGACTCCCTCGTCAACTTGCTGCCCTTCCTCAAATTTCTGAAAGATCTGCCCACGGCCATCCTCGGTATCATCCAGGGTATCTTGCCTCCCTTGTTCTTGGCCATCCTCATGGCCGTGCTCCCTATTATCTTGACCGCGATGTCCAAATTTGAAGGACACGTCCGCCACAGCTCGATCACTTTGGCCGTCATGAAGAAGTACTACTTCTTCCTGATCGTCAACGTTCTCCTGTTGACGAGTCTCGGAAATGGTGTGATCCCAACCCTCAAGAAACTCCTCAAGCCCGCAGGCGGCAATGGAATCCAGTTCAGTCCCATCGAGGTCGTCCAGATTATTGCCTCGACTTTGCCCTCCGCCTCAACCTTCTTTGTCACCTACGCCCTTCTTCAGGGTCTGACCGGTCCCGCGAAGGAACTTCTCCAGATCGCCCCCTTGGTCCTCAACTATCTCTTTACCGTCGTTCTTGCCAAGAGCCCTCGCCAGATCTGGAACGTCCAGGGAAGACTCAGCTCGGTCAACTATGGAACCCTATTCCCTCCCCAGGTCCTGATGTTCTCTATCGGCATGCTCTACTCGACCATTGCGCCTATCATCCTGCCGGTCGTCGCCTTTTACTTTACCATGTTCTACTTTGTCTACCGCCACCAATTCCTTTACGTCTACTACACACCTGTCGAAACTGGAGGTCTTGCCTTCCCCGTTGCGGTCAGGCAAGCGTTCACAGGAATTTTCATCTTCCAGACCACCATCTTTGGCATCTTTTTGTTGAAGCAGTCCGAGCTGGACGTCATCCCTCACCTCATCGTCCTTCTCCTCTTGATCTTCATCACAGCCATGGCGTTCTCCAACTTGAAGGAGGCCTTTAATCCCCTTGTCACCTTCCTCCCCGTCGCGTTGTTCTCCAAGGACTTGAAGGTCAACAGAGCTGGATATGTCACGGATGGAAGCGAGGAGAAGCCGGCTCCAGGAGAGACCAACGACGAGGAATTGGCAGGCGACGGCGAAAGTGGACAAGCCCTGGCATTGACTGATCTCCCTCGTATCAACGAACCCACCTCTGAGAAGGCTCATCTCAATGGCGGCGGAGAGAAGCAGGAATACGACGAGGTGGCTACGGTGTCTTCGCAGCTCCCTGCTTTCCCTACACCTAATCCTTCGCTTTACGATGCTGCTGCTTCAAGTCGTAGCCAGGTGACCTCTCACCAGCAGCAGCAATTGCAGATACAGCAGGAAATGTTACCCGAGGAGCCAGTGTCGGCCGAGGAGGCAGAGTTGCTCCGTCTTCAGGAGCAGGCCTACTGCCACCCATCGGTCTACAGCCAACAGGTGCCCATCTGGCTGCCCCGCGATGAGCGCGGATTGGTAGATGAGGAGATTAATCGCCTGTCAGCTATGGGCGTTGTTGTGGCGACGACGGGTGCTGATATCGACCCCGCGACGGGTAAGACCCATGTTTCTGGCATCATCTTCGCCCCCGGTGAAGAGACCCGCTACCGCCTCGAGCAAGGCATGTAAATTTTTAAGCCCTTTCATCTTTTTTTTCTTAGCTTTTACTTTTCACACCAACTTGCACATAATTTCAATAATACACGTTTTTTTGTCTTTGTACGAAAATATGTTCAATGGCGTTTATGAGTATAAAAAGATACATGTATCTGTGAGGTTTTATTCGGAACGAGAAGGTGTAGGTGAAGGTTGGAGAAGGATGTCGCCGTACCAGTCGAGGCACCAGACTCTCAAATGCCCACATCCGCACTGCTTGCCCTCCCTCTCCTTCTCCTGTTCCCTCTCCTTGTCCTTCTCCTTCTCCTGTGCCAGTGCCAGCGCCCGTTGCTTCTTTGTTCCTGTCCCTGAAGCCTTTTTCTGCCTCTTCTGATTCTTGTGTCCATCAGCAACAGTTACGGTCTCCAAAGAAGAAGCTGACATAGACGAGGGTGCATGACATTGTTTGTCACTACCGGTCGTCGCCGACTTGTGTTCACAGTTGTATCCATACTCAAGCGCCAACTGCAAGTAAACCCCACTCAATTGATCCTCCCAGCTGACGATCTCGACATGCCACCCACGGTTGAGTGCCCGCTTGATAACAGCATAAAATCCACCGCCTCCAAACTCGCTGTCGCCGCCGTCTCCCGTGGCTAAGACGATTGTTGAAGGCTCGTGGTCGAGGAGGGTTTCGAGCATTTTGAGATGCAGAAGTTCATCGACTCCTTGCTCACCTTGCGATCCTCCGCCATTTGATCCCGATCCTGTCGCTGTCACTGTTGTTGCTGTTGTTGTAGGAGGAAGTGCTGCTATGGGTGGTGATGTTGCATTCACTGTTGTAAGCAGAGTTGACTTGTCAACAAATGGCTCCATACCATCACAAAGACTCGTTGACCCGCCGTTACTGTTGAAATAACTAGGAGGGAACCGAAGCTGCTTGACAGGAACAGGGACAGCCCCAAGCTCGCCCTGAACAAACTTCTTGACTCGCCTCAAAATAATCGTTTCGTACTGATGCTCCATCGCCTCATCCAGTTCCTGGAACAAGGGCGAAGACCCGACAAGGACCTGTCGTACAGCGGTTCGTTCCCGTTTCAGGAGGTCGAAAAACTTGGAATAGTTGAATTTTGGTAAAAGGTGGCTGTTTCTCGCCATTTTGGCCTTCGGGCCCGCGCCACTGCCGTTACTGCTGATGCTGGTGCCGGGTGGGAAGGATTTGGGGGTTTCATCGTTCATTGTTATTGTTGAAGGTGTCGCTAGAGTCATCCCGTCCTCAAAGGCCAAGGTCTCAGTACAGTGCACAGGAGCCTTGTTCGGCGGGGTACGATCCTGATCATCCTCTGACCTGGGTCGAACGTATGAAGATGATGTCCCGTCCACAGAAACACCATCAGCAACTCGTTGCGCCTCCATCTGCTGTCGATTCTGATAGAATCCGTGCAAGATGTTTGAATTGTCGACAAAGATAAAGACACGCTCGTTGCAGTTGCTGGGAGTGGTGGAGACAGTCTTGGGTGGTGGCGGTGATGGTGACGGGGTTGGGTCGATCTTTTGCTGCTCCGTGGAAGTCGAAGTAGCAGATGCTGATCGGGGTTTGTCTTCTGCTGGCCGGGGAAGTGGTGACGGAGGGGTAGCAATCCTGGTTAGCGCCCGCATAGTGCTCAGTTCAAGTCGGGTCGTCGGTGCAGGCTTGAATCTCTCCTCAAGCTGAGGAGGTGAAGGATTAACTGGATCCGGTAGGTGGGACTCTGCACGAGAGAGAGCTTGATCCAGGAGACCAATTCCCCTGGGGACCAAAAATGTGTCGCGGACTCTCATTGCCAAAAGTCGCTTGCTCTCCGCACTTTTGCTTGTGTCCTCGCTCGAACAAGATGTTGGTCTCATTGAGGTCGTCGAACCAAAAGCAAAAGCAGAAGACAAGGCAGGTGTAATATCACACCTAGGAGCAACTCGAAACGGTGAATCCTCCTCGGATGACGATGAGAAAGAAGACAAGCGGTTGGTGTCGGTCACCGGGTCAGCAGTAGTGTTGCTGTTGTTGGTGCAACTCCTCCAAAAGTTGTTGTAATGGGATCGCGGCCTCCATTGAAACTCGGGTTCGTACCCAGGGGTCTGGTCCAAGACTAGCTCTCGCCCATTCTCCTTTTGCGCCGCCTTTGGTGGTGTCACCAGTGTGATAGGCGTCGGCATTGTTGTTGTAATGCTAGGCTCAACATTGATGCTTGCTGGGCGATTGTTGTCCAGAGTTGACAGCTGCTGCTGGGGGTAGTTCCGTTTTTGCTCCTCCTGGAACAGAGCCTTCATCTCCCTGAGGACTTTGGCTATGTGCCATGGTCGCTTTTTCTTGATAAAGGCAGAGCAAGAGCTGGAGGCGTTGGGGTTGACAACTGCGGCAGGTGCGACGATTTTGTTGTTGGTTGCGACTGGAGGAGGCTGGTGAAGTGTGATAGGGTCAAGTTTGGTAACTGTGCGGGTGGATAAAGAAAGGATGTTGAGTTGCTGGGTGCTGTTATCCATCGGTTGCCCCTGCTTCTGTTGTTGCTGCTGCTGCTGTAGCCGCTGATACTGTTGCTGTAGTTCCTTGGCCAAAAAGTCCGTTATTGTCGCAATGGTGTTGGGCGGTGACTGTGAGTTGGACGCATCCTCGTGCACAACACGACCAGGCTCTTCTGGAGAACTACCCAAGACCTCCTCTTTGTGGTCAGACTCTGACGAGACCCACCCGCCGCACGAGGAACTCGAAGGCTCGTCAATAGGAAGTTTTCTGGCTGCCTTCTTCTTGAGTCGTCGCCTGTTTGTCGCCAAGGCGACTTCGTCCTCGTCATTGTCCTCGTCGTCCTCGGCAACTCCTAGTGGCTCTCGGTCATGGCTTGGTATCGTCTGCGTCGACGGTGACAGTGTGCGTGTCGGAGAAGAAGGGGAGGTGTAGTTGAGAGTGTCTTGATGTGAAAGAGAGTCGGCGGAAGCAAAGGAGTTGTAGGCTTTGTGTGCTTGGAGATATCGCATTACCAGGGATAAGTCGCCCAGTTGGCTCGTCATACTGGTGGAGGTGCTAGTGCTAGGGGTTGCTGAAGAAATGTCGTTGGAGGAGTCATCCCAAGTGGGTGTAATCATACTAGAAGGATCGCCTTCTGCTGGTGGTGTTGAGGGAGTTGCTGCAGATGCTGCTACTGTTGTTGGTTGTGGTAGTGGTGGTGGTGCAGTTGTGCTTGGCGTTGCCAGTGATGTTCGTTCAAGTTGGAGGAATGAAAGCAAGATGTCAAAGTCTCCCAGCGAGCTGCTGCTGTTGTAGTTTGCTGCTGTTAGTGTTGTATTGTTAGTGTTGGAGCTGTTGCTGTTGTGGTGGTAGGTTGTGCGAGTGTTAAAGTCAGGCGGCTGCTGTTGAGGTGGCGGTGGTTCCCATGGCAACGTCATGCTGTTTCTTATTTTCTTGTGTGTAGGTAGGGGTCTGTGGGGTTGTGTGAGAGCGAGCTGTGACGATGAGAATGTACTGTAGTTGTAGCAGTAGTGGTAGTTGGGGGTAGGTGTATTAGGAATATGAATGCGGGAGTGTACGAGTTTGAGTTATTTGGTATGAAGGAAGGAGAAGAAGAAGGAGTGGTTGTGAAAAAGAATAAGGGAAGGGTAGATATTTGGAGGGGTCTTGCTGAATTGAGGGTGGTTGCCACCAAGTGACTTTGTTGAAAGATTGCTGAAGAGTAAAAAGTATAAAAAAACGAGTGGAAGGAAATCGAGGTGAAAACGAAGAAGAGAAAAAGTAGGTGTGCGAAAAGATGGGAAGCAAAGGACAATAGAAAACAAGCGGTCGACAAATAAAAGGGGTATTCGAGTAGTACAAGGGGTGTTCTCATTGAAGCATGCATTGTTGGAGATAGAAAGCACTTGGTTATTTATTCCTCTTTTTGAGAAAATCCGTAGAACCCCACCACGCAGAACAGAGACAGGACACAGAATTATGAAGATAGGAACGAGGGAAGGCAAAAGACGCAGAGGTGAAAAAGAAGCTGAACAAAAAAAAAAAAAAAAAAGGGAACGCGAAAAAGGCAGATTGGGTATGAAGGTGAAGGCAGCAAAGGATAAAATAAATGAGGCGAAAATTGACAACAGGTTGGACGAAGAAGAAGGACGCTATAACAAGAACAATAAAGAAGCAGACAGCAATAACACCAACTACACCAGCTACAGCATGCCCGACTCGGCCATCATGCGCGCAATCTTCTCATCTCCTCGCTCACTATGTGTCCAAGAGATATCAAATCAAGGAAATAATTAGTATTCAAACGAATTTGATCCGCATTGTACATCCAACTAGAGAGAAGAAAGAAACAAACACTTACCGAGGCTCGAGGGCAAGACTCATCTCATGGAGGTCCTGGACATGCTTGGCACCATCCATGCCACGACGAATATACTGCTGGATCTCAGGAACGGTCGTCAAACAGTAAGGAACAGACTGGTACTGCTGGATCTCGCGGATAACCTCGGCCGTCTTGATACGCTTGTTAAAGTTGATGAGATGGTTCGACTGCTTCATCGCGTCTTTGTTACCGTCGTAAATCATCACCAGATCCGTCAGATACATGCCGACAAATGGTACACAGGGTGGGTTAGCCGAATGAAGTTCCTCACGGTAATCAACCCAGTTCTTGTTGACACTCATCAGCTGCTGCAACTCCATGAACGTGCTCATCGTCTTGGCTGGCACCTGCTCCCATGTACGCTTCAATCGGTGCACGGGCGACTGTAATAATGCGGCCACCGTGTTTGAAAGCATACTAAAGTCATTCATCTGGCGCAAACGCTATTTTTTTTTTTTTTTTTTTTTTTTTGGCAATGTTGAAGGTATATGAAAAAAGTGAGTAGGTAAAACGTATATGACATTTTGCAACAATGGTATATGCAAGAATTTGAAAAGCATGAAAAAAATACCTCAGCGATGGTGACGAGATGGCGGATGACAAGAACTCGCTTCTTGAGCTCCTTCTCGCTGAGGACGAGCTCGTTGATCCAATTGGCATACAAGTTACTGGTCTCGATCATCTTCTTGATGTTGACAGCCTTAGCCGCCAGCACAGGATCTTCACTTGACCAGGCCTTGTTCAAACACTCGACAGGTCGGATCTTGTTGTAAACCGCCGCCTCCATAATCGTCAACTGACGAGCAAACTCGAGCGGGTCCAGTTCCAAAAACTTGATCCTCTTTAGGTTGCGGGGTGTGATCGGTTGAGGCGCCTGTGTCGTCAGGTTAAGGACCAGCTTGCGGAAGGAGCTGTCGGATGCCTGGCGCTTTTCGACTGTCTTGGCAAGCTGCAGCGCTGCAAACCGCATCGTTTCCATCATGGCGGGTGATTCCGAAAAGACTTTGATCATCGTCAATGCTTCCCGATCGTCCTCCTCGTCCTCCAAGTAATAGTTCTCCAGCCACGACTTCATAATGTTGAAAACGCGCAGGCGGATGGGTGTCAACTTCTTTTCCGTCCAGATCTCGAGCTCTTCGGCGTTAAGTCCCAAGGGAGGTTGGATGGTGAAACGTTGGAAGAGAAGGGAGAACAGCTCTTTGGTGTTGGTGAAAGATCGGTAGGTCAGCAAGAAAGTCGCAACAAAGGTCGCGTCGAATCCATCATGCAGCGTCAAACGCTCAATCAAGGCTGGGAGGGTTCCTCCCTTGACCTGACCATCACCGTTCAGAACAAGGTCATCCGTCTGGTAATCATAGTCCAAGAACCACTGTTGAGTCGCAGCACGGACCGGAGCCTCATCGCCAAGAAGCTTCTTGACCTTTTCGCCGCGGTTGTCAAATCGGCCAGGCGAGTTGCTGTTGGCAAAGTTGCCCCCATTCGCTCTGCCGTCCACTGAAGGATCTCCTGTAGGAAATGGATAGCCGGCTTGAGTGCTGCGTCCACTGTTCTCTGTGCTTCCAGGTGTCTGTTGTCCAGTACTGCTGTGGTGACCAGAAAGAACTGAGGGTTGAGAGTCGGAACGGTTACGCTGAACAACCATACCCTGTGGAGGACGTCCGCCTGTGGAACGAGGTTTGGCATCAGGTTCAATGTCGGAATCGTTGTCGTGGTCATAGGCACTCTCAGAGTTGCTGGTCACCAATGTTCCGTTCGAGTAGCTGTCGGAATGAGTGTTGGTATTGGTAGGTTGGCTGGTGTCTGCAGTCTCCTTTTCTTGAACCAAAACTCGTGTTGCCTGGACAAGACTCTCTGCCGCCTTTTCTGTTGACAGTGTCGTGCTAAGAGCTAGTTCCAAAGTTTGGCCCACCGCCAAAAGATCCGTCGCAGACTGAATGGCCATGACAAGGGAAGCAGTGCCGCCATGGAGGACCTGTTTTGCCACTTTGACGTCCGAAAAATATCTGTCGGGAATGCTGGGTTGCTCGGTCAACGCGGTAGAGCTGAATTCCGTGACCAAGGACAAAAGAGAACCGAGTTGGGTGATGGTCTGTCGGGCTTGGGTCACCAATTGAGCAGACTGTGTCGCGTTCATTACAGGTTGGGCAGCCGAGGCTCCGTTGGGTTGGCTGTTCTTGCCGACAAGCCGAGGATTGTCGATAAGTTTCTCGATCTGCATAGCCAGGGTATTGACGGCCTTGGACGCGCTTTTGGAGTAGTAGTCCAGCTGGCTAAGGATGCTCTGGGTGCTCATCTGCGAACCAAAGACCTTGCGTTCCGACGTGGGCTCAGCCTTGAGAGATCCGTTTGAAAGAGCCTTTTGGAGAGATTGAGGGGTGACAGTGTTGGCGCCGAGGGGGCTTTTGACATTGGTGACCAAGCGGGCATCGACTTGGTGGACCTCAATATTGGCGGCAATGGCAGTGGAGACATAGTTTTGCGCGGCAGTTCCGACCTCACGAGCGTCCGCTTGCAGCTTGATCACGGCATCTGATGCAGTCCAAACGCCTGAGGCCATCTTGGCAGAGAGAACCAACTTTGAGAGAGCGGCCATAATCTGGCGATGATGCATCTTGAGACCACGGTGCTGGCGCATGATGGCAGCGTCCTTGTCGACCGTTCCAGAGGCGTAAAGCATAACACGAATGGCCTCGACCACGATAGATGACTGAATCAGGTAGTATGGCTTGTATCCGTTGTCGGCCGAGTTCAAAAGGTTCTGAACAGCAGCAGCGGTATGTTCAGCCAGAGATTCCCAAGAAGGTTCAGGATCAAAGGGGTTGGGCAGGAGGGGTAATGGTGGAAGTCCGTCGACTGCATCAGGTTGTGCTCCTGGTGCGCCAGAGGGCTTTCTAACGGCAGCAAGAGACTGTTGCGAAATGAAATGTTAGATAACTAACTCACTTTATACCATGAGAAAGAAAGAGTACATACGTTCAGAAAGTACATGTTAAAATACCTTGTTCTCGCCTCCGTGTTCTTCGCTATGGTTGACATGTTCGGCTTCGTTGTTGTTGGCATCGTTCGGCTGTGAGAGTTCGGAGCGGTTGTCGGTGTCGCCTTGTTTGCTAAACGAATCCGGTCCATTGTCGGTCTCATCGTCTTCTGCCTCAGAGTTGTACCAACCATTGCCGTTTGAGGTCGACTGACGTGCCGACCAGTCTATGAACAGTCAAGAGTTAGGGCGCAAAGAAGGCGAGCACGTTCCACCGGTTAGTGTGTTTGTTGCTTTGTGGTTTTGTGGATGAGTCCTTCTTTGTACGTGGGCAGGTGTATGTAAACCTGCTGTGTATTTGTTGTGTGCGGGTGAGTGCATGTGCTTTGTTGGAGTAAAAGTAAAGCAATTTGTCACATCGGATGGCTGGGGGAAAGAGGCTGGTGAGAGACAACAAAGTCGTTACGCAGTTTGCCTCAAGCTTAGCTAAGAAAACACACAACCAAACTTGCCTGCTCGACTGTGGCTAGCGGTTTCGGTGGTATCATTTTCGCTCGTCTGGGCGTCCTGCTCAGGAATAGTCCAGCTCGACTCTTGTGTCCTCTGGTTGTAATAAAAGACCTGTCCATCTGGCGTGGTCTGTGGCAGCCAAAGATCGTCGGCGCTCTAAAAAGAAAGTAGGGGTATTGTTAGAAACCACGCTGAGTGAACATGCAGCGATCGCCCTTCTTATAGACCTTCTCCCTTCCTCCCTCTTCATCCTCTGCTTCCCGCCGAGAGAGAGTTTTGTCTCAATTGTTTTTGGGTTCAATCGGAAGATATTTTCAGCATTAAGAGTAACAACAATAGAACCATTTCTCATATACTCTCTCACTCTCTCTTTCCTCCGACGAAAATACACCAGCCAAACAGGAACAATATAAAAAAAAGTCAGGCGAGAAAGCGAACCAATTGAAAAGCGAACTTACATCAAGGTCGTCGCCCTCGACATATTCATCGCCCTCCTCACTATCAAGGTCGTTTTCGTCGAGCACTTCGACATAGTTGGATGGGAACCAACCCTGACGACCATCGATAAGTCCAGCCCACCAGCCTGAATCGAGTTGAGCAAGGACCTGGATCACGTCGTCTCGCTGGAAGGTCAAATTAGTCGGGTCTTCAGAGTGAAAGTCGTACATAGCCCTGACCAAGACCTGCACATCGATACCCTCAGAGACCATATCAGGTTATACTGTAATGGAGTTGTTCAAGGGGAAGTGATATGTTGCTGTTATTCAATTGTTCCCGTCGACTTTTTAAGTAGGGTGAGAACGGATGGGTGGCGTTCGGGCTTCCCTGTCTGCTGTGTTGGTGTGAGATGGAGGGAGAAGAATGTGTCCAGGTATAGGTTGTCCTATGTGGAGGCGAGGCGGCGATGTGGAGCGGGGCGGAGTGAAAACCGTGAATAAATATGTAATAATTGTCCGGGTCAAGTCGATGTTAGACAGGCTCAAGTATCGAGGAAGGGGTAATGGTTGATTCCACGAAAGAGGGATGGCGAAAAAGAAAACCAGGGTAAAGGGTAAAAAAAGATGTCAGAGGATTAAAAAGAAGGTTTTTCTCTTTTTGTTAAAGGGATTGAGTTGTGTGGAGAAGAGGGAGAAGGGCAAGAGAGAATAAAAAATGAGGCGATGAAACAAACTGATGGGGCACAAATAAAAAATAAAGAAGAAACGGTCGCGAAGAGAGATTCGACGGGGTAGGTGAGTCTAATAGGAGAACAGAGGTTGAGCTCTGAGGAGAGACGTTGTCCGGGTGAGGTCACACTTCAAGGGGGTGGTGGAGAAGTGAACAAGGGGAAGGATGGATGATGGAGAGAAAGAGGAGATGGACAAGCGGGAGTGGTGTGAAGGTGAAGAAAGAATACAAGAGAAAGAGAGGAGGAGGATGAGGAGGGAGGAAGAGGGTACAGAAAGGAAAAGATGGAAACGAACGAAAAGAAATAATAAAAAAAGGAACCTGACCAAGAATAAGTCGGTAGAGGAACAAAGAGGGATAAAGAGGGACAAAGCGAGGTGATTGGGGACAGGCAGGCTATCGCCCTTGGTGCCTTTGCTGTTGTTTGTTTGTCTGTTTGTTTGTTTGCTTGTTTGCTCGCTTTCGTTGAAGTTGAGGTAGAGGGTTTTTGACTAGTTAATCGACCGGGTTCCTCAATAAAAAAACTTGAATTGGTCTCCTCTTTTTCAATCTAAGGGATCTTGGCCGGCAAAAAGACGAGTCAGCAGAAGGGAAAGTTGAGCACACCTCAAGGTTGAAAGATGAGAAAAAGAAGAGTAAAAAGTGGAGTCAAAAGTTGTTTAAATGGCAATTGAAGTATGATAGGGAATAGGGAGAGGGCCACCACACCAAACACCGAGGGGATGGAGAAGAAAAGGAAGAGAGACGATTAGAGAAAGTATCTCCCCCATGGTACCGTTGCACCAGTCGCCTCATCCTCTTATTCCCCCTTGCAAGATAGAAAATCAAAATCCAATATAAGGGGCATGTGTGAGCATATACACAATACAAGCATGTCATACCAAAAGAAGATGGCTTTAAAAGTGAGCCCATGATGTCCAGATGTCCTTTTCATAAGTATTCCTACAAGCAAGGTCCATCTTTTTGGTTTTTTTTTGCAGTAACCAGGCGACAGCGCTTTTCTGTCCCTTCTTATTCCACTTCAAAAAAAGACGACGAAGAAGAAGAAGGAGAAGAACAGGCAGAAGACCATTCCACTTTTTATTTTTTATTTTTTCAGGCACCATCAGTAGCTGAGACAAATTAACTTTCCTCCTGATCACATGACTCGTTTCACAGTATTTACGTAGTAGTATGCTAGTGTGTAGTATGTGCTTCAAGCCGTATCCCTTACCCCTCCCCCACTGTACCTTTTCTTTCCCTTTGCCCCATTTTTTTTCCTTCCATTCCAGCAGGACTCACAATCAGTAGAAGAAGAAGAGCGTGAAAGTGTGAGAAGAGTGAAGACTGACGTCTGAGAGCACACTGTTCAATTTTTTTTTTTTTTCTTTCAAGCCCACGGTGCGGTCGCCCTCTGAGCGCCACTTTTTTAGTTTCTTAGTGAAGCGCTTATATAAACTTGTTTCCTCTCTTCCTTTTCTTATCTCTTACTCTCTCCTTTCACCTCTTCTCTCACCTCTCTTCTCACCCAACTACAACAACTGCCAACATGACCTACCCTCTCTTCTGCATGGGCAACCCCCTCCTCGACATCCAGGTCAAGGCCGACAACGAGCTCCTCGCCAGGTAACTATGAAAAAAAAACTTACTTTTCGCCCTCATCATGATCTGATCTGTCCCCAGAAATAAAACACCTTAATCCCTTCATACACTCCATTGCTCTCGAACCATGAACCATGAACTGCCCCACTCGGACCAACTGACCGAGAGTGTAAAAGAAACGTATAGTTCATATGTGCTAACCATGGAGCATCATTATCATAATTGAATAGATATAACTTGAAGTCGAACGATGCTATCCTCGCTGACGAGTCCCACATGTCCTTGTAAGTGACCCGTCCGATACCTTCTCAACCAAACTGGATCTCAGGGGCAGAAGAAGTTACCAGGAACCAAATAGGAAAAACGAAGACTGTGAACCGATTCAACAGCCTGGGCAAGGAACAATGATACACAGCACTATCAACACTCCCTCTCCCTCCACACAACTCTCCCAGGAAACAACGACCAGGAAAACCCCCAAGCTTAGAAAGCAACATTTCGGCGCTAGCAACGCCAAATCCATCGACACATGTGTCAGCGTTGTTAGTGCGATCCTCTCAATTGCACTTTACTGACCACGTTTCTCCCCTACTGTTACTCAAATCAATTGATAGGTACGAGGAGATCATCCAATTCCATGATGTTGTCTACGTTGCCGGAGGTGCTTCCCAGAACACCGCCCGTGGTGCCCAGCGCTTGTTGCCCCCCAAGTCTGTTGTCTACGTCGGAGCTACCGCCGATGACAAGTTCAGCGCCCAGTTGGTTGCTGCCGCCCAGGCCGACGGTCTCACCACTGAGTACGTCCACATTCACGGCAACATCCCCACCGGTACTTGCGCTGCCTTGATCTCTGGCCACGACCGCTCCCTCGTCACCAAGCTCTCTGCCGCCGAGAAGCTTACCGTCGACCACATCAAGGCCGACCGCACCTGGAACCTTGTCAAAGGCGCCAAGGTCTACTACATCGAGGGTTACTTCTTGACCGTCACCCCCGAGGGTATCCTCGAGATCGCCAAGCACGCCGCTGCTGAGAACAAGACCTTCACCATGAACCTCTCAGCTCCCTTCATCCCCCAGTTCTTCACCAAGGTCCTGGATGAGGTCATGCCCTACATGGATGTTGTCTTTGGTAACGAGGGTGAGGCCGAGGCCTATGCCCTTGCCCACAACTTGCCCAACCCCAAGGACGTCAAGGCTATTGCTACCTACATTGCCAAGCTCCCCAAGGTCAACACCCAGCGCGAGCGTCTTGTTGTCTTCACCCAAGGAGTTAACAACACCATTGTCGTCAAGTCTGATGGCTCGATTCAGGAGTACCCCATTATTGCCATCCCTGAGAACGAGATTGTTGACTGCAACGGTGCCGGAGATGCTTTCTGCGGTGGTTTCATGGCCAAGCTCGTCCAGGGTGAGGACATTGCTGCCTCGGTTGCCAAGGGCCACTACCTCGCCCACGCTGTCATCCAGCAGGTTGGTCCTACTTACCCCGCTCACATCAAGCAGGATTAGAGTCTTGTCTTCCGCTGTTGTTCTTAAGAAATCAAATAAATATAAAAAAAAAACTTATTAGAGGCAATCACACAGACTCGATGGTTCTACACATGTGCAAATATGCGATCTGACCTCCAGTCGATTGAATGACAGTCACCATTTCCTTCCTCATATTGCCATTGCAAATGGCTCCAGTCTTCCCCCCTTGAACCCGCCACCACTTTTGACGCAGCGTCAGGAATCAGGATCCTTGGTTGTGTAAGGGTGTTCGAAGGAGAAAAGGGATCGACTCGGGTAACAAGACTCTGGGAACAGCAGCAATACAACCAAGACACACACACTTGGTGCCTTCAGTGACATCCCACCCTGGATTCACCCATCAACCTCTCCCATTCGTAACAACAGACTCAACTACTCAAGACAACCTTAAAACAACTACTCTACCAGACAACCTACAAAAGGAATAACCGGACTATCCTCACCGTGCATAGACAGGATACGACACACGACACACGATGTCACAGATCAACTACTCTCGCGACCCTCGGCTCAAGCCTACCCCTGTGGTTGTTCTGGTGGATTCTGACGACGAGGACAAGGCGCCTGTGCCCAGGAAATCTGCTGCCTCGAACGAGGTCATCAACATCGACTCCGAGAGCGACAACGAAGATGATGGAGCTATCTTCACACCAGGAGAGGTTTACAGGCTGAAAGAAGAGGCCGAGCCGGGTGGAGATGGCAATACAGACGCACACCAAGAGAATCACGAAAATCACGAGGATCAGAAGGATATGAAGATGGTCGAGTCTGACAACTTTGACGAGATCATGATGCCAAACAAATATG
Source organism: Linnemannia elongata (assembly GCA_036320915.1). Taxonomy (NCBI): domain Eukaryota; kingdom Fungi; phylum Mortierellomycota; class Mortierellomycetes; order Mortierellales; family Mortierellaceae; genus Linnemannia; species Linnemannia elongata. Next base: position 31,979 of record JAXBDG010000011.1, on the reverse strand, counting down.
AGGAGGGAAGCGAGCAGGAATACGAATACGAAGCCGATTATCTTTTGGGCGGCTCCATGAAGGTATAAAGTCCGAAGTTGAAATGGATTACATGGCATCAGTGTCGCCGTCGGCGTGCGCGCCTTCCTCAATTGTATCTCACTTAACCAGGCTTGAAATTGGTTGCCCTTCCTCGAAAAAAATCTATTGTAGATCTCGCAGGTCACAACGAGAGTAGCTCCGAAGAGCATAGACTATACCGACCTCATGAACAAGTCATACCATGAATCCAAGTGCCGGGACTTGGTGAGACCATGGGGCTGCCACATGTATGTTCATAAATTGTAAACTGAAAGACGACAACTTTACAGCTGATCACAACCATTTTCTTTCACACATAGTCCTATCAGTATCGTCTGGAAAACAGGAATACTCAGGATGAATTCGGCCCGAATGCACGCAAGCGAGTTCGAATAGAAGTACCGGAAGATGTGACAAACGTGGAGATGGAGCGCATAGTCAGTCAAGTAGCCATATACACAAACAGAGGAGATCCTGTGGACTGGACAGCTGTGGCAAGGTATGGTTAATACTGTGATATTGCTCTCACTAGAGTCGTTCTCGGGCACAAAACTCATAGATTCTGAAAACTCGCGCTAATTATTTCAGGATGCATTTAGTGATTTATTTCGATATACGGCCTTCAGGCGGCACGAGACGGTTTGTCGGGAGGCATTTGAAAGAGCCATTAGGCTGTATCCCACGACGCCTCGGCTAGCTATTCCAAGTCGCATACCGATCCAGAGCAAGGTATCCGTGCGGTCACTTTTAGGACTGCGAGAGCTTGGTCGCTTTAGAGTGCCACTCATCAAGGTTTGTTGCCACGGGTGATTTTTTCTCATTCTTGTCTGTCGGAAGTCAAGGTCTCCGCCCTTATTTTTGAGACTAACATATGTCCTTATTTTTCATTTCACAGGACCATCTGCTAATTCACACGACAAGAGCATATCGTCCAGTCACAAGTTTCAACTTTTCCAGTGGGAGTGTCGTGGATATGGCTCTGAAAACTTCAACGTGAGTTTTTTTTTTTTTTTTTTTTTTTTTTTTTTTTTTTTTTTTTTTTTTTTTGGTCCAGTGACAGCGTTTGGAAGATTAATTGAATACCTTAGCATGAGGATATTAACTCGGCTTGTCATTGACCTGACATTTATTAGCATGAAGCTGGCGATAGCGAACGTGGCGACTCAGGACAGCTACAACAGGAAAGGAAACCTGTTTCACTGCGATCTTAACAATGGGACCTCAAAGAAGCTTGAAGGACATAAGCGATTCGATCAGCGGTTCAATCAAGGTGCGCGTCTCATTTTAGGTGTACCGTGGATCTTTGCATGCCTTGTGCATAGGTCAGTCACGAAGCGCCTTCTAACCCGTTGCAATCGAGTTCTCCCTTATTTTTTACGTTATAGAGATGGTGGCCACTGTCAACGATATCAAGTTGTCTAATTCAGAAAGGTTTTTCATCTCAGGATCTGATGATCACAAGACTATGGTAAGTATTTGACGACTTTCAGATATCTGCTGAGGGTTCAATATCCCTCAGAAAAACACCAGCTCTAACCCCGGCCCCAAAACTTGCTCGTCTATAGATCTGGCACGCGGAGACTGGTGCCTTAATGAACACGATTGGTGAGCCAATTTTTGTTGTGCATGCACGGTCTAATATTTTTGGTTTCCATTAAGAAATGACCCTAACAGTCAAAGCTTTGTCCGCTCCGCGCATGGCTTTTTAGGTGAACACACCTCGAGAGTGACCCGTGTGGCCATTCAGGAATACGCAAAGGATAATCAAGACGTGTTCGCTACCGGATCAGCTGACGGGTAAGTCGTTTTTTGAGGTTGCTGGCTGTTTGCTTTACTTTCATTGTACATAAACGCATGTTAAGGCATCTAACCACTCTAACTTATACATGCATACTCAAAGGACGATCAAAATCTATGCTCTAGACGAAGAAGGACTGATAAAGGTCGGGAATGGGACGTTGGCTCGCAGTGGAGGGAGACGATGCATCTCAAGCATCTGCTTTGGCTTCGACCACTTTTGGGACGTAGTGGCAGTAGGATTTGAGGGAGCGGATGGGCAGAAGGATGGCGCCGGCGGGAAGCATGGCCTCATTTCAATCTATGATGCCAATTTGATGCAAAAGTCTCTCGATGGCGATCTTGGGTACAGGCGTGGCGCGTTCTGCTCTACGGAGAAAAGTGTGTCCTGCTTATCATTTTCACCCTCTGGGGCCCAATTGGTTTGCGGAACCTCAGGACGAGCCAGCGCGGAGGATGACGAGAAGGGAGACGAGATAATTCGCGTTCTAGATCTTAAAACGGCCAAGGTTGTACAATCGGCCATTTCTGGACACGAGGACGTGAACCTGGTTGGCTTCAGTCCCTGTCAGAGGTACTTGATTAGCGGGTGCAATACCAACGAAACAGCCGTCTTTGACCGCCGCCATATGAAGCGCGTGCTTCATCGACTGAAGCACTCGGAGAGGAGCGATGACCAAGTCCATGCAGGTGTCACAGCTGCCCTGTGGTGGCAGACCAGCTGTGGCACCAGTCAGTCGATGCTGATGACTGGCGGAGGCGACGAAACGGTCAGGCTGTGGGATCTTCGACGCGCGTCCGAAGACACAGAGATCTGGAACCTGGACACCCATATTGGCCCCATCGCGCAGATGGCTACGCCCCCCTCGATGGAACACCTCATTATCGGATCGGATACGGGAGCAGTGAGTGTCTACTCAATCGATGATGGCATGGTTGCCAAGTACAAGAACAAGGGCATGACCTTGCACAATGATGAGGCTTAAACATGCCTTTTTGCTGGGACTCCAGCTCTCTCTCCTCTCTTTCTCTCGATCTCTGTCGATCTCTGACTTCTTCCTTTCCCTACGTCCTTCAACCCTGTACAATTATATTATTTTCTTCCTATCTGTACTTTTAGTGTTTACAATAAACAATGACAATTGACAATTTTTGAGCAATGAAAAAAAAAAAAAAAAATAGCTTCATTGATGAAAGAAATATGCAAAATATGTGTTGACTATTTAAAAGACAGCCTCGCCTTCCTGAGTGTCCCACATGTGGCGGTAGATACCGTCCTTCTTGAGGAGCTGGTCATGACGACCACGCTCAGCGATCTGTCCCTCCTTGAGTACAATAATCTCGTCTATAGAAAGAAAACCAGAGACAGAACATGTCAGCTCCGTTTCCGCAAAATAATAGCAAAGCGATGACATCAAACAATAAAAAAAATAGAGAGAGGGTACAGTACCTGCGTCGGCGATGGTTCTCAAGCGATGGGCAATAAAGATACTGGTACCTCCTTTCTCATGAAGGACAGAGCGGATGTTGGACAAAAGACCCTGCTCGGTATGGGTATCAAGGGCTGAGGTGGCCTCGTCAAAGAACATAATGGGAGAGTTCTTGAGGATGGCTCTCGACAAGGCCACACGCTGCTTCTCACCACCAGAGAGCATCAATCCGCGCTCTCCGACCTTAGTCTCGTACTGATCGGGCAACTTCATGATGGCGTCGTGGATCTGGGCCCTCTTGGCAGCTTGAATGACCTCCTCATCCGTGGCCGTCACGCGTCCATAGTGAATGTTGCTCTTGATGGTTGTGTTGAACAAGGCCGTCTCCTGAGGGACAACTCCGATCTGGGACCGCAAACTGTCCAGCTTTACGTCGCGAATGTTTTGATTATCGATGTACACAGAGCCAGATTGAGGGTCGTAGAAACGGAACAAGAGACGCAAAAGTGTCGACTTGCCGCATCCAGAGGGTCCAACAATGGCGACCTTCTTGCCTGCAGGGACCACAAAACTGATACCCTTCAAAATAGGGCGATCCGGGTGGTATCCAAACACAACGTCTTCGAAACGCAGCTCTCCACCCTTGGCAGCCAGCTTCAGGATAGGTGCATCGGGCTTATCCTGGACCTTGACATGGACGGCCTGCAGGTTGAACATGGCCTCCATATCGATCAGCGCCTGACGGAGCTCACGGTAAACAGATCCCAAAAAGTTCAAAGGCAATGACAACTGGAAGACAAGCTGGTTGATCATGACGACATCTCCGACTGTCATCGTTCCCGAAAGGACTCCTTGAGCTGCGAGGTACATCATTGCCGTCAAACTGGTCGAAAAAATCACGTTCTGCCCTGCGTTCAAAAAGGCGAGACTGGAGGCAATCTTCAACGACGCGGTTTCGTACTTGGCCAACGCATTATCATACTGCTTCAGCTCAAACTTTTCGTTATTGAAATACTAGATGTGCAAGGAGGTAGAGAATGGAAAATGGTCAGATACACCATTTCATGCATACATGGAACAGAGGTGATCTCAACAATTAATTTGTGAATTGAGAAATACCTTAACGGATTCAAAGTTGATGAGGGATTCCACGGCAACGGTCGCGGCTTGGTTGTCGGCGGCGTTGGCCTGCTTCCTGAATTTTGTCCTCCAGGCAGTTGTCTGAACGGTGAACCAAGCATAGGCAGCCATGGTGGCAGCGGTGACAGCTGCAAAGGAGGGTCCGAACTGATACGTCAAGATACTGCAAACCATGGTAATTTCGAGGGCAGTAGGCAAAAGATGGAAGACCATAGACGAGAGAAGGAAACTGATGCCTCTGTTTGTTGTCGAGCGCAATTAAATGGTAAGGGTATGAGTATGGCGTAATGTTAGTAGATTTTCGCGTAATGCATGGAATACGGTTGTAACGATCTAAAGAGACAAAACAAGGCCTACTTTGTTCCACGATCAATGGCACGGCTCAATCCACCAGTTTGCTTGGTCAGATGGAACGACATATCTAAACGGTGCAGATGTTCAAAGACATTGGCAGAGACGCGACGGATGGCCTTTTGGGCAACAGCAGCAAAAACAGCGTTACGAAGCTCGCCGAAAATTGATGATCCAGCTCTTGCAAGACCATCTGGGAAGGGTTGACATGGGAATAAATTAGCCAAGGAATCTCTTTGTCTTTCCAACCTACTCTTCTAGTCCACTTTATCTTTTTCTATTGCGGTTCTTTTTTATTTCTTCCTCTCTTCCTCTTGCAGTTCTTTTTTTCTCTTACTTCATCCCTTTTCGTTAAGGTTCTACCTTCTTTTTCCCATTTTTTGTTCTTACCCCCCTCCCCCATAATCATCATTTCTCCTTTTCCTCAAAGAATTCTACAAAGACTTACATCCGAGAATGACGGCTCCAACGACACCGATGACAGTCGATTCGACAGGAAACTCGACATTCAGTTTGTCGATGATTTCCTTGAAAAAGAAGGGTACTTGAACGTTCAGAATCTTGCCCATGACCAACAATCCCAGCGCAACCACAACACGGATCTTAACCCCACGGTCATTCTTGGGCCAGATGTAGCTCGAGAGATCCTTGAAGATTTTCCAGTCCAATTGATTTTGATCCGCGTTGGAAGCCTTTTCAGCAGCGGCCTTGACAGCAGGCGATGTTCCTGACGCGGTCGCCTGTTGAGTAAGAGGTATCTTGGCAGCTTGAGCAGCGGCAGCTCCAGATCCTGGTTTGGGAGATGCTCCTGCTCCTGATGCGGAACTTCCTGTGTTGGTGCCAGATAGAGGATCGTTGGTGTTCTTCAGACGGGGTGCTGTGGGTCGGGTAAAGAAGCGCTTATGGGTGGCATTGAACGTCGTATCCTTAAATAACCGGTTTACATTCCTTGTAGAAGATGACTACTTGACAGGTTGAGGCCAAAAAAAATAATATGAGAAAATAGGAGAGGAATATGCAGCAATACGCATTAGTCATGCATCGTTTGTTGTTTTCTACTGTTCATATATCGCATAGTTAATTGAAAGCAACAACGACGGCAATGTCATGATGCGAAAGCACTCGTCTGGTAGGTGCGTGAAATATGTAAGTACCTCAAGGAATTGGCCTTGTTGGGCAAGGGAGGACTTGAAACAGACGGAGAACGTATGTCTAGGTTGGCGCGGGATTGCTGTTGTTTGAAAGCTGTTGTTGGCAGGGACAGCGAGGGTCGAGGCGAGTCTCCGCAGCGGGGCCTTGACCGCTTGGTTCCAAGCGGCGTGGCTGATCATCGTGAGAAGGATCCTGTTTCGGGTGTCCTTGTTGGAGCCAGGGGGGACTGTACGATTGGGCGAGAAAAAGTAGAGGGGAAGAGAGAGGATGGGAGACGGTTGGTGCGGGTAGTAGTTGTGGTGATGAGTTGTTGAGTGGGGAGGAATTGATTAGAAGAGAATGAAATGTGAAGGATGGTTTCGTTGGGTGTATTTGAGCACCCGCTCAGGTCTGCGGACAAAAGTGGCAGACACAGTGCATACGAATAGAGTGCGGATCATCGATCAGATTCCCACATGTGCGCACTGTGTCCGTTTATCTGACCGGAGTAAGGCATTCATAAAATGGCGCTATTAAAACAGTCACTTTTCCTAACAGAGTGCGGCGGTTTGCAAAATCGCGCGCTGCTGGGGATGACACACTCAGAAAGAAAGAAAGAAGGTAAGAACAGACGGAGATGACTGAGAATCAGACTGCGCACATAATAAACTGGAGCCCATATTTTTGTTGTTGTTATTGTTAAGCTCAAACTGAGCGCGACTGTTGAGAACGGATACCTTCATTTGGGAGGGAAGGTGAAGGAACAAACTTCATTTTCTTTCCTTCTTTTGAACACAATCGCCAAAAGGAAGGCAGATCTGATAAGCGGGAATCAAGTGAGGCCGAAATAAGAACATTGTTTAGGGTGGTCTAGTTCCTCTGTGGTTATTGTTGGTACTTGTCTGTGATGACAATGGTAACCGCTGTTCAGCGTGATATACGGTGTGCAACAGATACGGCTTCGCCTAGGAGTGGCTAGGGTTCTTGTCAACTGCAGGCTCGCGTTTGATCGGTGTCAGTGGGCCAATCATAAGCACACAATGCTACACCCCGATCCATTATATGTATCGTAAAAATGAAAGACGCGACAAAGTCTTGTCTCGGTCTCATACTTGCAGCATGTACATATCGCAGTGCAAGCTGCCTAATTTATTTTGTAGCTCTGGTGGATGACATGAGGCTAAAAGGGTAATCATATTCGAGGGAATATTACATCAACTACGACACACAAGAGGTGGCCCACATTGAAATGTAAAAAAAGGGACCATCATCGTAGCAATAGCCAACTGAAGAAGGGAAGGGGAGGGAGAATGAATGGTGCGAAATAAAAGGGTCAAAAAGTGCTACAAAGTAAAAGAGAGAGAGGAAAGAGGTACTAAGTAAGATAGAGAGCGAAAGAGACAAGGAGTGAGAAGGACAAAAAAGAAGGGACGCGAGGATGGCTGTGCTGACAATCGCTCTTTTGAATATTCATGCAGCCGAGAACGTACCTGAATACGACAAACATTTTTACTATCTACGCTAATCACTTGCGAATTGCGCTTGACGTTTATGTAGTCCTTAAAGGTCATCGGTTGATATCCCTTGTCGTGTTGGACAAAAGAGGGACATTCCGATGTATTCCAACCTCAAGTCATTAGCAAAGATGAAAAAAAGAAAGACACAAAGAGAAATGAGACTCGTTTTGTAAACCACACTCGTATCTCTTTCTCCCTCTGTCTGACTCTCTGCTGTCACCCTGTCTCCCTTCTTTGTAGAAAAGGAGTACTCCCTTTTCTCTGTGTCTCTTTCACTTTCTTCCATTTCTTTTACTTTCCCCCTATTGTGGCCTTGTGGACCATGGTCTGGAGAGTGGACTCTCCTGGGACTGATCGCGAGCCTACTGCCTCTTCTTGTTTTTTTCTTGTTCTGTTATTATTTTTCCTTGTGGTCATTATTACTGACGATCCCCTATCAAGTCTGTCAGATTTGAAATAAAGCGCTTCTTCGACGGTCCGTCAGTTTTGTTTCTATGTAGTGTAATTTGATGTGGTGAATAAAACAGCCAATGGCATGGCATAGCATGACATTACAAAGGGAGGCAAAATGGCAACATAACAGATGTGGGTCCTCCAGTTGACATGAAATTACGGGGAAGGTGTCTGTGGGTATGAAAAGGGGGGGTTATGTGTGCCTCGAGATACTTTGTGATACTTTGTATTTAAAATAAGGCTGCATGTTTGTGCGCATTGAAGATCGAGAAATGGAGACTTTAGGACATGCGCAATTGTTACTAACAACCATCAGCATGGAAAAGAGAAAAAACATATCTTATTGTGTGTACAAGGAGTGGAGAAAGAAAGACCAAAAAGAAAAAAAAAATCAGCAATAACGATCGCGCTAGCCTTCGCCAATTCGTGGCTGCCTCTGCATGAGCACTATAATTCGTGTACTTTACTCTGCGGCGACGTAATACCACAGTGCATATCCTATTTGTCTTGTTCATTCCATCTTCGATTCTTTCATATCAAGTCAGCCCCTTTCGCCTACTCCAGTCATCTCGCTTACTTTCTCTCTCTTCAAGTCTTCGTTTTCTATTGTTCTCTCTCTTTTACTCTCTCTCTCTCACTCACTTACACACTGTGGATCGGTGTATATGTACGTTTTCTCTTTCTTTGTTACGCGTGCTCTTTTACTTTCTTGTCCCTACCCCCTTCTTCCCTACTATTCCCTTGCCTTTCCCATGCCTTCCCTTGTCTTCCCACTCGCTCCTCCTTGCTTCACTCCCTCCCTATCCCTCCTTCCCTCTCTCCCTCTTCCCCCCGCCCTCCCCTTGGACAATCCTTTATGCTCTCGACAGGAACACGACAGGAACACGAAGACTTCAATCTCCTGTCCTACCTCAGTCCCCCGTTTACTCAACCCACTCCCATACTCACTCACTCCTTGTTTCTCGAGACTGAGGAGACAGACACACGCATAGACACACAAACAACATTCACAAATAGAGGCCTCAGGTTTTCGCATGGACTCTCTACACCACTTTTTATCTTGTTCCTCATTTTGTCTCTTGCGCAATTTTTTTTCCTTTCCATTTCCCTATTTCCCCTCCTCCCATGAAAAACTATGGGTCCTTTCTTTTCTCTTCACGCCGTAGTAATTCAGTCATTCAAATTTATCTTTTTGACCCTTAGGATTCAGGCAAAGACCACCACACTGTGATACACTCCTTGCTAGAGAGAGCGAATAACTAAGAGAAAGGGAAGACCCTATTGAAATCCCAACATCCGTTTTTCGTTCGTCTAGCGAAAAGGTCATCATTGTCGTCACCGAGGACAAGGTCAAGGTACTCCCTATTCTTATTTTCTTAATCTAGTTGAATATAAAAAAAATATAACATATCCTTCCGTTTAGCCACATCTGTCCAAGAAAGGGGAGGGACCCCAAAGGGGATCGTACCCCTTCTTGCCACCTTTTTTTCCCCCTTCCCTGCAAAAAGCAAGAAAGAAAAAGTTCAAGGGAGAGAAAAGAGAGCGAGGGGAGAGGAAGATTGCGAGAAAGACAGAGAATTGTGAATGAGAGAAGGAGGGG